>BLBF01000032.1:17404442-17569763 GCA_015471245.1 Laticauda colubrina
TCTTGATGTGATGCCTGTGTAGTATCTTACTGATTTTGTCTGTAGTACCTCTTATGTAGGGCAGGACAGCTGTTCCATAGGTCTGTTCATCTTCTAGGTCTCTATTATGTTTTAGTGTGATTTTGTGGATCAAGCCAGTGATTATTATTTTTCAGTATGCTTCCCTTTTTGGGGGAAAGGTAACAAAAATAGATATCTAAACCAAAATATATAAAAAATACAGATCTTAAGCTGTTTCATATCCAAGAATGAATAAAGCTAGGCGAAAGAATTTGAAAGTATTCACCATTCAATATTTATATGTATATAATTTTCATGTGGGAACACCTTTTGATATACAAGACTATGTCTTCATATTTTTTGATGAAGTGAATGAAGCATACTTTTTTCAAAATAAATTCTACAATTGGTGCACTGCCATGGAGAAAGCATACTGGAAGCCAAACTACCTTTGAGACAGCAAGCAGAATATCCCCAACTGATCCTTGTGGAAATATTGAATGGTACCAGTAATATTTCATTCTTAACTTCCAAACAACCTGTTTACAGACTACAGTTAATCTCTTAAATTGAGCCCAGCAGCTCAGAGATAGCCTAGACAGCATGTTCAACAGGTATTAAGACAGGTATTTCATCACCTAGCCATCCAACAATCAGGAAACTCTATGTGTACTTTTAATGTGCCCCAGGCTATCTTCAGGAGTGCATAGTACCATATGGAGATAATTATAAGTACTGTATGTTAAATATATAACTTATAGATGTTCATATAGAGTCAGAACAAAAAAGAATCACAAAAGATATCCAGGTTCCAAATTGTTAAGAACATTAAAGGCTAACAACCAACATTTTGAATTGAGTCTGAAAAGTAATTGAGAATCTATATAGATCTTGCAGTATTACAGTGATAAGATCATAGTATAGTGTATGTTCAAGTCAGCCACATACATTCCATTAAATTTCATTAAATGAAGCTTCCAAAGACTCTTCTTTAGATTGTACTGTATTAGTATGAACAAGATGTAACAATAATGTGGGTAACTGTTCAAATTAAACATATAGTTGGACTAAACGAAATTATAAAAACATTCTTTACTTTTACTAATTATACCAGCAATAAAATAAATCAGAAAAATAAAAAGAACTTTCAACCTATGCACTTGATCTTTCTAAGAAAAAAAGCCTTTTCAAGGTAGGTTGAATCTGGATTCCTGACATAATTTTTCTGTTAATTTCAATCTTACCTGAATTTAATCTCAGTTTATGCATTTTTAATTACCCATTATTCCTAGAGCTACCTGACAAAACAATATTGATTGCTGAGGCTTGTCAACATTCTAGTGGTATCTCATTGAAAAAATTCTTCTGGGGTGTTTCATGTGGTATAAATAGAGCATATTATAAAATAATTTTCTGAGAATGGAAAAAGAGGAGGAGGAGGAAGAGGAGGAAAGAGAAGAGCCATTGAAATAATTTATCAGAAAAGTAAATTTGTATCATCAACAAAAACAAACCCCCAACATATATCTGCATGTAACTGGGGCCATGCAGATCTGACTTTCTGAAATCATTTTGTTCCTAGCTTGGCTATTCCAATATGGCTATCCTGGTAAAGTGGTAAAGCTGTTTTCAGTAAACTAATTCTTTCTTTCTGTAAGTGGTATTCCAAGCAAAAGAAAGAAGTATGCTTTGTGGTTGGACCACACAAATCTAAACATATCACTTCAATATCACCCTCAGCTGCTCATTAAATGGGAGGTTGACTTAATAAGCTAAAGAGAAAAAAAATGCTTCAGGGTGTTTTCATGTCAGCTATTTCAATAGTCTACAAATTAGTCAGGACTTTAAAAAGAAAACTGACTAAGAAGACAGAAAAATCACCAAGTTTATTTAGAGAATTATTCAAATCCATAAATCCTTATTAAAATAAGTACCTCCCATTGAAGCCAATAAATCATGAGAAATAAAAGAATCTGAATCGTAGGACAGACATTTTAGGAAAGCCACCACGCTTGTAGAGATTCATGGGAACACCCAGACTATTTTGACAAAATCAAAATTACAGGATTACATAAAGTTCCTCCACTCTCAGATCATCAATTCCACTCACTCAAAATATCCATATAGTAAACCTATCTGTTTGAGATGTCTAGGCCAGGTGAATATTGTCTCTAGACAAGTCAAGCTATGTCGGGGGGGGGGGGGGGAGAAATACTGTTAAGCAATGGGATGGAACACACTCTCTGCATGGTCCTAGCAGAAGTGTTGAAAAAGATGGAGTAACTAGCAGTAACATTCTCATTCCGAATTAACTCCTGGATTAAATATTTGACTTGGTATTAAAATAATGGGTGCATTAGGTTAGATAGTACTACTTGTATTTTATGGTAGTACTTCATGGATAGTACTACCCATGAAGAAGCGAGGGGAAATATTGTGGTTGATTCAGATTATGTTGGTTTTCTGATTTACTGATATCGAAGGGTGATATTCATGTCAACCTGAGTCTAAACAAGAGGCCTCCTTCCGGGGCATTATTTCAGAATGTTGATGGCCCTTTTGAATTTCAAGATCTTCAGGCTACAGCTATTATGTGCAGAAGGTTTATGACAATTGAATTTTCTGAAGCATAACTGGGTAAATTTTGCTCTTCCTTCCAATAAAAACACATTCTCATTGTACTGTGTTGATTATATCTGTCTGCATCCATTATGTACAATACATGGTACACTGATGGTTCAATGTGATTGATTATCTTCAATAAAATGTTTATGAGACAAGGAGAATTAATGCAGTCAAATAGTATGATTCTATAATACATGATGTATAAATGAAGTATATACATGAAGTATAAACCTTCTACTGACTCAAAATTTAAAAAAACAGCCCATAATTTATTTTTTTAATTTTGCTTCAGGAAAATTTTTGCATTCCTTCACCCCTCGACTTAATGTTTTATTAAATATTTTATTCATGTTTAATAATGCAATAGTTTTGTGTAAATTGTTTTATGAGATTCATCAAAAGTACAGTATGCATAGCCTACGGTAATTTGTTGTGGGCTGACATAGCAATAAAAATACCGTTTCTCATATTGATGTTGCAAAGTTGCCATCAATGCTGATACTGCTCCATGTTCCTCTATCTAGTGTTGAGAATACTGAACTAAAATGGGGAGATCCAGATTTGATTCCCCATTAGGTATATATACTTTATACTGGATCAGTCAGAATCTACGGGGGAATTCTTACTTCAGAGTTATTGTGAAGTTTAAAAAAAAAAAGGAATAGAAGAATGCACACCATCTTGATCTGGAGGAAATATATTGAACAGTGGAAGAACAGGATAGGAGCGGTTTGCATTCAAAACACATACACATGATCTTCATCACAGCAATAGCGCCTCCTAGCTTGAATTGGTGCAAAATTTTTGCTAGGACCCTGGAATCTAAGACTGCTGCACAAATAAACAGAAATTATGTGGAAAATCTGTGGCTAAATATAAACACTAGATTTATTTATCATTGTCCAAGCTAGAATTTCTGGCTATATGTGTCTAACAAGCAAAGAATAATAAGCCAAAAACATATTTTGCATTGTATTCTGGTTTATTAGTTGGGAATTTCAGTTCACATACAACTGTAAACAAAAAAAAGTTGCAAAGATTCTTGGTTATTTTAATTGCTCCCAGGGCCATAAAAACTCAATGAAGGCAATGAAAGCTATTTGAAAGTAATAAACCTGAATTTAAAGCAATTTCATTTTTTAAATGTGAAACAGACATACAGTTATCTATGTTTTCTTGGTTAAAATGAGTTTACATCGTATGATTAATTAAAAATGAGCTTTATAAACCCCACTCATCTGATCAATAAAGCCGAGATCATCATTAAGTTTTAAGTGATCAGGAAGTTTCCAATACATAATACTGCATGTGAATATATTCACAAAATAATTACCTCTAAAGGTACTGGGTAAAATATGTCTGCCCTCCAAATAATGAAATCTGCAGTATATTATGCTGCATTGAATACATATGATGCGTTATCTGATCAGGTTAAAGCAATTCCCCTATGAATGGATTACTTCTAAAGTATTGTTTGGGAGAAAAATATTAATGAAAGGTATCTGAAAGATAAGGTGAATAAAGAAATGAAAATAAAGTAGATTAGTATGCGACTATAAAACTCGAGTGGTTAACAATGAATTAGACTGCTTTTCATTAATCAAAGCCTCAAGAATCAGAAACATGTATTATTTAATTCTCAATTATTTAATAATTATTAAAAGGTTAGTATTTTTTTTATAATTCAATTTTTAACTTTACAGGAATTTCAGATTCTCTGTCATGAATCTGAGGTTCTTTCTGCTTTCATAGTTCTCAGGTATAATTCTAGAGTATAAAACGTCATGCCAGTAGACATTTTATACTCTACCCCCTGCTCTAGTTTTTATTCAGGTTTTATTTGACAGTAACATTTTTATAATACAGCTTGATGACAGATAGGATGCAGGCTCTCAGATGACAATATGGGGAAGAGTGCCAAATGTCCTAAATAAAATTGCCACTTTCTTTTTCAGCATCTTGGATAGGACACAATTTATATCAATCATCTCATTCTGTTTCCGATCACCAAAAAACAAGTGGCAAAGAGATTGTTTCTTAATCAACCAAATATTCAGTTCATGCAGTCTCTGTACCTACATTGCAAAAATTCTTTGCAATAAATACTGCATATCTAGAAATCATCTCTTAGCTCTCAAAATATGCATGTAGATAATGGAAACAGCAGAACTGAAAGAAATGCGTGTAAATAGTAAAGTAAAATGACATTTTCAAATAGCAGAAAATTAATTATCTGTTAATGGCTTTACTGAAATAAGGTGGGGACTCATTACTATAAGAATACAAAGAACAACAACAACAAAGAAACCACCACCATTTATTACTGCTTGGTAATACATTAATCTTCCTGAGAATTGGTTTTACAGAAAATAATTTCATTGTGGGTCTGCCATTCTCAATAGACAGATGCATTACGTACTGTTTGGAAACAAAATAAATGCAGTACCTATTTTATTTTCTAGTCACAGTTGATTACTAATGTGAATTTCTCTTTTTGGGTCTTCAAGATTTATTGGATACCCTTGTCCATAACCACTTCAAGCAAATGCTTAACATAAGAAATAACTATATTACATGTTGTTCCATACTAATTAAATGAGATTCCACAATTTCAAAATTTAAGAAACTCCAGCAGAACGCTGTGTAACATTAAGGGGTAAATAAATAAATAAACAAACAAACAAACAAATAAAGATAGAAATTGTATTGATTTTCTATCTAATTTAGCTATCGTATACATACCTGAGCAGCCGACAAAAACTACTTCCATAGCTGAGCCTCTGACTAGCTGCAGCCACACTGGGTGGAAATGGAGGACGGGATGGAAAGTAAGCTAGTGCTGCAGAGAATATCACAGCCACAATGCCAAATTCTATGGGGACACAATTAAAGAAATCAGAGGGAAAAAATGGATTATAATAAAATATATATACATTGCCCCAAAATGTTGCCAACCTGTTTTAAAATGCTATGGGAACAACAGAGAATATGATCTGGAAAGCAGCTGACTAGATCCATGGAATGATAATACAAATATGGTCTGATTGCAATCCCCATTCACTAAACTATAACAATAGCAATAACACTCTAGATTTGACAATCAGCATTTTATATGAGACACTCATAATCAATAGCAATAGCTCTTTCATTTCACAGTGTTTTACAGCCCTCTGTAAATGGTTTACAGAGTCAGCATTTTGCTCCCAACAATCTGGGTCCTCATTTTATCCACCTCATAAGGATGGAAAGCTGAGTCTAGTGAGATTTGAACCTTGAACCTAGTGAGATTTGAACTGCCAAATTGCAGACAGCCGGCAGTCAGCAGTCGTAGTCTGCAGTATTGCACTCTAACCACAACACCATTATGATTGAACAATCATTGTAGGGCTCATTTCCTATCCTTTCAATAAACAATAGCAGTAACTCGCATTCATCACAGAAATGGAATAAAATGGTAAAGATATACACTGAAGTTAAGTACATACATTTTCATTTAAAAGGGTCAATATATACATTAAGAATTAATAGCAAACTAAAGGTACAAATTCAAATAACAGAAAATTAATAATAAGTTAATGGTGTAACTGAAGAAAGCAACAGGCTTTTGTTAAGGGACTGGAATGAATGAGGGAATAAAAACACTTTAAGGAAAAGGAAATATAAAAGATCTCCATGAGTTTTTCCTAAAAGAAAACTGCAGTTACGCTATGCAAATCAACACTGAGATATACTTTTGCCATGCTATTAAATATAAGGAAAGTTAAGCTGCAATGAGACTGTCATACTTTAATTTCAAATGAAAGGGATGAGCAACATATATCAGCCAGCAGAAATAAACAGTACAATAATTTTTTTGATTCATCAAATATTTGGTTTAGTAGACTTAAAATGGAAAGACAAAATCTGCTATATATGTTGTACAAAAATCCTATTCCCATTTTATAAATGCATAGAATATGTAAAATGCACAAGAACCAATTTGGATTTTACAGACATTCTGCCTTAACAGAATCCCTTTCCCTCACTATTAGGTGTTTAATATCTGTTAAATTGAAAATCTATTGGATTATGTAAAAAAAATTAACTTTTGAACACAAATAAATAATAAAAGAAACACCCATATAGAATTCAAACAGATAATGAGTCTACTGGAATACATCACTGTGCATGTAGCTTGATTTTCTAAATATAATGGAACAAACCATCTGGATGCTTCAGAGAAATGTTTAAGCATCCAGATGTTCCTAAATTCAACTTCCATTGACCATGCTGTGCTTGGGAACTGTAGTTAAACAATATCCAGAAGGCTACTCCACTCTTACTTCAAATGAAATCTATGTAACAGAAAATCAACCACAAAAATATTTCTCTTTTCTTTGAAAGCTATATCGACCTATTTATTTTAGAGAAGAGTTGAAGCCTTCACTCTTCCTCTAAGAGATCTCCAATGAAGCTTCTATAACCCATAATCTATAGAATCAGATGAGACAAAATATACATAAAGTTGAAATAACTTTAGTAAGAACCTTACACTGATTTACAATATAAAAACATCCACATAATTTTATATGAGGACTGTATTTTATTGATGTCTGAAAAGCAGAGCTGGCAGTGAAATACCAAAAAAAGAATAGGAATGTCAGTTCTATTTTAATACAACCACATACTAGTGGAATAATGTTTGACAAGTGAATTGAATAGGTACGGTTGGTCACATTCAAGAAGATAACATTTATAGCTAGGGTTTGGTATTTTAATATAAAAAGCAAGTAATTCTATTATCTCTATTCTTGTAGCAAGATACATTTTTTGCCAGATACATCACTAGAGGGCAGTAGCAAACCCATAACAGATATACATAAAGCAGTAAAGTATAAAATTATTTATTTGTTACCTGCAAACAATACAGCCTCAATGCGGTCTTTTATGTACTCAGGACTATTTCTAAACACAGGTGGAACTGTTGATGTGCTATTTGGCCCTGGAACTACCAAAGGTCCTACTAAAAACGCACATGCTCCACCAAGGTAACTGATCAGTGATGCAATAGCTGTGGCAGTGGCACGCTCATCTGGTGAAAACCATGTAGTAGAAAGAAGTGGAGAAGCGCTTGTTACAGTTGGGCCTGCCAATCCATTTAACAGCTGTCCTCCATGTATTAGCCTGGAGACAAAACAAAAGTGAGAGACATACAGACTGAATTGCCATACACAAACTCCTAACAGTGTCATAAAAATCTATAGGAAAACAGTTCAATTGACATCTTTATACTGGGTTTAAATGAAAATTTCACATATGAGCTTCAAAGGGTGGTTTCAAAAATTGGTATGAAGACAAGGATTAAAGTCAGCAGCCTCTTCAGGAAGTATATGACATCATTTTGCTGATGTTGAAGGCACTAACCAATAAAATAAAACTTCCTCCTTTGTATTATAAATCTTGTAAGGATTTCATGCGAGGATCCAGCATTTTCAATATTTGCTATCAAGTGAATCAAATTACCTGCCCCCCCCCCAAGTAAAGACTAGTATTCAGTAATTATTTAGGTTTAGAGAAACCTATTAAGAAATAGTATCAGAAACTGCCACTCACGTTGGGGTAATAGAAAGAACACTGGTACTATATTGTATATTTGAATAAGAATATCTACATCTGATGAATATGTGAGGCATACTCATTTTTATGCATGTGTCAACTTGAATTTTCACTTACATTATACATTAAACAAATGAGAATTGAATTGTTAAGCCAAAACATTGCATATAGACTTCAAGACTTTGATGAAAACAAAGTCAACAGCAAATGCTAATGCAGAACACTGAAACATTTCTTTATTTTTGTAATATTAGTAATAATGCTACATAACACATTTTTGCAACATACACAAAAGGGATCTTAAAAAGGGGTGGGAGGGAAAATTACATCACACTCTTGTTTTCAAAAGTAAAAAAAGAGAAACAATCAATAAAGAACAAAAAGAATTGAAGAAATCTGCAAATCTTCCAGACCAAGAAACCTCAAAACAATGAAACTGACTAAACTATGTAACTGCTCAGTCTCACAATCATCATGTTGGGGTCTGAACACAGTAATATGCTGTTTCTCTATCTCTCTGTCTCTCTCTTTCCTGGTTGAGGATACTCCATTGCAGGAAGCAGAACTAAAGTGGACAGGAAAAACAACAACTGAAGCATCTAAAGTAGAAGTTCTGTTGCTTTTTATATATAGCTCTTGTCAGAACTCCAAGTATTCTTGCTGGGCTTATGCACATAGACTCAAGACAAACAAACAATCCCAGCACTATTTAATTTAAACCAGTACAAAAAGTCTTCGACTTATGACAATTAAGCCCCAAATTTATATTAAGCGAGATAGTTGTTAAGTGAGTTTTGTCCCATGTTTTGCACTTTCTTGCCATAGTTGTTTAGTGAGTCACTGCAATTGTTAAGCTAGCAACATGCTTGTTAAATGAATCTGGCTTCCCTATTGACTTTGCTTGTCAGAAGGTTACAGAAATGGTCCTGGGACACTGCAACTGTGATAGATATGAAACAATTGCCAAGTGACCATGGGGATGCTGTGTACAGTCATAAGTGTGAAAAAAGGTCATGTCATTTTTTTCAGTGCGGTTGTAACTTCAAACAGTCTGTAAATAAATGGTTGTACATTTGGACTATCTGTATTTCATACAGCAATACTGCAAACACTGGCTCTTCCAATTTCATAAAGGTCCTGAAATTTGTTTTAAAGAACTTTATGTAATGAGACTCTGAAGTCATTTGAGTAGGAGTTGGTTCTAAAATGTAGTAGTTCAATGCAAGGCAGCTTAACAATGTCAGCTGGCCATTCTGACATGTGGGAAAACTAAGCTCTGGTTGCAGGATTGGACCAAGGACATAGAAGCATGACTTCCAATCAAACTGTTCAAATAACTAACTATGGGTTTTGAATAATGTGATGATCAGTTACTCTCTAGTAAAATCAAGGACTGTTCTGGGATTGTTGAATACAACAGAGGAAAATCTCTTGGCTTTGGCTTTTCAGTTCATGCCTGGAAATTGCACTGTAAGAGACCCCAGGTCAGGTGGCCTTAAAAGGAAAGAATACATACATAAATTATTGCTGCATGTGATGGTATCAGATATTCAGGATGGCAACACATGTACTTTTTACATGGGAACTGAATGACTGGTTTTCCTGTTTTCCTTCAGAGACAGAATATAGTATTAATAGGTTTTTACTGTCACTACATGTCAGTGTTAGTTGTTAGTGCCAGTTCTCGATAATTCTGTTGCATGAAATTTACAGTTTATTATCTGGTACTATTGATACTAAACTTTACAATTATCTATTCTGCAGTACTTCAAACCTTGATTTTCTGATGTTCCTTTTCTGAGTAATGTTCACAGAACTAGGTGCTCTTGGTTACTTCAGTCTGCAGTATCTCACTGAACTCTTATCTGTTATTCATTTATCAATTGAAGATGGGAGTCCATTTAGACCAGTAGCCTCAAGCAAGGAAGAAATAATGCTGGGGACTGGATAAGCTTAGCACAGGGTAGAAGAGATTCAATTAATAGTTATTTCTTTTCCAGGTTCTTTCCATAAACAGATAATTTTGCATTATACCTACCATTAAACCTATCAATTTCTTATTTTATACTGCTTTTTATGCATTCCAAATGTTTCGTATTTGTGGGACAGACACTGTGAAATACTGTCTAAATAAAATCTCTTTTCCATGCATTTGAATCAATTTCACTGATTTGTGAACTCTGAATTAAATTACTTTCCGCTTGGGGGTAGGATCATTTACCTTATCTTCTTAGAGACAAAATGAAAGAATATATTCAAAATATAGTTTTACAGCAATCTATTACTAATGGGACAGCCAAATTTGCCATGGCTAATATAGCTGACAGAAATATGAATCCAACAGGACTTGTACACATTTTGCCATCCTGTGGTTTATGTTCACTGTAGCTGATTTCAACCTGAGAAGGCTATCATAAGTTTTTCATATAGTCCATCACCCACTCCAAAAACTGCTTTATGATTAGAAATATTTATTACCTCCTCCCCTTGTTTATGTTGTCCAGAAGGAGCAAAAAGTGACTGCATTTTTCTTCAGATTTCACACTGCAATTTAAGTTTGAGTCAGTAATGTTAAATAACTTGTATATGAAATATGAAGATTGAAATACAATTTTGTTCTCTATCTGCCCCAAAAGGGAAAAAAAACGGCATTTTTAAATATGGTCAAACTAAGAGTAGCATTTTGATAAATTCCTGTACCCTGGGCTCTGCTCTTAAGCCCCTGTCACACAGCACCAACAGATGGAAAGAGGATGTAAAATAGAGAGAAACACTTGCTATCCGTTGGTTAACGCGATGCTTCCGTTCTGTACTCACTGCTCCCGTTTTTCATCCTCTCTATCCATCCAGCATCCGTCGATTGACATTTCATCCGCTCAAAAAGTTTTGAGCTGCACAAAACTTTTTGAGCGGAAAATGTATCCAACGCATCCATTCTGCATCCGCTACGAATACGGGGAACATCCGTTAGAGGTCCGTCGTCATCCGTTACGTGTCCGCTATATCTGCTAGGCATCCGCTGCGCATCCGCGCAACTCGCATCTACTCCAGAGGAAAAAGGACACAGGGAGGAAGCGAAACGGACACGGAAAAGACACGCAGCGCTAGTAGCACAGACGGAGAAAGGATGAAAGCGGATGCAGCTCGCATATAAAGCATTAAAACGGAAAAAATGTTCGCAGAGGGGGCGTATCTCGGATATTTAGGATGTCTGCAGGATGCCTAGAGGATGCAAAGGACACCAAGCAGAAAACCTATATTTCCTATAAAAAGGAGGAGGAACTCACCTGGATCTCACTTTCAGTCCAGCAGCCCTGCTGTGCAGACCTCTGCAGCCTTCATCTGGCTCTTGCTCTTCCACAGCATCCAGTCATCTCCACCATGGATCATCACACACTCCTTTTGGTAGCCACCATCATTCTGCAACAGTGCGAAGCCATCTACAGGCTCTTTCACCTGTTCTACGCAAAGAAAAGGAGGCAGCCAAGAGGTGTCTGAGTCCGAAGATGGATCGGGAGAAGAGCAGAGTACGGACTGTACAACAAGCTGATGGTGGAGCTGAGGAATGAAGACCCTCGTGCATTCCAGAACTTCATGAGGATGCCGCCAGCCATGTTTGACGAAGTTGTGGAGCGGCTGAGACCCAGGTTGACCAAGCAGAGCACCAACTTCTGGCCCAGCCTGGACCCTGGGCTGAAGGTGGCAGTGACTCTGCGCCACCTGGCCTCAGGGACCACGTACAGGAACATGCAGAATGCCTGGAGGGTGCCACACAACACCATCAGCATTGTGGTCAGAGAAGTGGTGCAGGCCATCATCGAAGAATACCTGGAGGAGCTCCTCCAGTGCCCTTCCACTGAAGAAGGCTGGAAGAAAGTTGCAGAATAGTGGTATCAGAAGTGGAACTTTCCCCACACTGTTGGAGCCATAGATGGGAAGCACGTGGCCTGCAAAGCTCCAGCCAACTCAGGGTCCACTTATTTCAACTACAAGGGCTTCTTCAGCATCATCCTCTTCGCCATGGTCAATGCTGACTACAAGTTCATGTACATCAATGCTTCAGGCAACGGCTCAGCTTCAGATGCCCAGGTATACAACGCCAGTCACCTCAAGGAGGGGCTGGAATGCAACCTCATCATGGGCTTCCCAGATCCAGACCCCCTGCCCAACGACACACAAGATGTGCCCTACTTCATCGTGGGGGATGACGTCTTCTCCCTCAGAACCTACCTCATGAAGCCCTACACTTCCAGATGCCTCACCCGGGAAGAGAGGATCTTTAACTACAGGCTGTCCAGGGCAGGGCGGGTGGTGGAGAACGCCTTTGGTATCCTGGCCAACAGGTTCCAGGTACTTCTCACCACCATGCAGCATCGCCCACAGACCGTGAGGAGGATCGTGGAAGCTTGCTGCATCCTGCACAATCTCATGAGCACCCGCTACCCAGTGTTGCAGAACAGGCTTGTGGACCTCCAACAAGGCAATGGGGACATGGAGCCTGGGGAATGGAGGCAAGGGCGAAACCTGATAGATACTTTGGATGTGCAAGGCCCCAA
The DNA here is from genome assembly GCA_015471245.1 of Laticauda colubrina. Classification (NCBI taxonomy): domain Eukaryota; kingdom Metazoa; phylum Chordata; class Lepidosauria; order Squamata; family Elapidae; genus Laticauda; species Laticauda colubrina. The sequence continues at coordinate 17,417,219 of BLBF01000032.1, forward strand.
CAGAGCTTCACGTGAAGGGAAGAAGCAGCGCAACCTACTGAGACACTGGTGCAACTCCCCAGCTGGAGCAGTGGAGTGGCAAGACAGGATGATAGATGCTTAATGGATGCTTCCTTCAGCCTGTCTCATCACAATGATGAGATTGGGCCATGTATGTTGAGTGGCCCTACAATGAACAGGGCATTTAATAAAGAGTTGTGTTTATGTTGAAATGTGTTGATGAATGATTACATTGTTATTGATAATAAAGGGCCATAGGTGTGGCACCTGGGAGGGTGGACCATACAGTCCCACTATGATTGCACTGGAGGTTTATCTATCCCACAGCTATTACCCATCCAACAGGTATCCTAACCCATCCCACGGCTATTACCCATCCAACAGGTATCCCTGCCCATCCCACAGCTATTACTCATCCAACAGGTATCCTAACCCATCCCACAGCTATTACCCATCCCAAAGCTATCCCTGCCCATCCCACAGCTATTGCACATCCCAAAGGTATCCCTGCACATCCCACAGCTATCCTTACCCATCCCACAAGCATGCAAAGGCTTAAACCATTTCTAAAAGTTTCCACCAAGACTTTATTTAATAAAATAAATGAAGCAAGTGTGTGAAGCAAAGAAAATCTTTATTAATAAAAAGCTGTAAAAGCAAAATGACCCAAGTGTCCCAAGCAAAGATAAAGTCAACAGGTAGCCCCCCAGTCTCTGGCTCTCTTCTCAGTCACTCTGAGGCGTGCACATAGTCTCAGGGGTGAAGGGTCCAGTTGCTGTGGAGGTGGCTGCTGCTGGAGTGCTGGTCTGAGGCGCCATTGGGATGCCTGGCCCCGAGAGGACAACAGGGGATGGTGTGTGGAGGAAGCTCTCAGAGAGCTGGCTCAGTCCTGTGATGTTGAGAGCCCCTTCCTCCAGGACATGGGGTATCAGCCCCAATACCGATGATATATGTTCTGAGACCGGGCTTGGCTGTGGGGTGGAGGAAGGAGGAGTGTAGTGGGGCTGTCTGGTCTGCACCTGAGCGAGGTGAGGCGTGGGTAGCATCTGTGGCGTGGGTGGCATCTGTGGTGTGGGTGGCATCAGTGGCATCGGTGGCATCAGTGGCATCGGTGGCGTACGATGTACCTGTGCCTGGACTGGGAAGGGTTGCCTGTGCTGCTGGAGCTCCGGGTAGCCCTAGCCTTGGTAGGTGAGGGCCTGTGGAAAGCCTTGGAAGGGCAGTGACATCACCTGGGGTGGAGGAGCAGACCTGGACTGGGTGAGAGCAGGTTCAGCTGGGTCTGGAGGGTTGTGAAGAAGACGGGTGATCCTGTCCTTTATCACCTGGTACTGTGATTCGGACATGTCCACAAGGGTCTGGTTGACGTAGGTGAGGAAGGGCTTGCGGTTGGAGGATGGTATGTCGGTGTGTACCAGCTGAGAGAGGAGATCTACGCTGCTTCTGATGGTGTCCCTGATCTCCAGCAGGACAGTGTGGCTCTGCCCCTCCGGTCTGCCTCTCTGCCTTCTTTCTGTGGAGGTGGAGCTGGAGGTGGATGTGGGTGGGTCTCTGGTGGCAGTTCCCTCTCCTTGCTCCCACTGCATCAGGGGGTCCTCCACACGCTCCGCCATGGGGAGTGCAGCTGTCGGGAAGGTCTCCGTCGTGGGACGTTCCACAGATACCTGCCTTGGCCAGAAGAGGACTGGCTCTCTGTGGGCTGCCTGAGAGAGAAGGTTGTGAGAGGGGCTGCTCCTTGGTGGCGGATCTCACCCTCCAAGAAGCTGCACTTGGCCATCACATAGGTCTCTCAGTCCGTCAGCTTGACCGTGGCCTGGCCAGATTTCTTGAGGTGCAGCTTCCCTTACCAGGTGTGCATGTGCTTCCACCAGCCGAGGACCACCTCCGAAGTGTAGCCCAGGCTCTCCACCTTCTCTCTCCAAGCAGCCTGCTTCCGCTTGGTGTCTCGATAGAGCCTGTGTCCCTTCCGCCAAAGATACTCATTCTCCCTCAGCCATTCCAGCACCTCATCCTTATGTTCCTCTTCGATGGAGTATTGCCTCCTCTCCCGTTCTCGTTCTCGCGTATGCCTCTTCCTCCCTCTGGCAGGGCCATCTGGGCCCTCATCAGAGGGGCTTCGAGGTTGTAGGGGCTGCTTCACCACACCACCACCAGCAGCAACAACAGTAGCAGCAAAAGCAGGACCAACAGGACCAGGATCATCAGCAGCAGAGTAAGCACCAGCAGCACCAGCAGGACCAGGATTAGCAGCAGCAGAGTAAGCACCAGCAGCACCAGCAGCACCAGCAGGACCAGCACCAGGAGCAGCGCCAGCATACCAGCAGGAGCACCAGCACCAGGAGCAGCGCCAGCAGAGTAAGCCCCAGCAGAAGGCCCAGCACCAGGAGCAGCGCCAGCAGAAGCTCCAGCACCAGAAGAGTCAGCCCGAGCAGCAGAAGCCCCAGCAGAAGCAGAGTTAGGGCCAGGGGGTGGGATGGTGGCCCTGTCCTTCTTGCCAGGGCTGGCAGCAGATGGCAGAGGCTTTCTCTTCTTCACCATGGTTGTTGGCTGGCTGGCTGGCTGGAACTGTGCCTGGCAGCAGATCTTTCCTCTGAATGGTGACCTGCTTGCGAGCTGCATCCCTTTATATCCGCGGGGCTGACGCAATGCATCCTCCCCGCATGCGCAGTGAACGCTTTGCATCTGCTAGGCATCCGCTAGGCGTCTGCTCTGCATCCGCGTCATCCGCTAGGCATCCGCTCTGCATCCGTTCCTTCTGTTGCACGTCCGCTTCGTTGTGCTCCCCTGGAAGCCCTGCGGATGTGCCATCCCCTTCCATCTGCTAGGCTTCCGTGGAGCATCCGCTTTACATCCTGGCTACATCCTCTCCCCATCCGTTCCTTTCCGTTGTTGTCCGCTCTGCTTATGCAAATTTGGGGCACTTTTGAGAGCAGATAACAACGGATGAAACATTTTTTCGTCCACTGTGTCCTTTTTACATACGTTTTGCATCCGTTGGCCTATGTGACAGGCCCTTTAGGTTTGTATGTGATTTTTTCCAATTTTCCTTTAATTATTTTTAGATCTCAAGCAATGTGGGTAGGAGCGAGAGTTCAAGACTAGGGTTTTCATAATATGCTTGAGGGCAAAATCATGGAAAAAAATATGAGGCCATTTCAACAGTTATGAAATAATCAATTATTTATCCTTTCCCTTGAGACAGAGGCTCTTACTTTATTTTAGTAAGTTTAGTATTCATACCAAAGCCCTTTATTTAGCATCCATTTTGCATTAACTTTACTTTTAGCTATTAAACTGGAAATGCAAGATTAGCTTCAAAGAGCTGAAGTGAACTGTGTATGAATACATCACATCCTTTGAGCTATATAAATCATCATTGTATTTCATCAAGTCCAAAGTCAATTTGTCAAGAGGCATGGGGTGGACGCTAGGTAGTAATTACACACTAATATTTGTGCTAATATTTACCTGTTAGCAATGCAGAGTTTTTTACGTGCTGGCCAAGGCAAGATGAAACATCTACTTAGTCTTTGGGACAAAAAGGGAAGAAAGATGGCTGAATCAACACCGGTTTTTTGTTTTAAAATCTAATAAAAATAGTATACCAGATTGGCCGAGATGAGTAGATTATATTTGCTTTCTAAAATACATGATGTTGTTGAAAAATCATTTAAAAAAAACAGTAACACATGCACAAGCACAAACACTCAGACACATAATAACTACATGGTAATTCCAGAATATTAGATTATTTATTAATAATCAATAACTATTATTAATTATTGCAAGACCTTTGAATTGTTCAGAAATGAAGGAATGTAAAAGAGGTCTTTTAGCTGAACTCCTTTGTATATTCCAGAAAAATAATGAAACTAACATCACTCTTTATTACATTCCTCCCTTCTCCTCCCCCTCGAGAATGATATACCAGCTGTTTCATTGTAGCTCACTATTTGGGGACAAAATCCCCAAATTTGCCCTGCAAAAGGATTCAAATTTGCCCTGCAGAGAAAATGTTTTCCATTGTATAATGAACAAACTTGGGTGTAAAAATATTGGCTTGGCACTACATTAAATTCAGCTGATGTTTTTATTTGTATATTTGATTTAAGCACCGCCCATCTCCAGTTTGACTCTGGGCTGCTCAGGATATAATATAAAAAGAGACAAATGAATATACAATCTGATAGAAAATATTAAAATAGGATGGCATATCCGGTCAACCATACCAAAATATATCACACAGTCAGCAAGGGGCTCTAATCACCCTAGCTGCGGAGAAGAATCAGATCTTTTAACGCCTTCTAGTATGCCCTCTGGGCGGAAGTCCCCCTGCATCTCAGGGAGAACTTCATTCCAGAGGTAAGGCACCACGGAAGAGAAGGCTGGCTTTCTGAATCCCCCACAATGACCCTGTTTCATTGAAGGGACCTGAAGTGAGAGTTTGTTTAGCAATTTTCAATTCTGTATGAACAAAGAAGACTCCAGGAATCAAGTCTATACCAGTCAAAAATCCTTTTTTTTTTTTTTAACTTTTGTGAACTTAGTGTTTTATATTGTATTAGTTAGGTTTCTTTTCTGTCTGAAGATGAATTGAAAATAATCCTCCTTCCATTTCTCCTCATAGCAACAACCCTGTAAGGTAAATTGGATTCACTTCTCCAATGTCACTCAGTGTATTTCTATGACTCAGGGTGGACTTGATCCTGAAAGTCTCCATTGTCAATCCAACCTTTTAATCACCATACTAGACTGGATTAAAACCCAAGAAAATAGAAAAACTAGAACTAAATTTGAAAAAAAAATCTTAAAATGAGACTTTGCATCATGTTGTTTAGTCTTACATTTTTCTAAAAGAAGAGACAATTCTGCCATTATATCCCTAGAGTTAGGGTTACATTTACTCCTTTTAGCAAAGTGAAAAATTTTTTACACAGAGGCACTATGACTTGAATGAGGAACTACTCTTAAAATGAAGAGAGAGACAGAGAGACAGAGAGACAGACATAGATAGAGAAGGAGGCACAGCCTATTTCAATTCAGAAAGGTTTTGATGCCAAGTATGAATAACTTGGCTCAAATGCATTTGGCCATCCTTAAAGTTGTTATTTTACTGAAAACTTTAAGGAGTCCAAAATGCAGTGGACTTTCAATTCTGAAGATCTTGCTATTTAGAATCTGACTACCAACTTGTCAAGCAAGAGCCAAAGATTTGCAATAAAGCAAATTCTCCCATAACAGGCCAATTCCATGGCATTTCTGTCAACATTCTGACAGTGAAAAGGCAACAGCATAATGATACAGCAAGACCTCTGGCAACACAATGACAATTTTTCTCAATCTTTCACATCATAATACTGTGTTATTGCAGTCTGTCAACCTCTTGAAAATGTTTGTTTGATCAAAGTTGCATTTAAGTTCAAAAGACATTGCCATAGGGAATCAAAGCTAGGAAGCAACATTGAGATAACTGGGGGAAGGGGTGTGTGGCCATCCAAACATTTTACAAAACAAAACATGTAAACAGTAAATAATTATTTTAAAGATACACAAAGGAGCTTTTAATGGGTAACTTTTATTTCATATGAACCAACAATATATATAAATATCAAGAAGAGTTTGGTAAACAGCCACGTGTCTGGTCACCAGACAATTAAAGCCCATGTCACACTGCACCAACGGATGGAAAGAGGATTTAAAATGGAGAGAAACACTTGCCATCCATTGGTTAACGCGATACATCCGTTCTGTACTCACTGCATACATTTTTCATACTCTCTATCCGTCCAGCATCCGTCTACTGAGATTTCATCCGCTCAAAAAGTTTTGAGCTGCACAAAACTTTTTGAGCGGAAAATGTATCCAACACGTCTGTTCTGCATCCGCTACGCATACGGGGAACATCCGTTATACGTCCGTCGTCATCCGTTACACGTCCGCTATATCCGCTAGGCATCCGCTGCGCATCCATGCAACTCAAATCCGCTCCAGTGGAAAACGGACACAGGGAGGAAGCGAAACGGACGCGAAGTGGACACGCAGCGTTAGTAGCACGGACGTAGAAAGGATGAAAGCGGATGCAACTCGCATATAAAGCATTAAAACAGAAAAAACGTTCATATAGGGGACGTATCTCGGATATTTCGGATGTCAAGAGGATGCAGAAGGACACCTAGTGGAAAAACGATATTTCATATAAAAAGGGGGAGAAATCACCTGGATCTCACTTTCCGTCCAGCAACCCTGCTGTGCAGACCTCTTCAGCCTTCATCTGGCTCTTGCTCTTTCACAGCAACCAGTCATGTCCACCATGGATCATCGCACACTCCTTTTGGTAGCCGCCATCATTCTACAACAGTGTGAAGCCCTCCACAGGCTGTTTCACCTGTTCTACGGGAAGAAAATGAGGCGTCCAAGAAGTGTCTGGGTCCGAAGATGGATCGCAAAGTTGTGGAGCGGCTGAGACCCAGGTTGACCAAGGCAAACACCAACTTCCGGCCCAGCCTGGACCCTGGGCTCAAGGTGGCACTGACTCTGCGCCACCTGGCCTCAGGGACCACGTACAGGAACATGCAGTACGCCTGGAGGGTGCCACACAACACCATCAGCATTGTGGTCAGAGAAGTGGTGCAGGCCATCATCGAAGAATACCTGGAGGAGCTCCTCCAGTGCCCCTCCACTGAAGGGCTTCTTCAGCATCATCCTCTTCACCATGGTCAATGCTGACTACAAGTTCATGTACATCGATGCTTCAGGCAACGGGTCAGCTTCAGATGCCCAGGTATACAACGCAAGTCACCTCAAGGAGGGGATGGAATGCAACCTCATCATGGGCTTCCCAGATCCAGACACCCTGTCCAACGACACACAAGATGTGCCCTACTTCATCGTGGGTGATGACATCTTCTCCCTCAGAACCTACCTCATGAAGCCCTACACCTCCAGATGCCTCACCCGGGAAGAGAGGATCTTCAACTACAGGCTGTCCAGGGCAAGGCGGGTGGTGGAGAACGCCTTTGGCATCCTGGCCAACAGGTTCCAGGTACTTCTCACCACCATGCAGCATCGCCCACAGACCATGAGGAGGATCGTGGAAGCTTGCTGCATCCTGCACAATCTCATGCGCACCCGCTACCCAGTGTTGCAGAACAGGCTCGTGGACCGTGAACAAGGCAATGGGGACATGGAGCCTGGGGAATGGAGGCAAGGGCGAAACCTGATAGATACTGTGGATGTGCAAGGCCCCAACAAGCTTCACGTGAAGGGAAGAAGCAGCGCAACCTTCTGAGACACTGGTGCAACTCCCCAGCTGGAGCAGTGGAGTGGCAAGACAGGATGGTAGATGCTTAATGGATGCTTCCTTCAGCCTGTCTCATCACACTGATGAGATTGGGCCATGTATGTTGAGTGGCCCTACAAAGAACAGGGCATTTAATAAAGAGTTGTGTTTATGTTGAAATGTGTTGATGAATGATTACATTGTTATTGATAATAAAGGGCCATAGGTGTGGAACCTGGGAGAGTGGACTATACAGTCCCACTATGCTTGCACTGGAGGCTTATCTATCCCACAGCTATTACCCATCCCACAGGTATCCCTGCCCATCCCACAGCTATCCTAACCCATCCCACAAGCATGCAAAGGCTTAAACCATTTCTAAAAGTTTCCACCAAGACTTTATTTACTAAAAGAACTGAACCAAGTGTGTGAAGCAAAGATAACCTTTATTAATAACAAACTGTAAAAGCAAAATGACCCAGGAAAAGTGTCCCCAGCAAAGATAAAGTCAACAGGTAGCAATCCAGTCTCTGGCACTCTTCTCAGTCACTCTGAGGCGTGCCCATAGTCTCAGGGGTGAAGGGTCCAGGTGCTGTGGAGGTGGCAGTGGCTGGAGTGCTGGTCTGAGGCGCCATTGGGGTGCCTGGCTCCAAGAGGACAACAGGGGTTGGTGTGTGGAGGAAGCTCTCAGAGAGCTGGCTCAGTCCTGTGATGTTGAGAGCTCCTTCCTCCATGACATGGGGTGTCAGTCCCAAGACCGATGACAGATGTTCTGAGGCCGGGCTTGGCTGTGGGGCGGAGGAAGGAGGAGTGTAGTGGGGTTGTCTGGTCTGCAGGTGAGCGAGGTGAAGCGTCGGTGGTATCTGTGGCATCTGTGGCGTCTGTGGCATCGGTGGCTTCTGTGGCGCCAGAGGTACTCGTTCTCCCTCAGCCATTCCAGCACCTCATCCTCATGTTCCTCTTCAATGGAGTACTGTCTCCTCTCCCTATCTCGCGAATGCCTCTTCCTCCCTCTGGCAGGGCCTTCTGGGCCCTCATCAGTTGGGCTTTGAGGTTCTAGGGGCTGGTCCACCATACCACCACCAGCACCAGCAGTAGCACGAGCAGCAGCAGCACCAGCAGGACCAGGAGCAGCACCAGCAGAGTCAGCACCAGCAGACGCACCAGCACCAGGAGCAGTACCAGCAGAGTAAGCACCAGCACCAGAAGCAGCACCAGCAGAGTCAGCCCTAGCAGAAGCCGAGTCAGCACCAGGGGGTGGGATGGTGGTCCTGTTCTTCTTGCCAGGGCTGGCAGGAGTAGGCACAGGCTTCCTCTTCTTCCCCATGGTTGTTGGCTGAAGATGTGTCTGGCAGCAGGTCTTTCCTCTGAATGGTGACCTGCTTGCGAGCTGCATCCTTTTATATCCGCGGGGCTGACGCAATGCATCCTCCCCGCATGCGCAGTGAACGCTTTGCATCTGCTAGGCATCCGCTAGGCGTCCGCTCTGCATCTGCGTCATCCGCTAGGCATCCACTCTGCATCCCTTCCTTCCGCTGCGCGTCCGCTTCACTGTGCTCCCCCGGAAGTTCTGCGGATGTGCCATCCGCTTCCATCCGCTAGGCTTCTGTTGAGCATCCGCTTAACATCCTCGCTATGTCCTCTTCCTGTCCGTTCCTTTCCGTTGTTGTCCGCTCTGTTTATGCAAATTTGGGGCATTTTTGAGAGCGGATAACAACGGATGGAACATTTTTTCGTCCGCTGTGTCCTTTTTACATACGTTTTGCATTTGTCGGCCGATGTGACCTAGCCTTAAGCAAGAACTTTCTAGATGTTGGAACACAGAGAGCTATTTCTTAAATTGTTAATATCGACTGCACTTTCTTGAAAGAAAAACAACTCTGAATTTAAGAGGATTTCCCCAAAAGAGAATCGTAAGATAGTCCTGACAGAAACACTGTGTAAAGCCATTTCCCCACCTTGCCAACTCCAGCAAAATAACAACCTTAGAAATTCTCTATTCCTATGCAATAAATGTATGCATGGGATATTTGTATATCCTTCTGTGCAAATAAACTAATATATGTATCTGCCAAGCACATATTCCCCAAAAGGAAAATTTTATTACAGTGATACTTCGTTATTCAACTGCTTCAAAACTCATCAAATTCAATACTTGACTCATTTTCACATGAATGTCCCAGTATTCGTTGTTTGTTTGGTACTTTTTTTAATTGTCTTTTTTATTAATCTATAATATAAAATAAAAAAAATACAAAAACAAATAATGGGAAAATAGGGGAGGAAAAAGGGAATGGAAGAGTGTAGAAAAGAAGGGAAAAAGAAAGAAAAGGCATTTGTTTGGAACTTGGTGTGCTGCAATAGGAAGAGGGAGATGGCTGTGGAGAATGGACAGGAAGTTGGTCATGCTGAGAATGTTGCTACAAGTGAAACAATGGATATCCACAGAGGGCAGACAGGAAGTCACCCATGTTGGAATAGGAAAAGGGATAGACAGCCGAAACAAAAGGTCACATGGTGATTCACATGATTTGTTTGGTCTCATTATTTTTGTTTCGCACTTCCTGGAACCAATGAACAACAAGTATCAAGATACCATTATAATTGAATTATTGTGTGTGTGCCTTTGAGTCAGTTTTCTTGTCAAATTTCAGAAGTGGTTCTTCGTAGGATTGAGAAAAAAGGACTGGCTCAAGTTCACAGAGCTAGATTTGTGCCTAAGACAGTACTTGAACTCAAGTCTCTCACTTTCTACCCTGATGCCTCAACCAGTATAACAAAGCCCATGAATTACCTACTAATTCATATTAATTACTTGACAAGTAAGATACCTTATATGCAGACATAATTGACCACCACATGCATATGGCAAGCATTCATTCTTATATTTAGCAACATTGAGGTGTGTGTGTGTGTGTGTGTATCTCCTTCTAAGGGGAAACAGGGAAAGAAAAGTTAAAGAAATTGATAAATGTGAGATGGGGAAATGCTAACTATATCATAAAGGTAGACAGAACAACAACAAAAAAAGCACCTCATGTTGGTGTTCCAATAGGATGAAATTCACAGGTAATCCCCTCAGCTTGTTTGTAGCTAATCTTCAGGCATATCCTCCAGGGTATCCCCACTTTGCACTAGTAATCTCTGCAAAAGAATCTGCAGTCTTTCCCATTTAATTCCAAAAAGTGCTTCAGAGCATGCAGAAAAATGACACACATCAACAATCCAAAACACTTTGAAGAACTTCCAGCATTTTCCCAAGATTTTACATGACTGCCTCTTTGTAGCAAGGATCCTGGGAGAAGGTATTGCTATTTTAAAAACAGATGCTACATTTAGGTCCTGAGTGCACCAAAGTACTTTTTGGAATCCAATCTAAATGCATCACGTAAGTCCTAGGACTCATCTGCATATCTTGCTCATCTCAGTATGTGAACTGATCAATTCCTGAATATGTGAATGCATGCTGTGGTTCTCAGCCTGACTCTTGCCTATTGTGAAGGCAGCCACTGCTGATCCTTTTTTGTTGCATAATCAAAAGTAGAGTTTTCTAATCTCTCCAGGCACAAATGACACTGGGCCATCTGACTGCAGGGCTTCATTTCTTCCAGGCAATGCCTCCATTCCAGTTGGCTAATAGGTGCTTTGCTAGCCCTTCCCTCCAATCACTGGTTACTTCCCTCTGCTGCCATTTTATCCTGGGCTGCTAAGATCAGTGAAACAGGGTACTTTTTTTGTTTGAACTAGTCCACTAATAGATAAAGATTACTTAAAAGGTTATGGCAGGACCAGAGGTGGTATTCAGCAGATTCTGACCAGTTCTGGAGAACCGGTAGCGGAAATTTTGGGTAGTTCAGAGAACCAGCAAATATCACCTCTGACTGGTGATTTTACTGTATCCTTCCTCTGCTACATCCGCCAAGCCCACAGAACCGGTAGTTAAAAATATTCAATCCCACCACTGGATAGGACTCTTCTAATTTGGCTGCTACAGCTGCAGTCGACAGCAAAATGCTGAAAATGATTATTAAATCTTTAAAAGGGCATTTTTCTCTTAGCTAGTTCAATGTGCTAACCAATGATATAATCTATTTTTCAGCATCTGTACTCCATGCCACATACATTTATAGATTTTCAGAGGTCTAATTATGAAGTTTTCCTTCTTATTAAAATAAAACATAAGACATTTTAAAATCAATACTGCCAGTATGCTAATGGCATAACTTTTTGAAGCTAACAAATGTTTCTAAAGTTAAACGCTTGTAATAGACAAATATGACTACTTGTTCATGCAGAATTCTACTTCACTGATGTTTATGTCTCAATATTTATGGCCCCTCCCTAGTTTCTCTTATCTTATCTATGTCTCTTTTGCGGATAGCATATTTATGGGCAGGTTACAGCATGCCCATGAATTACCTCTGCTTCATGAACTGTATTGTTTATTGGTAGGCTTCCAATAAAATTCAAGTTGCTGGTTACGTTGCTCTTTTCCAGGCATAGGGCTTGGTTATTTGAGGGAGCACCTATCTCCTATAGTTCCTGCCCAACCATAATGTCTGAAAACATCGGTATTTTTTTTTAATTTGATTTGATTTGTCAATCGCTTACAAGGTAATAGATATAAGAATAAACATGAGTATGAATACAGGAAATAGGTATGAATAAGTGGGGACAACAGGACAGGGAAAGTAGGCACGATTGTGCGCTTATGCACGCCCCTTACAGACCTCCAGGTATCCTCCAGGTCTCATCAATTAAACAATGGTGGGACTCCAAGAAGTGGGCTTTCTCTCTCATGGCATTGCTGGAACACCACCCAAGATTCATATAGTCTCTATCTTGGCCCATTTAAATGAGTCCTTGATATCTGGCTGAATCCCCTGGCTATGAGCTAGAATTGTTGGCAGATCCTTGATGGGGCATTTTAGTTATTTGACTGATTGTTGGTTTTCTCCACAGTTTCTTTTGGATTCTATATTCTTCCTGCATCTTCATTGTTTTTACTGTTGTGTTTTGTAAATCGTGCATCAAAGATACAGTGCTTAATTCTGTCCTCTTGAGAGTCAGCAACTCTTAAGACATTCAAAAGATATACCAGTCAGTTTAATTTTTGGCTAATCTATGAAATCTACAAATTCAATCGCAAAACTGCTCTTTTCAATGATGTATTAACCAAAGTGTGTCAATGTTATGTGTTGTGCATGCCACCAATCAGCCCCCTCACCTCCTCCTATTCTGCACAGAAATGAGATATGTCTACAGTTTTTATAACAAATACTTTACTGATTTTTTTAATGAAGAAAAGTAAGCCAGTGCCCTGAATACTGTGCTAAATTTATAATATTCTGAAGATCACTGGAGTATCAAAAATCTAAGCACTTTAAAAACAAATGAATTAAACATAGCTAAAGAAACTTAAAATTAATAACTAGGTCATAAAGATATAGTATTATACAGGTACTTATTTTATTAAAGGGAGTGATAAATTTCACACTTCAAACAATTTTTTAATGTTCTCATAGGTAAACTACATGTGTAGAACCAGATTTTGTGCACTGCTACTGGCAGTGAGTAGTGAGTTAGTCTACAATACTGCATTCTAAGCACTAAGCCACCACGGCTCTCTGATACATTAAGGAGATCCTCTTTTCAGTGTAAACTGTCAGAGATGAAACCAACACAGAGGACATCACTGCTGTATCAATCGCAATTTGCAAATATACATGTATCATTTTTCGTTCTATATAGTTATTTCGATTAGATTGATTGGGATAAATTTATGTCCTTTCAATATGTTAGGAATAGAAACTGAATTGTTGGTGTGACTACATACAATGACTAACACTTATATTATTATATATTATATTATTATATTTTATTAACTTTTTTCTCTATTTAAAACAATCATTCTGCCACTTTATAATTTGGGATCTTTATCATATATTCCTTATTGTAGTTTCCTACTGATAAAATAAACTATTAGTTTTCTTACCATTTCCTTGTTTCTTGATTGGATACAGGTATACATCTCAGGCCAGCGCCTACTACCATGAGAAAGGATGTTAGCAGCACAGTTTTCCGGAGGCCTGCAGTGGGGGAAAAGTAGACACTGCTTTAGCAAAACATGGCAACCTTGGCAAATATCAATTCAGGAACTGGAAAGTTCAAATTAACCAAGTGCAACACTGTTAATAAAATCCCAATGATTAATAATAAAAACAGTGTTTCATCATAATTAAGGGCAAAATAGTGCTTGACCTTATTACACACTGTTGCCAAGCAAGAAGGCATGAGGGAAATAGTCTTATACTATTGTTATATCCAGCAACTAGTGGTCAGAAGCATATTGTTTTCAGTTCTGAAGGTATTATAGACATGGCTTATTAGCCACATTGAGCTTCATCCTCTATATATATGTCTACTTTCCTTTTAAAGCAGTGAAGACTGCTGATCATGACACAAGCTTGTATTACTGAATTCTACAGCTGAATTACATTCTGCACAAATAATATTGGAAAGATATGCATGCAGCAGGAACTCTAAGATACATGGAGAAACTACTGGAGTGTAAATCCACATTGCATTCCTTAAGAACATAAGGATAGCCCTGCTGGATCAAGCCAACATCCGTTTTAAATCAGCACTTGGTTTCTCACAATGGTCAGTCAGAAAGCATAAAAGCCAAACATGAAGGCATACTCCTCTTCAACCACCAGCCATTGTTTTCCTGATATTGGTAGCTGAAGGAATGCTGCCCCTTACTTCGTGGTAAATACAACAACAGCCCTTAATAAACTTTCTTTCTATATTCTTGTGGATTAGATAAATGCTCTTTGAAATGCATTCAGGTCAATGATCATTGCATGTTGTGGTAATGAATTTTATTAGTTAATTATGTGTTTATATAAAGACATATTGCTTTATAAAACAGACATATCTGTTTTATATTTCTTCCCAATAAATGTTATTGGAAGATATCTGGTCCTTATGTTCTGAAAAGGAATTTGTTTCTATTTTCTCTGATCTAAACTATAATTTATATCTTTTCCACCTTTTTTCTATGCTTAAATGGTCCTCAAAGTTCCATCATTTTCTCATAGGAAAGGTGTTAAAATCATGTTCTTGTCCTCATCATCATTTTTCCCAACTCCAGCTACTTTTTTTATAGTTAGCAACCAGAATCACACAGACTATTACGGATGTGGACATATCTGATTGGGTTTATTTTCCATCCTCATTTTAATAATCTCTGGTGTGGAATTTGTTTTCCCAAATCCTGCATACTGAACTCATATTGTCACTAAACTAACCAAGATATTTTTCTTACTAATTTCTTGGTTCAAATATCAACAATTATACATGTGAACTTGTAGTGTGAAGGTGGACGTTGACTTAATGTGCATCTGTTTACACTTAGTTCAGCGAACTACATTCATTATTTACCTGATCAGTTTTATTCATCAACTTCTAAGAGCTCTTTGCAATCATTTATGGCTTACCGCTTGGAATAAATTGGAAACATATGCAAATCTGGCCAACTAATTGTTTATCCCTAAGTAAGTCAAGATCATATATAAAAATTGAAAAGTACTGGTCCCAACTCAAATCCTTGAAGGACTATATTTCTTACTTTCCTCCATTCAGGAAAATTCCTGTTTATTTCTACTCTATTTTTTCAATAGTTAGTCCATTAAAAAATGTTATCACACAACCACTCAATAGATTTTAATGAGGAATTATATCAAAAGCTTTTAGAAAATCCCAGTATATAGTGAGGATTAAGTCACCTCTACGCACATGCCTCGACACTCATGTTCCTCTATGTCCTTAGTTTGATTACCATGTATACCAATTTGCCTGGAACAAACTTCATCCACCCACCATCCAATTTCTATGACTTCCCATCACAGTTAATTACTCTGAAGCTGACCAGTCTGGTATTCTTATGCATCTCCCTAAATCCCTCTCTAAAATTAGCATCATATTGTTCGCTTTCCAGTACTCTGGCACCCATTCTTATTTGAAGGTCATTATTTTGTTTTGTCTTAAATGCCCATTTGATATGTAAGAATTTTAGAATGGCTAGCATCAGGACCTGGTGATAGGTCACTATCTCCTAGAATACCCTGCTGACAACTATAAAACATGTACAGAAAATGTTTTATTAGTGGCCTGCCAGTTTGAGGGGAGGGGAGGAAGCAGGGTCAAGGGTGACAGTGAATTACTTGTCTCAGAGTCGGATAAGCCCAGCTCATGCCGACATGTTGACTTCCAGTAAATCCTTTGAAGTTTTGGGAGTATGGCTCAAGATTCATGAATTAATTGGAGTAACTGCCGGAATCCTGACCACCTGCATTGTTAAACCAATTTGCTTTAGCTACTTTATTTCTCCCCCTCATTCCCCACCCTCAAAAGTCAAACCCAGCTTGGGTTACCTATCTTATGTATGCTGTAGTAATGAAAGATGCAAAAAAAAAAAAATCAGTTTTCCTGCAATTTTAATATTTTTCTTGATTTAATATTTTTACTATTTTGTTATCTAATGGCATTCACTTTGCCAGTCTTTTTTATTAACTCCCTCATTTTTCAAGATTTTCTATTTTTGTAATCAGATTTGGCTGTGCTGGACCTGCAGGCAATTTTCATGTATGGTAAACCTAACTGTATTCATTCTAGCAGTATCAACTCTATCTCCAGTAGTACTCAATGGCCTTTTGTGAGACGGTTGGCTTTTTCTACTATCCTTTATTTTTAAACTTACTGTATTTTTAAACTTACTGTAGTTGTTTGCATTTGCATTTTAAGAATTTCATATTTAGGAATCCACCTCCATTTTTCAATAGCTTCTACTGCTGTGAAATACTATTTATCATATTTTGACTTTCTTATACTCGGTTTCTGTTACTTCAATTTCCTCAGTTAAGCCTCTCTTATTGGTTAGTATCAAAATCAAGGACTGCTGGTTCTTTTGTGTGTTTCTCCACTTATCAGAGAAGAAAGTCATCAGGAAATGTTTATACGTTTTGATCATTTTGCTTACATTCTTCTATGGCTTTCCAGAAGTATCATTTTTCAAATTCAGTGACCAGAACTGTACCAGTATTCTAAATGCTGATGCTCTATAGATTTATTTAAATGTATTACTGTACAATATAAACTTGGTGGTTTTCCTTTCAATCCCTTTCTTAATAATCCCTGCGGAGTTAATAACTTCCTTGAGCTCTATTCACTATAGAGTTTCCACGTTTGTAGTCAAATGTGACTGTGCTGCACCCTGCAGGAATTTCCTATTTGCATGCATGTTTAACTTAATAGTATTACTTCAGTAGTATTAACTATGTTTCCAGGACCATGACAAAAGTCCTATGTTCTTCTATAAGGAAAAGAAGGCATATTGGCTTGGTTTTTTTTACTGCTACAGATTTTCAAACACAGCATTTTGCTGTACATTTTTATGAGAGATGTGGATCAAACAGAAGTAGGTAGAAGCTTAATCTGCTCCTTATCCTTGTGCTTTCCCACCTTGGAAAATCAATGCTTTTGTGTCTTTAGCTTTACCATGAGTTGTGTCTCCTGGATACACTGTAATGCACTAGAATACTAAAAACTAATTCTATAGGCATTTTTACTAGACAACCGAGTTCACGATATGTAATATTGATTTAACATGTTAAATATGTTAGAAAATATCCACAGAGACTATTATCAGCTTCCTATTTCTCTTTCCCACACATTTTCCCCACCTGGGGAGGATAGTTGATGGATTTCCAACAACTCAAAATAAGAATGGATAAGAATGGAGCAGAAAGCAGTACATTTTTTTTCTATTTTTTCACACTTCTTCAGGCTAAGAGAAAATTAAATAGAGGCACACTGGGTTTCAAACCACATAAAATACCTTTCTAAGCCTTTTAACTGTGTTGAGTTCCAGATGTACTTATTGGGAAGATATCTGTATGAAGACCCTTAAAGTATTTAACTGAACAACAAACATCTATATTTGTTTATCCATACTTACATTAATCTGTGTCACTAGAAGCTAACTCTGATTTGAAAATGCATAATCAGTTCTTCAACATTTTTAATGCTAAAACCTTTTTTCCTCGTATTGCATGCTATATCATCAAAGTCATGCCTCAATTAAGGCATTATATCTCCTTAAATATTGCATATTTTCTCTATACCATAAATGTTGACAAATGCTGTTCAAGAAAAGAAAAAAATAATGCTAGAGATTTAGAGAATATGAACAAGTCACAATTGAAAGCCAAGGAATAGTATGAACTGTTAACGATCAATTGCTCTGGCAAAAAGCATAGTCAACAAATACGTCTTTATGAAAACCTATTGAAAATGTAAATCTAATCACAGTAACAGAAGAAAGAACCAGTCACACCTTGGGAAATAGATATTTTTATAAAAGCATTTTCAAAGATTTCAACAAAAATAAAAAGATCTGTAATATATTTGCCAGGAAGCAGAATCCTGATAACAATTCATCCTCTTATCAGAATTCAACTTCCTTTCTAGGCTCTCCAACAATGCAATCTGGTTTCTACTATCTTCCAACCAATTCTCATATCAATGATTAAGAAGCCTGGCTGGACATCAGCTTTTCTTAAGCTTTCTTTTCGACACCTTGGATTAAATATTTACTTGCTACTTAGTGTGTACTCTTCCACTGTCTACATTCTAAGCAATCTAATGTTATAAGTGTGATTTTACATCATCTTATAATTTGTAAATAGACCAACGCCAAGTATCTTGGATTTAAAGAACTTTTAATATTGTTATCATGTACAGGTAGCCTTGTCCAAATGAAGAATTCTATGTGAAAACTTAATTTAATTTTCTAATGAAAATTACAGTGGAGAATTAATCCTAATCTTTATAAAGGTGAATAGACATCTGGATCAAAAAAAAAAAAAAAGATTGAGTACCACAAGCTGAATCTAGTTGGGCAAGATATACTTCATACAGAAAGACCAATCACATTCTGTTCAAATATTAGTGCTGGCTATTTCCCCAAACACCACGGGGAAGAACAATATGTTGCAAAAAATAAATGAGGACAGAGATTTGATGCCCACATAGTAACCACAGGAGTGAAACCGCTCTCTGCTCTCTGACTTAGGTGAATTGGAAAATTGTCAGATAACACTGATCCATTTATTGCTTGGAGCTGCTGTCTTGTATTCCTTCTTCTCCAATATTAAGCCACTCTAATCTAATTCGATCTCATTAAAAGGAGCAAATCCTTCTTTAGATAGCTGTAATTAGGAATCAGAGAGCTAGCTGCCTGGTTACCTGGCGAGGAAGCAGTGTTAATAAGCTCTTGACATCAAGTGGTTTGTGTGGGAATTGAGGACTATTTGAAAGGGAACAATAATCATGGTATCCTTCTGGACTGCATTTATGTACAAGGTATTTAGGATAAATAAAGTTCTGCTCCTACCTAAATGGGTGATTCCAACCAGTGTGTGTGAACCAGTGAATGTGGGGAGATAAAGATGGAGAGATTATTCAGACAACCATTTTCTTATGGAGTTCAATCTCATATTTTTTAACATCTACATGAAATCAATGAGGGAGATCATATATTCATTTGGAGTACAGTGTCATCAATAAGTTACACTATGTTCTGTCCCAGTGTACAGAGGGCTTAGATGGGATGAAACAGACTGAGACTCAATTTCAGCAAGATGAAGTTGATGTTTGTTCAGTATGGTTTTCTGCTCTAGTAGGGGTGGGATGGGTGCGGCACTATCTCTGAAGAAGCAGGCCTGTATCATGGGATTCCTCTCAGACTCATAGCTACTGCTATGTGAGCAGATAGAGGGTGGGGGGAAACTGCCTAATTTCAATTGGTGTGCTAGCTGCAGCCCCCTCCCCACCTGGAATGAGTGGACTTTACAACAACTCCTAATATCAGTATTATGCCTGCAGTGCAGTCTACATGAACTGCTTTTAAAGACCATTCAGAAGTTTCTATTTGTCCAGAATCTGCAGCCCAATTATTTGCCGGCACTTGCTCCTAGAAGCACATTACAGCTTAGCTCTGGTCTCTGCAAAGGCTTTATATTAGCTGCTGTGCTGGTCATTATCAATAAATTCTGCATGGCTTGGCACTGAGGTACTTGTAGAACCAACTTCTCAATCCAGAATCTACCTGCTTGACTTTTGTGTCAGAGAAATTGTTGATAATCTCCCATTTTTGCAACGTATATGGAGCAGACGCTCTTAGTTGCTGCTTTTAGGTGATACCATCTACATTTTGAAATGACCTTCCATTAGAAATCAGTTTGGCCCCGCATGTTTTGTCTTTTGGAAACTTTTGAAAACTGAATTACTGTATTCTGGGGGGCATATGGTGAATAATAGGAAGCCCTATCTTGTCTAATGTTATGTGTAGTACTTATAAGTTATTAAGGTCAGGTCTTGAATTATTGTTTTCACCACATTTTTTTAAAAAAATTCCATTTAATTTCTGTAAACCACTGGGCTTCTTTCGTTTGTACCAGGTATAAATATGACACATAAAGTATACTATAATCGGGAATCATTACAATTATGTAACAGCTCCCAACCTTATTCTGTTGACCTTTCAAATTGGAATATTCACTGGAGACCAAGTTTATGACCTTGACTATAAGTTTGGTGACCCAATATTCAGCAACATTTTAGTTGGTTTCTATGGAAATCCTCATAATCTAAGTCCCAGATAGAAGATACATAGCACTTAAATTATCAACATTTTTGAAACTGCAGTGTCCACTCATGATGTTTATTTCTCTTAAATAATCTACTGTATAAAATACTAGAAGTAATATATATTGCATTATTCCCCAGATAAAACTACTCAACCATATAAGCAATCTACAGTCCCATCCTGGAAAAGATGCTGCTACTTCATGGGCAATGGTTGATAGTTTTATATCCACTTACAGATAACCATTTAACATAAAACTATTTACCAGCAAGAACAAATGACATTATAAGGGAAGCAACAAAGATATCACTCATAGCAACTGTGGAATATATACATCATCATTCTCTATGCCAGAAAGTGCTCACTGCACAATTTATCCAAATTCTACATAGAATAAAACCCAAATCAATCCCCCAAAATATTGTACTGTCTTTGAATTCAAGATGATGATCCTTCAGAAAAGGAATTAAACAGATCAATGTCATAAAATAAACAGGCTGGAGAACTTCGGAATATTTCTTAGTTTTAAAACCATGGTTTGTTACTACATAGTGTGAGTTAAGCCCATGTCACACTGCACCAACGGATAGAAAGAGGATATAAAACAGAGAGAAACACTTGCCATCTGTTGGTTAACGCGATGCATCCGTTCTGTACTCACTGCATACGTTTTTCATACTCTCTATCCGTCCAGCATCTGTCTACTGAGATTTCATCCGCTCAAAAAGTTTTGAGCTGCACAAAACTTTTTGAGCGGATGAAGTATCCAACACGTCCGTTCTACATCCACTACGCATACGGGGAACATCTGTTATACGTCCGTCATCATCCATTACGTGTCCGCTATATCCGCTAGGCATCCGCTGCGCATCTGCACAACTCGCATCCGCTCCAGCGGAAAATGGACAGAGGGAGGAAGCGAAACGGACGCAGAACGGACACGCAGCGTTAGTAGAACGGACGTAGAAAGGATGAAAGCGGATGCAGCTCGCATACAAAGCATTAAAACGGAAAAAACGTTCATATAGGGGACGTATCTTGGATATTTAGGATGTCTGCAGGAAGTCTAGAGGATGCAAAAGGACACCGAGCGGAAAACCTATATTGCCTATAAAAAGGGGGAGAAATCACCTGGATCTCACTTTCAGTCCAGCACTTTCAGTCTTCAGCCTTGCTCTTGCTTTTCCACAGCATCCAGTCATCTCCACAATGGATCGTCGCACACTCCTTTTGGTAGCCGCCATCATTCTACAACAGTGCGAAGCCCTCTACAGGCTCTTTCACCTGTTCTACGGGAAGAAAAGGAGGCGTCCAAGAAGTGTCTGGGTCCGAAGATGGATCATGAGAGGAGCGGAGTACGGACTGTATGACAAGCTGATGGTGGAGCTGAGGAACGAAGACACTCGTGCATTCCAGAACTTCATGAGGATGCCACCAGCCATGTTTGACGAAGTTGTGGAGCGGCTGAGACCCAGGTTGACCAAGGCAAACACCAACTTCCGGCCCAGCCTGGACCCTGGGCTCAAGGTGGCACTGACTCTGCGCCACCTGGCCTCAGGGACCATGTACAGGAACATGCAGTACGCCTGGAGGGTGCCACACAACACCATCAGCATTGTGGTCAGAGAAGTGGTGCAGGCCATCATCGAAGAATACCTGGAGGAGCTCCTCCAGTGCCCCTCCACTGAAGAAGGCTGGAAGAAAGTTGCAGAACAGTGGTATCAGAAGTGGAACTTCCCCCACACCGTTGGAGCCATAGATGGGAAGCACGTGGCCTGCAAAGCTCCACCCAACGCAGGGTCCACTTATTTCAACTACAAGGGCTTCTTCAGCATCATCCTCTTCGCCATGGTCGATGCTGACTACAAGTTCATGTACATTGACGCTTCAGGCAACGGCTCAGCTTCAGATGCCCAGGTATATAACGCCAGTGACCTCAAGGAGGGGCTGGAACGCAACCTCATCATGGGCTTCCCAGATCCAGACCCCCTACCCAACGACACACAAGATGTGCCCTACTTCATCGTGGGGGATGACGCCTTCTCCCTCAGAACCTACCTCATGAAGCCCTGCACTTCAAGACACCTCACCCGTGAAGAGAGGATCTTCAACTACAGGCTGTCCAAGGCAAGACGGGTGGTGGAGAATGCCTTTGGCATCCTGGCCAACAGGTTCCAGGTACTTCTCACCACCATGCAGCATCGCCCAGAGACGGTGAGGAACATCGTGGAAGCTTGCTGCATCCTGCACAATCTCATGCGCACCCGCTACATGTTCATAAATGCTGAGTTTGGGCTTATTACTTTAGTCCTTCTTACATTATTATTATTACATATACACATGTAGTTTTATGTATATATCAATACATCTATATAATTATATCTTTATCTATATGTTTTCTGAAGTTTTTGCAGGTACTTACATGTATGCTGTTCAGCTTTGTTTGGGTATTATCCCACGTCATTGTAGTTGTGCTTTTAAAGTTATAGCAACGTTTCGGCAGAATCTCATCTGCCAGAATCAGGCTTCTGTACTGTGTTCGTCTGTGAGTCAGACTTTCAGAGCCGTTTCAGTTTTAAATTTGGGGCTAGCCTACGCTGTGCCAGGATGGTTTTTTCTTCATCCTGATTGGTCAGGAGTCTTGCTCTGTGTTTATTGGTCTTGGAGTTTGCTGTGTTCTGCTTGATTCGTGTTTTTAATATCTTCTGTCTGTTTTGTGGCTTTTCTTGTGTCTTGATTGGCTGGCAACATTGTGTTCCTGTATTGGAGGCTTTTAGTGCAGCATGGCACCGAGTAAATGGACAGCAATTATTTGTTAGGAAGCTAGGTTTCATCTGGGTACCTGGTTGGGGTGTGTTTGAGCTGGAGGTATCAGGGCGGATCTGTTTGTGTCCAGGTGTTTGCCTGGCTTGCGGTGTGGAATTTTTTTTTATTTGAGCGTGCAGGCTTCCAAATGATTGACAATCTGGAGGAATCATCTCTTCTATTCATTAATTAATTCATTAATTAAGGAATTCATTAATTAACTAATTCATTAATTAAGGAGCCCTACTCATTATTGCTGATAAGACCCAACTTCCATTCTAAAACTGAAGGAACACAATACAGAAGCCTGATGATGGCAGATGAGATTCTGTCGAAACGTTGCTACAACTTTAAAAGCACAACTACAATGACGTGGGAAAATACCCGAACAAAGCTGAACAGTACCCATGAAAACTTAAGAAAACAAATATATATATATATATATATATATATGCTGTTCAGCTTCCTTCGGGTATTATCCCACATCATTGTGGTGCTTTTAAAGTTGTAGCAACGTTTCAGCAGAATCTCATCTGCCATCATCAGGCTTCTGTATTGAGTTCGTATGAGGGTCAGGCTATCACACCACGTTTGGAGCTACCATTGCCGTGTTTGGTGCTCCAAACGTGGGCGGTGGCAGCTCCAAACATGGTGGCAACGCTCCAAACAGAAAAGGACGCTCCAAGAGGAAGCATCAGCGGAGGGCACCCCACCAAAGCCAACAACCACACCGACGCCACCCGCCCGCTGACCCAGCCTGCAGAGAGCACCATACCTAGGTCTGCAGCAAATGTACTTGGCGGAAGTAGGGAGAAACACGGTAGATGAATCCAATATTCTGTATCTCAAGCCAATCAAATACCCTAGGTGTTTGTAAGCATAGAAGGAACATCACCCTTTCCCTCCATTGTCACACGGCAACTGGTATCTGTATGTACAGGATCCCCAATCCAAAGATAACATTGAGTCTTCAAAAGCAACAGCTCTTCACAGACATATTCCCCATGAATTTTAAAATCAATCACTTTTTTAAACTATCCAAGGGTTAATGTCATAGCCACATCTTGTAGTAATAGTATTTCATAAATTAATTACTTCCAGGTGAATAAGTGCTTCCCTTGTGCCTTTTATGTCTTAAAAAAGGCATTGGGTTGATTTTGTACTAGTGTTCTAAGAAAGGGGAAAAAACTTGAATAAAACCAATCCAGCATTGTTATTACTGAAGGAATTCTACATGCAAAGACCATGCTTGAGCAAATGTATGTCACACCAATTAACAAAGACATGACTGGCTTCAAATTTTTTTACCCTTCCTACTTCCTTATTTTTGCAAAATTAAAAGATACAGTACATATAATTCCCATTCAGCAACACATTACAATTTATAATCACATACTGTGTTACTCATAAGTTATTTTCAATAAAACAAGATGCTCTCTCTTGATTATTCTCTGGATTATGTTTTTAGCCCATGGTATATTGTATTTACAATAATCAAATAGAATAAGAGGTAATAATTTTATACCATTTCTTTTCTTTCAGTTGAAACAGGTCAGATTCTACAAATGCTCACCAATCAGGTTGGCAAGGCAAAGTTCTCCCTGCCTTATAAAATCCCAGTGCTTTCCCCAAACCCTCCAACAATTAAGAAATATTCCTGAATAAGGTAAGGAGTGTGGCAGGGGAACTTGAGAAATGAATACACAAAGTTTGGTGAAACAGTTCCTTACCTTTCTTTTTTTGCTTTTTTTTGTAAAAAAAATATTTATGTAACTCCTTAGCATAACTTTAGATGATCCCTTCTGTCTATGTATTCAGAACAGAAAGGAAGAACACCGAAGACTTTCAGAGATGAAACCTATTAGGTCTCAGAAACATTATAGAATATACTTAATTTTACAGATTATATGAGAATACTGTATGTTCAAGACTTTAATTAAGGAGCCCTACTCATTATTGCTGATAAGACCCAACTTCCATTCTAAAACTGAAGGATGTCTATATTGCACTTTCTCTATCATCCCCTCCCCCTCAGAACTTTTATTTGACTGACTGACAAACATGCCTGACTCGGTCATTCTGTGACTTTCTGTGCTCAGAAAATACCATAACATACCCTGTGTTATATTAGCTCTATACATTGACAGCGTCAGGCCCCACCCAAAGACAACACAGTGCAATTCAATAGAGTCTAATGCTGACATCTAATGGACAGACTCTTGCCAAACTAAAGCCATATTAACCTACTAGATATATCTTAAAATATTCTAGGGTGTGGCTACCTTGAACCTCTTCCTCTCTCTCTCCTCCAGCCCTGGACTGTGCACTTTCATAATGTAAACCTCTCTATGAAAAATCTCTTTTGCCAAAACTCTGCCCCACTGTTTAACCAGGTGCACATTCCATCACATACAGGTCCAAATTGATCTTTCATGCCAGTGGAATCCTGCAGCCAATTAGGATCCTCTTTTGTATGGAAGAACTCTACATTGTGCATCTAGGTGCATTTATTTAATTTCTAAAGTATCATAATGATGGGCTCTTAATGACATACAAGAATAATTAGTCATCAAATATCCTTTGTGTACAGCAATATATAAAAATTATAAAAATTAAGGTAATAACATAATCTGACCAATATAAGTCTGTCTATGTTGTTATCTGGGAAAATTCTTTTTAAAATTCCTTCTAAAAGCACAGTATAATGTAGCTTCTTGGGGAAGGTTACTCCACACATAGGGGTCTTTACGGAGAAGCACAGGTGCAGAAGAAATGTTTGATGAACTAAGCACTTCACTGGGACTCTCAATAAGTGATCTAAAATAAACAATTTTAAATATGAAGATAGTATAGTATCCCTGGAAGGAAAAGAGGATCTGAAGCGTCTGGGGAGGGAGACTAAATATCATGGGTTTTTTAATATTTTAAAAAGGGAGAAATGGTAATTTCCACGAATAAAGATCTTTTGCTAATAAAACAATGGACAGCGATGTTCCTGTTTAGCAGGACAATTGCAGAAGATGCAATTAGAAATTTCCAGAAAAAACTCAGATAAGACTATTCTCAAGGAGGGTAAATATAAATTTTTAAAAAAATACTATTTAACAATGGTGTAAGGGAGAAAAATTGTAAAAACAATAAGCAAGCCTATATCTAACTATTGGGGAATAAAATAATAAAAATGAATCTATTAGAACCAAGCAATGACTGATTTTCATCAACTCTCCTTTACAACTACAAAATAGGCTGAGAGCAGATTGAGTGTCTTTATAATGTGGCTTTTGAGGATAAATTCAGAATCCCTTGAATCCCTAAACCAGAATCCCTTGGTGACAAAAGTTCAAATCTTGAAGTTCTAAAGATGGCACAAGATAAAAAAAAATCTCATAAAGTCTCAAAAACTCATGAGATATCTGAATCAGATACCCAAATGCAACTCTATACAATACAAAGATTTGTGCTGGGGGGGGGGGGGAGGAGAACAAAGCAGAAACTACATAGAAACACTTGAGCAGTAATGTACAAAAGTGAACTCATCTAAATGATGAAGAATGTGCAAGGATAGCACAGAGATGGTCTCAATGAAGATTCAATATCATTAATCTCCTGCAAGGGAAGGACACTTGAACAAAACTGAACTGAATCCTTTTGCAATTGCCATTTCAATCATTTCTACCCAAAATCCTGTTATGAAATTTTCAAGTCCAACAATTTACTCCTTTTCAAGGGAGAGCAGGATATGAACATACTAGCCTTGTCCCACTCTCTCACTGCCCTTAATGGAAAGAGAATGAACATATGAAATAAGGTTAAAAAAAGTAGAAAAAGTTGCTACATCTTTCACAGAATAGAATAGAATAGAATAGAATAGAATAGAATAGAACAGAACAGAACAAAATAGAACACTTTATGGGCCAAGTGTGATTGGACACACAAGAAATTTGTCTTGGTGTAAGTACTCTCAGTATACATAAAGAAAAGGTAAATTCGTTAAGAATTAAGAATCATAACATACAACACTTAATGATAGTCAATCAGCAATCATACAATCAGCAATCAAATCATACTAGGAACAGTCAATATAAATCATAAGGATACAAGCGACAAAGTTGCACTCCTACAATCACAAGTGGGAAGGAGTGGGTGATAAGGAGTGATGAGAAGATTAACAGTAATAGCAGTGCAGACTTTGTAATAGTTGAACAGTATTGAGGGAATTATTTGTTTAGCAGAGTGATAGAAATAGATACCTGGCTAATAGGAAAAAAAATCCCTGGATATGGAAGGTGCTTCATTAATGATTTCACATATTCTTCTAGATTCCTAGTTCTGAGATTTTATTCCACAAATATAAAGTGTTTTTCCATGTTCTTCCATGTTTGGAGGGAAACTCCTTTCTAATACAGTAAAACTACAAAACGAAGTTTTGTTCAGCATTGTTCACTCTTCAGCATGGAAGAAACTCTGATATGTACATCTTTTAACTGCTTTAATCATTAAAAACGCACTTTCAATTTACTGTTTTCAAGATTTGCTAAATTAAACAAATGTAACATCTTTCGCACTTTTGTAATCCATTCTGGACCCCCTTCAAATCTGTGTATCTATTTCACTTTTTTGTCAAGAATGTAATCTTCTGGTGGTAACTCAGTAGACTTCTTTTGATTAGGCATATCTGGAATTGCTTTGTAAACTGTTAATTTTAAAATACTACAATTAATTCAGAGCCTGGGGACAT
The DNA here is from genome assembly GCA_015471245.1 of Laticauda colubrina. Classification (NCBI taxonomy): domain Eukaryota; kingdom Metazoa; phylum Chordata; class Lepidosauria; order Squamata; family Elapidae; genus Laticauda; species Laticauda colubrina. The sequence goes on from BLBF01000032.1 coordinate 17,444,753, forward strand.
GAAAAGATAAACCACTGAAATAATGTAAACATAATAGAAAAGGCACACATGTGGATGACTATTTCTATGAGAATAAGCAAGAATTTCTTGTTTAAAAAGTTACACTTAAAAGCCTAATTGCTGTCCTTGCACTTTCAGCTGAACTAAGAACATTTAGTCTTGGGTGCCAAAGGCAAAACTGGCTGGAGAATTATGGGAGTTGAAGCTCAATACAGCTTTTTTTCTTAAGTTAAAAAAATATCTTTTAAAATTTACATATAGGTTTACATCATGAAGCAAGTGCAAATAGTTTGAGGTGTTTTACTTCCCAATCTGTATTCGGTCTTCAACCTGAAGGTTCAGATGGTGATTCTGACACCCTCCCACTTCTGCCACTTTCAACTAGCAAACCAAACCAAGGGTACACCTGCTCTGTGAAAGGGTCTGGGGAAGAAAAGCATTTATTGAATCATTTGCACAGGTTTAAAGTATATTCATGTATGCTTCCAATTAGCATTCCTTTATTATTTATTTGCTTTTGCTTTTTGTTTTGGATTATTTTTCTTTTAAACAAGTTTGTTCTGCAAAACAAAAAAGAAACATTAAGTTAGAAAAGGAACAAACATTTGTATTTTAGTGCCAACTTTTATCTCCAACCTTCAGTGAAACCCCAGTATCATTTTGCTGCTGACTTTCTGAAAAACCAGAATCATGCTCTTCCTAATTTAATATTAGTAAGAAGTCTTCAGGAGTTTTATTTTATTGTTAAGATCTCATGTTCTCTGGTTATTTTTCAATGTTCTCTGTTCTCATCTTGTCCTTTCTCTTTGTAATCAAGACTTGCATGGTTCATGGGCCGAGTATCTACAGGACTATCTTTCCCCCATGGTTTCATTCCATCCATTAAGATCTAGTAAGGGATAGTCCCATACAGGCCACACTGCATTAATCCAGCCAGGAGATAACTAAAGGCCCTGTCACACTGGCCGACGGATGCAAAACGTTTGTAAAAAGGACACAGCGGACAAGAAAAATGTTCCATCCGTTGTTATCCGCTCTCAAAAGGGGCAAAAATTTGCATAACCAGAGCAGACAACACGGAAAGGAACGGACGGGGGGGAGGACGTAGGGCAGATGGAAAGCAGATGCTCCACGGAAGCCTAACGGATGGAAGCGGATGAGAGCGGATGGCACATCCGCAAGGCTTCCAGGGGAGCGCAGCAAAGTGGACGCGGAACGGAAAGAGCGGATGCAGAGCGGACGCCGAGCGGATGAAGCGGATGCACTGCTTCTGCTGGGGCTTCTATTGCCCGGGCTCAATCTTCTGGTGCTGGGGCTTCTGCTGATGCTGCTTCTGGAGGTGGTGCTTCTGCTGGTGCTTACTCTGCTGATGCTGCTTCTGGTGGTGGTGCTTCTGCTCATGCTGCTTCTAGTGGTGCTTACTCTGCTGGCGCTGCTCCTGGTGCTCCTGGTCCTGCTGGTGCTCCTGGTCCTGCTGGTGTTCCTGGTCCTGCTGGTGCTCCTGTTCCTGTTCCTGTTCCTGGTGCTGCTGCTGCTGCTGGTCCTGCTTTTGCTACTGTTGTTGCTGCTGCTGCTGCTGGTGTGGAGAAGCAGCCCCTACAACCTCGAAGCCCCTCTGATGGGGGCCCATATGGCCCTGCCAAAGGGAGGAAGAGGCAGACACGTGAACGGGAGAGGAGGCAATACAACATAGAAGAGGAACATGAGGAGGAGGTGCTGGAGTGGCTGAGGGAGAACCAGTATCTATGGCGGAAGGGACACAGGCTCTATCGCGACACCAAGAGGAAGCAGGCTGCTTGGAGAGAGAAGGCGGAGAGCCTGGGCTACACTTCGGAGGTGCTCCTCAGCTGGTGGAAGCACATGCACACCAGGTACCGGAAGCTGCACCTCAAGAAATCTGGCCAGGCCGCGGTCAAGCTGACAGACAGAGAGAACTACGTGATGGCCAAATGCAGCTTCTTGGAGGGTGAGATCCGCCACTGAGGAGCAGCCCCTCTCACAACGCTCTCTCTCAGGCAGCCTGCTGAGAGACAGTCCTCTTCTGGCAAAGCATCAGCTCCTGTGTCCAGGCAGGTATCTGTGGAGCGTGCCACGACGGAGACCCCCCCGACAGCTGTACTACCCGTGGCGGAGCGCGTGGAGGAACCCCTGACACAGTGGGAGAAAGGAGACGGCACTTCCACCACAGTCCAACCTGCATCCACCCCCAGCTCCACCTCCTCAGAAAGGCAGAGAGGCAAACCGGAGGGGCAAACCGGAGGGAGTCTGGAAGTGTATGGCTTCATGAGGTAGGTTCTGAGGGAGAAGGCGTCATTCCCCACGATGAAGTTGGGCACATCTTGCGTGTCGTTGGGCAGGGGTCTGGATCTGGGAAGCCCATGATGAGGTTGTGTTCCAGCCCCTCCTTGAGGTCACTGGCGTTGTATACCTGGGCATCTGAAGATGAGCCGTTGCCTGAAGCATCGATGTACATGAACTTGTAGTCAGCATCGACCATGGCGAAGAGGATGATGCTGAAGAAGCCCTTGTAGTTGAAATAAGTGGACTCCGACTTGGCTGGAGCTTTGCAGGCCACGTGCTTGCCATCTATGGCTCCAACGGTGTGGGGGAAGTTCCTCTGATACTACTGCTCTGCAACTTTCTTCCAGCCTTCTTCAGTGGAGGGGCACTGGAGGAGCTCCTCCAGGTATTCTTCGATGATGGCCTGCATCACTTCTCTGACCACAATGCTGATGGTGTTGTGTGGCACCCTTCAGTCGTATTGCATGCTCCTGTACGTGGTCCCTGAGGTCAGGTGGCGCAGAGTCAGTGCCACCTTGAGCCCAGGGTCCAGGCTGGGCCAGAAGTTGGTGCTCTGCTTGGTCAACCTGGGTCTCAGCCGCTCCACAACTTCATCAAACATGGCTGGAGGCATCGTCATGAAGTTCTGGAATGCACGAGGGTCTTCGATCCTCAGCTCCACCATCAGCTTGTTGTACAGTCCGTACTCTGCTCTTCTCCCGATCCAATTTCGGACCCAGACACTTCTTGGATGCCTCCTTTTCTTCCCGTAGAACAGTTGAAAGAGCCTGTAGATGGCTTTGCTCTGTTGCAGAATGATGGTGGCTACCAAAAGGAGTGTGCGACGATCCATGGTGAACATCAATGGATGCTGTGGAAGAGCAAGAGCCAGATGAAGGCTGCAGAGGTCTGCACAGCAGGGCTGCTGGACTGAAAGTGAGATCCAGGTGAGTTCCTCCCCCTTTTTATCGGCAATATAGGTTTTCCACTATGTGTCCTTTTGCATCCTCTAGGCATTCTCTAGACATCCTTAATATCCGAGATAGGTCCCCTCTGCAAACGTTTTTTTCCGTTTTAAATGCTTTCTTTGCAAGCTGCATCCACTTTCATCCTTTCTCCATCTGTGCTACTAACGCTTTGTGTCCATTCCGCATCCGTTTCTCTTCCTCCCTGTGTCCATTTTCTGCTGGAGCGGATTTGAGTTGCGCGGATGCCTAGCGGATATAGCGGACGCGTAACGGATGACAATGGATGTAGAATGGATGTTCCCCGTATGCGTTGCGGATGCAGAACGGACCCGTTGGATACACTTTCTGCTCAAAAAGTTTTGAGCAGCTCAAAACTTTTTGAGCGGATGGAACCTCAGTCGACGGATGCTGGACGGATAGAGAGGATGAAAAACGGACACAGTGAGTACAGAACGGATGAATCACGTTAACCAACGGATGGCAAGTGTTTCTCTCCATTTTACATCCTCTTTCCATCCGTTGGTGCAGTGTGACATGGGCTTAAGGTATAAGTGACTGTGAGCAGAACTTCTGGGCCAACAACAGGTACAATTGGTGCATCAGCTGAAACTGTGCAAAGGCTCTCCTGGCCACAGCTGTTCCTGTTCCTCCAGCAGGAGCTATGATTCCTAGAGGGTTCTGGCAAAATTTAAAGTGCAGGTTATCACTGTTAAGCCTGGTCACATTCCACAGTATTTCCAATAGCTACTGCATGTTCACTAAAATTTTACAAAGTTATGCGCACTTCAGGTCCCTTTGATCAAAACTGTCCTCTATTTGGGTTTCAGAAGTATATCTTCTGTTGTAGTTCCTGCCCCCTAGAACAGCATGTTCCCCCACCCACCCACCCACCCCTAAAAGGGCCACATGGCTCCCATTCTGAAGATATTCAGAAAGTTCTTGGCTATTTTCCTAGGCCTTTGGGGAAGGTGTTGTTGACGTCAAAAAATTTCTTGCTTGTTACATACAATGTATGATTTCTTTTCTGCTCGTCTATTTTTTTTTATCTTTTAAAATGCAGATCATTCTGACTTGGATGGACTTTAAACACATTAACTAACTAAATAAGTAAGTAAATTGTTCCAATTCTTCTTGCCGTCATACAGTGACATAAACATACTGTATTTCTAAACTGTAAATTGAAAGTTAATTTCTAATTTACATTAATTTTTCAAGAAAATATTCACATGTAACAATAAAAAGACATTTTTACTGCATTCTGTACTGTAAGAATGTTGTAGCTATAATGGTATTAATATCAGTTACTCTTCTTTCTTATCACCAAAAATAGGAGGCTAAGATTACTGAGCAGTTACAATATTATTAATGGTATGACCTATGTAAAGAGGAACATTAGGTGAATAAGCCCTAGAACTTTTGAGGGATTAGGCCACTCAATGGGGATAGAATGATTCAGAACAGCCAAATATCTTTTCATCAAACACAAAAAAATCAAATTGAACTTCATGACTATAACATGTGGTCATGTGCTTTCAACTTTCAAGGCTATTTAAAGAAAAAAGAAGCCAAAAACATGAGCAATATCCATGACAGAACTGACAAAGTAATGAAGCCTCTATGACTATAAGCAATATCACTCTTGAGTACTGGGAAACTAACAGGGTATCATTATTGCATCATACCCTCCCTGTAAACACTTGATAGCTTACATCTGACTACTACTGAGAAACAGAATACTAAAATTGTTCCAGAAAGGCACTGTTTATTATGGCTATCAAATTGCTTAACAGTCACTATTTCTTGTAAAATTGGCTGATTCTGTATTTACTTCTATGCTAAACCTAGAATTTACTTCCATATTTAAAAGCAAAATCAACAATTTGAAAACTAATTTATGCCTAATATATTAAAGAAGAGTAGGAATAAATAGCATGCTAACTATTAAAGTGTTGAGGCTAAGGTTCAAATCTACCTTCAGCCAAGGAAACTCATTGGAAGATTTTGGTTAATCTCCATATCTCAAAAATTGAAAAATGCGAATATCTAAAGTTTCTGAAGGAAAGACGGGTATATATGTAATAATTAGGTAAAATCTAAAGAATCTTCAATGTTTTCCTTTTATTTTTTAGGAAAAGTCCATAGAAAAGCCTGTGTGTGAGTTTGTTTTGCCTAATTAAATTATCTGCACTAAAAGGTAATTCAGAAAATCAGGATAGAGGCATTTTGGAGAGTTGTTGTATTTCCTCAAACCAGAGTATTTTTTACCACACATTAATTAAAATATATTCAAAACTCAAAAACAGCAATTTCTGCTGCAAGTATACACATTAAGACCAATCAATATAAGCTCTGAGGTTCAATCTTTAATAAAGTCTAGATTCTTTCTAAAAACTTCCTGGAGATTTATGCTGACACTGAGCACAGGTGGACCCATAATTTTGACATTTCATAACATAGTTACCCAATTTTAGAGAGCACTAACAATCCCAAATACAAGAAATTAGCTCACATAACCCAGTTTTTACATTTCACTTTGATATAGCATTCAAATATCACAATTATAGAAAAACAATAATCAAAATAGTTAAGCTGTTCTTAATGTAGTTTTGTTTCATTTCATCTTCGTTTTAATTGTTAATTGTTTTTAAACATCTGCAAAGTATTTGTCACTGATGGGTGGTCATTATTATTTTTCCCTCTTGTCTCTTTCCAATAATCTTATTGTGGATAAAAAAAACTATTTTAGTTGATAAATATTCCTCTGTATAATCAGTCTTACAATAATACTTGACCATAAAGGTTAGCAATCAATCTAATTCATTCCCTTACTTTCTTTCAGTGATGCTTGACCTAGTAATTGGAAGGCAATCACACTATTTATTGTCTAAGCTAACAGTTAACAGAAGATTGCCTGAAGAGGAAGGGGCTTCATAGCTTGGCTTGGTCAGAAAGATCAACATTTCAATATCCAATAACCAAGAGTGACTACTTCCATTCACTTACCATTCTTTCTCCTTCCAGGGAGATAATCAAATTAGGTTCAGTATAGGCTACAAGAGGGCAGAAAACTGGAAGTCATGTCTTTCAGATACATAAATGGCAGTATTAGCATGACTTCTAGCTTTCCCTTGTATTAAAATGCAAAGAGGATCTGGGTTTGCTAAGATAACAGCAAGGCAACAGAGGACACCAGTCCCATGGCACCACACTCATATGACACCTTTTACAACTTTTATTCAGCCAGCAGAGACAGTAGCAGCTGTCCTTTTGAACTCCATTGCTATCCCATTCTCCACTTAGAGAAGCAAGTAGCAGAGAGGCAGCTATAAAAAGTAGTATTTGTTTAAATCCATTTGTTCTTTTTCTTTGCAGCATGGTGGGGAGGTGGGTGAAACATTAATATGCCCCTCTTTTTCCCACTAAAAAAAATTCAGCAAGAAAATCATGGATTATTTGATGCATGCCCCAAAATATATGGACCATTTGATGAATGCTTATATGGAACAAAATAAATCTCTAAAAAGCACATGGTCTATCTAGAGACCTCTGGGTCTCCAAACTTGGCAACTTTAAGACTTGTGGACTTCAACTCCCAGAATTCTCCAGCCAGCATAGCTGGACAATTCTAAAAGTTGAAGTCCACAAGTCAATGTTGCCAAATTTGGGGACCCTTGATCTAGAGCCTATATGAACTCTTTCACTATGAACCAGTATGGTCACTCAGGTCAGTTGGAAAGATCCTTCCGAAGATGTTCCCAAAGGTATGGGGGTAGCTTAGCTATCTAGTCTATAGCGGAGAAAGTTTTCTCCAGTGTGGTTCCTAGACTTTGGACTGCCTTCATCAAGGTGGTGTTTTTGGCCCCTACTCTCTCAGTAAGATATAGTGATAATGACAAAAGTCAGTCTCTGGTCTTTCATTTGACCTGGACTGATTTTGATTATATGAATTATAATTTCAGTTCTGATCTTAATTGTATTCTTTTTAGTTTTAGATGATATAATTTACATTTTTGGGTGGTGCAAGCTGTACTGGGTATATATTAATCCATAAAGGGCCAAATTCAATAAATGTCTCAAACGCTAGACATTTATTTACATGAAAATTCTTTTTTCAAATGTAACACCTCACAAGAGAAACTGAAGGAACGCCAGGGAAACAGTACACGGGTTCTAGATCCATAAATATCTGTCCATCCCAAGGAATGGAAGTCAGGTAATTAAGGCTATCAAGCATTCTTTTCTCCAGATCTTTTGAATTGGATGGTGAAAGCTCCATTTTTCTTTCAGGAAAGCAACCCAACTTTCCCGATGTTTCGGACTATTGTCACAACCAAAAATCAACATGGGTTTGTCAAAAGCAGATCATGCCAGACAAATCTTATTATACTCTTTGATAAAGTGACAAAATTAGTGGACCAGAGAAATACTGTGGATATAATTTACTTGGCCTTCAGTAAGTCATTTGATAAAACAGACCACAAACTACTACTTGATAAGATAGAAAAATGTGGGTCAGACAGCATCACCACCAGATGGATTCGTAACTGGCTGACCAACCGCACTCAACGTGTAGTCCTCAATCAAACTGCATCTACACATAGGGAAGTACACAGTGGTACCTCAAGGCTCTGTTTTAGGCCCAGTACTCTTCTACATCTTCATCAATGATTTGGACGAGGGGATAGATGGGGACCTCATCAAATTTGCAGACGACATCAGATTGGCAGCAACAACCAAAACTCCAGAAGATAGGCTCAAGATACAGAAGGATCTTGACAGACATGAACATTGGGCACTATCTAACAAAATGAAATTCAATGGTGAAAAAAGTAAGGTTCTACATTGAGGTAAGAAAAACCAAAAATGCACAGGTATAGCATAGGTAATACCTGGCTCAATAAGAGTTAACTGTGACAGGGATCTCGGGAGTCCTGGTAGACAATCACTTAAATATGAGCCAACAATGTGCTGCAGCTGTAAAAAAAAAAAAAAAAAAAAGGCCAAAAAATAATAATAAAATAAAATCAATCTCCCACCGCCCCGAAGAGGCTGGTTGAGGATGCAGGCGTTGCCACTCAACTCATCCGAAAGGCACCCGGTTGGGCCGGTGTGCTTTCATCGAAGGCGCCTTTCCCGTCCGTGGGGCTGGCGGCTCCCGGTACAGCCGCCCTCGCCCTTCCCTCCCCTTCCCTCCCCTTCCTCACCCTTCTTGTCCATCAGCCACATGAAGGCGAAGCAAGGCACGAAGCCGATGGGCCCCCAGAAGACCAGCAGGGCGATATCCAAGCTGGAGAAGTCGAAGGCCTGGCGGGCCGAGTTCTGAATAGGGCCCCACGTATTCCACACCAGGCCCTGCACGAAGCCCAGCAGCGAGAAGAGCAGCAGCACCAGCCAGCGCCGTCCGTACACGCGGCCCGGCACCGGTGGCAGGCGAGGCAGGGGTCCCGCCGGAGGCGTCCCTCTGCCCCGCGACTCCGCCGCCGCCCGATGCTGAGCAAACGGCGGCAGCGGCGGCGGCCCGGCGGGCGGCGTCGGGGGCAAGAGGGGCTCTCGCTCCTCGGGGCTGCTCCAGGCTGAGCCCATCGCCGGGGAGGCAGCGAAGGCAGTCCCACCTGGCCTAATGTTACCCAACCTCGGCGGCGGCGGCGATGTAAGCAAACCCCGCCCGGGCTAGGAGGCAACCTGGCCAGCCGCATGCGCGAGGCAAGCGGGCTTCGCCAAGGCGCCTTCCCCGCCGAGAGAGAGGAAGGGGGTTGCCCTGTTGTTTGGGGGGGGGGGGGGCTTTCCAGATAAGCGGCGTTACAACCGTCCCTCTCCCCAACCGGGCTGCTTAGGGACAGAGGGCAATGTCGTCCCACCCATCGGGAGTCACTACCCCCACCCCCACCCCCAAGTCGGAGTAGAGTACTTTAGCCTCTCCACGGGAGAAGTGGACAAGGAGTCCACGAAAACCGGCTCACTACAAAGAAAAAAATGGAATATTAGCCTTGTTGTCGCGAAGTGTCAGTTACCAGCGCGGGAGGTTTTTAATCTTGGCTGGAACTGGGAGAAAGGCCAGTTATGTTAAGATTCTTCGGCGACATAAGGAAGGTGAAAAGAGGAACGATTGGGAAAAAATTTCAGGAGCGTCTTTCGGTGGACCGAAGGCAACATATAATAAATAAATAATAAAAAAATAAATAAAAAAAAAATTAAAAAAAAAATAAAAAAAAAATAAGCCCGCGCCTGTTCCCGAGAACAGCCTCCGGAACGCGAACTTTGAAAGCAAAGCCACGTGATTCGGCTCAAATGATCCCTCACATGACCGCGGGTAGAGGAAGGGCTGACCGGTGACGGCGAAAGGGTGAGCCGAGGAGGAGGAACTGGGAGAGGAGGCCTCTTTCTCTCCCGCCCTCTCGGACAAGGGATGGAGAGCGAAGCGGTGGCCACGGAGGTGGCCGCTTTGGAGCCATTGCACGCTGGTAGGTACGCCTGCCCGCCTGCCTTGCTGTGTTCGGTCCTGTTTGGAGAACTTCGCCGAGACACGTAAAAGTAAGGAGGAGTTGATTAAATGGTGATAGCCGTTCTGACGAGCCGGCTTTTCCTATCTTGTCAAACTTACAGGGTTCGCTCCTTCAGTTACTTTCTGTCTCGGGGGTGAAGTGGAGAAGGACTGAACTTCTTTCAGGAATCGCTGCCCATCGTTGCGTTCTCCCGCGGCTCCTTTTTGCGTTGATGCGGAAGTCGTCACAGCTCTAGAAAAATATGCTCAGCATTGATCCAACCATCCGTGTATCCCATCCATCCATCCATCCAAGGTGCTGTTTATTGCTAAAACAATCCCAAAGCGACGATGTGACAACTTCTAAACAATCATAAACCTCTAGAAAATCCTCACATCTTAAAACTTACAAAACCTCCCGCTAGCTGGAACAAGTAAAAGATCAATATCTATATTCAATATATAACAAATACAACAACATTGTAGAACCAATACTATGAGTATCAAAAGAACTGATTTCAGTTCTGATCGATGTACATGTACGTCATACCATACAGCACAATGAGGATAGTCACGTCAGTTCATATAAAATATCTCCAAGTGAATGGATTAAATTAAATATAATTTCTGTTATTAGATATTAACAAATGTTTGGAGACTAAAATTTTAAAATCCAGCTAGAGATGCTTTTCGTTGGACATGTCTATGGAATCTGGCAAACATATATAAGGTTAGATTCAGATATGTAACTTGTTTGACTATGCAATTACTTGGGTTCACTTACCAATTTAAACTAACCCACTTTTGTTCATCTTCAACCAGGCCGTAATGGAGAGTGAGACTCCTCACTTCCTTCCATCTGGTCTATTGCACTTGCTACCTTTTATTGCTTTTATTTTATTTGACTGTTGTGAGCCACCCATGATCATTGGAATCAGGCAGCATACAAGTTTAATAAATGATGATGAACATTGATACTTGAACCAAGATAGTAATTGTTTGCATGCACATTCTCCAATCAATTCATGTTTATCAATTGCATTACTGTTAATTCATCCATTGCCAACCCAGTGATCAAGAATAAAGTTATTAGGCCTTGCTTTGAATATCAGGTTCTTCTATATTGTTTCCTTTCACTTAAAAGTTGATGTAGCTGTCAAGCTATTTTTATTTTTCAAACACAATGCACTTTTCACTTCCACAAATTATACTTTGTGAGGTTTTTAAAATTATTTTCTGCTGCTCAGAAGAGGTGGGTTGAGATTTCACTCAAGTAGAGTGGAAACTTGAATGTACTCTTTATGTAGCTACTCCATTTTTAACTCAGACATTCTTTACCTTCAAAATTGTTTGGATATTTTCATTTTTGTGTCAAATACTGATGGCAGTTTAGTGAACTGACAATGCTGAAATAATATTTACCCAGGCTTCCATGCTACTGCAGTTAGAAGACTCTGAGCAATATACAATTCCTGAATAGAATTAAGGCTAAGCTATTATAATGCAACCAGTAATAATTTAAAAACATAACTAACACAACCGTATCCCTATATCTTACATCCTGTGGAATAGAGTAATCCTTCTATTAAGTCTCATAAGTCCTCCAAAAAAGCCAAGTCTTTGCTGCTCAGAAAAATAGAATAGAAAGAGGCCATCCTTAGGTTGCTGGTGAGACTTCCAGAGGAGAGTATGTCAAAAAGCTTTAACTTCAGGGCCCTGATGAAAACATTCTTGTGGAGAAGGGATTGCTAGAATACCTTCTCTCACAAATTATACCTGAAGCAGGTGATCTCAGATATAAATGTTAAGAACTAAGTTGTGGACGCATCAGATTTTTGGTCCATCTAGAACAATATTGCCTAATCCATCTAATATCAGGATTAAGAATCCTGAAACATTCTATGTCGGATGTCAGGTATTGCATCTTAAGTTTTGAATATAAAGCATATATTTTACCAAACTAAGAATATATAAGTAACTGTTGAGTTTTCAAATTCCTTTTGATGAATTTATAGTACCTTTTATTTTCCCAAGGCATAATGGATTTCGGGTTCTGTAGAATAACTCTTTTCGCTAAGTAATTAGTAGCTGTAAGAAGCTCTGGTCCTCTTCCAGTAAGAGGAAACATAGTCGGATTCAGTTTGGGCTAGAATTTTATTTTTCTTAGAGTCCTGAGAAGGATATAGGTGAATAATACTGATAAAATGATTTAGGTCCTCTGTCAAAAAGTTGTGAAAAAACTCGAAATAATAGAGTGTGTAGAAGTGTCTGGATAGAATTCATTTTAGTGCTTCTGGCTCAAGTTATGTAGCTTTCTTTTTATTCATATTTATCTTTCATGTTTATTCATTATTTGTTTACTAATTAATGACTGCTAGATATTCTCTGCAGATTTAGTCACAAATAGCTATTAATTAAGCATTATGGAGAAAATTTTTAGGTTTATTGTTACTTCATTGCTGGGCTTGTTTTTGCACTATACATCCCAAAACAATTTCAGTCTGATCACTCTGATTTAAAGGGGAAACTGGAGACAATTATTTAAAGATCTGGTCTTGAGGAAGAATTTTGATACATCTACAAACCAACATGATGGGAAAAGTTGTGCTAAACAATAAGTGTCATTAACCTTGAGAACCTTGTTCTTAAGTAAACACTGATAGGATTCAGCTGGGAAATTACTTTTAAAAAATTGAGATGGGCTAATATTTTAGGTTTTTTTTTTCAAGAGACTCCTTCAAAGGGGGAAAACATAGAAAACTTATTTCTTCGTCTCTTAAGGTTCTTTGTCCCTCATGGGCATAATCATCAGAGAAAGCAATAGAATGGTCTGCATTGCTGATCAATGATTTCCCCAATCAGGGAAAGTTAACAGAGAAGTTAATATAGTAATCAGACAATTATGAAAAGTTGCCTTGAAACTTCCCAATGTGAAAATGATAGAGAAGAAGCAGGTAAAAAACTGCAAATGAGTTAGTATGGAAAATAAAATTTTCTGCATTTTACACACTTTTTCAGAGCTTCTTTTCCTCTGCTGATCTATAACCTAAAAGTATCAAATGGTTTTCAACAATTTTATCATGGAATGTTGTTGCAATTTAGAATTATAGTTCTTGGACCCTTTTTTTGTTCCTGGAAGTTCATATCTTGACTCTTGGTGTTTTATCCATCAAACGTACTTTGATTTTCTCTGGTCTTTGGCATACAGCATCATGGTTTAATTCCTTTTAGCATGATGTTATAGAGGCATTTTGGTGTAGGGCAGAAGTCCCCAACCTCTAGGCCACAGCCCGCTATTGGGCCATGAGCCATTCAGAACTGGGCCACGGAAGTGGCAGACGAGTGTGCATATGTGTGCATCCCCACTTGCATGAGCAGCGGACAAGTGTGTGCGCCGTGTGCCAGCCGCTCGCACAGAACCATGTCCTCTCCTCCCCACCGGTCAGCAAAGCCGGAAAGGTCGGGGAACTCTGGTGGCATCAAGCTAGAAACTTGGGAGTCTGGAGAAACCTGGATCTCAGCTTAGAAATAAAGCCATCTGTGTGATTTAGGCTAGTCACGTTCTCTCAGCCCTAGAAAGGAGGCAATGGCAAATCAATTCTAAATATAGAAAAATATTGTCAAGGACCTGGTAGTCTCTGAGAATCAGACATGATCAAAAGGAAGAAAAGGAAAGCATGATGTTGCACCAACTCCAATGTGTTGCTCTAGGGAAAAGTAGGGAATAAAAAGGATTTTCTGAATGAAAGCAAGAAATAAACAGAAGGAAGGACATTGATAAATTTGGTGCATCTTTCGTGTCTACAAATAAGAATGCAGAAATGTTAAGAATATAAATAAGACAAGTAATTGAAATATCTTAAAATAGAACTCCTATTTCAGCATAGATATTGCATGTTATTTGTACTTGTAATTAAAATCATAACTGAAATAATAAAGTATAATTAGAACATTTAAATTGCTTTGCTTTGTAGTGCCATGGCCTGTATTTGGATATTCCTACAGTGGCCTGACCTTTCCTCCCCAATTAATTTAACAGAATATAGCACTCAATGGGCTTTTTCTAGGCTATAATGTCATCAAAATTAGTTAAAGGGAAAGAATGGCACTGTTGATAAATTGATGGAAGCCAAATTAATTTCTTCTTGCAGCCAGTTGATAGCTTTCTTTCACTCTCAGGACAAATTCATTTGTAAACATGCTAATTTCATTTGTTCATAGTGATGGCATTGTTACCCTTTCAATTTTTCACTCCATTGTGTTCATGGAAGTAGATTTATTTCTTTAGCCTGCTTGCAATATCTTTAGGCCTTCCTATAAATAGGGAGGTTTTAAAATATGTTACAGGTGCAGCAGCATGTTAACATAATAGGATTGGCTGATTATATTATACTGATTAAGGCATTTATGCTATGGGATATTGAAGGATTCTAATCTATATAAAATCTATATGAAAGGCAGGAGTGGATGGAGAGGGCTTAGAGAACAATGATGTTACTATGCTTACAATAACTAGATTTTCAGAATCGAGAGAAAGCTGTGCAGGATCATGGAAAATAATTATATGCAGTAGTGGATTAGGTGATTGGGAAACTATGAATAAGACTTCCTCTTTTGGGGGGAGTTCGGGACATTGTCTACTATGGACCAAACATGCCATTGGAGATCTTCCTGGATCCGTTGCTTTCAGTGAAAGCCCAGGTGTTTTTGATGAGGAATTGTTGCCCTTTTCTGGCTGGCTCAAGATAAGGATACACATATTGATCCACAGAAATGATAACCTCAGGTTGGGAATATTGTAAATATGCTTTATATGGATTGCCTCTGAGTTTGACCAGAAGCTGAAAGTGATACCGAATGCCATGGGCAGGGTTGTTAAAAGTGTAACTTTGTATCACATCTCTTCTAAATAAACTGCAGTGACTGCCATTATACAAAATGAACCAACTTTTGGCCCTTCAGATCTGGAGTTGGATAGAGTACCTGATTAGTTTTTTTCTTTCAGGCATCAGCTTGGTCATTAAGAATGAGTTGGAATGTCCTCTTCATAGCGCTGGGTTTGATTAAAAATTGTACCATATAGCAATTAAAGAGAGAACATCCTCGGAAAGTTCACTGTTCATAGTTGGCACCAGAACTTTGGGCTTTTTTGTCTTGAATTTTTTTATCTTGGATTTGACCTGTTGTGTCTTCTGCTTTTCAGTTAGGTGCTAGTACCTAATCAAACTTTGCTGATCATAAAAGACAAGGGGTGGGACTGGAATCATCTTACTAGAGTGGTTCTCCTCCTTCCTAAAGGATTCTAGTCAGTGGTGTTCAGGAGGCAAAAGATGGGTCCATAACCTCTGGAATATGAAACGCCACTGGGTTCAGCATTCTCTTTATTATTCTTCAACATCTACATCATACTGCTTGGGGAGATCACCTGCCAATACAGAATTATATGTAGTGAATCAAGGGGATGGCCTTCAAGGACAGAGAGAAGATCCATTATCAAGACAGTGATTAGATAAATGAAACTTGAGCCCAAGCCAAAAAAGTAGTTTGTGTAAAGGTGTCAGATACCCATCCACTCACTCTTTTAGTGGAATTAAAAAGGGAGGAAAGGAAGCATGTTCATACTTGCAAGATTTTATAACTTAATCTGTTCTATCTGGTGGGGCTAACATAGTAGTCTTTGGTGTGCTGAGGACATCCAGCTTTATATTTAAACCCCAGTCTAATTGGTAATGCAGTTAAGATGCTACTTCAGTATCTGGAACCTGTTAGGTTTCAAATGGTAAAGAAATTGGAGTATGGAAATAAGGAGTTTTTTGGTATGTTAAAGCCATGCTATTCCTGAGATTTCCATTTTTAGTATTGTATGGGGTTGCAGTTTCATGCGTCAAACTGATTTGTGATCTGGGGGTCCTTCCTGGCTCTCAGGCTCTGCTCATGGAACCATGAGGGAGAGCATTGGCAAGGAGCACCTTCATATAACTTCATTTGCTATGAAATGTACAACATTTCCTAAAGTAGGAGAAATTTTTCTCAGTCACTTATTCCTTACTCAATAATGTTTGGACCATTAGAAAGTATTTTACATGGGGCTGGCTGTGAAGACAACTTAAAGCTACAGCTGGTCTAAAATGTAGTAGGGAATAACTTCACAATCTTCTGATTTGACATTCATTCTTTTAAAGTTGCTTTGGTCACTCTTTGGGTTCCAGATGCAATTCGAGATGTTGGCCACCTCTTTTAAAGCCCTTCATGGTAAAAGACCTTGGATATTTGGCCGAGTGCCTTCTCTTAATTAGTTCTTGTTGGATGGAAAGGCTCAATTTTCTTCCCTTCAGAGATAGCTATCTTTAGGAGCAAGGTGAAAGAAGTGAGTCTTTTCAATTGATATAATCATCTTTGGAATAGCATTCCCATTGTGATCCAGATGACCGTTATTCTCCTGGCTTTCAAGAGCACCATCAGAATTTGGCTTAAAATAGAACTTGGGTTTATAGGAGAATGTTATAGGCTGCTTCCTCCTTTAATCTGGAGTTTAGTGGATGTAGAGTTTCATTTATCTTTGGTGCTGTGCTTTATATTACAATGTGATTTGTGTTTTAGTCAACATACATAGAATGGCTTCTTATAAGCGTCTCAAGTTGATTTTGATTAAACCATCATATAAGCCTGTAGATCAATAAATCAATAAAAAATAAAGCAAGAGGTATGGGGGTGTGCTTGATTTATATTGGGATGGCAGATCACCAGAGCTATAGACTAGACTGGAAAGCTAAAAAAAAAAAGCAAAAGCAAATCACTCTTATATTATAGATGAGGAAACTATGTGTATATACCCATGAACACAAAGGGAATTTAGTTCAATATTAAGGAGATTTAGATACATAAGACTACTTCCTGAATCCATTAATAAAAAGTTGGTAATTAATTTTATAAGCATAAATAAAGTCGGTGGGAGAGAAATGATTTGACAGTTATAAAAAATGTACATCTTAAAACAGTTGCACTTGCTATTGAAAATAATAGTAAAAATTAGATTAATCATATTCCTGAAGACAATAAATGGATAAGTGTGTATGATTTAAATTACAGGGAGCTGCCACATGGCCATTTCATCAGACCTATCAACATGAGGTCTAATTTTAAGCATATTTCTTTAGAAGAAAATTTCATTAAATATACCTTTGTGATAATGTGCAGAATATTGCATATTTAAGTGATTGAGACCCAAGTACTTGGTTTCTGTTTGACACTAATTAAACTTTTGAGAATCCATTTGGTGGATAGAGGTTCCCGCGATAGCATAAAAACCAAGACATTGTGAGTTCCACACCTGTTTTAGGCATAAGAGCCAATGAGGTATCTTTGGGTCAGTCCCTCACTCTCAGCCCAACCCACCTCATAAGACTGTTGTTATGGGGAAAACAAAAGGCAGGAATATTAGGTATGGTCACTGTCTTGGGTTGACCAAAGTATATTTAAAAAGACAGGATAAAAATATAATAATAAATACTGAACCAAATTTAAATGACCACAGACTCATTTCAAAATCATATACTTGGTTATATATATTTTTTCTTTATGCAGGTAGTCCTCAACTGACAACTGGTTACTTAGTTCAAAGTTCCAAGAGATCTACCTGGGGGTTACTTATAACCCAGATTCAAAGTCCTGACAGCCCCCTGCCCCCTTGCAGTCATTTTGGATGGTTAGCAACTAGGCCACATTTATAACAGTTTGTAGCAAGGCATTGTCATGTTATTACATTTTACAATAGTTTTACCAAAACCTGGCATGTCCTTCCAGTTTTCGGCCAAACTATACTCATAGCAAACCATTGGTTTGTTTAATGACCACAGCATTTGCTTAATGAGCATTGCAAAAAAGTTCATAAAATTAGGTTGCTCATGTGACAAGCCTAATGATGAATTCTACTTAAAGTCATCAAATTTATTATATGTTGTACATCTCTCTCAGTAGGCAAAAATGAGAAGTGCTCAATTGAATAGAATTTGCAGGAGTGTTACTATGATATGATCCTTTCCGCAAATATGTTTCTTAACCATCTGACCTCACTTGCCTTTTACAGAACCATATTATCAGTAATTCTTTTATATTGCAGCTCTGTTAGAGGTTTTTTAAAAGTAATCCCATTGAAGTGAATGCAGCCTATTTTTAGGAAAGTGAGCAATGACAGTCTTAGGTAATCCTACAACAGGAAATACGCTTCATTTTAGCTCAGTGGGGTTTAACAAAGCAGACATATGCAAGATTTCGTTCTTTTTACAATTTACAGTAATGCATGGATTCCTTTTTTAATCTCACAGTTGATTCCCCCAGTCTCCAAGATGTTATCCTGATAAATTATCATATGCTTGTTTGAAAAACAGCTGGATATCACTTACTCTAAAAATAGGTTGTTATTTTAGTAAGACAGATTCTTTCTTTGGAAAATTATTCTAAAACCTCTCAGTTAAACCTTATATTTAATCAGTGTGGTATGCTGGAAGAAGACAACTTCTGGCATGAAATGAATTCTTCTAATTTGCTAAATTATTCAAAATAATTGACAGTACATTTAACTTCTTAACAACTTTGAGACCACTTTCCTGCAAAAATCCTGCTGTGCTAAATTCTTTTATTTTTCCATGTTCTGCACAATTCTCAACAATTAATTGAGAATTATTAATAGCTTTCTTTTGTATTTTCAGGATGCTTTACCCCCCTTCCCCAATTTCTGAATCAGAATTAATTTCCCAAAGAAAGTATAATGCAAAGAAAAGGTGAAAACACAGAGATCAAAATGACATGTTCTTCCTACTCTCTTGATTTAACATTGTTCACAGATAATACTAATAATGAAGGTGGAAAAAAGAGTTTCACTAGAGTAGTATGCTGAATATTCATTAAGGTCAAATGGTGGGTTGGATTAAATTATGACTTTATACTGAGAGGCATACGATGTGGAAGAGGAAAGAAAGAAATTGATTGACTCGACCAATATATTACTAAGTCAAAGATTGTGGTAAATATATCACAGTTGGCTATGCTTACATAAAGTTAGTCATAGTTTATGAGCTACAACAGCTGAGTTCATACAACATGAACCAAACGTTTAAAACTTTGTGTAGTATTGTATGAAAATGCTAAATGAACAGAATCCAACCACTGAAAGTAAAGGTTATTAAATATTTCCTCTGTCATAGGCCACATTAGGACTTAAGAACATAGAAAATATCTAGGAAGAATGAACTTCATTTGAGAATGCTAGCAAAGTCAATATGGAAGCTGATTGATTGATTACATGCCATCAAATTGCTGTTAGCTCTTAGCAATCATATACATAGATTTTTTTCCTTGATGATCTGTCCCTTACCTGGTTCTTCATCTCTTCCAACAGCATTCCCATCACCACTGTAATTGAGTCCATCCCATGTACTGGTGGTCATCTTCTTTTTCTCTTTCCTTCCACCTTTCCCAGCATTTGAGACTTTTCCAGAGAACTAGGTCTTTGCATAATGCATCGAAAGTAGGATAATTTGTGCCTTCTCTAGTCCCATTTTTTCAGTGTGCTCCTTGATTACACTTTGATTTGTCTTGTTTCACTCATTTAATTTCTTTGGAAATCAGAGTACAATAATAGGAGTAGATAAGGAATAATCTCCTTAACAGAAGGATTGTTCAGGATCATCTACCCTGTGGGCAAGACTCCAGGAGAGAAAGGGATGGGTTCAGAAATCACTTTTGCTCCAAATACTTATTCTAGGCATGCCTTTTATTGTCTGATAATACAGGTGACATTTTGTTGATATTGTAGACTGATTATCAGAATACAATTCCATGAAATAATCCAATAAAAGAAAATGTATATAACTCAAGTGAACTGTTGGATTCTTCGTGCTCTCTGAGCTTTGCTGTTTTCTTTTGGACATTTCATTACCAAGCTAGATGACATCTTAAGTTATGGTAACAAAATACCAGTAAGATCATACCAAGCTCTGATCATACCAAGAACCCATGAAATGAATCCAGATAATCAAGGAAAAAAGAAAACAAGTTGAAGGGAAAAAGCTATACTATTGAGCATTGTAGAGATGAAGACTTCGCTAGGGATCAGAAATCCATTCTAACCATTGTAAGCAGGGTATCTGCAAGATGCCTCAAGCAGAACTTCTGAAGAGGAATATTTCACAGTTATGACCATAAAATGTACACAAATAAAAATATACAACACAGCATTTTGTTTTTTAAAGCTGTTGCTTTCCATAAATGATGTATAAAACTGCCAACAGCAATAAAGTGCAAAATAATATTCAAGTGTTGGAAATAAACTGCTTCTGAGGTCAAGGCTTTGGCTGAACAAAAATATTTTCACTTGTTGGTAGACATCAGTTTGGGCCTAGGAGAGTTCCTGAGCCAGAGGAAAGCTGTCAAGATCATCTAAATTTTCACTAGAGATGCTTCAAAAAGCAGAAAGAAGCATTTCTAAGTAGAGGCAGGCTTGTACAAAAGACACATATCTTCAGAAATATCTACTTAATTGTAGATTAATAGTGGCCAGATTGCTTAAGAACTACTTAATTTGGTTTTTTTTTTCTATAAAAGAGGTCTGTGGTGGCTCATTTGAATGCAGAGAAAAGGAGAATGTGTGACCCACCCGATCGTTGATAAAATTATAGCTACCCACAAGCCATGCATCCCAATTAGCCATGTCTTCTGAGACTTCTGGGACAGTAGTTCCAACAGTATATGGAGCTCCACAGGTTTATTAGCCCTAATGTTTCATGCATGGAGGTGAGATTTCATGAAGAAAAAAAAACATTTTTCCAACTTCTACATGTTAAACAATTTCTATATTGCATTGACATCACGAGTAAAGATTTCCTGCATGCAAAATGATCTGTGACAATTTTCCATTGAATTTGAAGGTAATTAGACAGATATTTCAAACATTTCAGCCCTGTCAATGCCCAGGGAGGAACCCTTGAATTTCCTTTGATGGCTGGAAATGGAAAGCCATCTTAGGGTAGGACACAGATGAAAACTATCACAAAACCCTTAAAATACAAGTACTGAAGTTAAAAAAAAAACCTTGGAAAATCCCAAGTGTTCCATGATTGCTGGAGAACATGAGAAAAGGCCAGTGCTTTTATGATTTGCAAGAAACTATGCAGACGGACTGTGGGGTGGGGGTGAATGAATAAAGCCATGCCTGCTGTTTCTGTCCTTCTGCCAAGTTCCTTCTCTCATCTCCCTGTTAAGCACAGGAAGCTGGAAAAAGAAATGTGGCCTTTCAAAAGGTTTGGTAAGGGTAAAAACAGCTAGGAGAAGCCCCTGCTGTTTCTGTTTTTATCTAAATAACTGTGTTTGAGCAGTTTTTGCATCAGGAGCAAGATACATTTACCCTCTGCAAGCTGGTAAGTGACACAGCTGATGCTTTCAACTATTCTTCCCTGGTAGGCTAGTCTTTTCACTAAAAGTTAGGAGGACCAGCAGAAAGAATGATGTCGCGTTTTCCCTTAAAGTTTTAAAGCTCAACAGGAGAAGTAGGGCTATTTATGAATATTAAACAGGCCACAGATGAGGTGTCACAGTTAGGAGACTCGCAGTCCAACAATTTGAATTTGCCCCTATGGAGATGCTGGTTTTTTTCAAAAAAATCCGTCGATCAGTAGCAATTTTACATACAAAACTAGTTTGGTTTTTTTCAAAAGATAGATTGGTTACTCTGTGTAATGAAATAGTCTTGCAAATGCAATTGGCCACATTTTTTTGGGAACCCTTGCAGTAAATGTCAAATACAACTGTTTCTTGAGGACTTGAGCAAAAACCGCAGAAATGGTTAAAAAGCCTCTCTATTTGTAGAGATGAAGTATATGCTTAGGATTTGGGAGATTTGATATGATGGCCAGATGTAACAGAGGTCAAAGCAAGACAAATGCTTCAGAGAGTGCAGGGACAGTCACTCTGTCAATCATTATCCAAGCCACTGTTTTCTTAGTGTGGTCTTACGTACCTTGAGACCTTCCAAGACTCTCAGGTCTATAAGATCAACACGTTTTATCAGTTGAAACATAATATTCAATAATATTAATATTCCATTAAATAATCTTGAGAAGCAGTAGCTGCACCAATTTCAGTTTTAAACAAAAGCTCTTTTGGGGTCCTCCATAATTTTTTAAAGTGAGAAAGGGTAGTGAAAGAAAAAGAGACATTTATCTAACCCAAAGCTCTTCCCTTTCCCCTACCAACATCATTCAATTGATTTAGGATTCCCTGCAGCAAGATGAAACAAACAAAAGTTATATTTATATAGTTACTTACCAACACATCTAAATTATATTAAAGTAAGCAAAATATATTTACAATCCCCAAGGCACATCAAAACATTTGAGTACCCCTCATGTTTGGAAATTGAAAGTTGAAAAATTTGATGCACCCTACGATGAGCATGTGGAAACCTTAAATCCAAGCCAGCTCCTCCTACAAAAAGGCCAACTTTAGAATTATGTTTGTGTCAGGTTCTGGTTTTGTAACAGTTGGCATCCATCTTGGAGTTTCTATACAATATGTGTATTCCCTTAAGATCCCCATAGAGTGAGGAAAGTGGAAGGGAGGGAGGAGGTGGGGTCCTATCTTCAAGTCACAGTGAATTATTTTGCAGTAGTGAGGCTTTCCAATCGTAGCTCCTTGGGGAAGGAAGCTAAAATGATAGATCATAGGTCTAGCCTGGAGCTCAATGTTCTTTGTTAGTCTTTATACCCAGGAGCAAGAATATTAAAGCAGTCTGTGGAATTGTGAAGGTGTGAACCTTGAAAATACCGAGAGTTCATGTCCTCCTGCCATTGTTTGTTCCACATCCATCATCTTCCCCTCTCCCATCCTGTCTCATTTTGTGCCGTTGGTGCCAATTATGGAAAACAAAACCACCTTTGCTATTTTTCATTCATTGTATCACCCTCACTCCAGCCCCAAGCCTCACATTTTGCAAGATGCTTGCCTAGAGAAATAGCTATGATATATCCCACATTGCCCCCATCCAGTCTATGTAGGGAAGGAAGGAAAAATAAAGAATTCCTGTTTTTCTAAACCTTGGGAAAACATCTCACAACATTTAAAAAAAATAAAATAAGACAAAATAAGCATAACTTTTTCAATGAACTCCAAAACATAAACCCTACTTCATTCAATACTGGAAAATGTGCTCTATATAAGCAAAAAAATCACTGAAGGTTAATTTTTTTTAATGTTGTCAACAGCTCTCTTTAATTTTTGTGCATGTAGCCATTAGTATGAAATAGCTTTATATCTTGCCATTATTTTGTACAGCTTCAGGCAGCATTTGTAATCTGTTTTTCCAACAACAATAACCTTGCGAGATAGGTTGGCTGAGAGGGAAAATCACCCAAACTATGCAGGGTTCTGTGCCTGTGAGGGGACTAGAACTTGCTCTCTTCCAGTTTTTAGTCCAGTACCTTAATCACTGCCTCAGGTTGGCTCTCTATTTCTTAAAAGTCTATAGAGATTATAGTTGGTTATAGTTGTCCCAAAGGTGCTTTTTCCGGAGGAAACTGGACTTCCTTGTTTTTTTCTCTTTTCTTTGAAGATGTTTCACTTCTTATCCAAGAAGCTTCTTCAGCTCTGACTGGATAGTGGGGAATGGAAGGATTTATATTTCTTGCAGACAACGTCCTTTTAAAGGGTCCTTAAGAGAGTCTTTTAGAGGGCCATTGAAACTCCAAGTGGTTCAACAACTCTCTAAGAGAATGCAAATAACCAGTTGTCTGCAAGGAATATAAATCCTTCCATTCCCCACCAACCAGTCAGAGCAGAAGAAGCTACTTGGAATGAGAAGCCAAACATCTTCAAAGACAAAAAACAAGAAAGTTCAGTTGCCTCCTGAAAAAGCACCCTTGGACTCTCTAATTTTTGCTTTATTTTCTGTAACATTAAATGGAAGATTCAGATTCAGGCCCCTAGTTGATTTGGCAGCTTCCATTCAGGTCAAACTAAATCAGCTTGTTTTCTGAAATGCCGAACCAGGTTCCAAATTGAATGCTATCATCTGGGTATCTCTGTTTTGCGTAGATAAGTGCACAGACTGTTAGAATGGGGGAGCATTGTTTGTCAAATCCTCAATATTGATCAGGGATCTGGAGAAAGCAAGGGGATTCAGTTTTCTTAACTGGAAAACTTTAGAGTTGAAAACAGAGTCTGCAATGTTGTCAATGCAAGCCAAATGCCGTGTATTATAATAATTGTTGGTTGTTTCTCTTCTGCCACCCCGAGAAGATTAAAAAAGGCCATATGGTGGCCACGGCATCACAATCAAACTACCATCCAAAGAAAGGAGGCAAGATTTTGTTCTCAAGGCTGTGATTACCCTATTAGTACTGTTGCATCCATTAGTGAAGGTGTTGCTGGTTCTAATTGGAGTTGATAAGAATTTGGTTTGGTGCAGAGGAACCTGAGTGGTATCCCAATCAAATCGGTTCAAGTATCTTGCTTTCATTCAGCATTTCTCTTGTCCTGTTGGGGGGGGGGGAGAAGCAGATTTCAAACTCCACAACTCTTCTAACACTTCCTCCACTTTTGATAGAGACAAAAAAAAGAAGGGAAGAAGAAGTGATTGGAGTGAATGAAAAAGAAGAAGAAATGATGTGATGAAGTACATCTTTTTTTAATTTTTACTTTTCTAAGGCAGGGCTGAAGAGAAGAGATCTCCAAATGAAACAAAAAAAACCCTGTTCAACCATGTTCAACCATGCTCAGCTTCCTTGTTTTCTGCCTTTTGATGAGTCTCTCTTTTCAAATACCAGCTGATATTCTCTGGCTAATCCCATGCTTCATTTATTTTTTTCCACCCCATCTTTCTTCTCTGTTTCCGTCTCCACCTCTTATTGAAGATGTAGATAGAATGGCTGAGAGTAACTCCAAACTTGGCAATTGACCTATTTCCTGATTGTGCAAACAAGATGTTGTCACTTATACAGTTGAGGTAGAATCCTTTTTTTTTCCTTCTAGACCATGGATGTCAAATTTAATTGCGTCACATAACGTATTGTGACATATTGTGACTTTTTTGCCTTTGTGGAGTTGGGGTGGGTGTGGCCTGTGCATGACGCACTGGACAGTTTATTTTGTAAGGAACAGAGATATCTCTATTGTCTTAATAGCTGTCAATGGGTGAGGAAGATCTCACAGTCAGTATTTTTCTTCAAATGAACCAGTGATATTTGCCCTCTGTTTTGAAAATATGGATACCACACCAAGAAAAAAAATATATCTATTTTTTTCCATTCCATGGATGGAAGACAATAGAAACATGGAATATATTTAATTTATTTCAGTGTTATATCTCTGTTTCAGAATTGTTCACACAATCTTGTTACTTTTCTCAGTCTGATACTCCTTGACCACCTATCCCTGCTCCACCATGGACACTCTAGCTGCTTCTGTTGTGGAACCTGCCATTATTTTATAATTAAATAAAACAGGGACCTAAATAAATGCATGTAGTTAAGAAATGCAAATAAATTAAGAGCAAGGGGCCAATAAGCTGCCTAATATTTGGAAAAGAACAGATAAATTAATTTCCTAATTTACTGTGGTGGACACTTTACCACAAGCATCCTGGGCAATATTTCAAGCTAAAATTATTTAGCATCATATAAGCAAAGTACAAAAAAAGTTTGCAGGTGGCAAAGCTTTTTTTTTTCCTTTTGATCATCCATCACTATTGTAAAGTTTTCTGTCTTCCCAGACTGATTCTTGAAAGACATCTGCATCCAAGCATATTTAGATCCCATTTTAATAACGGGATAGTTCATGTTGACTAATGTCATACTGACTTCAGATTGTGACACTTGTCTCCTTCATAAGGGGAAGAATGAGGTGGCTCACTGAGGCAACTGATTTGTACCCATTTGTTTTGGCTTAGATAGGTTTAAATTTACTTACCAATATGGGAACAGAATAATACAAAGAAGCAAGATCTGTGATAATTGTTCCAGCAGATCCTAAAATCTGCAGGATTAATTGATTCTGGCAGAGCAAATATAAGAAGGCATCTGGACTCAAAGAAAGGTATTCCAGCTGCCAGCCTGGTGAAGTTGTGAAAACTTCCTGGACAAACAAAGCAGTAGCTCAGAAAGATGAAAGCTCCTGGTCTGATTGATGCACATGAAATGCTTTGCTTATGCTTGCAGCTCCCTGGAAAGGATGAGTGATGTACTATAGTTAAATGACCTACCCTTGAAAATGCTTCCCTGATCACGCTGACGGGATGAAATTAGCTTGTGCTTATAACAGTGTATTGGGTTGCTAGGCTAACCTTCAAAATGATCTAAAGGGATGAGGGTGAAAAGAGAATCCCAGATGGGGTGGATCAATTGGTGAGATACTGCAATGAGTTGAGTTCTGGGCAATCAGAAGAATTCTATTTTTTTGTACAGAGACTGACATCAACAGTTAGATTGCAATTGTTCTTCCTGGATACCATGTCATAAAAGAAGCATTTGGCTTATTATTTCTTTATTTTCACAATAGAGTTGTCCTTGTTTAGCCTCTGTCTTATTTAGTGACCATTCACATTTACAACAGTGATGAAAAAGTAACTTTGCAACCAGTCTTTGCATTTATGACCTCAGCAGGTCTATAAAGTGAAGGAAAACTGAAATAAGATCATAAGTACAATCGTGTTTTCACTTAGCAACCTTTTCATTTAACAACTGAGTTGCTGGTCCCAATTGTGATTGTTAAATGAGGACTATTTATATTTGTAGCTTGCCCCAATCCTAATGAATAATTTGGCAAATAAAGGGCCTACATAAACAATGGAAATCAACAGTTAAAAAGCAAGGACATCAAAAGTTTAACCTAAAGGTCAACAGATTAATGGAGCAGTGTTGTTTGGCCCTACAATGCAAATGTTTTAAAAAATACAAGTATTTTTAAATACTTGTAAAGTAGGGACAAGCCATATTTCCAGGGAACAAAAAGGAGGGAAAGTGCGTACCACAAAATAAAGGCCAGCACTGAGACAAAGTTGCCTGGGTAGAATCCCATGAATCTCTCAAAATAATAGAAAGTTAACATTTAGCATTTTAATTATTAATTTGGGAGAAAAAAAGATACTCGGAGCTGTAAAAGGAAAGAGAATAATTTGATTTAACAGGTGTACTTGTCCCAATTCAGAGAAATATAATAGCCCAGATTTTTAGTAAAGATCCACTACAGCAGCTGCCGCTAGTGATTATTGGTTCTCCATCTCTACCTAAAGCTAACTAGACTGTGTTCTAACCTGAAACTCAGAAGATTTCCTGAAGGGGTAGTATCTTAAGGAAAAACACTGTGGTTTGTTGTATCTTCTGCAACAGGCATCACATGTACTAACTAGGTGGTGCAGTTTTGATTGCACTAGGGTTTTCATCAGAGAATAAAACTGGGGTCATTCTGATTAGAGCATCTACTCCTGCTTGATCATCAGTATTCCCATTTTTATCATCCATTCTGATAGTGCACTGAAGGAATGGGAAGGCCTTGGCATCTGCCAAAAAGTTGTCCTGGATTCTCTTTTTTGCCATTAGTATTGGGAACAACAAGCAAGGGTTTGGGGTTTTTTTTTGTACCGGTAAAAAAGAGGGTTTCTTCTTATGGACATCTCTTTCTGTGGCAAAAGATCTGTGTTCTTTTCTGGTCCCTAATATCCCTTTCCAGAGACCTAAAATTTCAGTCAAGACATATTGCACATGATGAACCTTTGTAGAAAAGTCTATAAAACAAAAGGAGCAAAAGGACAGCTATCAAGCAGTTAAGGATAGTTTAATCATTGTATTTCACTGGGAGACAGTGCTAGAACAGCTGCTTGGTCATAGAAGGCTACCTCTGTACTTCATTACCATGAAATAAATGGGTGTCAGGAAGCATGATAGAATTCTAATAAGTAAAATAGAATCTAATACTTCAGAAACAAAATGCCAAACACTGTCATTTTTAATTAATAAAAATATCCTGGAAACTTGTTCTCTTTTATAACCATGAAATATTTAAACACACACACACACACACACACACATCTTTGATCTTTAATCTCTGGTCAAGGTGACCACAAGTATAACAACTAGTTAATCCATTCACAATGGCAGCCTGCCAGGAGTTGTAGCTGTGTCTGCAATTGTTGTTCAACATTGGATGTGTCCTCTTGTCTAATTTTGCTTTCTGTACATTGAGCTTATTGCCTGGTTACTGACAATGTTCCCTTTTGCAAGGCTGAAACACAACATTTGGCAGAGAATACAGTTCCTGTGTAATCGTCACTCCTTTAGATATGGAGCAGAGGGTGATGCTAAGAGCTTAGTCTCACTCCTGCCTTTTCAGTTTAAGGCTAGGTCCCACTGACCGCCGGATGCAAAACGTATGCATAAAGGACACAGCGGACGAGCAAAATTTCGGGGGTGGCTCCATCCGTTGTCATCCGCTCCAAAAAGTGGCGAAAATTTGCATAAACAGAACGGAAAAGAATGGACGTGGGTAGTATGTAACGGGGATGTTAAATGGATGTTCATAGGAAGCCTAGCGGATGAAAGCAGATGACACCTCTGAAGGGGTTCCGGGGGAGAATTTTGAAGCGGACGCATAGCGGATGAAGTAGATGCATCATGTACGCCTAAAGGAAAGAAAGGGGATGCTGCGCGGATGTATATCGGATGCAAACGCATCCTTTCTATTTCCGTGCTACTAACGATGTATAGACGTTCCATGTACCCTTTCTTTCCTCCCTCTTTCCATTTTCAGCTGCAGTGGATGTGAGTTGCGAGGATGCCCAGAGGATGCAGAGAGGATACAGCGGACGTTTAACAGATGATAAACGGACATAGAACGTTTGTTGCTCATATGTCGCGGATTTACATTGTACACGGCGGAAAGTTCATCCGTTCACAAAGTTTTGTGCAGCTCAAAACTTCTTGCGTGGATGAAATTGCAGTGGACGGATGCTCGATGGATAGAGCGTATGAAACATGTATGTAATGAGTACACAACGGATGCATAGCATTTTTCATCAGATGGCAAGCTTTTTTTAACGTTTTACATCCTCTTTGCATCTGTAAGTGCAGTGGGACAGGGCCTTTAGGAATATCATGCGATCCAAATTGCTCCTTGTGAAATATCACAAAAATGATACTTGATATGCAAAACCAAAAAGTAAAAGATGACAATTAAATCCTTGTGGGTTGTTGATATTGTTATTGGGTTTTTTTATTATCTGAAGGCATGGAACATACCTAATATTCTTGCTTCCTATTTTCCCCACAATAACAACTCTGTAAAGAGGCTTTGGCTGAGAGAAAGTGTCTGGACAAAAGTCACCCAGCTGAATTTCGTGCCCAAGAAAGACCTAGAACTGACAGTCTCCTGATTCCTAGGCCGGCTCCTTACACCAAACTGGCTGTCAATCACTCACAAAGCAAAATGTATAAAAGTGTTTGTAGCTCAGGGTTGAAATGAGGGGTCCTTGATGTTCTCTGAGCTTGGTTGTTTTCTTGAAGACATTTCATTACCCAACCTAGGCAACAGTATCATCAATGCTAGAGTGAGAAGAGTTTGTAGATTTGTTGCAGTCCACGAACATTTCTGCTGGATGAGATGTAAAGCCCATCATGATCTAGCATTTGGTTTCTTAATGTGTGGCCAACCAGATTCTTTGAAGTACTTGTAAGCAAGGGACAGGCACATAGCCTCCTGTCACCCATTCACCTTCAAGTGGAATGTGAAGATATTTTGCTCCCTGTACATGGAGTCTAATAGCCCTTGAAAGCAATGCATCCCCTGACTGCATTCAATCTCATTTTAAAGCCATCCATTGGACTCACCATTGCAACATAGTGTGGCAATAAATTCTATAGGTTAAATCATCTACTCTTTTTTAGAATACAGTTCCCTGATTCTGATGTTTTCCTCCTCCTTTGGTCGTCCCAACCTTTTTTAAAAAAACTTCTTCCAAAGAATACTGAGGCTTTATGAAATTCTAAAGCAGGAGCCCAGAATTCTAATTTGAATGGACAGGTACAAAACCTCGGGCGATTTCATGAATACTTAACACGCATTGCCCAGTAAACTATGCCAGACTTTTCAAACCAGGTTGCATCAATTACCATAATTCCCAGACGGTATGGCTGGAAATTAGAGAAGGTAATGTCTAACACACCTGAAGGAAATCAGTTTAAAGGAAGCTACTTTATATAATCCCGTGCTTAACAAAATTTTGATAAAATAATAAATGGCATACCACCAACATTTTATAAGACTTTATAATTATCCTTCCTCAAACTCAGTAATGTTCTTGCCAGCTTTGTTTTTATGTTGGATATGGTTTTATTCTATTTAAAGTTATTGTTCTGTGGCTTTACTTCTTTCTATGGCTTTAAATTGCTTCTCTATTTGCTGGGGGAATATTGCTTATTAGGAGTAAACATATAAATAATCCATATAAATAAATAGCTTCCTGTTTGAATTGTCATTTAATGAAGAATAAAAAAGTTGGTTTCATTTGCATAACATAAAAATGTTTTTAAATAATTATCAATGTTCTGATTATTTTAAACTTCAACTGTTCCCTAAGGTTTGTTACTTATGATTGCTACTGATTTTCAAAAGTCTGAGAACCACTCAATTTTTTAATATTGAAAAGTGGAGTAGAAGTATTTTTGGTGAATGAGGTTTTAATTTTTCCAGTTGTTATCCTTAATAATATTACTTTTTTGAAAAAAGTATCTTCAGTGAACCTTTTACAGGTTTTAGCATTCTGAAAGCAGGATGAAGGAGGAAACTATCTTCTTTGATCCAACTTTCAGAAAGTTTTATGATTTTCAATAACTTTGAACAAGCCAAAAATATTTTTCACCTTTTCAAAAACACTTTTAATTAAATAGCTACTTGCGATCATTGTTCGATATTGGAAAATATTTTTATAATTTCTGGCTATAACTTGCTTTTTTATTTTAAACTCTATAGGACGGTTATATTTGCATGAAAAAAGGTCCTTTCATTTAACAATTGTCCTTTAGGGGAAATCTAGGATTAGCATAGACCTTGAGGAGGCACACTTCATGTTTGGTCTTTTTTCTTTTTTTTTTTAAGTTGAAGAGTTTTTTTAAAGTTGATACTGCAAAAAATATTTAATTACATGAAACTGATTGCATCAGCTATATTCAGCCATCTCATGACAATACCTTATACCGGCTTTTTCAAAGTTGGCTTCCCCATGTATTAGACTAAAACCCGCAATGAATGCCCAATAACTAGGGATGATGGACATTGTTGTCCACTATAATCAGATTGGGGAAGATTGCTATATATAGATGTATCTGCATTTGGAAAAGCTGTTTTTTCTTCACTATATTTCCTTTAAACAGTCAGAGAAATACAATTAATTTCAGTTTAATTGTAAATCATGGTGCTATGCTGCACATTAGAAAACCATTGTTGAATAGTTATGTACATTTTAATATATTCCTGTTGAGATGGCATCAAAATTTGGTGAAACAAAACATTTGAAGACGCAATAGATGCTTTATATTTTGATGCTGCAATTGTTCTCATATGATAGCTTAAACTTGATATCATACTCTGTTTCATTTGTAGGTGAGCAAGTCAAACCGTTTACACCAGAAGAAGCTAAAGAAATTGTGATGACTCTTCAAAAACCAGTGGTCTTTAGCAACATGACCTTTGATTGGCCGGTACTTCGTTGGAATGTTACACATCTGGCTAGTCTATTAGCTGGAAAGAAAATAGTTTTTAGAATAGGAAGGAAGGACACAGGTAGAGAAGTACAACCTTCTTTCTCATTTATCCCTCTACAGATTTAGTACTTCAGGTGTATTTTCTCCTTAAAATAAATGGGAAATACTATAAGATGGTTCATGGTAATATCATTCATTTTAAAATGATAAAGAACAATAATAAAGCATGTCCATTGTGAGACGGATTAGCAACAAGGTGCCCTCCAAGTATACAATGAAATGAAATTAAACATCCATTGACATCCATCCACTAACCAGTATTTCTGAAAGAAACAAATTCTTTCTTTTCCCTTAAGGCTTCCTCTGCATCTATTCTAAATGTCTGAAGTGATGGGAGGAAATTTACCTGCATGAATGGAAGTGCACTGACATAAAGTTTGACATTGCTTTCACTATACAGGGAGTCCCCAACTTACAACAGTTCCTTTAATCACCGTTCAAAGTTACAATGCCACTGAAAAAATTGACATATGATCATTTTTCACGCTAACAACTTTTTGCAACATCCCCATGGTCGTGATCAAAATTCAGATTCTTGGCAACTGACTCATGTTGATCCTAGTTTCATTATCCTGGGATCATGTGATCACCTTTTGTGACCTTCTGACAATGTAAATGGAGAAGCCAGTTTCACTGAACTTATGTTATTAACAACCAAAGTCATTCACTTAAGAACTATGCAAGAAATGTCATAAAATAGGGCAAAATTCACTTAACAAACACCTCATTTAACAACAGAAATTTTGGGCTCAATGGTGGTTGTAATTCAAGGACTACTGACAACTACAATTGACAGTACAACATATTTGTTTGCAATGATAATTTTTAATCCACAAAATATTGTAGATTCAATAAAACATACTGTAAAATAACTATGTATAAATACATTGAACATAAAGGAGTGAAAGAAAGTACCTCTGAGTACAGAGTATATTGTTCGCTGTTCAAAAATCCTGTTAGAACTCTAGCTGTAAATTATTGTTTAGAACCTGTCCTCGTAAATAGAATACATATTAAGAAGGGATTTTATTACTTCTTCAGAAACATCTGTGCTGTGTTTATTGTTCTGAGCTATGTTGATATACAAATACAGTTGGGATTGGGAGAACACATAATGGCCAATCCTGCTTAAGCAATTTTATAGCAATTTTATTTTAGAAGTGTCTGGGATCCAAGAAGTTGTGATTAAGCACCAATATTTATTTCCATATTGAAATGAAAATGCGAAAATACTGTCTTTTATTATTTATATGGAACTTATCTGATTTTATTCATGTAAAGATCTCTAGAATCTTTTGATGAAAGATGCTGGGAAAAATGTTCTACCTAGAAACATGCTTGTACTAAAAGTGATCACTTTTACTCTAGGTTATATATAGATGGGCAATTTCTTCTTCTTTTATTTGCTCCCTCCCCTTAAATACCACACTTTCAGCTTTGTAGTAATCTATATATAGTAAATTTGGTAGCAACATTAATTGAAAAAGAGCGTATGGAATACCCAGTTCTAGATATAAGATATTATTTTATGATAAATACATTCAGGTCTGTAGACTACTCCCCATCTTACGATATTTAAAAAGGAAAGAAGAAGCTGAGAGAGTTAGTGTAAAGTGCATGACCTGATGCAAAGCATGAAAATAATGACTATCCTATCGCTTTCTATCATTCAGGTATCTTAATGAGTGCAGGTTTTCATGCTAACTTCATTTTAAAAAACTTATCCCATTATCATTGGACAACTGTACCTAATTGATAATTTTTAATTATTTACCATGGAAGTATGAATAATTCACAACATAATGAATATTTTTTTATTTTTGCTGAATCAGGTAAATTACTCAAAATCTCTGTTTAGAGGGCCACAGAACAAGCTATATAATCTTTTGACTATGTCAGCAATAACCAGAATTTTGCACATAAAATATCCAAGTAAATAAATTTAGTAGTTCTTGCAAGAATTTGCAAGAAATTGAGTCTAGCTGAGATGACAGATTGTATACTAAATTCAGCCAGCCCAATGGACAAGCCCAATGGTTTTGAATCTACACCAATATTTCTTTGCTGGCTTTGCTAGCTAAACGAGTAACATTTGAATCCCAAAATATCTGGGCGGTACCAAATTGTCTGTCTTTGAAAAGCACTGGAATGAACTCTGAATCTTGCTTCCCTCAGCTTTTGCCCCCCTTTTTTTGGAGCAGATGGATCAGGCCCATGGTATGTTATTTAATTTTTGTTTATTATTTCTTATATAGTTCTCTTTCATATCAGAAGCAGAACACAGTTGATCTTTTTTCTGTAAATCTACTAAAAACTGCAGATTAACTGCATTTTTAAAAGAAGAAATATTCATTAAATTTTGCATTTGGACAAGAGCCAAAACTTAAGGGGAAACTAAGTGCATACATTTAAAGGAAAAGTAATTTTGGGTGTTATTTTTGCTTTTGTTTGAAATAAATCTGAATATTTGAGAATCTCATAGCAGCCATTCCCATGCAGTCAGAATAATAAGAGATGCCTTGCTGGTAAGAATGAAAAGCATCCATACTGTAATTAAATAACTGTACCTGATGGGTTAAATGAAGAGTTAACAATTGTTCTGCCATTCATGTATTTTGCTGCAATTTGGT
The DNA here is from genome assembly GCA_015471245.1 of Laticauda colubrina. NCBI lineage: Eukaryota > Metazoa > Chordata > Lepidosauria > Squamata > Elapidae > Laticauda > Laticauda colubrina. The sequence goes on from BLBF01000032.1 coordinate 17,478,912, forward strand.
TTCCCCAGCAACAGTAGTTTTGGCTTATGTGTAATATTGTGCATTATGTTTTTGGGCTGATGGACTAGTTCCTGTAATGAGAAATGAAAGTCTGATAAGCCATAAGGATCATTGCAATATGGGGGGGGGGGGATAAAACACCCCCTTTTTCCTTTTCTTGGGAAATTTCGGGGTGAGGAAGAAGTTCACTTTTTACAAATATTGAGTTTGCAAGTACACTTTCTAGCTCTCTTTACATCTCTGCATTTCAGATAATGCAAAACTGTGTATGATTACGCAAACCCAAAAGTAAGATGAGTTCCTCCAAGCCCTTCCGTATCTATTCTGGATAAAATTAAGCAGTTTTATCTGGAGTCTTAATTGTTTGCACAGTAATAGATTTGCATTCCACTTACAATATTGTCAATTCTGTTGAGGTTGGCACACTCAGGAAACAAGAAGCACCCAGATTTCGGGAAAACTGTTTATTGCAAGTAGGATAACTTAACAGAATCTTGAAAGCCTGCTAAAGCAAGTCTCCAGATCAGCTTATACTTGGAAAAATTAAGGTGGAGTTACAGAGTCTTTTTCTCATGCTTTTCCACTCCCCTGGACTAAGGAATAATTTATGTAATAGTCTTCCGTCCTATAATGGTCTTGTTTCATCCTCTGTGTTCCCAAGGTTTGTCATACATTCTGTTGCATATAGGAAAACTTACGTTATAAACTTTATTATATAAATAACACAGTAGAGTTTGTTTTGTGTCAAGCTTGATATCTGATGACTTTACAGATAAATCACTGTATTGTCTTGCCTTAAAAACACTGAACTGATTAGGCATTGCCTTCTTCTGAGCCTTCCATTTAGTTATTTGCTTACTTTCCTGACTAGGCACCAATCTTAGTTTTTTTTTCTTCGTAGTTTTCTTAATGGTTTTCCTTGAAATCTTAATCAGGTCTGACCCTGCTTAGCTTTTTGAGATTAGTAGTGGGAAGTCAATAATAGTCAAGCCATCTGCTTTCTCTCTAATAAGACATTAGAAATTCAGAATATTGTCCATATGAATATAGTTTTACTTATGGGACATTCTCATTTTATGAAGTGGGGAAACAATTCTTGCCCATTTTTCCAGATTACTCTAATTCACTGTATTTCCTTAAAGTCAGCTCAAGGATTGGGGAAGCCTCCAGAGCAATATGGCCAATTGCATTGGGGCCAATAGGAAATAAAGGGAATTGACTAAAATTGCTCACTTCCTTCTCCATCAATTGGCAATGTTCAGAGGCTCTCAATATTCTTTATTATTCCAAGAAGAGACATATCCACCAGCTCTCTAAATAATATTTTTGGAAGAGTTTCGTGCCCCATCATTAAAATTTGCCCTTGCCATTGATGATATTTTGTATAGAAAGGTCCTTGTCATCTTGATACTGCAGTATTATCTGCCTTTTATGGTATGAATTAAATATCATACGAGATAAAAGAATGCCAATGGGTTGAGAGAAATTGTAAAAGAAGGAATTTTGAAAAACAGCAAACAGATGTTAATACGCACCTTTGTTATATTCAGTAATATTGAAAAATGTCTTGCCAGCTTTTAAAATCTGTTTTGACTTTTAAACTTTAAAGAGAATAAAAACAGAAAGGGAATCTTGCTGGAGGAGAACAAAAGCTCATCTAGTTTTGTACAGATTTTTGTTCACAAAAAGATGAAGGCTAGTGGATTCAAATATGGTTTTCATGCCCTGGTGAAATATGTATATTTGGCTGATCTATGAAATCCATCCCTCAGAAATCTATAATTAGTTTTTACAATGATCTATGTCTTTGAAATATAGATAAGCACAGACATACTATTGATTGTATGTGTTCAGAGTATTGCAGCATAAATTCAGTGCCAGAAAAGTAAATACAGATGAGTGAGGCTTCATTTAACTTCTTTATAAGCACAAGTAAATTTAACAATACCAGTTGTAGATTCTCCAACATGGAGCAAATTCAAACAGAAGCAGACATGTTACAGACATCAGTTTCTCTTTGTTTCAGCAGCAAGCAAGCAACATACACAGCAGATCATTTTCAATAGACAGATTCAGAGCTTAATTTAGCTTCAGAGCTTAATATAGAGCCATGCCTAGGCTACTTCTCGTTTCAGTTTCCAAACAGTCCTCATTGGCTGACCTTGTTACCATGCTCTATTCCAGTTGATGAATATACTCCGACAGTATGCTATCAAATCGTTTTCAACTCCTAGCGACCATATAGAGAGGTTTTCTCCATGATGATCAATTCTTAACTTGTTCTTTCAAGTCTCTCAGTGGTGCTTTCATTGCCACTGAATCCACCCACCTTACTGCTGATTCTTCCACCTTTCTCAGTATTAGAGTCTTTTCTAAAAATCTGGGGGTTCACATAATGTGTCCAAACTAGGATTATTTGAGCTTCATTATTTGTGTTTCAAATGAAAACTGAGTTGATTTGTTCAATGATCTATTGGTTTGTTTCCTTGGCTGTCCCTGGTATTCTCAGGAATTTTCTCCAATACCAAGATTTAAAGGAGCCAATATTTTTCCAATACTGTTTCTTTAAAGTCATGGAGAATACCATACCATACCGTCAAATTCTGATCTTTGTAGATATAAACACATCACAGCATTTGTATTTTATCCAAGGCCTTTTAAGATCAACCATCAACAGTAGAGGAACCTATTCCTTACTTTGATGTATTCATTGTCAGTTCTAAGACTGGGTATTAATATCTGTTGTCATTATACTAGATTAGACTTTATATTTAATTTTAGTCCCATTTTTCCCCCTGTGCACTTTAAGTTTTAGTTTAGCTTGCAAAGCTTGGCATTTTTGTTTGCATATCTTGGCATTTTTGGCTGTGAGGGAAGGGACATCAGCATATAGAGCAGGTTACATTTTCTTTTCTTCCAGTGTTAAAACCAGCTCATCTTTTTCCTGATTCAGCTTTTTTTAATATACTGTATATTCCATATGTAGGTGGAATAGATAAGGGGAGAGTATGCAGCCTTGTTGCACTTTTTTGCCAACCTGGAGTCAGTCTGTTTTGCCACATTCTGGTCATACTGTGGCTTCCTAACCTGTATATAAGTGCTCATGAGAACAAGAAGTTATTCTGGGATTCCCATTTCTCTGAGCACTTTCTACAGCTTGATGTGAACAACACAATGAAGGGCTTTTCTATAATGAATGAAGCACATATTGACATCTTTTTGGCTTTCTTTAGCTCTTGCTATTACCCAGTTTGGATCAGTAATAATGCCTCATGTTCCTCTGTCTTTTCCAAAGCCAGCTTGAACATCTTGCATCTTTTCTTCCATGTAGGGCTCTAATCGGTGCTTGATAACCCTAAGCATTATTTGCTAGCATGTGACAATAAGGATATTGTATAATAATTTGCACAATAAACCTTTTTTTGGTATTGGAACGTAAATTTATCTCATCTAATCAGTTGGCCATGGTGTCATTCTTCAGATTTGCTGACATATCTTGGTTAATATTTTGACTAGTTCTTCTGCTGCTGCTTGCCATATTTCAGTAGGTGTTACATTAGTTCTTGTAGCCTTCCCACTTGGTAATGACAGAGTGCTGATCTAACATCAATTTTCAGTACAAGAGGTTCTTGTAAATAAGGAATATTTTCTAAGGTACCTTCGATGTTGGCATCTCTATTGTATAGTGTTTCAGTATACACCTTCCATCTTCCTTAGATCTCTTTTTAATTGGTTACCATCTGTCTACTGGCATCCTTTGGCATATTAATGTTGTTCTCCTATGTATGCAGTACAATGCAATGAGTCATGTGTAGATGTGTACATTGGGGAAACAAAACAAGCACTCCATAAACATATGGTACAACCTAGAACAAACCCATCAGGACTAGATTCAGCAATCCATCTGCATTTAAAAGATAAAAGCCACTCTTTTGTGGCCTTTTAAAGATAGCAAAGTCCACATTTTGGACAGAAAGGACCACTGGTTTGAAAGAGGGGTCAAAGAGACCATCAATGTCAAAATTGAACAGCTTTCTCTCAACAGGGGGAGGGATATGATATCATTTATGTCCAGTCTACAACAAGTCCTTTCAACAGTTCCAAGAAGATGCCACACCCATTTGCTCTTCTCAGGTGACCCTGATGACACAGATAAACCTCCAGGTAGCCTCAACAACTCTCTAAAAGAATGCAGATGACCAGGAATATAAATCCATTCCCCACCATCTAGTCAGAGCTAAAGAAGCTTCTTGGATGAGAAAGAAAAACCAGAAAAACTAGTTGCCTCTTTAAAAAGCACCTTGGTGACAGCTATGAACTGGATGACTGAGAATCTCCATAGAAATATCCGAAAGATGCTCAACTTGTTCACAGTAGCATGTGGTGTGCCATCCGACCTGAGAAGTCCATCATCCAGCACTATATTGTCATTCATTTTTCCTTTTTTATCCATGTGGTTTGAGAAGGTGGGCTGTCTTCTCCAGCACAATTAATTGGTATCTTTGTCATTGACATTAAGGTGATCATGTGCTTCTGGCATCTTCCTATAATTATGGCTGCTCAATATAGACATCTTCTTGGCTGAAGGATAATCTTCACACTTTGGGTGACATTGCTGGGAATAAATACTCCTAGTGCACAATCCAGCATTATTTTTTGATTCATCCCAGGAACACCCACCACCATAGTGCAGCAGGTTTTGGGTTGGATAAACATCTTATACATTATCACAGTGGTTCTCAACCTGTGGTCCATGGATCCCTGGGTGGGGCATAGTTTCATCACAGGAGGTCTTGAAAGCTTGAAGAAATGTTATTATTGAAATCTTGAGTTAAGTCTTGGCCATGACCAAAAAGGGTATTTAAAGGGGGCCCGTGGTGAAGAAAAACTTAAGAATCTCACTGCATTATCATATAAAGTTTGTTAATGCTTCGGTGCCCCAGAGAATTAAATACATTGTAATATCTACGTCTATATAGCCTTACTTTTCTTTTAAAATATTGGGAGTAAAGCTCTTTCCCAAATGAACAATGAATCTATTTTGTGGGGTAAAATGGCAAAAAAATGTAGTGGTACTTAATACTTTTATGGGGAAATTATTACTTTTTTAGTTGTGGCAATCGCCTACTGAATTTTCACCTAAACAATCAAGGAAAAAGGCATTTAAAATATTTATTTGGAACATCATAGGCTGACTCCCAGACTATATGTACAACATTTTCTTCTCTCTTATGAATACTGTCAAGGAGAAAAGACAGAATAATATCTGGCTATTTATTTTCGGTATGTATTTCAGTTCCCAAAAGCTCAGATACCGACTGGTTTGACATCATACAGATTCAACACCTGTTAAAATCCAGACATACTAAATGTCTCCACTTGTGAGCTGAACAATAATGTTTTTGCTGATGAATACAGGAAAGAGAAATGTTTCTGGGGAATATTTGGGGAACCTGCTGCTTGTAATCCAAAGTGAACTCCAGACCCTTGGTTTAAAAAAATGTCATTGCATAAAACAGACGCATTAATTCATTCATATGAGGTTAAATCACGATGATGCCATTGATCCTTCAGCTTTTTATTTCATTTCTCTTTCTCAGAAAAATACAACAGGCAGTCTGAGTGCAAAGGATATCTAATTCTGGCATTATAGAAATGCAAGAAATAAGAACATAATTCAGCCTTTCTGTTATGCCAGCAAGGCTCAAAACATTCTGGTTTATAATCCTGGAAGACAGCTGTTCATCCATGCCCACAGCACCAGCCAAGATGGATCAGAGATTGACTTAATAGAAGGCAACCTTGTGTTTCTGTGGACTAAAACCTAAGCTTCTTGGCTGGAAAGGAAACATTTCAGGAATCTTAACAGAGGCCCATATTCAAAGAGCCTCACAACTAGGAAATCAGTAACTTCGAATGGCAAATGAAGAGAATTTCAAAAGCAAATGAGAACAAGGCATAGACTCTAGGGCTAAAACAAAGTTCTCACTGAGGATGCCTAAGCAACTTTTGAATCTTGACAGAGGTTTTTAAGAGAGTTGAAAAAGCACTGAGTTTCTGCAGTGCCACCAGTCTTTACATTAATGGCACTGCAGAAACTCAATACTCACTGTCACTTAAATCAAGGGTCTCCAAACCTGACAAGTTTAAGACTTGTGAACTTCAATTCCCAGAATTCCCCAGCCAGATAATTCTGGGAGTTGAACTCCACAGGTTTTAAAGTTCTCAAGTTTAGAGAGCCCCGACTTAAATGATGGTAGGCACATTCATTGATCATGCACCAAAATCTAAGCCCAAATTTGCTTGGATCCTGAAACAAATGTGCAATTGTTGGAAGATTGGATTGTTGTTCTCACAGTTACAGATGAGGTTGGTTACCTGTTACTGAATTCAAGAAGGCAGTTCTCTTTTCCTACTGGCACTATACATTTTCAGTGACTATTTATGAAATACATAAAGCAAGCAGCAGGCTTTTGGTTATTTCTTCTACTAGATTTCATTTATATATCAGTAAGGGTCCACATGAAGCCCTGATGAGATTTGGTGTCAACATTATGAAAAATTCAGAAACTCCAAAAGGGATAAACATTTATTGAAAGAATTAGATATAGTTTAAAGGCAAATGCAAAACCTCATTTACAGACTTAGGCACTAGAAAGGCCCACAGCAGTAAAAGAGTTACGCATGAGCGTTGTCATATATGCTGCATCTTCAGCTGAAACATCTATAAACTGCTGTAATTTCATTTGTGATTTTTATATTGTATTTAACCAGCAGTCTGAGGCTGAGAGAGAAAGTTATTGCTTTCTCTCCTAAAGTGCTTTGCTTCATATCTGTCTTTTATTATTGGTGTTGTTCTTAATGTGCATGTAATGTTGTCTCTTCTGATATAGCTACGGCTCCTCTCTTCGAAACAGAGTGTGCGTATGCAGAGGCTACGCTCGATGATTTTCTGGCCTGGAATGGAAGACAGCAACCTTGTCCTTCTGGACCATTCAGTAGTTATGATTTGTGTAAATACTGGATGTATGCTGACTATAAGTACATTGATAGGCTATTTGAAGACAAGCCAGAACATTTTCAGGTACATTTACTTTCCTTTGTCCTTTATTTATCTCATCAAAATGATGGAGTGATTCAGGAAATCCTGATTATTATAGAATTTTTTTCTGATATACTGAAAAATTAGTGTGCTGTGAAGGTTTTAAGAAAAAACATTTATTTTATTTTAAAATATTTTTAAATATTTAATTTATTTAAATGAATATTTAATTTCATTGCTAGTTTTCTTCTGAAAGATTCAATATCTCTATAGTATATATGAGCTTTACCAGTTCTATTATCATAGAATCACAAAGTTAATAAAAGTCATATGGGCCACAATCCAATTTTCTGCTTGAATATGAAATCTAAAGACAAAGCTTCCCCGGTAAATGGCTGTCTACTCCTGGCTTGGACGTCTTCATTTGGAAGAGGCCTCATCTTTCTGAAGAATGTATTTTATTGTCAAACTATTCTTACCATCAAGAATTCCTTCTGTTATCCTGAAATTCCAGACAATATCCTTCTGTAACTCAATCTCATTAGTTCATTAGATGTAGCCTATTTTCTGTCACCTTCTGCAGAAAGGATGTTCGAAGAGGACTATCACATATCCAACCCATGTCCTCATGCTAGACACACTCACTTCCTTTATACATTCCTAGTAGCATTCCCTAATCAATAATAACCATTCCTTTCTTCTGAGTTCAATACCGTTAGATATAATGGTCTCTTCTTAAAGCATTGCTTCCAGAATTGAATGCAGTGTCAAAATAGCCCATGAAGATTATTAGGCAGAAAGGCAATAATTAAGTCAAGGTCACTCATTGAATGTCCTTCCTTATCAGATTTTGACCAGCTCTTCCATACTGACTATAAATTAATCACTAAATATTTAAATCTCACAAACATATGCTAGATAACCTTATACTACCCTTTAAATATGTCTTCATACTTGATTCTCCCTCTCCAAGCTGTAGGATAACAACACTGGCTTATCTTATTGGGCTGTTAGAAAGAATTCTGATACATTCAATGCAAAGCAGTTTAGATATTTTTGGACCATAATCCGTAGAATGTGAGGAGCTGTAGTGGGATCTGTAATCCAAGAGCAGTTGCTGGATTATATGTTGCCTGTCCCTGAGGTAAATGGTAAGAATCATTATAGCTTTATAGAGAGGTGAGATAGAAAGGCTTTCAATAAATACATTTAAGAAACTGGAACATCAGACTTTGCTCAAGATTTATTCAACCAGAGGAAGAGAGAGAATGAGAGATCTCATCTGTTCCTGGTGAAGTAGTTTGTGTATGACAATGATACATACCATCAGGAGTGTATATTTACCCAAAGCCACCCAAGATGTGTAGTCATTCATAGAAGAGGGGACAATATAAATATAATCTATTGGAGAATGGCAACCTACTTCAGTATTCCACCAAGAAAACCAAATGAAGAATAACCAATAGTTTCATGTCAATGTGGTTCTGAAAGATGAGCTTCCTATGCTACTCATTAAAAAAAATGACAGAATGAATAGACTATACCAACCCTATGCAGAAAAAAAATAGTAAGAGACATTGTCTTCTTAGCTCAAAAATGCACAAGAATGTTGTCTATAGCCATGAAATAAAGAGAACCTCTGCTGCTTGGGTGAAAGACTTTGTCAGATCTAAACAAAATAATAAAAGAGTAGAAATTTCACACTGAGAGCAAACCAGTCTGTAGTTTTCCCACTCAGCATAGGACTATGAAAGCGGAACCATAAAAAAAAGATGAAGAAATATTATGAGCCTTTGAGATGGATGGCTGGAGAAAATTGGTTGAGAATTTCTTGGACTACAGAAAAAAATAGATTAAATAAACCCAGACTTCCCACTGGAAGCACTAATAATGAAACTGAAGTTTATTTTGGACTTAACGATGAGAAGGAACAAATCACTGAAGAGAGCTCTGATGCTTGAGAAATTCAAAGGCCACAAAAAAAGGCAATGGAAGGTAAGGAAACTAGATAACTAATCGCAATAGCACTTAGACTTATATATCACTTCTCAGTGTTTTTACAGCCCTCTCTAAGCAGTTTACAGAGTCAGCATATTGCCTCCAACTGTCTGGGTCTTCATGATGCAAATGATACAAATATGAGTTCTCAAACATCCGGAAAAGAGACTGTAGATAGCCAGCACTGGCAAGAAGAGTCAAAGCAACTGAATGGCTGAACAATGACAACAACCACCAAGAGAGCAACAGACAAAATGACAACAGGAGTGAAACATGTCCTGTTCCTCTTTTCTCCCATGTAGCAAAGATGTGTTTTAAAAATGCCTGTATATTGTCATCTGATTTGGTCACAACATGAAGAGGCTTTTTTTAAAAAAAATGTGCTTAAGATACTGAATATTATTAATGCCGTTAAACTAACCAAGAGATTTGCTTCCATTGGTAACTTGTCTTTTCTAAATTTTCATAGTGATCTGCTGTTTTGCATCTAGTTTTTATTTATGTTTTTTTCCTAAGGTGACTTGGAGGGTACAAGAAGGCAAGTTTACCTATTTTTTTGTTCACCATGATTAATTGAGCCATTTAGAAGTTGTTTGAAACTTAGATTGCACTGTTTATCATTTACAGTTATGTGGCTTAAGGTAATGATTCTATTATTTTAACGGGCAAACAATATCTCATGTCATCCAGAATTTTGGTTGTTGTTTTTGTTGTTAACTTGATATCACATTACAAACTTCTGACCAATAAATCAAAGGCAAGATAAATGTGTGGAGCTTAAATAGAAATGAGAGCTCTTAAAGTGACATATGGGTATATTAGCTCTTTTGTAAGTAGTAAGCAAAATAAATGTAATTCAGAAGTAATGTGCCACTTGTTATGGTTGGGATACTTACATTTGTTTCAGCTGCTGATCTTTTTTCTTGCAAGAAAAGAGAATGCAGCCCATTGTGCCAGATTTTCAGAATTTACCAATTCCTTTTCAGTTCATGGGATAAAAACTATTTTGCCCATAATCTGTCAGATATTTATTGAAGCTGTATACTTTTTTTTAAAGGGGGGTTTTCTGTTTTAATCTAATATTGATTATGTTCTCTCTCTTTTCCTCAAGTTTCAACAGAATGCAGAAACCAGTTAGGTGTGAGATTAAAGTGTGGAATTGGCTATTACTGTTAACTTTATCACCGAAATACTTGGATTGGATTTAAAATTTTATGGAAAGCTGGAGGAGTAATTTTTTCTTTGACGTTTCTTGAAGCTTCTGACAAATGTTTGCATTAGTCTTTTGTATTTTTTTTTCTTGTAGATCAAGTAATATCCTGCTGTTACCTCATTAGTGGGCAGCTTAGCATTTACCTGCATGATTCTCCAGTGTAGAGTCTCAGAAAAATAGATATAATCTTACAAGGAGTTAAAACTGCTTTATAGCAAATCGGGATATATTAAATGTTGCCAAGGTTTATCTCTGAAGCTGGAGGAAGAAAGCTAAGAGAAAGAATTTAGGAGGGATAGTGGGGTTTTATATGTCATATGCCATGCATATATGGATATAGTGCTTCATGCTGAAGAAGCTCGTGCTAATACCATAAAATTTATATAGTATTGAATGTGAGGCAGTATTAAAAGGTCACGCTGTGAAAGAAAAAGTATTTCTGGATTCTGGGCCATTCTCTGAAGAAACAGTTCTTGTTTTCAGAAGCCATTTTGTTTTCTAGACAGAAAACCAAAGGCCACAAATATTATTTCATGAAAGAAATGAACATACTTCTATCTTTACTACTTTCTTCCTTCTTCCACTTTCCCTGCATTCTTTTTTGGAAGAGAAATAAATGAACAAATCAAAATGCTATAGAAACTGCAGAAAGCAAGATATGCCAAAGATCAGTATTTTCTACTGTTATATTTGCTGCATACTTCTTTATGTGGTATGCAGTGGTGCATTGAAAGAGTCAATGTGGTCTAGCTGTTAAGATGCAGAACTAGGAGTATGTAGTTCAAATGCACCTTAGCCATGAACTTTATTGAGCATCTTTGGATCAATTGCTTTCTGTCAGGACAACCTACTGTACTTCAAAGAGTTATTGCATGGAATATTATAGGAAGGAATGCCATGTATAGGTAATTGTATGCACATTTCTTTCTCCATTGGTAGCATCAAATAGAAATATTCTGATCCAAGAATATAAACATATATCATTAGGTCCTGCACAAAAGAACTTATCATGCTTCTTGTTTCAGTTATGCACTCACTGTATCTCTCCATGCAATGAAAATTAGCAGTTTACTCGAGGTTGAGGAGATAACAGCAGACAATCAATTCATAACAAAACAGGGTCTCTGAAAGAAGCTTACTTGAGTAATTTTCCCTGAACAGTAATGCACAGTAGAATAGTCAAATCTAGTCTAGAATTCTGAGAACATGGTCATGATTGCCAGTCAATCTGGAGATGGTATTAATGATTGTCAATCAATAGATGGCATTAATGATGTCCTCATCATTGAAGAAATTGGTGTTGATACATTTAGCGAATTTGAATGACCTTTGGCTTATTGGTTTCCTTTCATTTTTCAAAATTATTTTCAGGAGATTCTAAAAATATGCCACTATTAATCCCCCCAAACAAACAACATTATAAAATAAAATTTCTTAGATTTGCTGTACATAGAGCAAAAGATGTAAACTGATATCTTACAAAGTGAAAGAAGAGATCATTTGGGGAGAAAAACCAGTGGTAGAACCTTTCTTCCACGGTAAGCCAAGTAAGATAATTACAGTGGACTACAAGCACCCAGATTTATTCTTTGTTTTGCGTGCTATGTACCTGGACAGTTCTTATCTATCTTCAAAGAACTTTTCTGAATGAACCTTGATAATAAGTATTCTCAGCCACTCACAATCAACAGTACCTAAAGCCCATGTCACACTGAACCAACGGATGCAAAGAGGATGTAAAACGGACAAAAAACCTTGCCATCCGTTGTTTAACGCGATGTATCCGTTCTGTACTCACTGCCTCCGTTTTGCTTCCTCTCTATCCGTCCAGCATCCGTTTATGGACGTTTCATCCGCTCCAAAAGTTTTGGGCTGCCTAAAACTTTTGTGCGGAAAATGTATCCAGTTCGTCCGTTCTCAATCCGCTACGCATCCACTAGGCATCCGTTACGCATCCGTTACGCATCCGCTATATCCGCTAGGCGTCCGCTACGCATCCGCGCAACTCCATCCGCTCCAGTGGAAAACGGACGTGGGGAGGAAGCGGAACGGATGCAGAACAGATGCCTAGCGGATGCAGCACGGAAACAAAGCGTTTAAAACGGAAAAAACGTTCGCAGAGGGGACCTATCTTGGATATTAAGGATGTCTACAGGATGCCTAGAGGATGCCTAGCGGAAAACCTATACTGCCTATAAAAAGGGGGAGCAACTCGCCTGCATCGCACTTTCAGAACAGCAGCCCAGCGGTGCAGACCTCTGCAGTCTTCGTCTGTCTCTTCCTCTTCCACAGCATCCAGTCATGTCCACCGTGGATTGTAACAAAGTCCTTTCGGCAGCCACCATTGTTCCGCAACAGTGCGAAGCCATCTGCAGGCTCTGTGAACACTACTGCGAGAAGAAAAGGAGCCACCCAAAAAGAGTCTGGGTCCGAAGATGGTTCGCCAGAAGAGCAGAGAACGGACTGTACAACAAGCTGATGGTGGAGCTCAGGAGTGAAGACACTCGGGCATTCCAGAACTTCATGAGGATGCCTCCAGCCATGTTTGACAAAGTTGTGCAGCGCCTGACACCCAGGTTGACCAAGGCAAACACCAGCTTCCGGCCCAGCCTGGACCCTGGGCTCAAGGTGGCACTCACTCTGCGCCACCTGGCCTCAGGGACCTCCTACAGGAGCATGCAGAACAGCTGGAGGGTGCCATCCAACACCATCAGCATTGTGGTCAGAGAAGTGGTGCAGGCCATCATCGAAGAATACAAGGAGGAGCTCCTCTAGTACCCCTCCACTGAAGAAGGCTGGAAGAAAGTTGCAGAGCAGTGATATCAGAAGTGGAACTTCCCCCACACCGTTGGAGCCATAGATGGGAAGCACGTGGCCTGCAAATCTCCAGCCAAGTCGGGGTCCACTTATTTCAACTCCAAGGGCTTCTTCAGCATCATCCTCTTTGCCATGGTCGATGCTGACCACAAGTTCATGTACATCGATGCTTCAGGCAACGGCTCATCTTCGGATGCCCAGGTATACAACGCCAGTCACCTCAAGGAGGGGCTGGAATGCAAGCTCATCGTGGGCTTCCCAGATCCAGACCCCCTGCCCAACGACACACAAGATGTGCCCTACTTCATCGTGGGGGATGACGCCTTCTCCCTCACAACCTACCTCATGAAGCCCTACACCTCCAGACTCCTCACCCGTGAAGAGAGGATCTTCAACTACAGGCTGTCCAGGGCAAGGCGGGTGGTGGAGAACGCCTTTGGCATCCTGGCCAACAGGTTCCAGGTACTTCTCACCACCATGCAGCATTGCCCAGAGACCGTGAGGAGGATCATGGAAGCTTGCTGCATCCTGCACAATCTCATGCGCACCCGCTACCCAGTCTTGCAGAACAGGCTCGTGGACCTCCAGCAAGGCAATGGGGTCATGGAGCCTGGGGAATGGAGGCAAGGGCGAAACCTGATCAACACTGAGGATGTGCAAGGCCCCAACAGAGCCTCAAATGAAGCGAAGAAGCAGCGCAACCTCCTGAGACAATGGTGCAACTCCCCAGCTGGAGCAGTGGAGTGGCAAGACAGGATGGTAGATGCTTAATGGATGCTCCCTTCAGCCTGTCTCATCACACAGATGAGATTGGGCCATGTATGTTTGGTTGGCCAACAATGAACAGGGCGTTTAATAAAGAGTTGTGTTTATGTTGACATTTGTGGATAATTATTACATTATTATTGATAATAAAGGGCCGTAGGTGTGGCACCTGGGAGGGTGGACCATCCAGTCCCACTATGCTTGCACTGGAGGTTTATCTATCCCACTGCTATCCTAACCCATCCCACAGCTATTACCCATTCCACAGGTATCCTAACCCATTCCAAAGCTATCCTTACCCATCCCACAAGCATGCAAAGGCTTAAACCATTTCCAACAGTTTCCAGCAAGACTTTATTAAAAAATAGAAACGAAGCAAGTGTATGAATCAAAAATATACTTTATTAACAAGAAGCTATAAAACAAAAATGAGTCTCTGGCACTCCTCTTGGTCACTCAGTCTCATGGGTGAAGGGTTCAGGTGCTGTGGAGGTGGTTGGTGCTGGAGTGCTTGTCATCAGCTCCTCCAGAAGCAGAAGCAGCAGAAGCGCCAGCCCCAGAAGAGCGAGCCCGTGCTGCAGAAGCCCCAGCAGAACCAGAGTGAGGGCCAAGGGGCGGGATGGTAGCCCTGTCCCTCTTTCCAGGGCTGGCAGCAGATGGCTGAGGCTTGCTGTGCTTCCGCATGGTTGTGGGGTTGCTGGCTGGCAGGGAAGCTGGCAGGCACCAAGGCTGGCAGAAAGGTTGGCAGGAAGGCTGGCAGGAAGGCTGGCAGGCAGACATGAACCAAGGCTGACAGGAAGGCTGGCAGGCAGACATGAACCAAGGCTGGCAGGAAGGCTGGCAGGCAGACATGAACCAAGGCTGGCAGGAAGGCATGCAGCAAGGCTGGCAGGCAGACTGGCTGGCAGCAAGGCCTGCAGGCAGGCTGGCAGCGAGGCTGGCAGGGAGGCTGGCAGCAAGACTGGCAGGCAGACATGCAGGCAGGGCAGGCAAGGCAGTCAATGTGTCCGGCAGCAGGTCTTTCCTCTGAATGGCGACCTGCTTCCGAGCTGCTTCCGTTATATCCGCGGGGCTGATGCAATGCATCCTCCCCGCATGCGCAATTAACGCCAGGCATCCATTAGGCTTCCGCTGTGCATCCGCTAGGCTTCCGCTGTGCATCCGCTTCATCCGTTCGGCGTCTGCTCTGCTTCCGCTCTTTCCGTTCCACGTCTGCTTTGCTGAGGCCACCCGGAAGCCCTGCGGATGTGCCACCCACTCCCATCCGCTTCCATCCGCTGGGCTTCCGTTCCGCATCCGCTTTGCATCCGCCCTGCGTCCCCCCTGCGTCCGTGTTTTCCGCTCCGGTTATGCAAATTTTTGCCCCTTTTGAGAGCGGATAACAACGGATGGAACATTTTGCTCATCCGCTGTGTCCTTTTTGCATCTGTTGGCCAGTGTCACATGGGCTTAAAGAGGAGGAGGTTAAAAACAGGAAGATGGCATATGTGACATCATGATCCAAACAATACTCATTTTATATAGATGTTGACATCACATATGTACAAGAGATGAAACTTGTGCCACCACATATATCGTCATACATATGTACCATGTATTGTAATGTTACAACTCAAGTACCACAATAGCAATAGCACTTAGACTTATATGCCACTTTACAGTGCTTTATAGCCCTCTCTAAATGGTTTACATAGTAAGCGCATTGCCCACAACAATCTGAGTCCTCATTTTATCCACCTCAGAAGGATGGAAGGCCGAGTCAACTTTGAGCCGGTGAGAATTGAACTGTCAAACTGCTGGCCGTCAGCAGAAGTAGCCTGCAGTATTACATTTTAACCACTGAGCCCCCATAGCTCTAATGATGTGAATTATATCCATTGTCTGGATTGCCTGAGGATATGTATTGGGTGATGTCCAAGCCAAAATTTTGTCCATTGTAGCTGAAGTCTGCTAAAAGTGATTTTGTAAAATCAAGGTTTTATTGTATAACCTTTGCAACAGGACATTAAATGGTCTGACTTTGGATTTCCTGGAAGAAGTGGAAAGGAGAGCACTCTATGGATTGGCTCCACTGGAGCAAACACACCCTGTCATTTGGATTCCTATGGTTGCAACTTGGTGCTGCAGGTGCAAGGCAGGTAAGAAGGAATAGACAATTGCTCTATTTACCACCCTGATAAAGAATTCCTGATTTATTTATTTTTTTAACTTTTAAACCACTCTGATGTTCAGAGCTTTTTCATGGTGCAAAGTGCCTAGGCTCATTATTAAGAAAGAGAAATGTTTTTAAAAGAGAAAATTGGTATCAGTGTTAATTAAATCACTACATTAATGTTCATATAAAAATCTTACTACTTCTGAGACAAGTAATTAACAGTATGCTTATTTATAGATACAATCCCTTGTTTTCTCTCTCTCTCATCCACACACACAAATGTACCATATGTATTCCTTTTCTGAAAAACATTTCTTTAAAAATGTACTGATGCTGGGAATAAGGCTACTTAATTTTTCTATTGTTCCTTTCTGATGAGGTCACATGGAATCCATTCAAGGGGTTTTCATGAATTAACAGTTAACACAGGCTATGCAGATAAGCTGTACCAGCCAATGACAAGCAGAGTTGAGCATTCAATAGTGGGGCACCATAGGAATAGCGTTTAGGATTATAAACCACCCCATAGCGCTTTACAGCACACTCTGGGCAGTTTACAACGTAGAAGCATTATTTACACATTGCCCCCAAAGAATCTGAGTCCTCATTATACAATCAAACGAACTTTCTTTTTTCATTGTGATCATTCCTTTTCCTTGGCTTCCCTTTTTCTCAGGGGTTACACAACCTGAGGTTCCAACACGCCTCAAAAGCCGACTAAACAATGCTTCTGACTGGTCATTTTTAAACCGAGAAGGAGAAACATATTAAACACATGGGTAGCAATCCTATTTCAAGCATTTCTTTTAAAATTACATTCAGTTTTAATCCTGATCATGCCACTTTTTTGGAAGGGACTGTTGCTCCTCGCAGAATTGTGAAGATTGATGTGGATATTGGCAGTATGTAGTGCTTGCTGCATAATTTCCATTGACCAACAGGAACATGGGAGCTTGTATCCTTTTATTATTTTATTTTTAGGGCAGACATTCTAATTTTGTTTTATTCAAATTTCCCTTCTCAGTATTTTCCACTTTGATTTTTTTTTAAAGGGCTGCCAGAAATGTAACGCAGCATTCCAAAGTAATATTAGAAATTACATTTCAAATAGTTTGGAAATTGCCTTTTTCTTTATTGATGTGCACAGACTTTCTTTCAACTGAAACTTTTACTAAGATTTCTTTCTTAGTTCATTGCCAATTGAGACTCTTCCGGTGATCTGAGAAGTTGAGATTTCTTTCAAAGTGCACAACTTTACTTTTAATGTGTTGGATGTTATTTGCTATTTAAAGGCCATGTCACACTGCCCAACGGATGCAAAAAGGACACAACGGACGAGCAAAATGTTCCATCCGTTGTTATCCGCTCTCAAAAGGGGCAAAAATTTGCATAAGCAGAGCGGATAACACGGAAAGGAACGGACGTGGGGAGAACGCAGAGCGGATGTATAGAGGATGCAGAGCGGATGTATAGAGGATGCGTAGAGGATGCATAGAGGATGCAGAGTGGATGCGTAGAGGATGCAGAGCGGATGCGTAGAGGATGCAGAGCGGATGCGTAGAGGATGCAGAGCGGATGCAGAGCGGATGCAGAGCGGATGAACTGCATCCGCTTTCATCCTTTCTCCATCCGTGCTACTAATGCTGCGCGTCCGTTCTGCTTCCTCCCTGCGTCCGTTTACTGCTGGAACGGATTTGAGTTTTGCGGATGCACAGCGGATGCCTAGCGGATATAGCAGATGCATAATGGATGCAGAACGGATGTCCCCCGTATGCCTAGAGGATGCAGAACGGATGCATTGGATACATTTTCCGCTCAAAAGTTTTGGGCAGCTCAGAACTTTCTGAGCGGATGAAACATCAATAAATGGATGCTGGACGGATAGTACTTAGGTTATCTGCAGATAGTTGGCCTTGGAGTTGATGCATTGGATACATTTTCCGCTCAAAAGTTTTGGGCAGCTCAGAACTTTCTGAGCGGATGAAACGTCAATAAATGGATGCTGGACGGATAGAGAGGAAGCAAAAAGGAGGCAGTGAGTACATCGCGTTAACCAACGGATGGCAAGCTTTTTTGTCCGTTTTACATCCTCTTTGCATCCGTTGGTGCAGTGTGACATGGGCTTAACTGCCCATTCTACAAAACCTTTAGGCTTTAATAAATATTTGGAAACATCCCTCTCTTGTGTCTTCTCTTGTAAATTTTCTCTCTCTGTTATGATTTCTAAAACTCGTTTATGTGCTTGTTTTGCTCTGGTTTGCAAGTTGAAAATGCAGCATTATGGCATACGTACCCACAAACCATTTAGAAAGCTTGTGTTTTGCAACATTAAAATATGGGCAGAAGGTTTGTGAGTTTGAATGCAGTGAATCCACAATGAGGAGAAAGCTGAAAGGATTTATTGAGCAAAGTACACCAAAAGAATAACTTTAATTGCGAAATATAATATAGAGCGGAAAAATTTATAGACAAGGCAATGTTAGACGATAAATATAAGAGAGATTCTTACAGCTCTTTTACATCCAAGCTTCATCCTTGTCAGAGGACATTCCATAACTAACACATAGCACACTCTTGAGGCTCAGGCCTGTGCTTAAGCTAACTCATGGGTGGGTTTTTCAGTTTATACAGTATGGGACTGCACTTGTTTACATTTCTAATTTAGCACATATATTGTTTCTACTTGGGTAGCAGTTACTGAACACTTGTCTGGAACAGTACTTAGGTTATCTGCAGATAGTTGGCCTTGGAGTTGAAAGAAAACAAGTATTTTTAACCTAGGCTTACATAAGAGAACAGAGAAGGACTGCATCCCTCAAACTTTCTTGTCCATATTATCCTTTTCTGCTATAGCTCTTCAGCTTGAAGAAAGGATTGTAGCCAGTACCGCCAGAAACAGTTGGATGTTTTACTTGAGTAGGTATACCACGGCTGAAGCCTCACTAGATGTAAAGAAACTTGTTTTCAGTTAAACGTGGATCGAAATGTATAGGAAGTTGATCTTTACAAGGTTAGATGGTCTCTTGAGCCTAATTCTGATAAGTGATATTCTTCAAGGTCTCTCAGATGGAATCCTTTTACAGTTTTGCAATCTGAAGCTTTTAACTAAGGGTGCCAAAGATAAAGGACAGTAAATGCAAAAACATGTAGACCCTGCAGCCTATAGGTTCCTGCTATCCCAGCACACCAATATTTTAAGGCTAGGTCCCATGGCCGATGGACGCAAAACATATGCATAAAGGACACAGCGGACGAGCAAAATTTCGGGGGTGGCTCCATCCGTTGTCATCCACTCCAAAAAGTGGTAAAAATTTGCATAAACAGAATGGAAAAAAACAAAATAGAACGGACGTGGGGAGTATGTAGTAGGGATGTTAAACGGATGTTCATAGGAAGCCTCGCGGATGAAAGTGGATGAAAGTGAATGACACCTCCGAAGGGCTTCCGGGGGAGAATTTCGAAGCGGACGCATAGCAGTTGAAGCAGATGCATCACGTACACCTAAAGGAAAGAAAGGGGATGCCGTGCAGATGTATATCGGATGCAAACACATCCTTTCTATTTCCGTGCTACTAACATTGTATACGTTCCATGTACCCTTTCTTTCCTCCCTCTTTCCGTTTTCAGCTGCAGCGGATGTGAGTTGCGAGGATGCCCAGAGGATGCAGAGAGGATACAGCGGAAAGTTCATCCGTTCACAAAGTTTTGTGCTGCTCAAAACTTCTTGCACGGATGAAATCGCAGTGGACGGATGCTCGACGGATAGAGCACATGAAACACATATGCAATGAGTACACAACAGATGCATAGCATTTTCCAATGAATGACAAGCTTTTTTTAACATTTTACATCCTCTTTGCATCCGTAAGTGCAGTGGGACAGGGCCTTAATCGGGCCCAAAGAGAAATAGCATGTGCTTGTCCATCAGAATTGAAGCTTCTATTCTTTTCAAATAGCCCATTAAACTCTTAACAATCTGAGGAACGGGGCGAGGCATCTTAGTCATTTAAAGGAAATATAGCTGATCTGATCATTACAATTTTGGACATCTTGTCTCTTTTAGCTGAAATATGGCTGTTTCCTGCAGCACAATTCTCAGGGAAAAATGGAGAGATCTTTTGTCCCATTCCAAATTACAGGAAATGCAAATGATAATACAAAATACTTTGTAATGTGTTAATGGTGTTCAACCTAGGATTGATACATAAATATCAAAATAGTAAGGCTTAACTATTTATGTGGCATAAATTGTATCAAAATAGTAAGACTTAACTATTTAAGCCCATGTCACACTGCACCAACGGATGGAAAGAGGATGTAAAACGGAAAGAAACACTTGCCATCCAATGGTCAACGCGATTCATCCATTCTGTACTCATTGCCTCCGTTTTTCATCCTCTCTATCCATCCAACATCCGTTGACTGAGGTTCCATCTGCTCAAAAAGTTTTGAGCTGCTCAAAACTTTTTGAGCGGAAAATGTATCAAACGCGTCCGTTCTGCATCCGCAACGCATACGGGGAACATCCGCTCCACATCCATCATCCGTTACGCGTCCGCTATATCCGCTAGGCATCCGCTGCGCATCCGCGCAACTCAAATCCGCTCCAGCGGAAAACAGACACAGGGAGGAAACGAAACGGACGAGCAGCGTTAGTAGCATGGACGGAGAAAGGATGAAAGCGGATGCAGCTCGCAAAGAAAGCATTTAAAACGGAAAAAACGTTCACAGAGGGGACCTATCTCGGATATTAAGGATGTCTAGAGGATGCCTAGAAGATGCAAAAGGACACCTAGTGGAAAACCTATATTGCCTATAAAAAGGGAGAGGAACTCACCTGGATCTCACTTTCAGTCCAGCAGCCCTGCGGTGCAGTCCTCTTCACCTTGCTCTGGCTCTTGCTCTTCCACAGCATCCAGTCATCTCCACCATGGATCATCACACACTCCTTTTGGTAGCCACCATCGTTCTAAAACAGTGCGAAGCCACTACAGGCTCTTTCACCTGTTCTACGCGAAGAAAAGGAGGCGGCCAAGAAGTGTCTGGGTCCGAAGATGGATCGGGAGAAGAGCAGAGTACGGACTGTACAACAAGCTGATGGTGGAGCTGAGGAACGAAGACACTCGTGCATTCCAGAACTTCATGAGGATGCCTCCAGCCATGTTTGATGAAGTTGTGGAGTGGCTGAGACCCAGGTTGACCAAGGCAAACACCAACTTCCGGCCCAGCCTGGACCCTGCGCTCAAGGTGCCCCTGACTCTGCGCCACGTGGCCTCAGGGACCACGTACAGGAGCATGGAGTACGGCTGGAGGGTGCCACACAACACAATCAGCATTGTGGTCAGAGAAGTGGTGCAGGCCATCATCAAAGAATACCTGGAGGAGCTCCTCCAGTGCCCCTCCACTGAAGAAGGCTGGAAGAAAGTTGCAGAACAGTGGTATCAGAAGTGGAACTTCCCCCACACCGTTGGAGCCATAGATGGGAAGCACGTGGCCTGCAAAGCTCCAGCCAAGTCAGGGTCCACTTATTTCAACTACAAGGGCTTCTTCAGCATCATCCTCTTCGCCATGGTCGATGCTGACTACAAGTTCATGTACATCGATGCTTCAGGTAACGGCTCATCTTCAGATGCCCAGGTATACAACGCCAGTCACCTCAAGGAGGGACTGGAACGCAACTTCATCATGGGCTTCCCAGATCCAGACGCCCTGCCCAACGACACGCAAGATGTGCCCTACTTCATCGTGGGGGATGACGCCTTCTCCCTCAGAACCTACCTCATGAAGCCCTGCACTTCAAGACACCTCACCCGTGAAGAGAGGATCTTCAACTACAGGCTGTCCAAGGCAAGACGGGTGGTGGAGAATGCCTTTGGCATCCTGGCCGACACGTTCCAGGTACTTTTCACCATCATGCAGCATCGCCTAGAGACCGTGCAGAGGATCGTGAAAGCTTGCTGCATCCTGCACAATCTCATGCGCACCTGCTACCCAGTGTTGCAGAACAGGCTCGTGGACCTCCAACAAGGCAATGGGGACATGGAGCCTGGTGAATGGAGGCAAGGGCGAAACCTGATAGACACTGTGGATATGCAAGGCCCCAACAGAGCTTCACGTGAAGGGAAGAAGCAGCACAACCTCCTGAGACACTGGTGCAACTCCCCAGCTGGAGCAGTGGAGTGGCAAGACAGGATGATAGATGCTTAATGGATGCTTCCTTCAGCCTGTCTCATCACATTGATGAGATTGGGCCATGTATGTTGGGTGGGCCTACAATGAACAGGGCATTTAATAAAGAGTTGTGTTTATGTTGAAATGTGTGGATGAATGATTACATTATTATTGATAATAAAGGGCCATATGTGTGGCACCTGGGAGGGTGGACCATACAGTCCCACTATGCTTGCACTGGAGGTTTATCTATCCCACAGCTCTTACCCATTCCAAAGGTATCTCTGCCCATCCCACAGGTATTCCTGTCCATCCCACATCTATTACCCATCCCAAAGGTATCCCTGCCCATCCCACTGCTGTCCTTACCCATCCCACAAGCATGCAAAGGCTTAAACCATTTCTAAAAGTTTCCACCAAGACTTTATTGACAAAAATAAATGAAGCAAGTGTGTGAAGCAAAGATAATCTTTATTAATAGCAAGCTGTAAAAGAAAAATGACCCAAGTCAAGTGTCCAAAGCAAAAATAAAGTCAACAGGTAGCCACCCAGTCTCTGGCACTCTTCTCAGTCAGTCTGAGGCATTCCCATCGTCTCAGGGGTGAAGGGTCCAGGTTCTGTGGAGGTGGCTGCTGCTGGAGTGCTGGTCTGAGGTGCCATTGGGGTGCCTGGCCCCGAGAGGACAACAGGATACGGTGTGTTCAGGAAGCTCTCAGACAGCTGGCTCAGCCCTGTGATGTTGAGAGCCCCTTTCTCCATGACATGGGGTGTCAGCCCCGATACCAATGACAGATGTTCTGAGGCCGGGCTTGGCTGTGGGGTGGAGGAAGGAGCAGTGTAGTGGGGCTGTCTGGTGTGCAGCTGGGTGAGGACTGGCATGGGTGGCATGGGTGGCATCTGTGGCCTGGCTGGCATCGGTGGCATCAGTGGCACCGGTGGCATACGATGTACCTGTGCCTGGACTGGGAAGGGCTGCCTGTGCTGCTGGACTTCCTGGTAGCCGTAACCTTGGTAGGTGAGGGCCTGTGGAAAGCCTTGGAAGGGCAGTGACATCACCTGGGGTGGAGGAGCAGTCCTGGACTGGGTGGGAGCAGGTTCAGCTTGGTCTGGAGGGTTGTGAAGAAGATCGGTGATCCTGTCCTTCACCACCTGGTACTGGGGTTCCGACATGTTCATGAGGGTCTGGTTGACGTAGGTGAGGAAGGGCTTGCGGTTGGAGGATGGGACGTTGGTGTGTCCCAGCTGAGAGAGGAGATCTACGCTGCTCCTGATGGTGTCCCTGATCTCCAGCAGGACAGTGTGGCTCTGCCCCTCCGGTCTGCCTCTCTGCCTTTCTGTGGAGGTGGAGCTGGGGGTGGATGCGGGTTGGACTGTGGTGGAAGTGCCCTCTCCTTGCTCCCACTGCGTTAGGGGGTCCTCCACGTGCTCCGCCACGGGTAGTACAGCTGTCGGGGTTTCCATTGTGGCACGCTCCACAGATACCTGCCTGGACACAGGAGCTGACTCTTGGCCAGAAGAGGACTGGCTCTCAGCAGGCTGCCTGAGAGAGGGGGTTGTGAAAGGGGCTGCTCCTTGGTGGCGGATCTCACCCTCCAAGAAGCTGCACTTGGCCATCACGTAGGTCTCTCAGTCTGTCAGCTTGACCGTGGCCTGGCCAGATTTCTTGAGGTGCAGCTTCCCGTACCAGGTGTGCATGTGCTTCCACCAGCTGAGGAGCACCTCCAAAGTGTAGTACAGGCTCTCCGCCTTCTCTCTCCAAGCAGCCTGCTTCCTCTTGGTGTCTCAATAGAGCCTGTGTCCCTTCCGCCAAAGATATTCATTCTCCGTGAGCCATTCAAGCACCTCCTCCTCGTTCCTCTTCAATTGAGTATTGCCTCCTCTCCCGTTCATGCGTCTGCCTCTTTCTCCCTCTGGCAGGGCCATATGGGCCTTCATCAGAGGAGCTTCATGGTTGTAGGGGGTGCTCCTCCACACCACCAGCAGCAGCAGCAGCAGCAACAACAACAACAGTAGCAGCAAAAGCAGGACCAGGAGCACCAGCAGGACCAGGAGCACCAGCAGGACCAGGAGCACCAGCAGGACCAGGAGCAGTGCCAGCAGGGTAAGCGCCAGCAGAATCCCCAGCACCAGGAGCAGTGCCAGCAGAGTAAGCACCAGCAGAAGCACCACCACCAGAAGCAGTGCCAACAGAGTAAGCACCAGCAGAAGTATCAGCACCAGTTGCAGTGCCAGCAGAGTAAGCACCAGCAGAAGCACCACCACCAGAAACAGCATCAGCAGAAGCACCACCACCAGAAGCAGCATCAGCAGAGTAAGCCCCAGCAGAAGCACCACCACCAGAAGCAGCATCAGCAGAAGCACCACCTCCAGAAGCAGCATCAGCAGAAGCCCCAGCACCAGAAGAACGAGCCCGGGCAGCAGAAGCCCCAGCAGAAGCAGAGTCAGGGCCAGGGGGTGGGAGGGTGGCCCTGTCCCTCTTGCCAGGGCTGGCAGCAGATGGCAGAGGCTTCCGTTTCTTCCCCATGGTTGTTGGGTTGCTGGCTGGCTGGCTGGCTGGCTGGCTGGCAAGCTGTGTCTGGAAGCAGGTCTTTCCTCTGAATGGTGACCTGCTTGCGAGCTGCTTCCCTTTATATCCGCGGGGCTGACGCAATGCATCCTCCCCGCATGCACAGTGAATGCTAGGCATCCGCTCTGCATCCACTTCATCTGCTCTGCATCCGCTCTTTCCGTTTCGCGTCCGCTTTGCTGTGCTCCCCCGGAAGCCTTGCGGATGTGCCATCTGCTCCCATCCGCTTCCATCCGCTAGACTTCCGTGGCGCATTCGCTTTCCATCCGCCCTACGTCCTCCCCCTGTCTGTTCCTTTCCGTGTTGTCTGCCCTGGTTATGCAAATTCAGGGCACTTTTGAGAACGGATAACAATGGATGGAACATTTTTCTCATCCGCTGTGTCCTTTTTACAAACGTTTTGCATCCGTCGGCCAGTGTGACAAGGCCTTTACGTGGCATAAATTGCAGAATAAGTAACAATACACAGAGAATGTTCCCATCTTGAAGACTAATATTCTATTCTATAAAAAGCTGATTTATCAGAATTAAAAAGACAGTAACACATTTTTTGTATTGTTTTTCTTTGCAATATTATCTAAGCACATCCAGTCCAAATTTATAATTTGAACTGAAACACTCTACAATGTTCACAGCTGTTTTCTGCAGACTTCCTCACTTTAGAATCCTCCAGAAATGTTAGATTTAAGTCACCATGATCATTTCTCATGCTATGGTGAGCGGTTAGACAACACATCCAGAGAGGTTAGGTTAGGGGAGAAAATGGATTTACTGAACTTAAGCTACATGCACTTTTACTAAATTTGGGTTCAAATTTTAACCAAAAAGGCAGTTCACTTTATGCTAAGTAATAGTGTGCTTGGTTTGCTGTGGCATGCTAAGTGAATACACCTATTGTGATTTTTGTCATAAAGCATGAATATTGTAATGGATAATGTGGATGACCTTGGGGGAAAAGTGGAAGAGATGCTCTCTAGAATATCAGACAAGAGAGGGAAGAGCCCCCAAGGCGTAGTAGTTAAAGTGCAGTATTGCAGGCAAACTTTGCCCACAGCCTAGGGTTCAATTTTGATGGGGCTCAAGGTTGACTCAACCTTCCATCCTTCTGAGGTCAGTAAAATGAGAACCCATATTGTTGGGGGAAGTATGCAAATAATGCTTCTACATTGTAAACCACCTAGAGAGTGCTGTAAAGCTCTATGGGACAGTATATAAGCCTAAATGCCATTGCTATTAAGGGTCAGAGATAGAAACTGCCCCAATAGATAAGTTGGTAGATATAGATAGGAAGGATCTGCCCCAACAGATATGTTAAGAGTGATATTTAGAGGTTCATACTTTTACACTTGCAAGATTCTGTTAATGTAGTTTTACAATACTGTAGAATTATCTAATTGTGTTTCCTGTCTGGTTTTCCTGGGATGGTTAACAGATATGCAAACTACAGCTTATCATGATGAACTTAGGCATAATTTGCCTACTTGCACTTGTACCATATATAACTTCAGGATGAAAATTTCCATTATCTTTTCCAAGGAAAAGGTGGCATCTGTATCCACCTGAAGATTCCAGGCTACTTTATCCTACCAGAATTCCCTATGAAGAATCTAGTGTATTCAGCAAAGTCAATGTGCTTAAACCAAATCTGAGGCAGTATCCATTGTTCAAAAAAGCACAAGCTCATGTGGTTACACTTGTTCCTGGCCAGGTATTTTCTCTGCTCTTGTTGCTTCTTTTACTAAATATCTAATTGAATGAATGAACTGAATGTGAATGAACTGGAACATCTAATTTAATTTGTTTGTTTGTTACATTGTTATACATCAAGACTCATTTTGGTATAGTGTTTAAGGCACCAGAGTGGACACCAGGAGACAGCAAATTCTAGTCCTGCCATAGGCGTGAAAGTAACTGGGTGACTTTGGGCCACTCTCTCACTCTCCGCCCAATTTTCTCACAGATTTGTTGTGAGGAAAATAGGAGGAAGGAGTATTAGGTTTGTTTGCCACCGTCAGTTATTTATTAAAAAAAAATGTATGTATGATGTATGAGTGTGTCACAGTTATTTTCGTTGTTACAGTGGTAGGGGTGGAATGGGGGCTGGTCACATATGCCCAATTAATATCATTTTGTCTCTTCTAAGTGAAAATTGTACTTTGTGAAACAAATGAAAGAAGATCTGGGGTATATTTCTTGGTATGCCAGCAACTTTGAAGAGTTCTTAAGTTTGTGAGGATGGAATAGAAGCTATCTCTGTTTTGAGAGTAGTAATTTTGCTCAGTTTGGACCTTGGTTTTGCAGAACCAGCCAAAAACTTTTACATTTTTATCATGATGGATAATTTCATAATGGAAACACTTGCCCAGCAGCTATCTCATTTCTATTTACAGCATGCATTAGCATTCGAATGCAAGCTTTCAAAGTAGTTTTAACAAAGTCATGTGAAAGTTGATTAATCATACTTTACCAGACAAGAAGATTATAATAAATGAACAGCAGACCTGTGAAGGATTTTTCTATTTGCCAGAATTTGAGGGTCTCAGCCCCATCAGCATGATGCCTTCCAAATTAATTACTCACTCCTTTGTTCTAAGTATAGCTTTCATTCCATAATGAGCTACTTTTCTTAGATTTGGGTTGTAGCCCTTTAGTCTGTAATGTCACTCAGTCCCTGGAACGTGTCCTTTAGGGCAATATGACCCTCACACCAAAGAAATTTCTTATCCCTGCTATATGTACCCACCTCTATTCACTTTTGGTATTTTCTTGGATGTGCTCCAGCGTAGTCATGTATAGAATTGCATTGATGTCCTTCCAAACACTTGTCATTGCATTATATTACATTCTGTATGGCATGAAAAATGGCTATGATATGCAAAACATTCCACATTAAACCATTTCAAATTTGCAGCACCCCATTTTTCAGCTTGAAATCCTTTCTTTTGAGTGTGAAACGGCTATGTCAATTGCAAAATGGGTTGTTTTGTGTATTCTTCTCGTGGGTTAAACTTGAAACAGTGTTGTGCTTTTGAAACACAGCTGTTCCAAATTCAGAATACTTCCAAAACGCTTCTAATGGCCTGTTTCAAACTCACAACTATTATTTCACATTCAAAACAGAGTGTTTAGAATTTGAAGCAGTTTAGATTTGAAATGTTTTGCACATGTCAATAAATATCTTACTGATGCCAAAATCGGAATAAACTGACTTCTGATTTTTCTCTTTTGTTCTTCACAGTTCATTTTGTTGCTTTTTGTTATGTTTCTGTTCTTTTTTTAATGATAGCAAGGTATTGCCTTGCATTACAATTGGAAATTCAGTGCAGACTGTCTATTTCAGTGATTGCAAATGGTAATTGAAGCTGGAGTATCCCAATTTTTAATTAAAGTTAAACTAATTAAAAGTCAAATGTTGTTCAGAATTGAAGACTTATAGCAGGGCGCCCAAAATTCCATGACACAGAGGAAAAGCTGAAGACCAAAGAATGCTAAAATTCTCTAAGGATATCATTTCAGAAATACATGATTGAATACAATTCATCATGCAACAAGATTAGGTCAGGATTGTCTAGTCTGAAAGAGATGTTATGAACCAAGATGATAAAATCCTCTAGTAGTAAAGGAAGTCATTCTTTTAGTAGGTACTATTCAAAAGAAATCAAAAATATTATGTCTGCAAATACAGTTACTTGAAAGTTTCCTATCAGCATTACATTACTAGGTAATCTTACACTGTTCTCTATTCTTATTTGGCCATGAACTTTAATGTGATGAACTGAAATATCACAACAATTCGGGACAGGAAAACTGAAATAAAGGTGTGTTTTGAGATTTAGCATAGCAGTAGTTGGGCACCAGATGAGATTATTAAAAGAAACTTAATGTACCTAATGCCATCTTCTGGCCACTGTGTCTCATTTCACTACTTACCCTGAACTTGATGGAACTGAGCAATCTTGGTTTCTATATATATATATTTTAATGCAGCCTTAGCCTAATTTTTGGATGAACAGAAGCCAATATAAAATAGTTTCATCCATTTTAGAAGATTCATCTAGTCAGTTATGAAGGCTAAACAGGGTAAAATTATGAGGTGGCTTCTTAAATCCTTCCCTGTATTTCAATTTTTGACATGATCTTTAAAGCATCTGTGTGATTCCCACTGACAGCCAAGTTCTAGTAAGGTTCTTTCTGCATCACTCTTGCACCTGCAGATGATAATTTGAGCCTGTGGGTTTATAATTGCTTCCTCAAAAATAACAGGAGAGCAGTTTGAAAGATGCCTTTGTGAGCCTCTGAGAGTTTTGTTTTGTTTTTGTGTTAGTAAAATACCCTTGGCTAACTGAGTATTGAGAAAAACCACAGGCCCTCAGAAGTAGCAGCAAGAGATATAGACAACAGAGTGGCCTCATTTTCACACATGAGAACTCTTCTTTTTCCATTTGAGGAACACAAATGTAAAGTGTAAATCAAAAGCTGTCATCTGGTATGGAGAAATGATTTGATAGGGCATTAAAGGGGACTGTAATCTCCATCTTGTTCACACTGAGATTACATTCACAACTCAGAGGTGACTATTTTACCTCAGGAAAAAATAAATCACACCCACCCTCTGAATAAACATATAAAAGCTGTGGGCAGATTTTATATGGTGTAACAACTTACTTCTCTTGGAACAATAGTATCTATACTTTCTTCTCCAATGAGAAAACATGAGAAGAGATACGAGTTTGAACAACCATTTTATGGAGGATTGTGAGAGTTGAATTCAGGGCTCGAAGGGACCAAGTCGGTTGTCTTAAACAGTTCTTGTTATGTGCAATTGCCTAATTGCCAGTTCAGTGGCTATAACATTCATTATTCAGCAACTACACTGGCTTTTTTAAGCTTCAAGGGTACATTGTGATATCCAATCTACTATTCTGTTCTTTTTCTTTCCTATTTTCTACTGTTACAGATTCAATCATACTAGCCAGACTAACAGAAGCTCATTCAGGTGATAATATCATAATCCTAAAAAGAGCTATGACTGTCTTTGAAGTCATACACACATGCACGCATATATCCAAACTTTTCTCTCGTGTCAAATCATAGATCTATATCATGAACATGGAGGAGAGAAATAATATAAAAGCCTACAAGAGTATAGATTTCTCTGCCCAGTTAGGGAAATGTGGATGTGTAGACTTCCCTAAGCCAGAGGGTGGTTGGTTGAATCTGACTTATTGTGTTGTTTGAATCAAAACCTTGTTGGTTTGTACACATTGGCTTGTGGCTTAGTGCAGGGGTCAGCAATCTTAAACACTCAAAAAGCCACAAAGTCCTAACTGGAAGCCCCCTGTTCAATTCTGGAGCCAACCAAAAGTCTGGGATGAAAGAGCCCCACACGGCTCCAGAGCCACAGGTTGCCAATCCCTGGCTTAGTGTGTTGTATGAATCCAGTAAATTGTGGATTGGATCCTTATTTCCTCCCGAAACACCAGGAATTCAGAGGTGGTTCTTCTTAGTCACAATTCCCTTGCTCCATGGCAACTTCCCAACCCCCAGGTTAGGATGGCTCCCTCCTTTTTAACTGTGTTTGTGTGTTTATTTTACCTGCCCAACTCCAATGGGAAATTTAACAAAGCCAAGACTTTCTTTTTTGTAGTTTTTGAAGCAGAAAGTGCAACATAATAACAGAACTACAGAACTGGTTTTTTAATATGATTAGTTTGGCATTTTCTAGACTTGTTATAGATAATATTTTTAATGCATTGTTTTACTGTTTTTATTCCCGTCAGCCATCTGGAATTATAGACGAAGTGGCATTGGAATGTACATAATCAATCTTTAAAATTTGTCTGATTTAATAACAGAAGCTTTGTGTGATCTGTGAGAAAGTCTAGTTTGTCCTTTCAAACAACACTTTCTGGGAAAGATAAACAGACAAGAGATTGTATTTTCATTCCTAACTTGTGACCACAGTGTGAAACAGGATGGCAGAATAAATAGACTATTGTTCTGATATAGTGTGAGTCTTCTGATGTTTTGAACTAATCTGATCTGTGCTCCCCAAAGTAGAGTATAGATTGGAATTTGGCAGGCCAGGTAGACTCTGCGTTTCTTTTTTTTTTTTTTTTTTGGTTAATTTTTATTGATTTTTTAAGGACAAACAAAAACAAACAAAACATAAAAACATCCAACTTTCTTCCATAAGTGTACAAACAGTGTGTTGGTTGGTTTACACATTTTTTGTGCATCGATTTCATAGTCTCAATTACAGTTACATTACATAATAACTCGTACTATCAGAAATTGAATATCCTAGTATTATTAATCAATCATTTGACTATAATTTTGTTCATGCACACTTTGCGAGATAGCTATACTTTACTTAGTTTATTTTATAACAATTCATATAGTCCTTCCAAATCTATCCTAAAAACATTTTATATATGTAATAACAATAATTAAAAAAAAGAAATACGTCTTTATATATTCATTATTTTCTATAATTCTACATATTCTATTACTATATTTTGTTATCTAGCCATTGATAGAAAAGGTCCCAAATTTTGTAAAATTGTTTATCCTCTTGTTCTCTAATTTCAACTGTCAGTCTACTCATTTCAGCACATTCCAGTATTTTCTTGATAATTTCCTCCTGCAATGGTATTTTCTCATTTTTCCAATTTTTAGCAAATACAATCCTAGCTGCTGTTAATACATTTACAATCAAATATTTTAAATCTTTCCTGTATGTATCAGGTAGAATTCCCAATAAAAATATCTCTGGTTTTAAATCTATATGCTTTTTAGTCATTTTTTCCAAGTAAGTGTGGATTTTAATCCAATATTTTTTTGCATCCGCACAAATCCACCACATATCGTAATATGAGCCAGGTATCTGATGACATTTCCAACATCTTTTGTATTCTTGAACATTCTTGCTATTCTTATTGGGGGGAAATGCCACCTGTAAAACATCTTATACAAATTTTCTTTAAATGCTCTTGACATTGTCATTTTAAAATTTTGAGACCATAATTTTTGCCATTTCTTTAGATCAATCCCATATCCAAAATTCTTCCCCCAAACAATCATAGTTTCTTTAACTTGTTCTTCTTCTAGTTTAATTTCCAATAAATATCATACAATTTTTTAATCACCTTTTCATCAGTACCTGTCAAAATCTTTTTTTTAACCAGACTGGAATTTTCAAATAACATTGTCTTTTAATCTTCTCCCAATTGAACCACGGAGATTCCCGTATATGATGTCTTCTAAAATACCTCTGTATTTTAGTTCCCTTATACCATAAAAAGGCATGCCACCCCAACAACAGATCATGTACTTCTAATGTCAACAATCTAGTATTTCTTAATGTTATCCATTCCTTAGTATTTCTTAATGTTATCCATTCCTTAGCCCATGTCAAGTTTGTAGCTTGGTAGTACAACTCCCAGTTAGGCAGACCAAATCCTCCTCTAATTCTAGCATCTTGTGAGAGTTTTAACTTTATTCTCGCTTTCTTACCTTGCCATATATATTTCAACACAATTTTGTTTAAATCTTCAAAGTAGTCCTTTCCAAGCCTAATTGGTATTGTTTGAAACAAATATAGAATTCTGGGTAAAATATTCATTTTGATTGTTGAAATTCTCCCTATTAGTGACAATTGTAGGTTTTTTCATTTCGTCAAGTCTAGTGCTATCTGTTGTTTAAGTTTAATGTAATTGTTCTCTTTTAATGTACTACATCTTGCTGTCAGATGTATCCCCAAGTACTTAACCTTATTCGTGACTTGAATTTTCAATACATCTGCCAATTCTTCTTTTTGTCTTAGTAACATATTCTTTGTCAAAATCTTTGTCTTATCTTTGTTTATTTTCAGGCCGGCCACCTTGCCATATGCCTCTATCTTTTCCAATAGTTTTGGCGCTGTTTCTGGAGGGTCTTCTAAAATAAAGGCCAAGTCATCCACAAAAGCTTGCAATTTAAATTCTTCCTTTTTAATTTTCATTCCTTTTATACTCTTTTCGTCTCTAATGTTTCTATTTAACACTTCCAAGTTAATATGAATAGCAAAGGTGATAGTGGGCAACCTTGTCTTGTACCTTTTCTTATATTGGTAGAGTCTGTTAATTCTCCCTCTGTTATTACCTTTGCCGTTTGCTTATAATATATGGCTTGTATTGCTTGAATAAATTTTCTGGCAAAGCCCATCTGTTCCAATAATAATAACATGACTCTCCAATTCACATTATCAAATGCCTTTTGTGCATCTAAAAATATCAAAGCCATTTGTTTTTCAGGGTGTGCCTCATAATATTCCAAAGTGTCCAATATTACTCTCATATTATCTTTAATTTGTCTCTTTGGCAGAAATCCATTTTGGTCAGAATGAATAAAATTATTTAAATATTTTTTGAGTCTCTCCGCCAATATTGAAGCAAAGATTTTATAATCTGCATTTAATAAAGAAATGAGTCTATAATTCTTAATTTGTAATGGATCAGTCTCTTCTTTTGGAATAAGTGTAATATAGGCTTCTGACCATGGTTTAGGTATCTTCTTCTTTAGCATAACTTCATTCATGACTTCTAGCAATGGAAGGTTCAGCGATTCTTGTAATGTTTTATAGAATTCTGCCGGAAGTCCATCTGGGCCTGGTGCCTTCCCATTATTTTGTTTCTTAAGTGCTTCGGTTAACTCCATCATGGTGATATTTCTTTCTAACATTTTTTCAGTCTCTTTAGGTATCTTAGGCAGATTAGCATTCTGTAAATACTGTTTAATTCTTTCCTCATCAATATTCTCTTGCTCATATAATTTCCCATAAAAGTCTCGAATGTTTTTCTTCTTCTCTTTATTGCGGTGGCAAACTTGACCTTGATCATCTATTAACTGTGGTATTTTCCTTGATTCTTTTTCCTTTCTCAATCTGTATGCTAACCATCTACCTGGTTTGTTTGCATCCTCAAAATAATTCTGTTTAGCACTTCTAATATTCTGTGCTAATTCTTCTTTCTCTATTAAACTCATTTTATGTTTAATTGTATCCAGCTTTAGCTTAATATCTTTTTTCTGTGGCATTTTCTGTAGTTCTTTTTCAAGTCTTTTATACTCATCTTCTAAAGCTTCCGTGGCTTGCCTTTTCCTAATGTTCCTTTTCCTTGTGTAGTTTATTATCAAGCCTCTAGCATACGCCTTCATTGTGTCCCATACGTTCTGGATTGAAGTATCTTCTTTTTAATTTTTTCGAAAGAAAAAAAACAATTCTTTCTCCATCCGCTGTATCAAATCCTTCTCCTTCAAAATAGTATTATTTCACATCCATCTCGATCTTCTTTTTTGTCCTTTCCATTTAATTGTCATTGGATTGTGGTCTGCCCAAGTACATGTTTCAATATTTGTTTCTTGAATATTAGATATTAATTCTGTTGAGGTCCAAATCATATCTATTCTGGACCATGTTAAATGTCTATTTGAGTAAAAAGTGTATTGTTTGGTTTTTACATTTCTTTCTCTCCATATATCTTTTAAATTTATTTCATCTATCATTTTAAAAAAGGATTTGGGGAGAATCTTTCTATTTTGCTTTGTTGTTGTTGTTGTTGTTATATAGTCCAGTTTATTGTCTACAATTCCATTGAAATCTCCCATCATAACTATATTGACATAGTCCGATTCAATTATTTTCACGTGTAATTTTTTGTAAAATTCTTCTTGTTTATCATTCGGAGCGTAAATTGCAATTAAGAGTGTTTTCGTATTATTGTCCATTATTTCCACCATTAATACTCTTCCGTCTTCATCGGTATAAATCAATTTTGCTGAAATGGTCTCTTTGATATATAAAACCACTCCTCTTTTCTTACATTGAGTCAAAAAAGTAAATATTTTCCCTAATTTTGGCTGTATCAACAATTGTTCATATTGCTTTTTAACATGTACTTCTTGTAGACAAATCATATCAAATTTTAGTTTCTCTCATCTGTGAAAAATTTTCCTTCTTTTAACAGCTGAATTAAGTCCATTTATATTCATTGTAATCAGTTTTTTCTCTTCCATAATTATGCTTTTTAATTAGGTTTGGCAGCTCTTGTTCACCGATCCACCTACTGTGCCTTCTTTTTTTTCAGTCTCCATTTGGTCATCTTGAAATTCAATTAGTAAAATCTCTTTTTCTGCCTCCTCCTCTCTCCTTCCAAAAAATTCTGCATAAAATAATTCTGCTTTCTCGATTGAATCAATTCTATATCTCTGTTCTTGCCATATAAACATTAACCTTTCTGGGATTAGCCATCTATAATCCATCTCTTTTTTCAACAGCATTTTAGTCAAAAATCGATATTGTCTTATCATCTCTCTCACTCTTCTGGGTATTTGCTTAAAACCCACAATTTCTTTGCCTTTGTATTTCAATGTTTTCTCTCTTACCATTTGTAATATTTGTGTTTTAATGACTTTTTTTGTAAATCTGTTGTGAACTTCTCTTGGTAGGTTATTTCTCATCGCATATCTTGTAAAAACTTGGAATACCTCATCTACTCCATCCATCATCTTCTCTTCTGTTATTTCCAAAGCTTCAGCCAATATTTCTATCATTATCTCAGCTAGATTTTGTCCTTTTTCTTCCTCTATGTTTTGAAATCTGAGACAGAATTCTGATCTGTCCATCTCCCATTTCAGTATCCCACTTTTATCTTGTTCAACCATTGTTAATCTGCTATCAATATCTCCAATCTTCTTGTCTCTTTGTTTATCTTCTTCTTCAATTTTTTGGAATCTCTCATCATACTTCACCATCATTTGTTGAATATTCTCCACCTTTTCATCAGTTTTCCCTGGTCTTTGTTCAATATTCTCTGTTCTTTGCTCAATATTTTCTATGCTCTTTTCAATGGTGTCTGATTTTATTTTAAGGTCTTGGATTCCTTGCATAATCATCTGTAGAGTCATTCTTTCTTCATCTTTGTCTTGCTTTAACATTGTCTGAATTTGACGTTGTCCTCCAGATGGTGGGGAGGCAGAAGTAGAAGTTGAGGAGCCAGAAGCTATAAACTTCCTACTCATTTTAAACAATTTGGGATCTTCAGGTTCTTCTAAACCCTAATCCAATTATGAAATAGCCAATTATAATCCAAAATGAAAAATAAGAATAGTAGAGAGAAAAACCCAATAATAATAAAAAGAAAAGGAGAAAAAAAATTCTTCGGGTTCTTCTTAACCTTAATCCAATCAGTAATTAGGTAGAAAGGAAGGAGAAGAATAAAAAAAGTTTCAAAAGAGCAAAAAGTAAAAAAGAATTTAAAAAAAAATTAAGTAATTCTTCAGGTTCTTCAACACCTTAATCCAATTGAAAATTTTCAAATTAAAAAAAAAAAGCATATCGAAAAACAAAAAATCCCCAAGAAGAAAGGAAAAGAAAAAAAAATATTTTGAGGCTTTCCCTTTAAAATACAAAGCAAAGATGAAAATATTACAAAAATAAAGGTTTTAAAAAGAAAAAAATGGACAGTACAGCTGGTAAGGGGGGGTGACCCAACTTAAGAAAATAAAAAAGACACACTGCACTTTATTTAATTATCCAAGGCTCTTGTCATAGCTCTCTCCAAACTTCAAAGCCAAGTTTCAATTGTTGATAGAAATCCAGAAGAACACCTGCAGTAACACTCCTCCGTGCTCTTCCCTCTATCTTATCACGTAGCAATGTCCTTGAAAAAGAATTTCAGAGCTTTCTTTCTCAGCTTTCTCAGCTTTCTCAGCTTCGTCTAAGATATTTTCAAGCCTCTAGTTGGCAGTGTTACAAAGTTTCTTTACTCTCACTCTCCCCCTCCTTTCCTAGACAAAACGTAATAAAAGTTAAAAATAAAAAAAAAACCAAGTATAACTTAAGGGAGGCTCTAACCTAAAATATTGCAAAGTCAAAAAAGAAGAGAAAAAATAGATATAAATAGAGAAAAAAACCAGTCCAGTTAGCAAGTGCAGAATCACGATAGAAGTCCAGCCATGAGGAAAAAAAACTTAAAGCAAAGCCTTACTTTGACACTTCTGTTTAAAAACCTCCGCTTATTCAGTTCTGTCACAAATTTTATGGATTCTTTTTTACCTTAGGGTGTCCTTTAAAGTCCTTTTAAGTCTTAGAATAATAAAAGAACAATTCTCACCAGACCGACACACTTTTTCTTTTAACCTCTTCCATTCGGAGCTGTCCCAACTTCAGCAGCTTTAGTGGCTGCCTCTCTGCCGCTGGCAAAAGGGCTTCTCCTGGATCAACCAGGGACTTTGCAATATCCCTGGGATCTACAGGATGCGCCCTTCACTATCACCGTCTCTTCGGGACGGTTTAGGTCCGTTTGGACCATCCAGGGGCAAAGATATTGGCTGCAATCTCAGACCTCCAAGATTGCATGCAGTATCGTTGCGACACCAGCTCCTCCCCTGGACTCTGTGTTTCCGCTGAGGTTTCAGTCTACTTCTGATCTAAATATCTAAATGAATCAAAATACATTCAGATGCCCTGGTGATTATTAGCTACTACATTTGCATTTCATTCCTCCAACAATGTTCTCTATGTCAGAACGTCAGTTCTGATATACTTCTATGTGCATTTTATGGTCTCTTAGCTTTTAATTTATCATACTTCACTTACTTTCACAATTCTTAAACAGCTCAGCATGAAAGTGTAAAAAGATAGCCCTTGACTTACAACCCATCACTTAACCAAAACTATGACACCCCCCCCCCCAAAAAAAAAGCTACTTACAATCCTTGAATTTAAAACTGCCACAGTCCCTGGTCACCTGATCACATTTTAAGTGCTTGGCAACCAGCACACACTTATGACTCGTTGCAGTGTTCCATAGTCACATGATTATGATTTGCTACTTTTTTTTTTTGCCAGGTTCTGGCAAAAAAACACCCATTTGGAAAAGGGATTTATGATTCACTTAACAACCATATGATTTGCTTAACCAATGGTAATTCACTTTACAATTGTCATATGGATGGTCAAAATCCAGTCACTTGGTATCTCAACTTATGATCTCAATGACTTATTAACTGAAATTCTAGGTTCTACTGTGGTCATAAATCAAGAACTAACTGTAGGGGCAGCCATTGCTTGGACTTTTTCTGGATTCAAAAATATATTATTTTTACTATTTATTGACTTTTTGCAAACTGTATAGGAAGGTCTTGGTCAGCCAGTCTTCCAGCTCATGAGCAGATGTTTTTGGAAGATATACAGTATATTTCATTTGATTATTTCCCAAGTATACAGTGTACAATCTACTTACGTTATGAAATAAGAAGTTAGAAGATTGAATTGGAATTGATAGTTGAATTTCTGAGCAATTACACTCTAGTCTGCAGCATTTGAAGTTCCCAAATGTCTTTTCTAATGTTTCTTCCATTTTTAAAAAACAAATTATTTACAGGAATGCTTTTTACTTATCTTGGAAGATGAACATCTGTTTCTAAATAATTGATGGCATTCTTATCATAAACTAACAGTATATTTATGTCACTCTCATGTGATCACCCTATACATTATGGGTGATGTGTGGGCAAATGAATGTTTAGGCAGACTTCATGATAAAATATAGGATAATCACATTGAAAGGGACTCTAGATAAATAAGCTTTCCTCAATGTGGCATACTCTTTTCAGTGGAATAGTGCATAAAATCATTTGCCAGATTTATATGTAAATATATATTTCAATAGTTACATTGGCTGGATGTGGCAGAAGCCTGGCTTATCATTGATGACATTTCCTGCAAAATCTTTGTGAGTTTTGATGTCTAATAGTTTGGGTGAATGTCTAACTGTCTTGTATGTGTCTTCTTCAGAAGTATTTGTACAGGAGAAAATGTAGTGTTGGGATCCATGGACTCTTTGCAGCTTGAAGTGACAGCTCCATTAAAAAACTCTTGAAATATTATTTGACTAAATTTTGCCTGTACCTTTCTAAATCCAGTGAATTAAAAGAAAATACTAACTCCTGCTTATATATGCATGGGTTCAGGTTTAAACCCCTGTTGAAAATAACCTCTCATCCCAAATGTTCTTATCAGTGACCCCCCCCCCCAATAGTAAAGCCCATGTCACACTGGCTAACAGATGCAAAAAGGACACAGCGGACGAGCAAAATGTTCCATCTGTTGTTATCTGCTCTCAAAAGGGGCAAAAATTTGCATAACCGGAGCGGATAACACGGATGCGGGGAGGACGCAGGGTGGATGGAAAGCGGATGCGGAACGGAAGCCCAGCGGATGGAAGCGGATGGGAGTGGGTGGCACATCCGCAGGTCTTCCGGGGGGCCTCAGAAAAACGGACGTGGAACGGAAAGAGCGGAAGCAGAGCGGACGCTGAACGGATGAAGCGGATGCATAGCGGAAGCCTAGCGGATGCACAGCGGACGCCTAATGGATGCCTGGCATTAATTGCGCATGCGGGGAGGATGCATTGCGTCAGCCCTGCGGATATAACGGAAGCAGCTCGGAAGCAGGTCGCCATTCAGAGGAAAGACCTGCTGCTGGATACATCGACTGCCTTGCCTGCCCTGCCTGCATGTTTGCCTGCCAGCCTTGCTGCCAGCCTTGCTACCAGCCTTGCTGCCAGCCTTGCTACCAGCCTTGCTGCCAGCCTGCCTGCAAGCCTTGCTACCAGCCGGTCTGCCTGCCAGCCTTGCTGCCTGCCTTCCTGCAAGCCTTGGTTCATGTCTGCCTGCCAGCCTCCCTGCCAGCCTTCCTGCATGCCTTGGTTCATGTCTGCCTGCCAGCCTTGGTGCCTGCCTGCCTGCCAGCCTTGGTGCCAGCCTCCCAGCCAGCCTCCCTGCCAGCCTTTCTGCCAGCCTTGGTTCCTGCCAGCCTCCCTGCCAGCCAGCAACCCCACAACCATGCGGAAGCTCAGCAAGCCTCAGCCATCTGCTGCCAGCCCTGGCAAGAGGGACAGGGCTACCATCCCGCCCCCTGGCCCTCACTCTGGTTCTGCTGGGGCTTCTGCAGCATGGGCTCGCTCTTCTGGGGCTGGCGCTTCTGCTGCTTCTGCTTCTGGAGGAGCTGATGACAAGCACTCCAGCACCAGCCACCTCCACAGCAACTGGACCCTTCACCCATGAGACTGAGTGACCAAGAGGAGTGCCAGAGACTCATTTTTGTTTTATAGCTTCTTGTTAATAAAGTATATTTTTGATTCATACACTTGCTTCGTTTCTTTTTTTTAATAAAGTCTTGCTGGAAACTGTTAGAAATGGTTTAAGCCTTTGCATGCTTGTGGGATGGGTAAGGATAGCTTTGGGATGGGTTAGGATAGCTGTGGGATAGATAAACCTCCAGTGCAAGCATAGTGGGACTGTATGGTCCACCCTCCCAGGTGCCATACCTACAGCCCTTTATTATCAATAATTAATAATTATCCACATGTCAACATAAACACAACTCTTTATTAAACGTCCTGTTCATTGTAGGCCAACCAAACATACATGGCCCAATCTCATCCGTGTGATGAGACAGGCTGAAGGAAGCATCCATTAAGCATCTACCATCCTGTCTTGCCACTCCACTGCTCCATCTGGGGAGTTGCACCAGTGTTTCAGGAGGTTGCGCTGCTTCTTCGCTTCATTTGAGGCTCTGTTGGGGCCTTGCATATCCTCAGTGTTGATCAGGTTTCGCCCTTGCCTCCATTCCCCAGGCTCCATGACCCCATTGGCTTGTTGGAGGTCCACGAGCCTGTTCTGCAAGACTGGGTAGCGGGTGCGCATGAGATTGTGCAGGATGCAGCAAGCTTCCATGATCCTTCTCACGGTCTCTGGGCAATGCTGCATGGTGGTGAGAAGTACCTGGAACCTGTTGGCCAGGATGCCAAAGGCGTTCTCCACCACCCGCCTTGCCCTGGACAGCCTGTAGTTGAAGATCCTCTCTTCACGGGTGAGGAGTCTGGAGGTGTAGGGCTTCATGAGGTAGGTTGTGAGGGAGAAGTCATCATCCCCCACGATGAAGTAGGGCACATCTTGTGTGTCATTGGGTAGGGGTTCTGGATCTGGGAAGCCCACGATGAGCTTGCGTTCCAGCCCCTTCTTGAGGTGACTGGCGTTTTATACCTGGGCATCTGAAGATGAGCCGTTGCCTGAAGCATCGATGTACATGAACTTGTAGTTAGCATCGACCATGGCAAAGAGGATGATGCTGAAGAAGCCCTTGGAGTTGAAATAAGTGGACCCCGACTTGGCTGGAGATTTGCAGGCCACGTGCTTCCCATCTATGGCTCCAACGGTGTGGGGGAAGTTCCACTTCTGATATCATTGCTCTGCAACTTTCTTCCAGCCTTCTTCAGTGGAGGGGTACTGGAGGAGCTCCTCCTTGTATTCTTCGATGATGGCCTGCACCACTTCTCTGACCACAATGCTGATGGTGTTGGATGGCACCCTCCAGCCATTCTGCATGCTCCTGTAGGAGGTCCCTGTGGCCAGGTGGCGCAGAGTAAGTGCCACCTTGATCCCAGGTTCAAGGCTGGGCCGGAAGCTGGTGTTTGCCTTGGTCAACCTGGGTGTCAGGCGCTGCACAACTTCATCAAACATGGCTGGAGGCATCCTCATGAAGTTCTGGAACGCCTGAGTGTCTTCGCTCTACTGGCGAACCATCTTTGGACCCAGACTCTTTTTGGGTGGCTCCTTTTCTTCTCGCAGTAGTGTTCACAGAGCCTGCAGATGGCTTCACACTGTTGCAGAACAATGGTGGCTGCCGAAAGGACTTTGTTACAATCCACGGACATGACTGGATGCTGTGGAAGAGGAAGAGTCAGATGAAGGCTGCAGAGGTCTGCACCGCTGGGCTGCTGTTCTGAAAGTGCGATGCAGGCAAGTTGCTCCCCCTTTTTATAGGCAGTATAGGTTTTCAGCTAGGCATCCTCTAGGCATCCTGTAGACATCCTTAATATCCGAGATAGGTCCCCTCTGCGAACGTTTTTTCCGTTTTAAACGCTTTGTTTCCGTTCTGCATCCGTTCTGCGTCCGTTCCGCTTCCTCCCCATGTCCGGGCGGATGGAGTTGCGCAGATGCACAGCGGACGCCAAGTGGATATAGCGGATGCGTAACGGATGCGTAGCGGATGCAGAATGGATGAACTGGATACATTTGCCGTGCAAAAGTTTTAGGCAGCCCAAAACTTTTGGAGCGGATGAAACGTCCATAAACGGATGCTGGACGGATAGAGAGGAAGCAAAACGGAGGCAGTGGGTACAGAACGGATACATCGCGTTAACCAACGGATGGCAAGATTTTTTGTCCATTTTACATCCTCTTTGCATCCGTTGGTTCAGTGTGACATGGGCTTAAATACTGGTTGAATAAGACAATGAAATGTTTTCCTTCTAACTGGAGATAGGATGATTTTAAAAATAGCAAGAACAAGTGAAACATTGAGATCTTGAAGTACCTTGACTACCCTATTCAGCAGTAAGGCTGCTGATAGAGTGCTTCTTGCTTCAATTTGCATGTCATCAAATCTCCTAAATTCAAAATTACCAGATTGCTTTCAGAGCCAGAAGTCCACAATTCTGAATACTATTTGCTAGAAGAAAAATATGGAAGAGGGCTTTCAGACCTCTTGCCTTGTTTACAGACTTTCCATTGGCGGCTAGATGGTCAATGTGGAAAAAAGGTGTCCCTGCTTCCCACTGAAGCCTGATATCAAATTTCTTATGCCCTATTATTTCTAGGATATGTTTCAATCTGTCTATTTTTTACAAAAATCTATGGCTTCTTTGGTTTTCTTGCAAAAAAAGACCATTTTAACAATGAACTTCTATTAAGCCAACAACTATAGGCAGTCATCAAAACATGCAAATGTAATGAAGCCCATCTATCCCAATTATTTTTTGTAGCACTTGTTGAATGAACAAAGTGGTTGATAAGTGACCAATTGTTTGCTATTGGTTTTGCCAAAAACTGAAAGTGCCACTTTTTGGCAAAACCATTGTTAAAGTCAGATGATCATGGGATGCTGCAAATGACATAAGCATGACCACATTGTCAAGTTCAGTCAGATGAATATGGATCTGTTCCAATTATGGATATGGATCAAAAATCCCATTTTTCAGGTTGTGGTAACTTTGAATAGTATGTAAAGCAATCAGTGATAAGTCGCGGACTAACTGTCATTTATAACAGTTCATTTCTTTAATTTGTGTTTTTCACAGAGTTTGATTTCATGATTGCTGACTACACTCTGCTTTTAATATGGCATATTTTATTTTTTTCATTTTTTTATAAGGTACCAGATTATTCATTTGCCTGGAAGAGTGGGTTAGAGGTACTGCAGAATATATTATCCATAAAAGTCATAATTCCTTAGATGTATCAAGTACAAGTGGAGATCAATGATAAAAGATTTAAACTACTATTAAAAATATTCTTTTCAAGCCTTTTTGTTTATATTGTACTCTTGTGCAACATACATGTTTATAAGAAAAGAATTTACAACTTTTCAATTCTCATTTCTTTTTTCAGGTCTTGTTGGTTCCTAGACACTGGTGGCATTATGTTGAATCCATTGACCCCATCACCGTTAGCGTTAATTCTTGGATTGAACTGGTATTTTTCTCACCGTTTCTTAACATTATTTTAAGATTTGACTCATTTTAATGATTTGACTCATTTTATCTGTTAAAATTGCAAGCTGCAAATCATATGGAGTAATCTGCATATTCACAAACAATCCACTGATAGCATAAATTTTGGGGGTTAGTTTATAACAAAGATTGATAATAAAAAGGATGTTTTATTGGCAACTTTCTCACAATTTCATGCTAGATTTTTTTCTCCATAATGCTCTGAGCAATTAAATGAGGAGCTCTTAGTATGGAAAGCATTTGTGCTACTATCAAGCTACACTCTCGGCCATGACATCTGTCTACCTTATTGTCAATTAGTATTATGCATATATAGGTACAATAATTGCAGAGCAGTTACTAGAATAAATTTTTCTTCCATTCCCTTCCTGTTCCTTTTGGTTTCCCTAGCATTGAATCATTGAGGCCCACAAGAGGCCCATCCACTTATAATCTGTAACATACCACATACATAAATTATGTTACATAATTCAACATTTTGATTGCATAAATTTTAAATCAAAGTGATGCAGGTAGAAATGAGACATGACAGGATGATTTGTAACAGACATAGACATGGTATCTTCATCCATCTGACATCAAATATGTGGAGAGGAGAATGGAAAGAGGTATCATTGAAGCTTGATGGGATTAGAAATCTATTCAGGCTCTGTTTTCTTGTGTAGTTAAAAAGCTATACAACTGTATTTCAAGTTTGACAGATCTCAGAGCAGTTCTTTTTTTTAGCACAGAGCCAATACATCTACATCCTTTGATCAGGAGACAAATCATTTGCAGAGGACATGGAGGAGGAAATTTGAAATACCGTTATTAGTTAAAGAGGGTGCCTTTATATTTTGTTGAGAAAGTAGATTAGTATGATCTGAGATCTGAAAGTAGATTAGTATGCAGCTGAGTTGATATGTTAAGAAATACTGAGTATAATAGGGTGGGAAGCTGATAGTTCCCCAGTGGTGTCTAATGATCTCCTAGGAGTTCCAGCAGGGAGGGATGCTAGGAATTGTGGTACATTAATAACTGGATGGCCAGAATTCCCACCCATCC
The DNA here is from genome assembly GCA_015471245.1 of Laticauda colubrina. NCBI lineage: Eukaryota > Metazoa > Chordata > Lepidosauria > Squamata > Elapidae > Laticauda > Laticauda colubrina. The sequence continues at coordinate 17,523,300 of BLBF01000032.1, forward strand.
CCACCCATACAGGATGCCTTATGCATTATTTCCCCACCCGTCTTGATATAGCGCATATATTTAAGAGTTCAAAAGTAAGCAGGTTCAATACATTCCAATTTTGCTTGCCATAACTGCTTTTTCCAAATTAAAAACCTCACAAACAATATAAGTTGAGCATGGAGGTTGTTTAACTTGAGGACTGCTGGGACTACTCTTTGTGGTGACAGCCGATTATATCCTATTATCCCCAGAGATGATGGCAACATTCCTTTCTACATGTAGGATTATCCATCTTGGAAAAACAATGCATGACATAGATGTTAAAAAGTAATATCAAAAACATTTCCATTATTCACTCAAGCAGTACTCTGGCTTATGGCAATAAGCAGCTGCTATCATATTGATATGATAAGTGAATGCCATGCCAGTTTCAACCGCTCTACTGATACAATTAATTATTCTACTCATGCTTTACAATAAGAGGAACAGGTTTTAGTTTGCTTCTGACACATTGAGACCACGCCAAAGTTTGCATTCTAAAATAAGTGATTAATATTATTCATGGGCTTTTCAGAGTTGCAGTACCCTGATAGCCTGACAATTTTCATATGGCTAAGATAAACTGCTCTAAATATGCATTATTTCAGGTGCTAAAAGGTGAGGGTAAATGTTTCAGACTTCGGAAGCTGTGTTGTGATAAAGAGTCGGTGGGAAACTATATACAAAGCCTACAAGAGAAAGTCTCTTATCCCTGAATGGTACCAATTTCTATGGAATGTCCATTTACTCTGAATTTACAGCTTTGTATCATAATTCTATATATTTCTGACTGAATGACTTACCTTGTGGCCATGAGAAAAATTAGCAGTAAGAAAAGCTTCCCTATATATTCAGCAGCAATAACATTTGAAATAAAATTGTTAAGACGTAATGCAATTCTAAATTCTACAAGGGTTTCTTCTGAATCTGCAGAGCTGGGATTATCCAATTTATTAATGAAAGAGACTTAACAAAAAAAGCATTGTATCCAACCTCTAATAGTTCACTTTTTTGTGTGCCTGTGAGTCAATGTTGACTCTTAGCAATTGGCTGGACAAATGCTTGTAGTTTTCTTGGCAAGATTTCAAAAGTAATTTGCCCTTGACTATTTCCTAGGGCCAAGAGATGGGGGGAGAGGGAGGGAGAAGGGGGGAAGGGAGAGGGAGAGAGGCTAAATCATACAATGAATAGTTGAGGAAACTGGGAATGTCTAGTCTAACAAAGAGAAGGTCTAGAGCTGGCATAAGTATTTGATGTGCTGTCACAGAGAGGAGGGGCTCAATCTATTCTTCAAAGTAGCAAGACAAAAAGTAATGGATGGAAGCCACTTAGAGCCTACCTAGAATTAAGGAAAAGATTCTTGTCAGTGTGAACAATTAATCAGTGGAATAACTTATCACTGGAAGTTGTGGGTGGTCCCTCACTGGAGGCTTTTAAGAAGGGGTTTGGCAGCCATTTGTCTGGAATGATGCAGAATCTCATGTTTGAGTAGGGAATTGTCCAACTGTTATTCTATATTCTAGTTTTAAATACCGGGTTGAGCAGGGAGGAGAGCAAGACAGAGAGAACATAACTCGGCCTCCTGGTTTCTAACCTGTTGCCTTAACCACGACAACAAACTAGCTCTTTGTAGTGCATTATATTGCACTAATATAAGGGAGGTTTGTACTGCTTTAACTTGAGCTACTATCCAGGTGTGAGAGGGAATGATATATGATCTGCATTGACCACGTTGCCCATACAGATCACTTATGTGTTTACAGTGTGTTTGTAGTAGGAAACAAGGTACAAGGGCTTCTCTTGAATGTTTTCAAGCAATCCTGTTACATGATATAAAGCTCAACCTCGGATGTAGGATGCTGAAGCCTGGTTGGAACTTAACCAGAATTTGGCTTATCAGAAAGCTCTGTTGATTTGTAAATTATAACTTTGCATTCTTTCAGGCAGATATGAGTTATATGATATAAATATGACATGGCATCATCAGAAATGCAAATGGCCAATTAAGTCTGCATAATGATGGCAATAAATGCTAGAAGGAAAGGCAGAGAAAATAGGAAGGGAAAAAGGAGGAATTTTGGGAGGAAAGAGTTTCTGTGGGAAAGTTGCAAGCTACTGATCAAGAGCAAAGGTTGCATCTTGCTATCTCTTTGCTACATCCCCGTTTTCATATGTAAATTCAAGCAAACAAGCCCCACTTCTCCATTCTGCCTTCAGGACTGTACTGTAGGCCACCAGTACCATTTTTATGCAATGATTTTGTTCCTTGTTGCCCCGGGAACTGTCCTTAGCTCCAAGCAATTCAGCTAAACAGGAAGGCTTTGCTTTCCTAGGCAGCTCATCTTGATGAAATCCTAAATTAGTCTTTGTATTTCACCTCCTAAAGGCACCCAAGAAAGACAGGACACCTTGTAGCATGTAAGAATCAATTACGGAATTCTTGTTTCATCTTTAAAACACTGCATGCTGGTATACTTCATTAAAGCCAACGCTGCTGTCTTTTTCACCCTTCTGTTGCCGTGTAAGACTGCAGTAATACATTAGTGGGTTGGTGATACTGTCAGATGACAGCAGGCTCTCTGGAATTTAGAATAATTTTGTAATAGCTTGCAAGATATTTGTTCTCCTAGTAATTTGTGTGTGAAGGGGAAAGTATATGTGTGTTTAACAGCTTAAATCCTTGAGAGATAGAGTTTGGGACATGCCTTTTTGATCTTCCTAAATTAAAGATTCTATATATTAGATGATATCCCCCTGGTATAAATTAAGGTTCGTAAGTCTCAATTTAACAAGACACTAACGCAATAGAACAACTGCCAATTAGGAAAAATTATATAATTGTTTGATCAGGTGGCTTTTATGGGCATTTTATGAAATTATGAAATCCCATATAAAATAACAAGGGGTGTTAATTACCCTGTCTGCTTATTTGAAAAATCACAGTTCCTTTTAACACGAGTGCTATGATTTGTATAATACAGGAAAGTATTCCAAAGCTTCTAGAGCTGCTAGATAAATTCTCATTCTTCAGAATATTAGAGATCCCTCATAATATGATAATGAAATGAAGCATACCTCCTCTCCACCTCCATACACCACCAGTATTTCTCAGCCTTGGCCACTTTTAGATTTGTGGACTTTGACTCTCAGAATTCTTCAACCAACAAGACTGGCTGGGGAATTCTGGGCGTTGAAGTCTACACATCTTAAAGCGGCCAAGGTTGAAAAACACTGGTTTTAGACCAATGCCAAAGGAATAGTCACAGCTTCAAAATACATTGGACTCAGCATATCCAAATGTTTCTTCACCTGCTAACCAAAGTCCTTTCCATATATTCAAAATATACCATGTTTTCCTTTCTTTTCCCCCCATAGGATGCAGATCATGAAGTCCGCATAGAAGAGGCAATAACTCGAACAATGATATGTGCAATCAAGTCTGCAGAAAATCCCAGTGACAGAGATTCTTGGCTCAACCCCACAGAGGTTTTCCTCTTCATTTTATCTTCTAAAGTTTTTGTGGCATTTTTGCCTGAATTATATCATTGTAAGGTTGACAATCCCTGCCTCAATTGTATGCAGCAATGATTAGCATCTCCAGAGTGACTAAGCATGAATCTCTATGGATTTATGCCTCAACCGTAGCATGGAGAATTCACTTTTAGAGGGAAGAATAATGAACAATAACTCCCTTACACTTCCTGGGTTTTAAATGGGAAAGGGGCTACAGAATTACATAGTGCTTTCAAGTGTCTGCCCAAAGCACAGGGATTTCTGGAAGTCTTTGACTACTTCAGTTAGTTTCAGTTAGTTCCAAGTGCTTTTGCAAGCTGTTTCTCACGTTTTGATACGTTTTATTTTTTGTGTTGTTTAATTTGGGGGTCTTTGAAGATTATCTTTTTAAACTGCTTTGTTTTCTGAACCACTTTTAGTTCATAATTTTTAAAAAGCAGAGAGGTAAGTGTTATAAGTGTTGTATAAAATATAATTCCTTGTGTACCCAATCACACTTGGCCAATAAAGAATGCTAGTCTAGTCTAGTTTAATCTTCAAAATAAAGGTGTATGTTCAGCTGAACTCAACTGGCAGATTGGATGCTCCTCTCTCATGATCCCATATATGCTTGATTGGATGGGAAGAAATTAACCTCATGACATGGGATGTAGCACAAAATATTTTAAATGAAAGTAATACTGTGTGAATCTAACTATAGTACTTCTTGTAGGACAAGAGACAGATTTAGAGAGTATCCAGTCATATATTTTCAGAAATAGAGGTCAACCATTTTTTTTCAATGTGTTTGAGTCCAGCACTGAGAATTTTTTGCAGGCTGCTTGAGACTTGCAGAAAAAGGTAACCTTAAAATTTTAATGAAAAAACTTTTAAACTAATTTTTAAGACCTTATGGTCTTAACATCTAGCCTAGGGGTGTCCAACTGGTTGCCCATGGAGCAGATGCGTCACAGCCAGGCCATACCCACCCAGCTCTGCAAATGGGGAAAATGTTGCAAAACATCACATGACAGCAGAGGTGGTATTCAGCAGGTTCTGGCCAGTTCTGGAGAACCGGTAGCGGAAATTTTGAGTAGTTCAGAGAACCAGCAAATACCACCTCTGACTGGAGATTTTACAGCCCAGAGAATTGGTAGTAAAAAAAATTGAATCCCATCACCGCATGATGGCAACATGAAACAGTGAGTTTAATACCTGTGATCTAGCCCATTGGTTTTAATTAAATATTTTTTTCCCAATCCCTCTTTTTTTTTCTCCATCCCAATTTGATGAAGAGTTTAGAACAATTCAAATGCTGATACAGTATTTTCTAATATTTTGACTGATCCCTATAGAAACACCGCTTAACTGTGAAGTTTACAAAAAAATCAAGGATGCTTTTTTCTCCTAAAAGAAATAAATAGAAAGGATGTTAAGCCACTACAGCTTTTCAAATTCAAGGATGGTGAGGTAAAAGAGTTAAAGCTGAGAAAGGAGCAGAGATAAATAAAATATACGTATGTATCCATGTGTATTTGTATGTCCATGTGCATATATTTAAATCTTCACAAGACAAAAAACAAAGCAAATAAAAATAATGAGGATAGCTACTGACGGGGAACTGCTTCAATAAATTATTAATATTAACATTAATATTAGTCATGTAGATATTAGGTTGAATTTTATTTTCTTTCTTTTTGCCAGGTTGAGGTAACCTCCCATAACACCAATCTTGAGTATTTAAATAAAGCCGTGTCTTCCTATTTAGAACATCAGAAGACAAGTGTAATTAAGCACCAGGTCCCTCAAATGCACAGTACTGATGGAATTCTTCAAGAGTCATACAAGAGGAGGAAAGTACAGATCAATACAGAATCTGAGTGCATAAAATCTAACCCCTGTGACTCTAGCAGAACAGTAATTGAAATAGAAAAGCTGACAACAATTCCCTTTGGACAGAGCCTTTTTCAGGTTTTGCCACAGTCCCAGGAAACTTATCCAACTGGAGTAGCTGAATGTGACAATAAAGACCTTGTCAGTGAAAGTGAGAGACATTTTGGAAAATTACATCCTGCTGGGAAGACATCTGCAATGACTACTGATTCTGGAACCCTCGTGGAGGATCTAGAATGCATGACCACCTTCCCACAAACTCTCATTTCTACAAATGATTTGCTAGATTGTGCACTGAACCCACAAGTCGTGAGTTTAATTGCTCGTCTTTTACTGGAGAAAGTGAATGTTTTGAATCCATTGAAATAATAATAATCATCATCATAAATATAATAATAATAATAACAACAACAACATACAACAACAATGACTAAATGTACTCTGGAAGGTCGTGAACTTTTGGAGAACTAAAAATAAGAATTGAAATGCATTTTAAAAAGTACAAATGTAGACTTCCAAATAGTATAATGGTTAAGCCTGTAAAAGATAATATGGGGCAGATAATACAGTAGGAGCATAATGGTATTATACACAGTAGCAGTAATCATAATAAATATTTCACCTAAAGGTTTATAGGCTTTCATAATACTGTACCATCTTGGAAACTTTTGAATAGATCTGTTAGGTTAATGACATTATTGTTCTGACATGTTAGATGTGGCTCCTGAATTAGAGAGAGAGATTAGTTTATCTAAAGCCAGTAATCCAACAGGTGATATTGAAAAAGTATTTCCAGTCAGAAGCTCATGTTCTTAAGAATTAACTCAAAAGAAGTGGGGGAGAGTTACAATATGTCTATTTTTCAGGGATTAAGTATTTTTCCTCCAGCCATTTAATTGCTAAATGGCAAATGGACTCTAGTCTCCTCAAATCTGTGTTATCATAAATGCATTTAATCTTTGCCATATATAGTATGTCATTCATTATTTTCCATCTAGTCCATGCAGAAGGAATGAACCTGGATGGGCAAACATTAGTAAAAAATATTACCACATGCAAGGATGTGTTGTTAGATCAAGGTTCTTGATTACTGTGTCATGGTTTTCCATGGAAGTAATTCCCCAAACATACTTGCTTGTTGACTAAATTCCTTAAGCAAAGCTGTCCTTTCTTAAAGATGGACACTTCAACCTTTTTCAATTCAGTGCCATCTAGATATGTTGTACTACAAAATCCAGCATCCCCTTTTGTAAGGAAAGCTATAGTAAAAAAAAAACACTTTATCATACCATTATGTTATTTACTGATTATTTTCTTTCTACTGAAACTGTTGTTGATGGACTACAGCTTCACACAAGCATATACTTGACAGATTTCTATCTTGCCTTTTAAAATAACAGCTGTTAATCATAATAACCTAACAGTAATTTAAGACATAAAATAAAGGACCAATAAAATGCAAAACAAAAAAGGCAAGTAAAATATCAACATAATCTCTAAAATCTACCTCTAAACTCAGCAACGCTTTAATACGTATGCTCATATCACAAAATATACAGTATTATCTTGTTTTGCTTCACCACCAGAATTTGCTTGGCTGGTATCGTTACAAAACAACTTCCAATTAGTAAATGCACAAAGCACCTAAGATGTAAACAGAAGCTTAGGTTTTCCATCTGTATACTCCAAGACTTCCCCTTTGGGTTACTGCCTTGAGCACTGAAAATCTGAAAATTCTTCTCAAATCTGTGGATTACACCCATTGATTTGTGACAACCATACATTGCTGGAAAAGGGAAGTGAAAATCAATAGGCAGAAGAGATCAAGACGTATTTTCATTGCCTGTGCCTACAGCAAAGATTTGTTCCCAAGCAACATTGATTGTCCTAAAATATGAATATTGATGCCCACTGAGTTGTTACGAGTTGTTCTCCTTGGGTACTAACCAACTGAACAGTGTTTTCAGTAGCATTACCAAACAGGACTGTTCAAAATTGGATGTAGTCCTTTCTTTGCAGCACTTAAGGCTTCGACACTGATCCTTTTAATTGTTCAGAAAAGTCATTCAGAGTTCCTGATTACAATCCAATATATAATTAGACTTCCAAATCAATTTATCATGGTTGACTTTATTGAAATACCTGGAAACATATTCCAAGAAAGAATCCCATTCATGTAGTAAAAAAAGATTTTAGTTCAGCTTTATTCCATTTTTAAAGAAGTGATGCTTTGCTTGGTGCTAAATTTGAACTAAGTTCCCAATTTAAACTAAACTTGACAATCTTAACAAGCCAGATTTCACCAATGGATCATGAATTTGTCTTCTAAGGCTAAACCAGGGGTCAGTAATTTTTTCAAAGCATGGAATGGCATCAGAAGTTTGCTGCAAAGCTAAATGCCTGCTGTGCTATTAATTTTTAAAACATCAATAAACCAAATCAAAGTGTCAAATATATGAAATGAATAGCCTATTGAACAAGTGGGTTCTTTTGACTATGCAGGAGTGGTTTTTACCAGCACTGGGTCATGATTAAATAGTTAGAAAAGAAACCCAGCAAGGGCTGAGGTAAGTTCTAAATATTATACAAATTATTTAACTATGGTTACTCAGTATCTTAACCACTATAATGAAAGTATGTAGGTGATGACCTACTGTACATTTCAGAATTGTGAGGCCTTAATAAAGTTGATCCCACTTAAATAAGTTCAGATCCATTTTTTAAAGATGCATACTGGGGATTGACAAGACACATCTGCCAGTGCGGTCAGACCAGAAACAGCTATCCACTCCTTGCTTAGTTATTTAATAATTCAATTTTGTACATATTGTCAGAGAATCCATTAAATAGACCCTGACAAACTTCACAAAATATGCTTACAAGATAAGCATGACCCAAATGAGTGGTGCAGTTGCCCAGAGGTGGAGTTCTCGCCTCACAATCAGGAGACTGTGAGTTCAATCCTAGGTAGAGCAGATATTTCTCTCTCTCGGCACGATGAGAATATATCTGCTGAATATAACTCCACATTGGTGACAGGAAGGGCACCCGGTCAGTAAACAGCTCCATTCAGTTGCCCAGACTCCACCCTGCAAGGGATTATGGGATCATTAAAAGAAGATGAAAATGATAAGTATGACTCAACTCCTGGGTCAACTAACTTTCTGAAATCGTTTCACAACATGGATTTTCTATCCAGCATCTACTGAAGAGCCTTCCAGGTATGGGAAATGCTTAAAACAAAAATTCTTGAATTTAGTGCTCAAACTGACATAGAATTATTGACTTAAAAATAGATCCTGGATTGATTAGCTACGAATAAAACTATTTTTTCAACTTGACAAAAACCTGTCATTGAGTCTGACACATATTTTAAGAAAGGCCTATTCTACAGCAAGATTTGAATTGTCCATGGTCAAATATGGATGCTTTCACCACTCACCATATTAGGAGGGAACCTGCATATGTGGTACCCCAGCCATTGAAAATGCTTCTCATATTTTGTTTTAACAGTCAATTATATGTCCCCGCTAGGCTTCCATGCTTATCATCCCTATTGGAAAGAATAGCCACTGGCATTTGAATCACAGATTTTTCTATTTCCTCCTGGCTCAAGTGCACTTATTGGATCTAGAACTGCTAAGTTTATAACTAAGAATCTGATACATTGAACAAATTGAATCTTCCTGTGAGGGAGATTCATTTATCTGATGATTGAGTCTTTGTATTGCCACATACAATCACTCGTTCCTCCTATTTTATTTCAGATTTAAAATTGCACTGTATTTTTTTATTTTATTAATAAGATTGTTCAATAAATCACTACTACTTTCAATAGTACACAGCACACCAAATATTTTATAGATTTATTGATTGAGTATTCCAATATATCTTTTTTATATGCAGTATATTTCTTCTTAAGAGGAAAATATATTCTGGATTTTTCTCCACAAATCTCAACAATATCTATTGCTGCCACTTCTGCCTCACTTCTTCTTTTTCTTTATTAATTATTGAATACTCAAAGTTGCTGTAGTTTAACTTTTGTTCCTGCTATATTGCCATATGGCATTCAGCTTAATGTGTTTATTTGATTTATTGACAAGTGATCTGTCCATGCCCCAAACCCTGTAGCCTTCCAGATGTTCTGTACTATTATTCTCACCAGCTCCAGCCTGCACAGGCAATGGTGAAGTCTGCTGGGAATGGATGTTTACAACATCTGGAAAGCTACAAGTACTTCAGCCTTACCTAAGATTATTTGATATTTTTTGTTGTATTCTTTTACAATAAATTAGTTTCATACTTGCACAACTACCACTACAATTATGGTAATTTAAACAATATTAGTCCTAATATGCCTCACCTTCCATTAAAAAAAGCTTCTTCCTAGTATTCAAGTCATTTTGTCAATCCTGAAGCCATTTTGGAAGCATCTTCAGGACTGCCACAGCAAGGCCAGTCAGAGCTGTAGGAACATGAGGTAGAGGTAGCTGGGGATGTGTAGCCAAAATAATATTCTTTCCTATGGAACCAAGGACACTCTACCAGGTGTTGGAGACGTATGGACCAAAGCTAGCCAGAATTGGGGCTGCAACCTAATTGGACCATGTGACCATGTGGGGGGAAGAATGTTGGGGTTTTGATTTGGGTGGGGAAAACCTCGGTGTCAGGGTTCCGACGGATGCTCTAATTCAAAGAAAGCAACTCAAGAGCAAGCAAGGAATGCTCTACGAGTTGACACTTGGGTCCTTCAGAGTTGGGTTTTCTCCAGAATGCCAATATGACGCATCATATAACTAATAAATGTGCACTTTGAGGAATATTTCTGCCTTGGAGTTTTGATTCCATTGGGTTTGTTAACTGGAACCCTGACTCTAATCCGATTCTGACATATTATTCTCCTATTGTTCAACTTGGAATCATTTCTGATGAAGATGTTGACAATACCCTTCCACAAAACATCCTTTTGACTTTTTTTTAAAGAAACCATCCCAGTTATCATAGGCTAAATTAAGTTTAATTCTGTTTACACTGTTTTTTAATCATTTGTCCAGCATATACAAGTCATCCAATGAATGCAGGATTGATCCAAAAAGGTCGCTGCCGAATGCAAAGAGCACTTGATCTGGCCACTGAATTCATCCATTTGAAGCGCTGAAGCAGCAGAGACACAAATCTGGTCTATTTGTGACCACTTTCCATATTTTTAAAGGGGGCTGTCCTATGACATCTTAATTCTTTTCCTGGATAAATAGATGCCTCTTCAAATCTTTTCTGAAGCATGTTCACATGAACTCTCAGAAACGTTGTTTGGTTTTTGCTTCAAGTAATTTGACAATTTTTCCTAGCATGCTATTTAGTGTCCAAATGGCTGTTTGGATGGATATTTTGAGTCTAATAGATTTTGTATAGACTGAATTGAAATGAATTCTAAAAGATTGTCCTTTAATGGTAAATTATCTCCCATATTGATAATGACACAGCTTTGTATCTCTTTGTGGATTGGTATGAATTTTCAGCTAGAAAAAAAGATTAGCTGAAATATTTCAAATGCATGCAATGTAATGGTTATTAGCAGTGGCAAAGGGAAAAGTTTAAGCTAATTGCTTATTTAGAAGAGTGAGTGAAAAGAGAGAGAGATCCACAAGAACAACAGACACACATTTACTACAATCATCCTCTTTTAATGACCCCATAATCCCTTGCAGCATGGAGTCTGAGCAACTGAATGGAGCTGAGTATTTACTGGCCAGATTCCCTTCCTGTCACCAATATGGAGTTAATTTCAGCAGATATAATCTCAGTGTGCCCAGAGAGAGAAATATCTGCCTCTACCTAGGATTGAACTCACAGCTTCCTGATTGCGAGGCAAGAGCTCCACCTCTAGGCCACTGCACCACTCAACACAATGCTGGGTACATTTATTTGTGTGTTGATTTAAGTATGTATACACACAGCCCTGTCACAAACCACAAAATAACAGCACAATCGTAGGACTTTCGACACAGGCAAAAACATTCAAAGTCATACCTCTCAGAATGGCTAGGTTTTGTTCTGAAGGCAAAACATCAACATTTTTAAAAAACCTGCTTGTTTTCTTTTTGCTCAGAACAATCAAAACAGCTCTTTGCACACACACAAACACACACACACACACACACACACCAGGATACTTCAATCCAGATAGATTTCTTCCTAACAAAAATTGTGCAATCATTTCCCCCTAATCCTCTACACAGTGTTCTTTTGATTCCTCTTACTCTTGACAACCCCTTGAAATATTCCAAGTTTTACCTGACACTGAAAAATGCTTCCCTCCTCTATGAATAACACTTTATTTTGCCTCGAGCAATAAGATTTGCTCCAATTAACAACAAAGCCTTTCCTGAGCCACCAGGAAAGTCTGCTATGGGTAGAAAAATGGGGCTCATCTAACTGCAACCTTGAAATATGCAAGCACAAGCTCATTTTTTTCCTGAGAAAAACCACCTAGAACTCAGCCTTAGGTTATTTGCTGTGGAAATTATATAATGCTTTTCCCCAAGTTACATTCCATGTCACTAGCCTTTGCTTTTGACAGAAGGTATTGGATTCTTAACTTGACTTAAAATTGGAGTTTTCCACTACCTTTTCATAGTTCCTTGAACTCATAATTGTTTTGCCATGGTTGAAGACCAACGATTGGTCATATTTTCCTTTCTCCTTATAATATTTTCTATCACTTGCCTCATAGGAAAGATCACTCATGTAATTCCTTTTCTTTCTTTCTCATGCTTAGATTGCCAACTTTCATTTTCTCATGCTTTGGATTGCCAATCTGTTTTTTTTCATTAACTAATCCTTGTTTCTATATATTTGATCATTGCTTGATTTGTAGCTATTAGCAGCCAGCCAGTGCGGTTTCATGGTTAAAGAATTAGATTTAGTCCAAAGAAGCCAAAGCTCAAATATTTGTTCTGCTACTTGATACTGGCCAATCAGTTTTTTATAACCTGAAATCACAAGATTGTTCAATGAATAAAATGGGACAATTACCATGGATGTCATTGAGGACTTTCAGGAGAGCTACAAACAGTGCATAAAGCTATTGTCATGTAGCCTGCGTGAGAAACAGCATTCACAGTCCACATCCCCACAGGTGAGAGATGGCTCTATGGCCCATACACAGATTTTGAGCCATACTAGCCCTACCCCCCCCCATCCTCTCAAAGAGAGAAATTCATAGGAAAAAGCTGGGTGAAGATGGGGCATTCTCAGCAAACTGGTTGACATTGGAAATCTTCAAGAAGATGGAGAATTCAGGAAATTGAGCCATAGGACCATTCATTTCAGAAAACATTCTATTTCTGTAAAACTAGATAAATGTATGTTTCATTAGTGGGTTGTTGTTTTTTTAATTTTCTATAGTATGCTTTTTCTATGGAGATTCTCAGTCATCTAGGTTATGGTTGTCCCAAAGGTGTATTTTTAAAAGGGAACTGGACTTCATTTTTTCTTTGAAGACTTTTCTAATCCAACAAGGTTCCTCAGCTCTAATTAGATAGTGGGGAATGGAAGGATTTATACTCTTTGCAGACAGCTGATTATTTGCATTATTTTAGAAGTCATTGAGGCCACTTGGAGGTTTATCTGTGTCATCAGGGTCACCTGAGTAGTGCAAATGGCTGTAGAACAGAGGTGTCAAACTTGCAGCCCATGGACTGGATGTGTCGCACACAGACCATGCCAAAAAGTTGTGATACATCATGTGACAACAATGTGATACCACGAGTTTGACAACCCTACTGTAGAGCCTTCTTGGAACTGTTGAAAGGACTGTGTTGTAGACTGGAGTAGATGATGTCATATTCCTGCCCCTCTGTTGAGAGAGGACTGTTCAATTTTGACATACATGGCCTCTTTGACCCCTCTGTCCAAAATGTGGACTTTGCTATCTTCAAAAGAGTGGCCTTTGTCTTTTAAATGCAAATGGACTGCTGAATCTAGTCCTAATGGGTTTGTTCTATGTTGTGTCATATGTTTATGAAGTGATTGTTTTGTTTCCCCAATGCATAGATCTGCACATGACTCACTGCATTGTACTGCATATATCACATTGCTCAGTTTGTGTCAGGGTGTTTTATTCTTGGGGTGGATAAAGCCTATGATACTTTGTTCATATCTCAGGTTAAGTTCATCGTACAATCTTTTCTTTGGAATTAATGCTTGCTTTTTTATTGTTGTGTTCTATAAAACTCCAAGAGTTATAACAGGTTTGGGTGGCCTATAAATCCCATAAATAAATAAGCAAACAAATAAATACATTTTTGGAGTGCAAATGGGAGTCAACCCAAGAAGAAAGTAAGAGGTAGGACAGCTCAGTCTTTTTTGCCTTCTCACCCCATTTTTGCTCCTCAAGATTTTATGTTTTCTTCCAGTTCTTTTCCTTTAACTGGGAAGCCTTTCTTCCCATCCTACCTTGTCTACCTCCTGCCCCTCCCATTTTCTTTTGTGGCAATTCTGAGTTGGTTTTTGGTTTCTGTGTATGCATTTGATTCTCACTTGCACATTTTATTTATGTCCTACTGTACCTACTTCACTTCTTCAAGCTGTGAACTTTGAAAGTTTCTGCAGGGATCTTGGCTGTACTGAAAGTCATTACAACTTCTCTACAACTGCATTTGTACAGCAGCTGTAAGAAAAGCAACCCGGAAGTACAGAAAGAGGTGATCCAACAGGAAGCCAGAAGAACCAATTGGAGCCACCAGTTTGCTATCATGAATCACATTATTTCAAGTTGCATCATCCATTGGCTTCAATGTGCTCTATGCTCTATGCTATCTGCGCTGGATTGGAATAAAGGAGAAAAAAATTACTTCCAGAGTGGAGCATCCTTGGAGTAGTCCAGTTTTGGCCACTTTAAGATGTGTAGACTTCAACTCTCAGAATTCCCCCACCAGCATGTTCGTAGGGAGAATTTTGGAAGTTGAAGTCTACACATCTTTAAGTGGCTGAGAGTGGGAAATACTGGATTAGGCAGTGACATAGTGTACAGGCAGTAGCAAGCAGACATGTCTTGGAAATGTCTAGTGAATTGTCTTCACACTGTTACATGCAACAAGACGCTTGTGTGGCTTTGTCTACATATTCCAGATAGAACATCTGTAATATGTAATATGTGTCACACTCCTCAAACAATGTAATCAAAAATAAATAAAACTGACAAATTGCAACTAAGGGACTTAAAAATCATGTTTGCTTTTACAACAGTTTGGGATGTTAACTATGTTGTTACCACTAAATGCTTAAAAATCTTTTGTAAAAAACTTGTGCTCGCAAGTAAATATTAAGGAAGAGAAACATATGTCTGTTTTCCCAGCATTAATTTAGCAAACCAGAAAATAACTTGATTTTCACAGCTAGATTAATAACATAGCCATGAAAGGAACAACACAGCTGAATATGGAAGCAACAAAGGAACCATGGAAAAAGGAACCATGGATTGATTTGACATCAATTGCTGTTGCTCAAATTTCTCTCTGTGATAAGCGTAAGATATGCTTGTTTATGAATCCGGTTCCTAAGACATCTGCTGCAGTTCTTCTTTTAAAGGGTCCTTTCCATTTAAAGGAATTTAAGGATATGTAGCTTAAATCTTGAGTCAGTTTGGTGTATTGCTTAATGTTAGAAACTGGAAGGTCTACTCCAGAGGCAAAAAGCCAGCTGGGTGACCTTGGGCCAGTCACTTTCTCTCAGCCCTAGGAAGGAGGCAATGGCAAACCACTGCGGCAAAATCTTTGAGAATTAGACAAGATTGAACGGGCATGGAGGGAGCTTAAATCAATAGCAAGAACAAAAAGACACACAATATTTATACCTTTACAGGAACATTGATGATTTTTTTCACACTATGTTTTTTATCACTTGACAGAATGTCATAATGGTCTTGAGAGAGAGGGAAAGGATTGATTTTAACACATCAATTCCTTGCATAGAGGGTTCTCTCAGACCCCACATTTATTGATGTGTTGACTCTGTGTTTATTGCCTCTTTTTTTCACCTCAACATTTTGTCAGAGAAAATACATTCTTCTACAATTTATCCAACCTCTATGGAGTTCAGGCCCACACATAGTTTTTCTGCCAGGTTTTTCCATGCGATAAGTCTGTAAGATATATGAGACTTGGCAAGAGATCAGCTGGGCTGAGGGGACTTAGCCAGCCTCATGGCTAAATAGGAACATCAAGTTAAGTTCCTGCAATCCTGATAATTACTGATCATGGCTGTTTTTCTTTTGCTATTTTCAGCAATAGAAGCAGGTGTACCCTTTATGTTTTGAATCATGATCAGACATATACCCAAATTGTGGCTATTATAAATACAATTACCAATATACATTTTTTTTCTACTTAATGTGGAATTGAACTGTTGTAAGTCACTTTGTACCATTTTTATCAATATGGAGCAGTAGGGTAGGGCACAGAAAAGCCAAATACTATTGGAAGAAAGTAATAGAGTTTGAGGAATACTTGAGCAAAATAACTGTCAGCCCTGAAGCCATTTTGGAGCATCTTCAGGGTTGCTACAGCAAGGCCAGTTGGAGCTGTGGGAATGGGAAGGGGGAGAAAGAGGTAGCTGGGGGTGTTTAGCCAAAATAAAATTCATTCTTCTGGGAACCAAGGACGTTCTCACCAGGTGCTGGGAAGGCGCAGACTGAAACCAACTGCAGTTGGTACTGTGACCTGATTGGACCATGTGATGGATGTGTGGCCTGGGGGCAAGCGCTTTGGGTTTTGATTTGGGAGGGGAAAACCTCTGGTCTTTCAGAGTTGGGTTTTCACTAGCTGTGCCAATATGACATTCCTAATAAATTCATACTTTGAGGAAACTCCAGGCCTCAGAGTTTTGATTGTATTGGGACTGTTACTTGGAACCTTGACAATAAGCATAACATATTTGATGGTTAAGAAGGGTCCATATTTATGAATAACAGGAGTTATGTTTACAGTGAAGGATTTTGGACTTGCTGAGATTGGATCGGATGAAACCCTTTTATCATTTTTTCTTCTAGATTACCATTTGAATTTGCTTCTTTACGTAGCATCTGAAGTACTATGTGAATTTTGAGCTACTGAAGCGAGGTAATGATTGACTAAAAAGCAACACCTACAACATACCTTCTGTTTTATAATGTTGAATTTATGGTAGATTCCAATTTTGAAAAACAGATGAGATAACACATAAAAGACTTCTATACTTCCTGTGAACAGTAGCAAGTCTTTTTTCCAAAATAATATATTACAGTTAAAATAGCCAGTTTGCCCTTTGTTGTCTCTTATATCATCCCTTGTGTTTAAAGATAAGCAAAAATATTTTGCCAGCTGCATAATTCCAAAAAAAGCATATTCCTCTGAAAAATGAAGCCATGAAGCCATGAAAAAGTTCTTCTTATGTTAATAAGTTAATAAGTTAATAAACATGTTAATAATAAATTATAAAATAAATAATAAATATTAATAAATAATTTATTTATTATTAATAATAAAATATTTATTTAATAATAAAATAAATAATAAATTAATAATAAACATGTTAATAAACAAGCATTAAAGACTGCTAAAGCCATTGCAGTCATAAAAGAGAAGCAAGAATACGTAGGCACATATTTCAGAGATGTTTCAGAACTTTTTTTTTTCAATTCCTGGGGGGGGGGAACACCCCAGTTTTCAGCGCTCACATAGACAAAACACTGAAATCCTCAAGATTCCTGCATATTCTTTATTTTGTTCCAATTTCCTCCTGCAAGGTGGTCAATAGATCCAGATAATTGAAGTAGGCAGTTAAAAGCTTTCTTGAGTAAAATAATGCCAGAACTTGGGACCATGAGATGATTCATATTGACATTTGAAATGCTCCCATCTCCAAAGGCTTCTGGGCTGCTTACTTCTAACATTGTGCAATCTGTGAGCTGCAAATGAACTATTCTAGCATTATGGAAGCTCCTCGGAAATTTATCAGCTATTCTTCCTGTCTGGATTGCCAACAATGGAGATTGGCCAGACACTCGATAGGCCCCAGTGCTGCATTCAGAGATATCAGGACTCTGGGAAATCCCATTCTATTTTTGACATGTGAATCTGGCAATACAAAAACTGAAAAAGTCAGCCATAAGTCAAGAGATTTCACATTCATTGCCTGTGTGATGAACACTTGGATCAAACAACTCTGAAACTGAAGTAATGTTGAGTATGTAGATAGAGGACACTTTTTTTGTATTCCTGTCCTGCATATGAGTATGATGACATCATGATACAAAAACATATATCATTTGCATCATTGGTGCAATGATGCCATGATGCACTCAAGGCTACTTGCTTTGGTAAGATCCTTATATTTTCTACAAGGTGAACCTTGTCACAACTAGGGTTAATTGCTTGTGTTATACATTTCACCATTCTATCCTTGTCCTGGATGCCTGTGACTCTCCAGCAGAATTCAAAGACAAGTTTATTGCATTGGTCTGGATGAAAGCCTGACATCTGCACATGATCCTGCTGAAGGTTGATTCTTCCGAAGCAAAGATATCAGCTTTGTGCTTACAACCCACTGCTAATTGATGATGCCAGAGAAACTGGAACTGGGAACATGAAATTAGAGGGAAAATCAGGAGTGGCTGGCTTGCCTGACTAGAGCCGATTAGAGTGATTTATATGCACTGTTCAGATTAAGGCTACCTGCTTCCTCAGAAGTGGCAGCTCCCATATTTGCTCAAGCAGCAGACATGTTAAGGAAGGGCTGCGTGTTGTTAGGAATGAGATAGTACAATCTCTTTAGAAGTGGTTTTAGAACTGCCTTCAGAGGTTGTGGGTGTTCCATCACTGGAGGTTTTAAGGAGAGATTGGATAACCATTTGTCTGAAATGATATGGGGTCTTCTGATTGAGCAGGGGGTTAGATTAGAAGACTTCCAAGGTCCCTTCCAACTCTGTTATTTTTATATCTAATTTGATGATGACTGAGTACATATAAGTAGTTTTCTTGACAACAATGCAGAAGTTGTCAGCCATTGCTTTTTTCCTGATATTTCCCCTCCCCCAACTTCCTAACTTAACCTCCAGCTCAGGAATGCCTTGGATATCTCTCACCTACATGCTAATTAGGCTTTATATGTTTAATTTTTGACATCAGCCAAGGTCAACTATATTCTGCCTTCAGTTTAATTCAGCTTCATTCATGGGCTGTAATTTAGGGTTCAGATAGAATAGTTTCCCCATGGTGAGATCTCCAGCTGTGCTGGGACTGAAATTCCCAGGGAGGGTTCTAGGAGATGCACCCCCAACATATGTTTTCCTGGAGGGCGAAGAAAACTTAACTGGTCCACTCTGTTCTTCATTGTGCAGCTCTTTGCCATCTGCATGGATCATCTTTAGCAATTAAAGAACTACTGTTGTCAGCTGAATTCCACAACACAATCTTATAAACAATTTTATCTATAATTATTACAGAAATTAAGCAACTTGAGTGAAAATAAGCAACTGTAATGTAATTATTTGCTACAAATGAACACAAATGATTTCAATATATTAAACATTTGTTCCAACAGCTGCTGAAATTGATCATCATTAAGAGTGCCCTTGGGCCAGGCAACCCCTTAACAGATTTGTTAGTGTGCTCAGTTTTGCATCTTCAGTTTCTCTTCTATGTGCCGAACTCTGGTTTTCTTTCTCCAGTTTATTGTTAGGTATTGGAATTGTTCATGTTTATTCAAAAAGTCTACTCCATCATTTAAAAATCACTAAACCTGAAGTACTTATATCAAGTGAAGTACTTATATCAATACTTATATACATTCATTTTAGTGGCACTATTGCTGAACACCCACTAAATTCACGTGGTTTTAAAAAAATTTTTAGTACGGATTCAGTCCATCGAGTTACAGACAAGAAGGATTTTTTTTTTTAATGGAAGGGATGTTAGGAGCATTAGGTAAGCTAGAAAAAAAAAGAAATATAGAACACTGGAAGAAATATGTACAAGTGACTTTTCTAATTTATATATTATCATTATCACTTCAAAAATGTTTCTAAATTCATGGGGATTTGGGCCTTCCCAATATCTCATTCATAATTATAATTCATAAAATAAAATTTTTGAGACTGATAGCACTGATCACAAACTAGTAGCACTGTTCACACAACTAGTAACCCTGATCATATAACCAAAGTTAGTGCATGGAGGAGAATTTGGAAACATGGGATTAGCAAAGGGGTACTTTCCATGTCTTCCTGGTTGCAAAGATTTGAATGCTTCACAAAGGACTCAATTTTTAGGCCAACTCATGTTCTTTTGAGATGGTTAGAACTTCTGCTTGAAAAAGTGGTGTGCTCTCTATTGGCAACGATTATCAGAAGCATTAAATAGTCTGCCCGGACCAACAAAAGGATTTAGAAAGAGGATGGTCACATTATATTTGTGGACATACATTCCAGAACAACCTTTGGAACTAATCTAAAGCCCATGTCACACTGGCCAACGGATGCAAAACGGACACAACAGACGAGAAAAATGTTCCATCCGTTGTTATCCGCTCTCAAAAGGGGCAAAAATTTGCATAACCGGAGCGGATAACACGGACGCGGGGAGGAGGCAGGGCAGATGCAAAGTGGATACGGAATGGAAGCCCAGTGGATAGGAGCGGATGGGAGCAGATGGCGCAACCGCAGGGCATCCGGGGGGCCTCTGCAAAGCGGACGCGGAACGGATACAGTGGATGCAGAACGGACGCCGAACAGATGAAGCGGATGCACAGCGGAAGCCTAGCGGATGCACAGCAGAAGCGGAACGGATGTCGTGCGTTAATTGCACATGCAGGGGGGAAGTATTACGTAAGCCCCCCGGATATAAAGGGAAGCAGCTTGCACGTGGCCAGCATTCTGAGGAAAGACCTGCTGCTGGACACTTCAAGTTCCTTGCCTGCCCTGCCAGCCTGCCTTCCAGCCAGCCTTGGTGCCTGCCTGCCTGCCTGCCTTCCTGCCAGCCTTCCTGCCAGGCTTCCTGCCAGCCTTGGTGCCTGCCAGCCTCCCTGCCAGCCAGCAACCCCACAACCATGGGGAGGAAGAGAAAGCCTCAGCAACCTGCCGCCATCCCTGGCAAGAGGGACAGGGCCACCCTTCCGCCCCCTGTCCCTGACTCTGCTTTTGCTGGGGCTTCTACTGAAGCTGCTCCTGGCGGTGGTGCTTCTGCTGGTGCTGGGGCTTCTGCTGTTGCTTACTCTGTTGAAGCTGCTCCTGGTCCTGCTCGACCTGCTCGTGCTCCTGGACTTGCTCGTCCTGCTCGTGCTCCTGGTCTTGCTCGTCCTGCTTGTGCTCCTGGTCCTGCTCATGCTCCTGGTCCTGCTCGTGCTCCTGGACTTGCTGGCCCTGCTGGTGCTTACTCTACTGCTGCTGATCCTGGTCCTGCTGTTCCTGCTGCTGCTGCTGCTGCTGCTGCTGATGATGATGATTATGATCCTGCTGGTGAGGATGATGATGATCATGATGATGATCCTGCTGGTGCTGCTGCTGCTGGTGGTGTGGAGGAGCAGCCCCTACTACCTGGGAGCCCCTCTGATGAGGGCCCATCTGGTCCTGCCAAAGGGAGGAAGAGGCGTATGCGACAACGGGAGAGGAGGCAATACTCCGTTGCGGAGATGCACGAGGATGAGGTGCTGGAGTGGCTGAGAGAGAACGATTATCTGTGGCGGAAAGGACACCGGCTGTACAGGGACACCAGGCTGTTTGGAGAGAGCAGAAGCGGAAGCAGGCTGCTTGGAGAGAGAGGGCAGAGAGTATGGGTTACACTTCGGAGGTGTTCCTCGGCTGGTGGAAACATATGCACACCTGCTACGGGAAGCTGCACCTGAAGAAATCTGGCCAGGCCACTGTGAAGCTGACAGACAGAGAGACCTACGTCATGGCCAGGTGCAGCTTCCTGGAGGGTGAGATCCGCCACCCAGGGGCACCAGGAGCCCCTCTCACTACCCTCTCTCTCAGGCAGCCTGCTGCCACCCAGTCCACGTCCGGCCGAGAGTCAGTCCCTGTCTCCAGGCAGGTTTCTGTGGAGCGTGCCACGGCGGAGAACCCGCGGACAAGTGTGGTAAACGTGGTGGAGTGCGTAGAGGACTCCCTGGTGCGGTGGGAGAAAGGAGACATTGAGTCCACCACAGTCCTAGCCGCATCCACCACCACCCCAGCTCCGCCTCCGCAGAAAGGCAGAGAGCCGGACAGCTGGAGGGGCAGAGCCACAATGTCCTGCTGGATATCAGGGACACCATCCGCACCAGCATAGATCTCCTCTCTCAGGTGGTCCACACCGACTCCTCCTCCAACCGCAAGCCCTTCCCCACCTATGTCAACCAGACCCTCAAGGAAATGGCGGATCCACAGTACCAGCAGGTGAAGGACCGGATCACCAAGCTGCTTCACAACCCTCCAGACCCAGAGGAACCTGCTCCCACCCAGTCCAGGCCTGCTCCTCCACCCCAGGTGATGTCCCTCCCATTCCAAGGCTTCCCACAGGCCCTCACCTACCAAGGCTATGGCTACCAGGAGGTTCAACAGCACAGGCAGCAGCCCTTCCCAGTCCAGGCACAGAGTCATCGGGCGATACCATTGCCACCTGTTTCACTGATGCCACCGATGCCACCCACGCCAATGATGCCACCCACGACAGCGATGCCACCCATGCCAATCCTCACCCAGCTGCAGAGCAGACAGCCCCACTACACTACTCCTTCCTCCACCACACAGCCAAGCCCGGCCTCAGTACATCTGTCATCAGTACTGGGGCTGACACCCCATGGCATGGAGGAAGGACCTCTCAGCATCGCGGGGCTGAGCCAGCTGTCCGAGACCTTTCTCAATACACCGTCCTCTATTGTCCTCTCGAAGCCAGGCACTCCAGCACCACCCACCACCACAGCACCTGGACCCTTCACCCCTGAGACTGGGCACACCTCCGAGTGACCAATAAGAGTGCCAGAGACCAGCTAGCTGGCTACCTGTGGACTTTATTTGGACACTTGACTTGGGTCATTTTTTTTTTACATCTTGTTGTTCAATAAAGTTCATCTTTGATTCACACACTTGCTTCATTGCTTTTTTTGAATAAAGTCTTGGTGGAAACTTTTAGAATTGGCTTAAGCCTTTGCAAGCTTGTGGGATGGGTTAAGATAGCAGTGGGGTGGACAGGGATACCTGTGGGATGAGCAGGGATACCTTTGGGATGGCTAATAGCTGTGGGATAGATAAACCTCCAGTGCAAGCATAGTGGGACTGTATGGTCCACCCTCCCAGGTGCCACACCTATGGCCCTTTATTATCAATAATAATGAACATCCACACATGTCAACACAAACACAACTCTTTATTAAACGCCCTGTTCATTGTAGGCCCACCCAACATACATGACCCAATCTCATACGTGTGATGAGACAGGTTGAAGGAAGCATCCATTAAGCATCTACCATCCTGTCTTGCCACTCCACCGCTCCAGCTGGGGAGTTGCACCAGTGTTTCAGGAGGTTGCACTGCTTCTTCCCTTCCCGTGAGGCTCTGTTGTGGCCTTGCACATCCTGAGTGTCGATCAGGTTTCGCCCTTGCCTCCATTCACCAGGCTCCATGTCCCCATTGCCTTGTTCACGGTCCACGAGCCTGTTCTGCAAGACTGGGTAGCGGGTGCGCATGAGATTGTGCAGGATGCAGCAAGCTTCCACAATCCTCCTCACGGTCTCTGGGCGATGCTGCATGGTGGTGAGAAGTACCTGGAACCTGTTGGCCAGGATGCCAAAGGCGTTCTCCACCACCCGCCTTGCCCTGGACAGCCTGTAGTTGAAGATCCTCTCTTCACGGGTCAGGAGTCTGGAAGTGTATGGCTTCATGAGGTAGGTTCTGAGGGAGAAGGCGTCATCCCCCACGATGAAGTAGGGCACATCTTGCGTGTCGTTGGGCAGGGGATCTGGATCTGGGAAGCCCACAATGAGGTTGCCTTCCAGCCCCTCCTTGAGGTGACTGGCGTTGTATACCTGGGCATCTGAACATGAGCCGTTGCCTGAAGCATCGATGTACATGAACTTGTAGTTAGCATCGACCATTACGAAGAGGATGATGCTGAAGAAGCCCTTGTAGTTGAAATAAGTGGACCCCGACTTGGTTGGAGCTTTGCAGGCCACGTGCTTGCCATCGATGGCTCCAACGGTGTGTGGGAAGTTCCACCTCTGATACCACTGCTCTGCAACTTTCTTCCATCCTTCTTCAGTGGAGGGGCACTGGAGGAGCTCCTCCTTGTATTCTTCGATGATGGCCTGCACCACTTCTCTGACCACAATGCTGATGGTGTTGTGTGGCAGCCTCCAGGCGTACTGCATGTTTCTGTACGTGGTTCCAGAGGCCAGGTGGTGCAGAGTCAGTGCCACCTTCAGTCCAGGGTCCAGGCTGGGACGGAAGTTGGTGTTTGCCTTGGTCAACCTGGGTGTCAGGCGCTGCACAACTTCATCAAACATGGCTGGAGGCATCCTCATGAAGTTCTGGAACGCCCGAGTGTCTTCGTTCCTGAGCTCCACCATCAGCTTGTTGTACAGCCCGTACTCTGCTCTTCTCCTGATCCATTTTCAGACCCGGACGCTTCTTGGCCGCCTCTTTTTCTTCCCATAGTAGAGTTCACAGAGCCTGTAGATGGCTTTGTACTGTTGCAGAAGGATGGTGGCTTCCAAAAGGACTGTGGTACGATCCACAGTGGACATGACTGGATGCTGTGGAAGAGCAAGAGTCAGATGAAGGCTGCAGAGGTCAGCACAGGTGGGCTGCTGGTCTGAAAGTGAGATGCAGACGAGTTGCTCCCCCTTTTTATAGGCAGTGTAGGTGTCCCTTTGCATCCTCTAGGCATCCTCTAGGCATCCTCTAGACATCCTTAATATCCGAGATAGATCCCCTCTGCGAACGTTTTTTCTGCTTTTAACTCTTTGTTTCCGTGCTGCATCCATTCTGCATCCGTTCTGCATCTGTTCCACGTCCGTTCCGCTTCTTCCCTGCGTCCGGGCAGATGTGAGTTCCGCGGATTCGCAGCGGATGCCTAGCGGATATAGCAGATGCGTAGCGGATGCGTAACGGATGCATAGCGGATGCGTAGCGGATGCAGAACGTACGAACTGGATACATTTTCCGCGCAAAAGTTTTAGGCAGCCCAAAACTTTGGGAGCGGATGAAACGTCCATAAACGGATGCTGGACGGATAGAGAGGATGAAAAATGGAGGCAGTGAGTACAGAACGGATACATCGCATTAACCAACAGATGGCAAGGTTTTTTGTCTGTTTTACATCCTCTTTGCATCCGTTGGTTCAGTGTGATATGGGCTTTATTGAATGTGTCTTGTAAGTTCTTTCAGTTTGTTCGTAATATAGCTTTGGATCATTTTCCTCAATAAATAAATGAACAAATATAATGTTTTGACTCATTTGTTCATCACTCATTTGTTATCTAGTTTTAGAACATGTGGTGAACAGATCATGTTTTAGGTCATATTTATGCAGACATATTGAAAATTCAAACTGGTTCACAAACATTTAAGTACCAATGCATACATTTACAAAAACACACTTTCAACCAAGGATTTATCCTCCCTATTGGCAACTATGACACCCTCTATCTTCTTAATTGGTAGGCTTTATATTCCACTTGACCTTTTATTTGTGTGGCCTTCAGTGGTTTTAGTGTCGCACTTCAATATTTGCCACTGGTGAGTCAACATAGAAAAAGAAACATATTGATGTTTGGACTTACATTTAAAAATCCATCACTAGAAACTGATGTAGTAGCATCCCTGAGCACCAAATTCAATAAATGAGAAAAGCATGGGGCAAAAATTATCAAGGATCTTACTCTTGGAAGAGTATCTGTGCTCTTATGTGCTTTCTTTTTGCATTGGCACCATTATTATAGTCCTGACCTCTTCTTCTTTTTAAGAGGCCCATTTGTCATACCAGCTCCTATAGCCCTCTCTCTGACAGTCACATTTTCTCTACCTTGTGCTGTTATTATAAAATGCACCATTAAAGCCATTTGTTCCATATGGCTGATTTAGGTGTGTATTCCAGTATATAAGAGAAATCATACAATCTTCTCTTGAAGCTGATCATCTGTGGTGGCCTTTAACCTCTGTCTTATCTCAAGCTCTTTCCATCAATGGACTGCTTTCTGGTGCTTTAGTGCCTCCTCATGGCATTCCAGTTTTTCTTTTCTCCCTGTAGAAACTAATGTGGCTGTAACATTAGACTTGAGGATGCTGTTTGTCATAATATAACACTTCTGGACAATTATCTGGAATAATCTCTACAATATAAGAAAGAGGTACAGTTTGTCCAACTGGAGAAGCACTGGGTTTCAGCACAAGAAGGTTACTCACCTTATCTCAGCTCTTTGCCATGAACATTTTTTTCAATAAAGTTTGAAGAAGTCCAAACTTCAATGTAATATAGCACACCCTCCCCACACACCCCATCACAATATGTACTTGGGAAGTGACCCATATGGCAGGTAATTTCTATTGTGGCATCTTGTGCTTTGGAACTCACTCAGGAAGAAATGGGCTTGCATCGAGATCTGACCAATGCAGAATAAGATAAAAGTACTGCTTCCCATGATGGCAAGTCGGCAAGTTTAAGACTGGTGGACTTCAACTCCCAGAATTCCTGAGCTAACAAGACTGGAGGAGGAATTCTGGGTGTTGGGCTTGTGGACTCACAAGTCTTAAAGCTGTCAAGTTTGAAGACCCCTGATTTAGAAATTATATTTCTGTGCACCCCTCAGCCATGTTCCATTGTTGGCTCCTGCTTTGTTCTGAACTACTATCCCAAATTCTTTTTTCACACATTTTATCTAGCCAGGTATTTCCCCCACTGACCCCAGTGCCTCTGCATTTCAGTTCTATTTCTGAGTTTCATATGTCTCTGATAAACTTCATTTTACTTTTTTCAAGTTGTTCCTCGAACTTATAGAGACCATTTTCAGTTAAGCTATTAGCTATCCTACCCGCTTTTGTATCAGCTGACAATGTATAAATATTCATTTTTTGTTATGAAGGCCTAGGACCTCTTGTTGCAAGCATTGTACTTGTTTCTTTATCCAGTATGATGAGGAACAGTGAATAAACATCTTTGAATACAATTTTCAAGCCAACTCCATTACTAATTGTCTAATTGTCTAATTACTAATTGTCATGCCATTACCTATGACAATTAACTACTTTGCTAATCAGAATAGATGTTAAATATTCAAGGAGAGAAATTATTATTTGTGAAGTCAGTAAACACTCTCTGACAAAAATGTCCATTGTAAATTACTTTGAAGGTTGTATGACTTGCTCATTTTGCCCTGGGGATAAATTTGTTGGAGAAACAACAGCTATTTGAGACAGGGAAGTTAATAAAGACATTCATGTTTTTTCAGTTGGCTTAATTCCTAATAAAGAGAGAAAGGGAAATGTTAAAATTACTGGTTTTTTTCAGTTCAGTTTCCAAATACGAATTCAGTGTTTATATGTATTTGGAGTGTAGATGGTATTTTTTATTGTTAGTTGAGTTGGGTTGAGTTGAGTTGAGTTGAGTATAGTTTGCTTTACAAGATTTCCTGTCTGCCACATAACTGTTGATTTGTAACTGCTTTGAAGATTTAGTAAACTCTGAGGCTGTGGAGTTGTTAATTTTTTCTGTTCTCCTTTTGTTTTTGTTTTTTTCTTGAGAGGTTGGATTAAATTCCAAGATATTTAGGAATTTATGACTACTTAATTACCTTTATAGAACAGTGAAGATCATTCAAACTGATTAGCAAATAAATAAATAAATTATTAAAATAATAAATAAAATAAAATGAGATGAGATGTGGAAAACATAGATTATTCTGTCAGCCCTCAGGTACTGTTGTCCAGATCCTGTTAACCAGAATGTCATGAGATGCTTTGTCAAATTCTTTGTTGATCAAAATAAATATTTATCTACAGGATCTCAAACAGATTAAGGAAGTTGCCCAATCAAAAATTAAATTTTAGTCTGGAAAGACTTTATTTTTGACAAATCCATCCATGATTTAGTATTTAAATTGTTTTGAAACATATCGAACAATTAACTTGTTATGAAACTAATAGATCTCTTTGTGGTCTGTTCAAGTTCCATGGAGTCTCCTTTTCCCCATTGTTGAATAAGGTCAATGAATATTTGTCTTTTTCCAGATCTCTGGCATTCACCAGCTTGTCAACATTTCTCAAATATAAAGATTCAGCGAGGCCATCATCAAATCTCTCAGAATTCCAAGATAGAGTCCATTTAGGAGATTGGTATCCCTTCATATATTGTCTTATGAATATTACCACTTACTGTAAAAGTTGAGCCTTCAAAAGCAGGGAGCCTTCCAGTCCTCCCTGCTCTACACTTTTTAATGTTTTGAGTTGAAGACTGAAATTGGCCATTAACAGCTCATCAGAGACTGCATTTCCAAAACTAGGCAGAATCAGATCAAGGAAGTAGAAGAAAACTCAAATTAAGCACAAGCAGAAGAAAACTCAAATTAAGCACAAGCA
Organism: Laticauda colubrina; assembly: GCA_015471245.1. Lineage (NCBI taxonomy): Eukaryota > Metazoa > Chordata > Lepidosauria > Squamata > Elapidae > Laticauda > Laticauda colubrina. Next base: position 17,551,294 of record BLBF01000032.1, read on the forward strand.
GAAGAAAACTTAAATTAAGATTATATGAAATTAAGCTTAAATTAAGTTTATTTGATGAAATTAAAATATAAGTGAATTAATGTAGTATGGGAGCAAATTTGTGACTAATTCTCAGGGGTCTATTCTGGTCTTCAGGGTGACTACATGAGAGTATGAGGTCTTAAGCTTGGCATTCTAGTGTGAAATATCCCCACAGTATGTATGTACTCTTAAAGTTTTTTTTTAAAAGTTTCTTATTTGAAATACGAACAGTAACATACCGGTTGCCCTCAACTTATAATCACAATTGAGCCCAAATTTTTTTGATAAGCGAGACGCTTGTTAAGAGAAACACTGCAGTTGTGAAGCTAATTACACAGTTGTTAAGGAAACCTGGCTTCCCCATTGACTTTGCTTGTTGGAAAGTTGCAAATGGTGATCATATGACCCTGGGATTCTGCAACCATCATAAACATGAGTCAGTTGCCAAGTGCCCAAATTTTGATCATGTAACCATGGGGATGCTGCAACAGTCATAAAGTGTGAAAAATGGTCAAAAGCTTGGCTTAAAGTTGCCAAGGCTGGAGACCCCTGATCTAAAGGACAAATTTCCCAGTCTAAACTTCTAATACAGTTAAAATCAGTTCAAGTCTCCTTCAACCTGTGCTCACCTCTTCACAGTGTGGTTATATGCAGTTTTCTTTGCCTCAGTACATTAGCTGTATTCAGGATATTTCCTCAGTTCTATTCTAGTCCAGAATCCTGAGATTTCTGCCTTGTCTTCCATCCAAATACAAATAGCAAATCTAGATCCATCTCTGGTAAAGCCCATGTCACACTGAACCAACGGATGCAAAGAGGATGTAAAATGGACAGAAAAGCTTGCCATCCGTTGGAAAACGCGATGCATCCGTTGTGTACTCATTGCGTACGTGTTTCATACGGTCTATCCATAAAATATCCATCTACTGCTATTTCATCCACTCAAAAAGTGTTGAGCTGCACAAAACCCTTTGAGTGGATGAACTTTCTGCCGCGTACGATCTACATCCGCAACACATACGGGCAACAAACGTTCTAAGTCCGTTGTCATCCATAACACGTCTGATGTATCCTCTCGGCATCCTCTGGGCATCCACGCAACTCACATCCGCTGCAGTGGAAAATGGAAAGAGGGAGGAAGCGAAAGGTACGCAGAACGTCCACACAGCGTTAGTAACACAGACATAGAAAGGATGTAAGCGGATGCATCTCGTATTATAAAGCATTAAAACAGACAAAAAATTCATATATTTTTTGTATCTCAGATATTTAGGATGTCTGGAGGATGTCTCGAGTATGTGGGGACACCGAGCGGAAAACCGACATTTCCTATAAAAAGGGGGAGGAAATCACCTGGATCTCACGATCAGTCCAGCAGCCCTGGTGTGCAGACCTCTTCAGCCTTGCTCTTGCTCTTCCACATCATCCATTGATCTCCACCATGGATCATCGCATACTCCTTTTGGTAGCCGCCATCATTCAACACCAGAACCATGCCCTCTTCAGACTGTTTCACCTTTTCTACGCAAGGGGAAGAAGGAGATGTCCAAGAGCTGTCTGGGTCTGAAGGTGGATCTGGAGAAGAGTGTAGTTTGGACTTTATGACAAGCTGATGGTGGAGCTGAGGAATGAAGACCCTCGTGCATTCCAGCACTTCATGAGGATGCCACCAGTCATGTTTGACGAAGTTGTGGAGCGTTTGAGACCCACGTTGACCAAGGCAAACACCAACTTCCATCCCAGCCTGGACCCTGGGCTCAAGGTGGCACTGACTGCACCACCTGGCCTCTGGGACCATGTACAGGAGCATGCAGTATGCCTGGAGGGTGCCACACAACACCATCAGCAAAGTGGTCAGAGAAGTGGTGCAGGCCATCATCAAAGAATACGTGGAGGAGCTCCTCCAGTGCCCCACCACAGAAGAAGGCTGGAGGAAAGTTGCAGAGCAGTGGTATCAGAGGTGGAACTTTCCCCACACCATTGGAGCCATAAATGGGAAGCACTTGGCCTGCAAAGCTCCACCCAACTCAGGGTCCAATTATTTCAATTACAAGGGCTTCTTCAGCATCATCCTCTTTGCCATGGTTGATGCTGACTACAAGTTCATGTACATTGATGCTTCAGGCAACGGCTCATCTTCAGATGCCCAGATATACAACACCAGTGACCTCAAGGGTGGGCTGGAACACAACCTCATCATGGGTTTCCCAGATCCAGACCCCCTACCCAACGACACACAAGATGTGCCCTACTTCATCGTGGGGGATGACGCCTTCTCCCTCAGAACCTACCTCATGAAGCCCTACACTTCCAGATGCCTCGCCCGTGAAGAGAGGATCTTCAACTACAGGCTGTCCAGGGCAAGACGGGTGGTGGAGAACGCCTTTGGCATCCTGGCCAACTGGTTCCAGGTACTTCTCACCACCATGGAGCATCGCCCACAGACTGTGAGGAGCATCGTGGAACTCATGTGCACCCGCTACCCAGTGTTGCAGAACAGGCTTGTGGACCGTCAACAAGGAGTGGGGACATGGAGCCTGGTGAATGGAGGCAAGGGTGAAACCTGATAGACCCTGTGGATGTGCAAGGCCCCAACAGAGCTTCACGTGGAGGGAAGAAGCAGCGCAACCTCCTGAAACACTGGTGCAACTCCCCAGCTGGAGCAGTGTTGTGGCAAGACAGGATGGTAGTTGCTTAATGGATGCTTCCTTGAGACTGTTGCATAACACTGATGAGATGGTGCCATGTATGTTGAGTGGTCCTACAATGAATAGAGCATTAATAAAGAGCTTTGTTTATTTTAAAATGTGTTGATCAATGAATATATTGTTCTTGATAATAAAGGTCCATATGTGTGGCAGCTGGGAAGATGGACCATAAAGTCCCACTATGCTTGCACTGGAGGTTTATCTATACCACAACTATCCTTACCCATCCCACAAACATGCAAAGGCTTAACTCTTTTTTCAAAGTTTTCCCCAGCACTTTATTAAGTAAAAAAAATGAACCAAGTGTGTGAAGGAAAGATAACCTTTATTAATAACAAACTGTATGACTTTATTAAAAAGCAAAATGACCCAAGTAAAGTGTCTTTAAGCAAAGATAAGGTGAACAGGTAACAACTCAGTCTCTGGCACTCTTCTCAGTCACTCTGAGGTGTGCCCATGGTCTCAAATGTAAAGGTGCCAGGGACTGTGGAGGTGGATGTTGCTGGAGTGTTGGTCTGAGGCACCATTGGGGTGCCTGGCCCCGAGAGTACAACATGAGATGGTGTGTGCAGGAAGCTCTCAGAGAGCTGACTCAGTCCGGTGAGGTTGAGAGGCACTTCCTCAAATACCTGGGATGTGAGGCCCAAGACTGATGACAGATGTTCTGAGGAAGGGCTTGGCTGTGGGGTGGAGGAAGGAGGAGTGTAGTGGGGCTGTCTGGCCTGCAGCTGGGTCAGCTGAGGTGTCTGTGGCATCCGAGGAACCTGGGTGTGGTCTGGGAAGGGCTGCCTCTGCTGTGGGAAGTCCTGGTAGTGGTAGGCTTGGTAGGCGAGGGGCTGCTGAAATCCGTGGAAGGGCTGTGACATCGCCTGGGTGGACAAGCAGACCTGGAGTGGGTAGGAGCAGCTGGGCCTGGAGGGTGGTGCAGAAGAGCGGTGATCCTCTCCTTCATCACCTGGTACTGGGCCTTGGGCATGTCCATGAGGGTCTGGCTCACGTACGTGATGAAAGGCTTGCGGTTGGAGGATGGTATGTCGAAGTGGACCAGCTGGGAGAGGAGATCTGTGCTGGCTTTTATTGTGTCCCTGATCTCCAAGAGGACAGTGTGGCTCTGTCCCTCCAGTCTGCCTCTCTGCCTGCTTTCTGTGGAGGTGGAGCTGGGGGTGGGTGTGGGTTGGTCTCTGGTGGCTGCTTCTTCTTGCTCCATCTGAGACAGGGGATCCTCCACGTCCTCCAGCATGGGGAGTGCAGCTGTCGGGGGGGTCTCTGTCGGGGGGCCCTCTGAAGACACCTGCCTGGACACTGTAGCTGTCTCCTAGCTGGAAGAGGAGTGGCTCTCTGTGGGCTGTCTGAGGGAGAGGGTTGACAGAGGGGCTGCTCCTCGGTGGCGGATCTCACCCTCCAGGAAGCTGCACCTGGCCATGACATAGGTCTCTCGGTCAGTGAGCTTGACAGCAGCCTGCCCGGATTTCTTCAGGTGCAGCTTGCCATACCAGGTGTGCATATGCTTCCACCACCCCAAGAGGACATCTGAAGTGTAGCCCAGGCTCTCCGCCTTCTCTCTCCATGCTGCCTGCTTCCGCTTGGTGTTGTGATAGAGCCTGTGGCCCTTCCTCCACATGTACTCGTTCTCCCTCAGCCATTCCAGTACCTCGTCCTCATGGTCTTCGGAAATGGAGTCCTGTTTCCTCTCTCCCTTCTCCTTGCCTTGCCTCTTCCTCCCTCTGGCAGGAGCTTCAGGGCCTTCAGCAGCAGGGCTTTGAGGGCCTTGGAGCTGGTCCACCACAGCAGCAGCAGCAGGAGAAGCACCACCAGCAGCAACACCACCAGCAGCACCAGCAGCAGGAGAAGCACCACCACCACCAGCAGCAGCAGCAGAAGCACCAGCAGCTTCAGAGTCAGCGCCAGGGGGTGGGATGGTGGTTCTGTCCTTCTTGCCAGGGCTGGCAGGAGTAGGCACAGGCTTTCTCTTCTTCCCCATGGTGTTCTCTTAAGATGTCTCTGGCAGCAGGTCTTCCTCTGAATGGTGACCTGCTTGCGAGCTGCATCCTTTTATATCCGCGGAGCTTACGCAATTCATCCTCCCTGCATGCGCAGTGAACACTTTGCATCCGCTATGCATCTGCTATGCATCCTATAGGCGTCCGTGATGCATCCACGTCATCTGCTATACATGCGCTCCTTCTGCTACGCGTCCGCTTTGCTGTTCTCCCCCGGAAGCCCTGCAGATGTGTCATCCGCTTCGAACCGCTTCCATCCGCTAGGCTTCCTACGAACATCCGCTTTACATCCCCGCTACATCCTCCCCCCATCCATTCCTTTCCATTGTTGTCTGCTCTGTTTATGCAAATTTGGGGCACTTTTGAGAGAGGATAACAACGGATGGACAATTTGCTCGTCTTCTGTGTCCTTTTTACATACATTTTGCATCCGTCGGCCAGTGTGACCTAGCCTTAAGCTTTTCTAAGATCAGGCAAAATAAGCTAGAGACTACCACTTGTGATAAATGTCAGTTTATAAAGTATAGTACAAAAAAATGAGGGGAAAAAATCTGAGTCAGTTTGAATAGGGAAGAGGCGGTTTTGACATGAAGACTATTAAAAACTAATCTCATCATAATCTTAGTAGCTATCATTATGTTTTTGGATTATGTTGTTCTATTTTGTTTATTCTTGTAGTAAATTTATCATCAGGATGGACGAATGGAATTTAAAAGCATCAAATCCCATCTGATTCTTACTGGCTGAAATAACATATTGTAGACGTCAAAGAATGGGTGAGAGAAGACTGATCATTTATATAACTGTGGAAATGAGTACTAAGGTAGTCTTTGAAAATTATTTTAAAGCAACAAGTAAATGCAAGAATCTTTTTAAAATTAAAAATATCAAAAGAATATTCCCCAAATTTCTAGGAATATAAGTTTCATTTATGTGTTTATTAATAAATGGGGAAACTCTACAGAAAAATTTTTTTTAAGTCACACTCTTTGCATATCCTAGAGGGATATCAGGAGCTAGTATCAACAGCCACCGTGTTTCTCATAAAATAAGGCCGGGTCTTTTTTTTTTTTTTTTGAGCCCTGAAAAGATGGCTAGGACGTCTTTTTGGGGGTGACTTAATATCTTCCCCCACGCACACCTCCACCTAGAGCACCCCATGCACACTCACCTCTCCATGAGGCTGCCATTGGAAGCTCCCCAAAAGGTAGTCACCAGCCGCTTCTATTGGCCGGTAGAAGTAGCCTCGGGGCAAGCACCCAGGCATACTCACCTCACCATTAAACTCTTTCTGTCAGCCGATGGAAGCTCCCCAAAGTCAGAGTCACCAGCCACTTTGGGGTGAGGCGTGGCTGCCCATAGGGCGCTCCTGAGAGGAGTGCCCCATGCACACTCTTCTCGAGGCTGTTTCTATCGGCCGATAGAAGCTCCCAAAAGGCAGAGTCACCAGCTGCTTCCATCAGCCAATAGAAACGGCTTTGTGGCGAGGGGAGTGCGCATGGGAGAGTGGCTGAAAACTTTTCTTAGCAGAAGGGAAGCAAGCTGAGTTTCTCTCTCTCTCTCTCTCTCTCTCTCTCTCTCACACACACACACACACACAAACACACACACACACGCAAACGCCACCCCTGCTAGCCCTTGTCCCTGCACCAGGTCAGCCAAGCCCTTCTGGTGAGGGAAGGTTTCAGCATTTGCGGGGTTCCCACTTCTGCCCTCCCCTCTCCAGGCCAGACCTTTTCGGGGCACCCTGCCAAAGTCCCAAGGCAGCTGACCTCCCTTTACCTGCTGCCACTGCTGATTTGGGGAGCAGGGGGCCACCAGGGATAGAAGAGGAGGCAGCAGAGCTTGGCTACCCTTAGAAGGGAGATTGGGCGGGCTCCTGAAAGGAGATGCAGGAGCGGTCCTCATAGTAATGTGGCGGGGAAGCGGGATGAGTGTGAAAGGGTCGCCACCGCAACACAGGAGGGAGGGAGGGAGCTGGAGCGAAGAAGGGCAGGAGAGAAGCTAAACCGTCTGTTGTTCTGGTGAGGGCCGAATATTTGCAGGGGCTGGTTGGAAAGGCCTAATTTTAGTATGAATCTTGAGTCATGGTGGGAAAGCTTAATGGTGAAGGCACTCTGCACATGATCCGAGGCAATCCTGCCACAGCTCCTGGGTGGTATTGCTAACAGTTGGAGGGAGTTTGATAACTTCAGCAATGCCTCCTTTCTCTCTTTCTCTCTCTCTCTCTCTCAGCGCCTGAAAGATCACCTGTCATTAACCAATTAACCAATGCCAGCCTCAGAATCCCTTATTTTGGCATAATTCGGGATGAGAGAGGAGCCATAAAACCAGGGACTTGGTGACAAGGTACAGATTCTTTTTTTTTTTTATTAAGTTCAATCACTAGACATTTATGGATTTCATCAGACGTCGGAGGCGTTCAGAAGAACTTTTGAAAAACTTGTGGGTCTAACTTTGAGAAGCAATGAGTTTTGTCCTTTCAAATGGCGGAGGTTAGGAGACCTCCCCTCTCTTTTAGCTGAGGGAGACATGGGTGATTTTAGTCTAAAAGCTGCCCCAGAGAGATTGATCAGAGATTGGGCAAGAAAGCAAAACAAGAATACATTTGGGCTAAGGCCATTTCTCCCATTCCCTCTGTCGCAATCTCACAATTTTCATCCAGACACAAATACGTGTGTGCTTTCTCTCCTGCCCCATTGGTAGATTCAAAGATAACTAATGCATGCTCCCCTCACCACAAGGCCATTTCTATCAGCCGATGGAAGCTCCCCAAAGGCAGAGTCAGCAGCTGCTTCGACCGGCCGATTGAAGCAGCTGGTGACTCTGCCTTTGGGGAGCTTCCATTGGCTGATAGAAACGGCCTCATAGTGAAGGGAGTGCGCATGGGCACTTGCCCCAAGGTTGCTTCTACTGTCCGATAAAAGCAGCTGGTCACTCTGCCTTTTGGGAGCTTCTATCAGCCGATGTTCTATAGATAGTAGATCAGGGTATTCTAGCCTAGGCTACCTGCATGGCACTCCTAAAGGCAAGTTTTCTCCTTTCCTTCCCTTCCCATTTCTCTTCACCTCGTGTAATTCTAACGAACGATGTGAGAAATGGTGGGGAAATGCATGGTTTAAATAGGCCTAAATTTTGGACCGGGGCTTAATTTCACCTCATGCCTAGAAATCATGCTGGGCCTTCCTATTGGTGGAGGCCGTATTGTTGGAGAAACACGGTATTAGCATTTGTGTAGAATAAACTATAAGAAATTATGGTGATTGGTGCAATCATTCTCATTTATTGTGTGAAAAATCAACTCTGTTTCCAAATTAATTACAAGTTATTGTAAAAAGCAGGTGAGCAAATTGGAAGTCTTTTTCTTTATGATCCTGGTTAGATTTATCACTTGTTCATGAATGGCAGTCCTTCAAGTTGATTGGAAAAGCAGTTCTGTTTGAGTACCATTTTTAAAATAGTATTACCTTAAATGTGCTGAGAACACATAGGACAGAGATTGACTATGCAAATTGATAAAAATGGCTTACAGATGCAGATTGATGGATCCTGAACTGTAAAGCATAAGGATTTGCTGCTCAAGATCTGTAGTTATTCCAGTGTAAGTATCCCCAACCAACATGTTGGGGACTACATTTCCCAGAATTTCAATATTGTAATATTTCCAATATAGTCATGGTTAGACTTTCATATTTCTGACTCATCTGAAAGGCTCTAGAATGAAAAAGTTTATTCTAGCAAAAATTGTACAACCCATGTTTCCTATTTACCCCAACAATCAGGTTGAACGTTGGTCCTGTGATACATCAAGATGAAGACAGCACATGTGCCTTGAGACAGGCCCAGTATGTTGATGTTATTGAAGGCTTTGATTCATAAAAGAAGGAAGGAGTATTATGTATGTTTGTCCCATTGAGTTACTTCTCAAGTAATAAAAGGAAGAAATAAAATTCTAACAACAAACAAACAACTTGTTCCTTAGATAGAATTTACACACCAATAGCCACAATTTCCTTTTTGGGTCATCTATATTCCTACCTGATCAATTATTCAAATTTCCTTTATATCAGGGAAACATAAACTTAACATTGTTATTATTTATTACATTTATATGCCACTCATCTCACCATCAACGACTCTTGATAATATTGTTTGCCAGGCAACCATACTATAAGACTGAGTTGAAGCAACCTCAACATATTGTTAAACAACTAACTAAATAACCTCAACATATTGCTAAACAACTAACTAAGTAGCTAAACAAACAAGGTCCCATTTCAATCTAGTAAATGGTATTGGGATGAAAAGAAGAAAAGGATTCTCCTGAAAAGTGGATACTTGATTTATTTGCTAAAAAACACTCCAATCAGGACTTGTTAGTTTGTGAGACTGAATTTAAAAACCTCAAAAAATATGTAACAGGATTACCAAAGAACGCGGGATAACCCCAGTCAATACAGATGAGATTAGAGCTCTTAATAATTAACTTCAGGCTTCCCGAGAAGATGGCTGATCATGTCATTCTGATAAAGTTAATGAATTGATAACATCAGCATCTTATGGGATTTGCTTATTTTGTGATGCCATTAATCAAAATTATTGTTTACTGCCCTTGTATAAATGTATTACTACTTATGTCATAGATTATTATAGCATCCATAATGATATATATTTCCTTTTTTCCTATTACAGGGCTTGGCTCTTCATCTTCTCTTTGATTCCACCAAGCAGCCATGCATCTTAAAATGTACTGGATAATTCCACTGGTCATGCTGCAGTCATAGAATGAAACTCCACAATCCTATGTTTTTTTAACAATTCATGATCTTTTTTTAAAAAAAAAAAGCTAAATGGAATTCCAAATGGCTTTAAGCAAGAGTCAGCCCTCTTTACTATTTCCCAGTCATATAATTTATCCACCCAACCTTCTGCTTGAGGGACTGCTGTGAAATTCAACCCAGACAATTAGAATTCCCACAAAGTAATGTTGTCAAGGAATATGACTCAACAGTGGTACATTTTTCAGGAGTATAATAAATCTATATGTTCAACCACCTGTCAATTCAGTATGTAGTTGGCAAAGATATCATCTGTACGTACAAGACCATTGAGGAAACATGGCCCTCTCCTCTAGGAACACTCCAGATTGAGGGCCGAATGTAATTTCAAATTGATGCATTACAATCTTAGTTTCCATGATGCTTTAGTTACGGTTCTGTGTTTCTCTTCATTATTGCTGGAGACTTTGGACATCTTTTTGAGCAGAGAGGCAGGATGTCAGTTCCAAAAGGAGGAAAAACTGCAAAAAGGTTATAAGAATTTTAAGAAGGCCTATATCTTATGCAATGGATGGCTGTCTGAAAATGCTCAGCTTGAATTCTCGCAAGGTGCTTCAGTCCCAGAAATGCGTATTCCTTTTCTTTTGAAATCTGATTCCCAAGGATCTCTTTGTTTAAATGGTCCAAGAGTTTTTGCTAAACTACCTTAGCAGAACTTGATGGATAGATGGCTAAATTCAGTGCCATTAAATAAATAATTGTCTAGTCTCAGCAACCAGTTGGATAGATTCTCTCCAAGATCATCAGTCTTTGGCTGGTTAGGTCTTTTGAGATGCATTCATTGTTGTAATCAAGACCATCCAGCATCCAGCTGGTCTGCCTAACATATTTACAATAACTAAAATGTAGGAACTGCTTATAGTTTTTAGTCTGCTTTCCCCCCCCCCAGAAACTTGCACTCAATAGCTAACTCCTGCTTTGTCCTTTCTGAGTTCTTCCCCATCATGTATGATGTTCGTTCTTTTTTCTTTCTCTCCAGTTCATTGATTAGGACCACATTTCACTACCTAGTGGACATTTGTGTTCTTTTTCCTTCCTCAATTTTTGGTGTTTTAGATGAATGTCTTCTCTGTTCAGCATATTGTCATGATTCCCATTTGAATGCTAGTAAAAGGTCACTGAGAAATGCTCACTCATAACCTAGCAAGTGAAAGAACATAGCCATTAAATCTGACCATCCAATCACTTTCAGTCTCCCTCTGATTGAGCAAAGGAGTAACTGATTTATAGTGGTTTCAAAATGCCACATTATATATTTGCGGCAGCAGCAGAAAAGGTAATGTTTTTGCAAGATATTTCTGTGATGTCAGCAATCCAACTGCAAATCTGCCTTTCCAACATTTTATTACCTACTCCTAAAAAAAAAAAGTCTTCATGCTGCATATAAAACTTTGCAGCCAAGTTCTTGATTTATATAATTTCTTTTTCAAAATAAAACAGCATTGAGATGATGGTAGTTTTCAGAGTCTTATAAATGAATCCCTAGTGAATTCAGTATGTACATACATTATAAGTGTGTGTGTGTGTGTGTGTGTGTGTGTGAGAGAGAGAGAGGGGGGGGGGAGAGAGAAGATGGACAAACAGACAGATTATGGTGATATAGCAAATCTGGATCGCAACTGATTATGGGTGCCAACTCCTGAATTAAAAAGGGAGCTCAAAAGAGCAGTTCAAAATCTCTGAGAACTAGACCCAGGTCATATAGAACTATTCCTTGCTGATTTGGAAATTCACCTTATTGAAGGAGAAAAAGGTGGAGGAAGACTGGGATATGTAGACTTCAGACAAGGCCTGGTTCTTACTGTCAGCCTGCAAAGTACAGCAGCATAAGTTTTGGGATCATGAAAAATGCAAGGCTTCCCAAACCCACCAGCTCCAGACATGAAGATCCCTTACTGTTAGGAAGCATACTAATTATATTTTTCAGGCTTCCAGGTGCTAACTCAATATAACCATGCTTGCTTGCGACAGCATTAAGTAAGACTGAAAATCATAAATCCAGGAGTTGCTATGAAAGGAGTGGACAAAATGGAAGAAGCAGCACAGGGAATTCTCCGTGTTGTAGAGAGACGGCAGTGTAAATGATTTCCGTTTTTAGCCAGTATAATTGTCCTTTACATCTTTACTGCCCCACCCCAGGAAATAGGGCATTCCAAATGACATGAGTGACTGTAACTTATATCTCCCATAAATTTACTTTGCCTTGGTTCCCAGTAAGTGCAGACTACCACATTAAAAGCCCCCAATTTACAGTCACACTTGGCAACTTTATGACATTCAGGAAAAGTCTTCTCAGACTGACAAATAAATTTATTTTACTTTCACATGCAAGTAGATGGTTCCTGAATTAAGACTCCATACATTTACTTTAGGGCATGCAGTTGCATTGATTTTTGAACCCATATACATAAACTTATATAATACATAGTAATAGATTTTCACTGCAGCCTACTTTGGTAAAATCAGACTGATGATTAACAGTCAAAGCTGAGCTTGAGCAGCCACGCAAGAATGCTAATGGTTAAACAGATCAACATCTCTATGGAAATGGCATCTAATATCACAAAGTCAGGACAGGAGTAAATTCCAAATATGGATGGTCCTGGCTATATAGAGAATCATGTTTGAGAAGTCCAGGGTTTACTCTTTCCTTTTGGTTGTCCAGAGTTTTCAATGCTGTGCTCCTTTTTCCGTTGTAGTGACTGTATTTACAAATCTGGTTGTTTTCTTGTTGTTGCTGCTACTGTTGTTTTTAATTATGGGAGGAAAGTACTGAAAAGCAGGTATTGAAAAGTACTGAAAATGCTTAAAGGAAAGTCACTGTGACAATGACAAACCTTTCTCTTGATTCCTTGGACAAGGATTACTTATGCCTAGGAGACATGAAGGTTAATATTAAAGGTGATAAGGCCATGTTTGCTTCTCTTATTATCTTTCACTCAAAGCAGCTAAGACAATATCAAAACATAAAATCAATACACAATTACTGAAACACATTTTCACCAAGACAAATGCAGCACATAGGGCTCATCTCAAAACTATCAACCAGATGAAAGAACAGTAGGATCATTGTTTTATATAAAACATTACTAAATTAGGTTTCATGAACTACTACTTAATAAACTTGCATTTCCTCTCTTTAACAGAGTTGGAAGGGACCTTGTAGATCATCCAGTTCAACTCCCCCCCCCCCGCCGCCCAAGCAGGAAATCTTACACATAATCATCACATTACCAACACATAATGAGTACCATCACTGAACAAAGCTTTCAGCTGTTCTTCCGGATTTAGTGATGAAAAAGACCACTCACACTGAACAAGTAGTAAGCTTTTATTCTTCCATTCCAAAACATTGGGTAACAACGAAGCATAATATTTTAAAGTCAGCTCTGGCTTCATCTGTAGCCAGAGCTGTATTTATGCATGTCATACATTAGCTAATTACCTAATCAATGCATCCATTACATTAATATACAGGTTATATACCAAACATCATTAACATCTATATCCCTATCATCGACACCATCCACTACCCTCAACACTCAACAATTTCTACATGGACAGTCTTGCTTCTTTCAGTAAGCCATGTTCTGCCTCTGGCATCCTTTCGGCATCTGATGTCATCAAGCTGCATCCATCTGCACTCACCATCCTGCATTATAGGGAAAATGCTGACTAAATTCATTGGACATCACGGCCACAGAAGGGATGAGTCCAGGCACTGTATGAAAACACTCCCATGCCAATCCTGAAGTAGATGCAAGACCAAGGTACAGTAGGACCACGGACTCCATTGTCGTGGCTCCATGGAACCATTATGGGAATCACCTTGGAGTCATGACAAAAGCCTTCTTACAACTTACAACTGTGTCTCTGAAGGTACCCAAGAATAATGCAACAGCTATTTCCAGTCTGGTGATCATAAGCAGATCCTGAAACCAAATAAAGCGGGCCTGTCAAACTTGGGGCCGGGGGCTGGATGTGTCACATGTTGGCCATCCCCAGTTTGGTGAAAGGGAAAAGTTGGAACATGTCACATGACACCACTGTGATGACACGAGTTTGACATGCTGAAATAGAGTGATTGTTAATTAATTAATTCAATAATGCTTCTCTTAGGTAGGAGAAGAGGAATGCAAGCCCAACAGACAGTTGCTTTCATGCAATTCCAGTACTACATAAATGTCAGCATTTTGCTATAGTTCAGTTATACTGGAAATGGTCAGATAATTTGTCTCTAGAGTCGTCAACAACAGTGTTCTGACGTGCCTTCCAGAATGATGCTTTCCTGTATCTTGCTGATTTCTTGAGGAGAGTCACTGGAAGAAGAGAGTGTGTTTGTAATATCCATAAGTACACAGTTTGAGTTTAATAGAAGAGAACATGCACTACATTGCTCAGGGTTGAACAGTTGAGTTCTTGGTGCTCTTTGGGGCTGGTTGTTGGCTGGCAGATATTTCATTACCTACTTAGTATCATAATCATCAGTGCAAGTGATTGTGGGGTTTGCTTCCTGTTTATATACTGCAGCTGACTCCACCTGTTTTGGGTAGGGGTGTGGTGTTTGCCTATTGGTTTCTTGATTAGGGTATTGTTTTCTGCTCAGTTGTTACTTGGTGCTAATCCCTATTTATCCAAGTGTTGGCTGCTTATTCAGGTCTTGGTTACTAGAGGTGATACGTTTTGGTTTTTTTTCCTTATGTAAACAGGGAGCAAACTCAGATGACATCTCAGATATGTGATCTATAAAGCCGTGAAGATCCTTTTCCAACTAGCCTTTGATCAACATAATTAGAAGAGAACCAGAAAATAGATAATTATTAATGATAGGAAGGAACAAACTCTGCCCTTTGCCAGGCAGGTGAAAATTTAATTAACTGACAGTTAAGTATTGTGGGAACTGTAATGACAGATAGATGGGATGACTTTCCACTACTAATAACTTCTGGAAATCAGAAGTATAATTAACAAATAATCACTCTATTTGGTTTTTAGGATCTGCTTATGATGACCAGATTAGAATCAGTTGTTGCACCATTCTGTATTAGAAGGGTATGAGTGCAGAAGCGAAGTTGGTAAGTTTTATATGCATATGCATGAGAGAAAAGTATTTGTGTGTGGATGGCACTTATTTGTACACTACTTCTAATATTCCATTTAGTAGTCTCAAGGCTAAACGATTGCCCATTCTTACAAGAGAAATGTCTGGATTTTGGTGGTAGCTACTCACCTCCAATCATGTCTGGTCCAGAATCTAAAAATGACCCAAAGCTAGAACTTTTATGTCCTCTTGTTTCTAAATTATTTAATGTTCCTTTGAGTGGTCCATAAGAACATATTGGGTCTAGCCCAAGAATGACGAAGACTCCATCCAGATCTTTATATGCTTACACCCAATAAACTGAATCTTGCCAGACTAAACTTTTACTATTTTCACTCCAACAGATGAGATTCTGGGAGATTCTAGGGAGTGGCTATCCTAAGTCTCTTTGATTCCCTCAGAAGCCTATTATATTTTATATACCTTAAGACTCTTTTTGGGTGTTGTCCCAAAGAGACAATCCATTTATAAATGGCATGATAATTCTTTAGCCTCTACTGGCATTCTGATACTGCCTTCAAGTTCAATTCTGGCAAAATGCACTTCCTTTCCTAATGCAATCCCTATGTCAATTTCTAATCAGAGCAAAGAATTATATCTATGGATAATATCAGTGGAAATATTAACAGTCCAGAAACCTGCTTAAGCATGGAGAAAATTAGTAACATTAAGAACAAATTAATCAACAAACAGATCAAATCACTGGGTCCATTTATCTGCTGATCTCTTTGGTTTGAAAGACTATAGTTCATGTCCTCCTGACCTATTACTGGGACAATTGGCATTGACATTCCATGGCTATTTGCTTAAGGGAAAATGAGAAGTGAATAAAAAGACAGTGATGGGGAAACCATTTCAGCAACCCACCATTTGCCAAAGAAGAATGATCCATTAACAGCTATGGGAGTTTTTAGCTTCTAATTCAGAAGAGATTTTTCGGTCATCCTTGAACTTTGTATGTATCCATAGTCATTTATGGTCACTGCAGGACTTTGGGTCTTTCCCCACTTTCCTCTGATCATGGCAGAGGAATATTTTGGAAGCATCTTTGTCTCATCTCATTGTCTCACCTTCATCTCATGCCCATTCTACAAGTGAGACAGACTTAAGTTGTTTGGGGATCCCTACTGGCATTATAAGAATTATCATTCCATTTATTCTGACAACACCCAAAGAGAGTCTTTAGGTATATAAAATATAATAGGCTTCTGAGGGAATCAGATGATTGCAGGGACTTGAACCAGAGGCAATAGAGGTAGGATAGGGATCAAAAAAAGGTCACAGCAAACTTTATGCTGTTATAGAATAGGTAGAAAATACACTTTGGTCTAGTGGTTAAGGAACCATGCTAGAAACTGGGAGATCTGTGAGTTCTAGTCCCACCTTAGCCAAGAGAGCCAGTTGGGTGACTTTGGGCCAGTCACTCTTGCTCAACCCATCCTACGTCACAAGATTTTTGTTGCGAGGAAAATAGAAGGAGGAAGGAATGTTAGATATGTTCAATGCCTTGAGTTTTTTTAAAAAATAAAGAATAATAAAGGCAGTGTATAAATAAAATAATAAATAAAATAAATTCAGCAACAGAGCAAGATTCATTGTAATAAATAGCAGTAGTTACCAGCTACATATTAACACTTCCCTTAGGTCCAGAATCCTGTCTGAATACTCAAATGATTCTGCCTGAGACTCTCTAAGAGATCTATTCTTTGAGGAAGCAAGTAGTAAAATTTTCCACTCTTTGGCCTATATAAAGCACTGGGCTCCACCAATTATATCCATATGGCAAATTTGCAATTTATATAAATCACTTTGCTGTGTGGTAGATAAAAGTAATTTTTGGGGAAGAGAGACAACCATTTGTCAAAAAAAAAAAGTGCCTGAATCTATGTCTGCTGGAAGATATTTTTAATGGATAGTTGTTTTTCAACCAGTGTCATTAGTTCAATGGTTTGAGTTGAGGAGACATATTGCTATGTGCAATAGTGACACCTGCTATTTTTGTGATGTTGTGCTAGAATACCTGATTGGAAAATAAGAGTCAAGGACACATTAGTTTCTGCCACTTAAATTGTTTCCCAATACTACACAATATGAAATCATTGTGATAAAATAAAATATGACCAAAGAGCTAATTGTTTTTATATTCAATAAATATGCTTTAGGCCAATATATAGTATCTTCTTAAAGCAGAGTTTACAGCAGTGTAAGCAGCAGTTTAAAAATAATCTAGAACTAAACATGCAAATGTATTTACAATTACAGTCTCAGTAATTAAATGATAACACTATGCCATTATTGCCTCTGATATGAAATAGGAGCTTGTTTTTCCCTCTAGACTTCCAGTTTAAAATTGTATTTTAAAGACACCTATTCCTCAATAACTACTCCAAAATCATCTGTAATCCTGACACCTTTGGATAGTTTTCCCCAACAGCATAAAAATATCTCCTCAAAATTTCAATAACAAGAAATAAATTAGTTGGGAAAGCAGGATGCTACAGGTAATCCTCAAGTTACAACTATTAATTTCACGATCAGTTGAAGTTATGATGGTGATGGTGCTGAAAAAAATGACTTATGATTGTCCTTATGACCATCACAGTGTCTACGCAGTTACATGATCAAATTCAGGGATTTAGCAATTGGCATGTATTTATGATCATTGCAGGATCCTGGAGTCACATGATTACCATCTGCTACCCTCACAGTGGCCTTCTGACAAGTAATGTCAATTGGGGGGGGGGGGAATTGATGAGATTCGCTTAACAACAAAACCAGAAAAAAAGTTCTTAAAATTGGTTGTGGCTCACTTCATGATCACATTGCTAAGCAATGGAAATTTTGGTCACAACTGTTGTCCTAAGTCAAAAACTATCTGTATTGTACATTCATATGTTTATGTGAACATTTGAAAGAGACGGTCATTCATTTCTATTCCTGAAGAATTTGTGGGGTGAAAAAAATCTTCTAAAGAGCTTTATTTTTTAATGCATTCAACAAAACAAAAACATCCATGCAGGCAGGGGTGGGATTCTACCAGTTCGCACCTATTCGTTAGAATTGGTTGTTAACATTCTAAGCAGTTCGGAGAACCAGTTGTTAGAAGAAATTACTGGCCTATTCCTGTGAGGAAGACAGGAAGGAAACATTCTGGTGTTGCTTACAGAAACTGCCTCACCATTAAACCTTTTTACATTCTTGGCAGGACTAGACTTCCTGTCTCTGGAACTTCTCTGGAGTTTTTTTCCCCCTCCTTTACTGGTACTTTGCTTGTATGGAGTGACCATTGAAAAAAGTGACTTATGATCATTTTTCACACTTACGACTGTTGCAGCATCCCCACAGTCACGAGAGGCCAGGCGAGGAGATGCATCACTCAATGTGAGTGATGTTGAGTTGGCCACACCCAGCCAGTAACATGACCAAGCCATGCCCACCAACTCAGCCATGCCCACAGAACAGGTTGTTCAAAAATGTGGATCCCACCCCTGACGCAGGGATACACAACCCCTGACGCAGGGATACACGCAGGGACACACAATCACACATGAAAAAATAGATTACCCCAACAATTAACATAATTGTAAATTAACTTGATTTGCCACTCATCCCTCTTTTCAGGATATTGCAAACACATTTTCTTTTATGCTTATCTTTGCTCCTGACTTTGTTTAAGCAAATTGGTGAGCCTAACCATATGGGGACACACTCCAAACAACTGTTGAGTTAATCTTTTATCTTTTCTCATTTGTCAGTGTTAGGGATAACATTGTTTACCCTAACTGGTTTAGGTGAAATAATA
>BLBF01000032.1:17574763-17636090 GCA_015471245.1 Laticauda colubrina
AACCTGAGCACAACCAAGCCCCCACCTAAGCAGAACACACCCCCAGCCAATCAGAACACAGCCAACCCCCCTACCAATCAGAACACAGCCAAACCCCCACCCAATCAAGTCACACCCCCACTAGCAGTTAAAAGGAAGAAGCAGCTGCAAGCTCACATTACTCTGAGAAGCACAGAGCTGAAGAAACAATCCTGAAGATGATGAATGAGACTTCATCGAAACGTTGCCTAGATACTTCCAATTCTACGCGGGAGAAAACCCGAATAACCAAAGATCCATATATGTGTGTGTGTGTGTGTGTGTGTGTGTGTGTGTGTGTTGTTTAGCTTCAAATTGTTCTTCTTTTTGGTTGTTTTTTCTAGTCTTAAACGTTTCACTCTCTTTCCCCCGTTTTCTTTTTTCCCCCACTTAAAATTATTTGATCATGAAAGATGGCTTCTTCTTTGTCCCAATCTTCTTGTTCTGCAAGTGTTTCTTGTTGTTTCTCATAGTTCCAGATCTCCATATCTAAGAATTGAAATATGAAGCCAAAAGAACCTCTCCCTTCTTGTGCATCTTATTTCCATTTTTTAAGTTCCACTTTCAGTTGTTCTAAGAGTGATACCATTTTAAAGACTTTTAAACAACCACCTGGTTAATTTTAGTCATCTAGATGCAAAAACCAAAAGTCACCAAATAATCCAAATAATCCAAGGCTGTTTCTTCTTGCTTCTTTTTTCCACTTTCTCTTCCTGGGGTTCTATTATTATTACCAAGTTTCAGGTAAAATGTATCTTTGAGGAATCTTGTTGAATCCTTTTAGTTACAGTTCCATTCCTTAGTTCCAGGCAGCCTCCTCCATTTTTCCAGATCCTGCCCTTTTATTCTTTTTTTCCCCTCCCTTCCTGCTTTTAAAAAAATTTAAACATCCAGAAATCTTTATTATCCCTTTGACTTTTATTTTCAGCTTAGATGCCTATCAAATCCAAAGTGGATTGTTTTCAATTTCTTGCTTAAGTCTCTTAATTGTCAGTACAAGAAAGGGAAGAAAAAAACCTTAATCCTTTCTCTTCTCTCTCTCCTTCGCAGCTTCAAAATCTTCTTTTGGGAACAATGTTATGAAATTTAAATTCCAGGGTATCTTACACTGTTGCTTTTTTGATTTAACCTGGTCAACCAAAAGTTTCTCTTCTTATTGTCCTCCTGCACATTCTTTTCCGGTTCAGTTCTTCGTTCTTCTTTGAGGTGGTCATTTCTGACCACTGCTGCAACCACCTTTGGGAAAGGGAGTAATGGCCAACTGGGGAAGAGAGATGTGGCTCTCCTCAACCCTGCTGGCAGTCTCCCCCTTCTTCACCACCTCTACGGGGTGGCTTAGCCCCGAAACCAGCTGGTTTGGGGTGCTCTGGTGGCAAGCACAGATCGTGGATTTCGGTCTGTCACTGAAGAGACTCAACCGGAAGCCCCTTGATTCTTTTTTTTTTAAATCTATCTTTACCATGAATGCTTTAATAGCATAAAGGCTATAGTTCTTATAAATAGAAAGTTGGTTCAAAACTTGGTAGAATTTTTAACAGTACTTTTTCTTTTCCTGAGGTTCCATTTCCTTATGCTTTTAAAAATAAATTTAATCATGCAAACTCTCTTTGCTTTTCCAATCACCTAAAGTAGAAGGGTTTCATTCCAGCACTCAATGCTTACTGTGATCATATTGTAAACAAACATGTCTCCATTATATGTCACATATTACACAACAGGGCAAACCTAGATTCTTAGATGTTTTCTAAGGGAAAAAATAAAAACATTTTTCCTGAAAAAACAACTAAGAATCTAGGTTTGCCCTGTTGTGTAATATGTGAAATATAATGGAGACAAGTTTTCTAAGGATGTTTTATTCATTTTCTAAGGAAAAATAAATAAATGAAAGGAATACAAATTGGAAATAATTCTTCACACTTATAAATACATGGACTGCAATTAACAGTTGGGACTCAATGGGACGGAAGAGTATAATTGGTAAGCTAGTATGTTTTTAATAATGTTTTGCTGATTTTTTTTTCTTTTCCTTGTCTATCAATATCATTTGTTTCTTTTTCTCCTTTATGATTCTTTATATTTCCTTTTCAAATAATATTTTTTTTAAAAATAATGTATGTAATTGACTTGTTGATTAAAAAATATTTTCTGAGCATGAGCAGAATAACGGAATACTCAGAAAACCATCTTTTCATATAATTAATTTTTCCCCATTATAATTACCCTGTTACCAATATTTACACATTTCTTGCATGTGTGGTCTTCTTCTCTCCACAGCTGGGGGGGCAGTTTAAAATCCATCCTCATTTTGTGTGAGATTATTTTTGGGCCACTTGCATCACAGACTGCTCAATAAATCTGATACATGATATGGTGTGCTGAAACGATGGGAGAGAAACTAAAGATGGAATCGTGAATGAGAAAGATTCCAGAATGAAAGAATGCCTTTTATGCTCTGAAGCAGAAATAAATCCACAATCTCTTTTGCATCCAGCCTCTTGCACTGGGATGGATTAATGTTGTTTATAGTGATTGGGTGATATACACAATAGCTGCAAGTCTGAATATGATGATTTTTATTTACTTTATTCTGTATATGCTGAACTTGGACTTCAGCACAGCACACTTTTCGAAGAGGCCCTAAGATATAGGAAGTTCCTTTACATTAGATCAAGCTACAGCTTTCTTGGCTTTGGGGACATGACTTCCAGAATCTTCTGCCACTATATAAAAGTTTTGCATTGGATTTTAGCTTGATATGAATTGACATAGCTATTTTTATTCAGATTATTTAGCTATTTAGATTGGTTCAATTATCTGGGTTAATAGAATTGTTACTTTCTCATATGTCTAATAGGAATTTTATAACTATATACGTTGACATCCTGTAAAAATGTGATTAGGCTGAAAAATTAATTCAGGAAGCTCCCTTATCTTCTTAAAACTATTCGACCCTTCAGTCTAATTTGTTTTTCCAGTTTGGAAGCTGTTTGTATGCTCTTTACTATTACTACCATAATGTACTCTGACAGTTCTTTGTGAGTGGACATGCTAGTCAGGGCTGATAGAACTTGAAACCTTCAAATCTGGAAGAACAAATATTCCAAATTGGATGCTCCAGCATGGCACTTCCCTTATATTTTGACTGGCTTGGTTATTGTGTGGGATACATCTGCCTATCTCAAGTCTTTGGTAGGGATAGAAATGCCAAATCTAAACTAAATCTCTGGCTGACTTTGTGACCAAGCATAATAATAACATCAGAAGCTTTGTGTAAAGATTAATGGCATAATGGAAGACACAGTTGCTGGTCAATGGTGACAAACTGGGAGAGGTTAACATAAAAAAAAAAAAGGAATCTTTCAAAGTGACTCACTATCGCCACTACTGTTTGTTGTTGTACTTGTTAAGCCTGGGTTCCCCAACCAGGGTTAGGTAGACAAGCTAAACAGAATGTGCAGCGTTAGTCAGATAGGCACACAGATAAATGAGTGAGCTAAGCTTGTATGTTTATTAAGATACAGTAAAAATAACAGATACGCTTGTGCTATCAAGAATATAGTTTATTCCATTATAAGTTCATGGCATAGTCAAATAACAGTCCAATAGTCATGTATCAAGTAGTCAGTCCATTCAGGGATATTCAGTTAGCAAAGTCCATGTAGAATATCCTATGTCAGTTCACTTACAAATCAGTCCTTTGTTGTCTCTCCTGTTCGAGCAATGCAGTCTTGATTCCATGCAGTAATCAGGGATCATCAAAGCCAGAGTGAGCAAGCTGTAGACTTGCTACTTTTATAGTGTTTTCATAACCACTCCCTTAATTACTATTCCACAGTTAAGGCTGCAGACACTTTAACATACACAACTATGATTCATAGTTATTATTTCACCTAAACCAGTTAGGGTAAACAATGTTATCCCTGACAGTACTGATTCCTTTGTCAACAATACTGAACAAGTCAGGGCATGGCTATCAAACATCAAAACATCTGCCAAATTATCCCACCTTCTTTATGGGAACAATCTGAAGCTATGTGGAAAAACACCATCTGAACAGGAATCACTGCTTAATACTGCATATACAGCCAAAGGAGTTTGGACTGGACAAATGTGCCACCATGACCATCAACAGGACAAAAATAGTAAAAACCAAAGAAATCAAGATGCCCTGTAGAAATAATATCAAGAGTCTGGATGAAGACAATCACTCCAGATACCTGGGCATCCTTCGGGCTGACAACAGCAAGCACACTGAAGTCAAGAAGAATATAGTGTTCAATGTTTTTTTGTAAAAACATTATTAGAAAATGTGCATATTAGAAAAGATTCAATCTAAAAATTAGGGGAAATACACAAAATGTATACATTAGGGATTTATGTTCAAGACTATAAATAACAATAACAATAATAATCTATTAAACTTATATGCTTCCTCCCAGTAACTCTCAATAGTGTACAAATTGTTAAAACCATTTCAAAACAAATAACAGTATAAAACTGCAAAAGGATCACAAAAGAAAGGAACAGAGATGGCAGAGAAAATAAACCTGGATTGAACCAGTGGTGGGATTCAAATTTTTTTACTACCAGTTCTGTGGGTGTGGCTTGGTCGGCATGGCAAGGGAAGGACACTGTAAAATCTCCAGTCAGAGGTGGTATTTGCCAGTTCTCCGAACTACTCAACATTTCCACTAATGGTTCTCCAGAACTGACCAGAACCTGCTGAATACCACCTCTGATAGGAACAAAGAAAAGAACGCTAAAGAATGACAATTATTCTTGTCAAAGGCTTGCACAAAAAGTCACATTATCAATATATAAATGTATTGCAAACATTGCATTGAAAATGTTAAGGAAAAATAAAAACTAATGATAGAGTTTGAACCATATTTTAAATTTACAGGATGATGAGGAAAGAATAAATGTGACTCAGGGCTGAAAGTCTTACCCTGGTTAGAAATAGGCTGAGTCATCCATCCTTTGTTGATGTTGATCTCAGTAAGGAGAGTAATTATCTTAATGCACCAGGAAATAGACATCTTGAGACCAACAGATAACTATCAAATCAATGGATCAACATCAATGGAAAAGAAGAAAAAATATTTATAGAAAAAGCAATTAATTTCCAAAGTAAAGGAGGAAATGAAGACAAATAAGGTATTTTTGCCTTTTGGCCTGTGGCGGAAATTTGCAGCACATTAACTCATAAACTACTCACCCAGAATTTGTGTCCTGATTAAAAACAAAAAGTGGGAGAGCCAGCCAAAGAGATCAAAAGCAAACAGTCCACTGAACCTGATCTCTCTTGTTGCAGAGCATATAATTTAGAATTTTGTCCTGTCTCCTGGGAAGACATAGTGTTCTTGCCTTCATTAGTGACTCCCCCATCTACAGGAGTTGCATCTGCTCCAGCGATGGTATTTGGCGGGTTCTGACCAGTTTTGGAGAACTGGTAGCAGAAATTTTGAGGGGTTCAGAGAACCGGCAAATACTATCTCTGATTGGAGATTTTACAGTATCCTTTCCCTGCCACGTCCACCAAACCACGCCCACAGAGACAGTAGTAAAAATTTTTGACTCCCACCACAGATTATTGGGATTTGGGTTTGCTTTGAACAAACTTAAATGATTCTCTTTTAGATAAAAGAGACAGAAAGGAAAGTTAGAGAGAAATATGCACACTTGAGCTAGTGATAAACTTGTTCCGACTTTTAATTTCTGAGCCCATGTAAAAGGAATCAGAATGGAAACTAATAGGAAGAACTATTGTTCTTACTGTTTTGAACCCCCACATTTTGACTTCAGGTCATGCCAATTGAATGGTTTCTTCTTTCTCCAGAAAATATCTGGCAGATAGATCCCACTAGTAAAAAAGGAAGAGGACTTTTACAATTTTTTACAATTTTTTTTGATATTTTATATTAAAATTTAATATATTCAAAAATAATTTGTAAAAAAAAATTACAAATTTTTTGAATTTGCTTAATCCTCAAAAAAATCATTTTGCAGGGATGTTCCAACCATCTAGAGTAGGCTTTAAGAAATGTAAATGGTTGCAGAAAGATAGTGGAATCATCAGAAGGAGACCTCTATCTCCTAGCAGGAGCTGGCAGAATTCCATTCTGCAGATGTTGTGCTATCAGCAAGGTCATTCATTCATTGATCTCAAATTTCATAAATTACTATCCCTGACATAATAAACCCACCATATATCTTTACCAAAAACTCAAGTACATTTTTATTGTGGATATTATTGGGATATATCAAACATCATTAAAAGAATTGAAATCTCTGGATATTTTAGAACTGATTATCTCTGCAAGAAACTTAATGTAGATTTTAAAAATCACCGAGGAAAGTGTCATATGAGAATATGGAATAAATACAAACTCAGATTGTGCTCAAATATACCTTTTTTTTGTTTATTTGTACATTTTCATTTAACATACATAAGTGCTTTGTGAATAGTGTATCGTCTGGGTCAATTGCTTACATATTAATGCTTTTCCAGCTCCTAATTTCTACTTCTATTATTCAACCATTTATAAAATGAATCCCATATTTGAACATACTCTGTATCTTCCTTCTCTTTTATCTTTAATGTCAATCTATCCATTTCAGCACAATCTAATATTTTTTAAATTACATCTTCTTTTCTCGGTGTTTCTTCATTTTTCAATACTGTGCAAATGCAATTCTTGCTGCCAACATAACATGCAATATTAAATACAAATTTCCCTTATTATATTTTTCTGGTACTATACCTAACAGAAATATTTCTGGCTTATACTCTAAATGCAGTTTTAACATTTTTTCTAACCATGTATGTATTTTTATCCAATGATTCTTTGCTTTCACACATGTCCACCACATGTAATAGTACCTCCCCAGTGTCTGATTACATTTCCAGCATTTGGCAGACATGTTTTTAAACATTTTTGCTAATCTTGCCGGTGGTAAGTGCCACCTATAAAATATTTTATATAGGTTTTCCTTATAAGTAGTTGCCATTATCAATTTATAGTTTCTCTCCCAGAGTTTTTGCCAATTGGTCTAAATCTATGGTTTATCCAAAAATTTTTGCTCATGCTATCATTGTCTCTTTTACCTGTTTGTCTTCCATTTTCAAACTTAACAGAAAATTATATAGTTTTTTTATAAGCTTTTCATCTGTTCCTAACATTATTTGATCCAATGTTGATTGTTCTTTATACCTTTATGGGTATCAGCACAAGAAGCATTTTATAGAAAAGAAATAATAGATAGAGAAAAATGGGTAACATTTTACCGAAGATTTATTAATAGAGGAAGAGGAAGAACTCAAAGTGATGCCAAGAAAATAATTGATTAAGCCCCTGTCACACTGCACCAACGGATGCAAAGAGGAAGTAAAATGGACAAAAAAGTTTGCCATCCGTTGGTTAACGTGATGTATCCGTTCTGTACTCACTGCCTCCGTTTTGCTTCCTCTCTATCCGTCCAGCATCCGTTTATGGACGTTTCATCCGCTCAGAAAGTTTTGAGCTGCACAAAACTTTTGAGCGGAAAATGTATCCAATTCGTCCATTCTGCATCCGCTAGGCATCCGCTAGGCATCCATTCTGCATCTGTTACGCATCCGCTATATCCGCTAGGCATCCATTCCGCATCCGCGCAACTCGCATCCGCTCAGACGCAGGGAGGAAGTGGAACGGATGCAGAACGGATGCAGAACAGATGCCTAGCAGATGCAACACGGAAACAAAGCATTTAAAACGGAAAAAACGTTCGCAGAGGGGACCTATCTCGGATATTAAGGATGTCTAGAGGATGCCTAGAGGATGCCTAGAGGATGCAAAGGGACACCTAGGGGAAAACTTATACTGCCTATAAAAAGGGGGAACAACTCACCTGCATCTCATTTCAGACCAGCAGCCCAGCTGTGCAGACCTCTGCAGCCTTCATCTGATTCTTGCTCTTCCACAGCATCCAGTGATGTCCACCGTGGATCATAACACAGTCCTTTTGGTAGCCACCATCGTTCTGCAACAGTGCGAAGCCATCTACAGGCTCTGTGAACTCTACTACGGGAGAAAAGGAGGCGGCCAAGAAGCATCTGGGTCCAAAGATGGATCGGGAGAAGAGCAGAGTACGGACTGTACAACAAGCTGATGGTGGAGCTGAGGAACGAAGTCACTCGTGCATTCCAGAACTTCATGAGGATGCCTCCAGCCATGTTTGACGAAGTTGTGGAGCGGCTGAGACCCAGGTTGACCAAGGCAAACACCAACTTCTGGCCCAGCCTGGACCCTGGGCTCAAGGTGGCACTCACTCTGCGCCACCTGGCCTCAGGGACCACCTACAGGAGCATGCAGTACGGCTGGAGGGTGCCACACAACACCATCAGCATTGTGGTCAGAGAAGTGGTGCAGGCCATCATCGAAGAAGACATGGAGGAGCTCCTCCAGTGCCCCTCCACTGAGGAAGGATGGAAGAAAGTTGCAGAGCAGTGGTATCAGAGGTGGAACTTCCCACAAACCGTTGGAGCCATAGATGGCAAGCACGTGGCCTGCAAAGCGCCAGCCAAGTCGGGCTCCACTTATTTCAACTACAAGGGCTTCTTCAGCATCATCCTCTTCGCCATGGTCGATGCTGACTACAAGTTCATGTACATCGATGCTTCAGGCAACGGCTCATGTTCAGATGCCCAGGTATACAACGCCAGTCACCTCAAGGAGGGACTGGAACGCAACCTCATCGTGGGCTTCCCAGATCCAGACCCCCTGCCCAACGACACGCAAGATGTGCCCTACTTCATCGTGTGGGATGACGCCTTCTCCCTCAGAACCTACCTCATGAAGCCCTACATCTCCAGATGCCTCACCCGGGAAGAGAGGATCTTCAACTACAGGCTGTCCAGGATGAGGCGGGTGGTGGAGAACGCCTTTGGCATCCTGGCCAACAGGTTCCAGGTACTTCTCATCACCATGCAACATCGCCCAGAGACCGTGAGGAGGATCGTGGAAGCTTGCTGCATCCTGCACAATCTCATGCGCACCCGCTACCCAGTGTTGCAGAACAGGCTCCTGGACCTCCAACAAGGCAGTGGGGACATGGAGCCTGGGGAATGGAGGCAAGGGCAAAACCTGATAGACACTGAGGATGTGCCAGGCCCCAACAGAGCCTCACGTGAAGGGAAGAAGCAGCGCAACCTCCTGAAACACTGGTGCAACTCCCCAACTGGAGCGGTGGAGTGGCAAGACAGGATGATAGATGCTTAATGGATGCTTCCTTCAGCCTGTCTCATCACACTGATGAGATTGGGCCATGTATGTTGGGTGGGCCTACAATGATCAGGGCATTTAATAAAGAGTTGTGTTTGTGTTGACATGTGTGGATGATTATTACATTGTTATTGATAATAAAGGACCATAGGTGTGGCACCTGGGAGGCTGGACCATACAGTCCCACTATGCTTGCACTGGAGGTTTATCTATCCCCACAGCTATTACCCATCCCAAAGGTATCCCTGCTCATTCCACAGGTTTCCCTGCCCACCCCACTGCTATCTTAATCCATCCCACAAGCATGCAAAGGCTTAAACCATTTCTAAAAGTTTCCACCAAGACTTTATTAAAAAAAAGAAATGAAGCAAGTGTGTGAATCAAAGATAGACTTTATTGAACAACAAGCTGTAAAAGAAAAATGACCCAAGTCTAGTGTCCAAATAAAGTCCACAGGTAGCCAGCCAGCCAGTCTCTGGCACTCCTCTTGGTCACTTGGAGGTGTGCCCAGTCTCAGGGGTGAAGGGTCCTGGTGCTGTGGAGGTGGCTGGTGCTGGAGTGCTGGTCTGAAGCCCCACTGGAGTGCCTGGCCCCGAGAGGACAACAGGTGACGGTGTGTTGAGAAAGCTCTCGGACAGCTGGCTCAGACCCGTGATGCTGAGAGGTCCTTCCTCCATGCCATGGGGTGTCAGCCCCAGTACTGATGACAGATGTACTGAGGCTGGGCTTGGCTGTGGGGTGGAGTAAGGAGTAGTGTAGTGGGGCTGTCTGGTCTGCAGCTGGGTGAGGACTGGCGTGGGTGGCATTGATGGTGTGGGTGGCATCGCTGTTGTTGGTGGCATCATTGGCATGGGTGCCATTGGTGGCATCAGTGGAACCGGTGGCAACAGTGTCACCCGATGACTCTGTGCCTGGACTGGGAAGGGCTGCTGCCTGTGCTGCTGGACCTCCTGGTAGCCGTAGCCCTGGTAGGTGAGGGGCTGTGGGAAGCCTTGGAATGGGAGGGACATCACCTGGGGTGGAGTAGCAGACCTGGACTGGGTGGGAGCAGGTTCCTCTGGATCTGGAGGGTTGTGAAGCAGCTCGGTGAACTGGTCCTTCACCACCTGGTACTGGGGTTCCGCCATGTCCGTGAGGGTCTGGTTGACATAGGTGAGGAAGGGCTTGTGGTTGGAGGATGAGGAGTCGGTGTGGACCAGCTGAGAGAGGAGATCTATGCTGGTCCGGATGGTGTCCCTGATCTCCAGCAGGACAGTATGGCTCTGCCCCTCCTGCTGTCTGGCTCTCTGCCTTTCTGCGGAGGTGGAGCTGGGGGGTGGTGGTGGATGCGGGTACGGCTATGGTGGACGCGCCGTCTCCTTTCTCCCACCACACCAGGGAGTCCTCCACGCGCTCTCCACCACAGTTACAACACCTGTCCATGTGTTCTCCACCGTGGCATGCTCCACAGAAACCTGCCTGGAGACAGGGACTGACTCTCAGCCCGGAAGAGGACTGGCTCTCAGCAGGCTGCCGGAGAGAGAGGGTAGTGAGAGGGGCTCCTGGTGCTCCTCGGTGGCGGATCTCACCCTCTAGGAAGCTGCACCTGGCCATGACGTAGGTCTCTCTGTCCGTCAGCTTAACCATGGCCTGGCCAGATTTCTTGAGGTACAGCTTTCTGTACCAGGTGTGCATGTGCTTCCACCAGCCGAGGAGCACATCCGATGTGTAGCCCAGGCTCTCCGCCTTCTCTCTCCAAGCAGCCTGCTTCCTTTTGGTGTCCCTGTACAGCTGGTGTCCCTTCCACCACAGATAGTCATTCTCTCTCAGCCACTCCAGCACGTCATCCTCGTGTTCCTCAATATAGTATTGCCTCCTCTCCTGTTGTCGCATACGCCTCTTCCTCCCTTTGGCAGGACCAGATGGGCCCTCATCAGAGGGGCTCCCAGGTAGTAGGGGCTGCTCCTCCACACCACCAGCAGCAGCAGCACCAGCAGGATCATCATCATCATCATCACCAGCAGGATCATAATCATCATCATCAGCAGCAGCAGGATCATCATCATCATCATCATCATCAGCAGCAGCAGCAGCACCAGCAGGACCAGGATCATCATCAGCAGAGTGAGCACCAGCAGCGCCAGCAAGACCAGGAGTATGAGCAGGACGAGTAGGATGAGCAAGACCAGGAGCACGAGCAGTACGAGCAGTACGAGCAAGTCCAGGAGCACGAGCAGGACGAGCAGGACCAGCAGGACCAGCAGGACCAGGAGCAGCTTCAGCAGAGTAAGCACCAGCAGAAGCACCACCACCAGGAGCAGCACCAGCAGAGTAAGCACCAGCAGAAGCACCACCGCCAGGAGCAGCTTCAGCAGAAGCTCCAGCACCAGAAGAGCGAGCCCCAGCAGCAGAAGCCCCAGCAGAAGCAGAGTCAGGGACAGGGGGCAGGAGGGTGGCCCTGTCCCTCTTGCCAGGGATGGCAGCAGGTTGCTGAGGCTTTCGCTTCTTCCCCATGGTTGTGGGGTTGCTGGCTGGCTGGGAGGCTGGCAGGCACCAAGGCTGGCAGGAAGGCTGGCAGGAAGGCTGGCACCAAGGCTGGCAGGAAGGCTGGCAGGCAGGTAGGCACGAAGGCTAGCAGGAAGGCTGGCAGAAAGCCTGGCAGGAAGCCTGGCAGGAAGGCAGGCACCAAGGCTGGCAGGCAGACTGGCTGGCAGGGAGACTGGAAGGCAGGCTGGCAGCCAGGCTGGCAGGCAGGCTGGGAGGCAGGCTTGGAGGCAGGCTGGCAGGAAGGCTGGCAGGAAGGCTTGCAGCAAGGCTTGCAGGCAGGCATGCAGGCAGGGCAGGCAAGGACTCGATGTATCCGACAGCAGGTTTTTCCTCTGAATGCTGGCCATGTGCGAGCTGCTTCCCTTTATATCCGCGGGGCTTACGCAATGCATCCCCCCCGCATGCGCAATTAACGCTCGGCATCCGTTCGTCTTCCGCTGTGCATCCGCTAGGCTTCCGCTCTGCATCCGCTTCATCTGCTGTGCATCCGCTGTGCATTCGCTTCATTCATTCCGCATCCGCTTTGCTGAGGCTCCCCGGAAGCCCTGTGGATGTGCCATCCGCTCTCATCCGCTTCCATCCGCTGGGCTTCCGTTCCGCATCCACTTTCCATCTGCTCTGTGTCCTCCCCGCGTCCGTTCCTTTCCGTGTTATCCGCTCTGGTTATGCAAATTTTTGCCCCTTTTGAGAGCGGATAACAATGGATGGAATATTTTGCTCGTCCGTTATGTCCATTTTGCATCCGTTGGGCAGTGTGATAGGGCCTTTACAGAGAGATATAGTTTTCAATGCTTTTCATAAGCAGAATTAAGACAAAGATTCAACATAGTTAAATGGGCAATTGGAACTGAACAACATAGGATAGAATTTGATAATGGATTATGTACAAATCATGAACATGTAATTGCAAAAATGGATAAACTTTTTGTAAGGTTTGAAACTGGAGAAGAACAAGTTAAGGACAACCAATGGGCTACCAATTTTAATTATTATAAACAGACAAATGGAAGAGAATGTGGGTAAATGTGATGAAATTCACAATGTGCTATAAATTTAGAGAGCATTGGTATTTGACATTGGAGAAACCATCAAAGATGTTTAACTTCAAACCAAATGTGAAAAATGAGAGATATTTCACCATGCATGGACTTGTCAAAAACTAGACATTTCTACCAATCAATCAATAATTCTGTGATATTATTAGGTAATTTATTTTTACCTTTTTGTATTTGATAGTTATAGTATATAATATTATAAGATATCCTTTGTAAATTGCTGATATGTTTAACATATGTAAAATTTATTTATTTAAAACATTTATACAACCATCAATTTTTCAACCAACACTGGGCCACACCCAGTCAATTAAAAGACATATAAAATCATTTTAAAAACTATAAAACATAATGAGTTAAAATGTAAGACATCAAAAACAACAAACATGGTGCAACAAGATGCTGTGATAACTCAAAATTCTGTAAGATTCTTTAAAATATGTTTTTTTCCTCTGTTATTGGTTTGCTTTGGTTTAGTTCTTATGTCAAATATTCCCCTGAAATCTGTGTAACTCCCACCCTAGAGTGGATGGATAGAGCTTTGTGGGATGTGTTCTGGGTGTTGCTGTTTTGTTCTTTTTTGGTCCTTTATTTATCTTGCTTCTGATTACTAATTTTGTATTTATTGTAATTATATTGTAAGCAAGCCAGAATCTGCTGGAATCAGGGTAGCATCTAAATTGGTGAAATTAAATTAAATTAGATGCTGTTCTTCATTAATTGTTTCTAGTCTTACATGGTTCTTTTCTATTGTTATATATTATATTCTGGTATTTTGTTTATTTTTGATGGATGATAGATTTTGTGTGTGTGTGTGTGTGTGTGTATAATACATTTGACTAAGACAAAAATAAACAATAAATGCATACTTTTTCTAGGGGTGTCTGCAGAGTATGGTTTAAAAAAGTCAAGATGGTGGCCACATCATAGCTCCACCTGTTTTTTTTATGTGAATTGCATACCAACAGTGCATGTAAAGCCTTACCTGGTTTTATATGCATCACAACTAAAAGTGCAACTAAAGTTTCAACTGTGTATTATGTCTGTGATGCATACACTGTAAATAACAGAGTTTTGTCACACCATTGTGACTGTCACCTTGCTTTTTCACACCACAGCCTGCAGCCCCCTCCCCCTGCTATTGTCATTCTACACTCTGCACAGAATTACTGTAGACACCCAAACAGGCCATCTGGAATACATAGTTGTGCTGGACAGGAGAGAGGAGAAGTGTCAGGTTGTTCAGAGAGAACACCAGGGAAGCTGCTGTGATTCCTGACTTCTTCTCCCCTTCCCCGCCCCCAATGGATCTTCCCAGTTGTGGGATTTAAATTTTTTTACTACTAGTTCTGTGGGCATGGCTTGGTAGGTGTGGCATGGCTTGGTGCATGTGGCAGGGGAAGGATACTGTAAAATTCTCATTCCCTCCCCACTCCTGGGGAAACATTACTGCAATATCTGCCTGCCCACATCTACTAACCTGCTTTCCAGCTCCATTCTCCTGTGCAAGGCAACAAAAGAAGACCCAGCTAATCGATCAGCTGGGACTCAGGAGGCAGAGAATAGATGGGGGTGGGGCCAGTCAGAGATGGTATTTGCCGGTTCTCTGAACTACTCAAAATTTACGCTACCGGTTCTCCAGAACTGGTCAGAACCTGCTAAATACCACCTCTAGATCTTCCTTCTGGATCCATTGCCTCACTCTCCCTGTTGGGTTGGGTTGGTCTTGTTTAGACCTATTTGCCTTCTACCCAAAGTGCCACTATAAATGAACCACATCTAATTCTGCATTGGAATGAAACCATTCACATTTGAAGTTGCGATTCAGGCTCAGTTCCCTTAAGCACATTCCCAGTGAAAGTGTACAAACTCCACCCTATGGTCAGAAAGTCTTGCTAAACCTGGTGAGACTTATTTCTGCACTATCCTGCATTAGAGCAAGCAACCAGGAGCAGCTAAACATCTATTTTAAGAATTTGAGCTTCAGCAACAAAGAGAAGTACCACTGATGTTTGTTTTTTGAAGTCTTCCAAGGTTCCTTAGTGCTATTAATCATATTATTTTGATTAATGGAGCTGAACTAGCTAATCTGGGTTAATGAGTTATTAATGAGATTACACTAAAGACTTGGAAATCATCAAATGAGAGTTTTTCTCTCTCTTTTTTGCCCAATCGCTTTTTCACTTATCTCATCTCTACTCCAGGATCACAAATGTTCTATTTTTGCTTTCTCTTCAGGCCCATCTTGTCAGCGATATACAGCTGTGCCTGGCATCAATTATAAACAGAATGGCATCATATTTCACTTCAGATACTGTACTTTCTCGAAGAGGCCAGTGATTGAAATCAATGATTGTTTTTATTGCCATTTCTCAATCCCCTGCTTTCAAGTAATTCATGGTGAGGCTGAAGCCATTCATTTTACTAAGCTGTTATTAGAGGCCTGATATTATTCTGCTCCATTGATCCTGAGGTGATGGAATAGCAACTTATTAATTTGGGGTCATATGTTTTAGCTTTCAATTTTCCTTAGAAGGCTCAATCTTTGTATGTTTTTCAGTAGACCTGTTTTTAAAGAACTGGGACCAGAATAGACATTTTGTTCAATGAAGTGTTATGTCTGCTATTCTTTTCTTTATTTGTATTTTAAACACATATTAAATAGTTTGGAAAATAATTAGCATTTCAGAAGATATGAGCAGATTCTTCTTTCGGTAGCTGGGAGAGGTAGTCTCCTCTGACTCTGAGTCTTCCTGATTCTGGTTTCTTCCCCAAACCCCAAAAACTTTAACCTTAAACTGTCTACGATTGACCTCACCCCTTTCCTAAGAGGTCTGTAGGGGGTGTGCATAAGCGCACCAACGTGCCTACCGTCCCTGTCCTATTGTTCCTTTTATTTTTCTTATATGTACCCATTTGATGTATTCATAACTATGTATATACTTATACCTATTATCTTGTAAGCGATTGACAAATCAAAATGAACAAATAAACAAATAAATAAAATCTTAGTTCAGATAACACCTCTTGGAACAGGATCCATTTGAAAGATTGAACATGTGATAGGTTTACTCACAAGTTGATTGAGAATCATAGAACACTCATTTAATAAAAGCTCAATTAACCTTTCATGTTGCCAAAATTTGATAGAGATAAAGCTATTCCTATAAATATGACACTAGAGGTAAAGCCTTATTTCATATCATGACATTCCTATTTTTTATTTAAAATAATATATTAATATACCAGGGCATGGTCAGGCCATTAATATCACATTACATTCTTCTGCAATAAAACAAACATGTAGTTTTTCAAAGCAACCTACTCATATCCACTCAAACAGAACATTTAAAAAACAGCTGTAGATGTTTCTCTCTCCTAGATTACGAAAAAAAAAAATCTGCTGTGATTTTTTTGTGATGCCAAAAAACCTGGCATCAAAAAGGGAATCCAGTCAATACATGCCCATCCAGTCATCCCAACTCTAGCCCAAACTAAATGATTTTTATGGGGTTGCATAAGTTGAGTTTTTATATGAACGGTCCATATCTCTCACAAAGTTCATGTATTGTCTTCAAGAATTTCAAAGCATTGTTAATTAAAAAGCTGTTCTCTGTGCCAATTCTGGACCAGTGGTAGGATTCAAATTTTTTTCTACTGGTTCTGTAGGCATGGCTTGGTGGGCGTGGCAGGGGAAGGATATTATAACATCTCCAGTCAGAGGTGGAGGTTCTCTGAACTACTCAATTTGCCGGTTCTCCGAACTACTCAAAATTTCCGCCACCATTCTCCAGAACTGGTCAGAACCTGCTGAATACCACCTCTGTTCTGGACATTCAGCTCTTCTTAAATTTTTCTTGGAATCCATTTTTTTAAACTTATTTGTATCTATTAGACCTGACTGTGCCAGAGAAATATTTTGTGAATCCATCTACCTGTGCACAACTGAGAAATAGTTTAACTCCTATGAGGGGGGTTCCCCTGGTGAAAGAGTCTTTAGTGGATTCTTTGATTCTGAAAAGGACAACTTGGTTTCTCAGGAAGTGTGACTACTTCCTCGAAAAAAAACTGACAGTAGAAAGTTTCTAACTGGCTGGTTCAGTTCTGATTGGCAAGACAGTTGTACACTTCCTCTTCCCCCTTACAGGTTCAGGAAGCTCATTTAGGGAAAGACACCTTGGAGCCTAAGTGCAAAAACATATGAAAGGGTAGTGTGTGTATATCACAATATAACAAGGCATATTATGTTATTGTGGCTAATTATGGATGCCTATGGTTGAAAACATTTGGGTAGGGGACACAGTTACTACCTGCCTCTTGTTTTGGTAATGTCTGGTTTCCGCAAAATTTCTTGTGTTGTTTTAAAAATAGGCTAACACATAGACATCAGTGCATGTAATCTGCAATCTATCCTAATATATAAACTTTGTCAAACTGTCTGGATATCCTTGATAAAGACATTGAACTTTATGTCTCAGGCCTTCCTCTCCAATATGTGATAAGAACATTGTTATCTTATCAAGCTGTTGTGAGAACCAATGGTGAGTAAAGAAATGGTACCTAGGGAATGATCAGATAAGAGAAGGTGGAACCTGCATTAACTTAACAATCAGAGGAAGAAACTTACAAAGAATCTGCCCTAGTTGATCAAATGGTTAAAGATGGTATTGGGAAATTTGTACCTTTAAACATACAAGACTGTATTAATGTAGTCTTACAATAAAGTAGATTTAGATCATCCAGTCAAGTTTCCTGTTTGAATTATCTGGGAGGATTGAGAGAATAACAGAGTTGGAAGGGACTTTAGAGATCTTCTAGTCCAACCCCCTGCTCAAGAAGGAGACAAAGTATTGTTCAATCTCTTCTTAAAATCTTCCAGTGTTGGAATACCCACAAATTGTGAGGGCAAGTCATTCCACTGATTATTTTAATTGCTGGAAATTTCTCATTAATTCTAGGTTGGTTCTCTCCTTGATTAGTTTCTATCCATTGCTTCGTGCTCTGCCTTCAGGGTGTTTTGAAGCATGGGTTGATCCTCTCTCAGAGGTTGGAACACTGCTATCATGTCACCCCAGTCCTTCTTTTCATTAAACTAGATATACCCAATTCCTGCAACTGTTCTTCATATATTTTAGCCTCTAATCCCCTAATCATCTTGTTGCTGACATATACACATACATACATTCATGTTCACATAGCTTATCAGCTTGATATAGATGGAAGAGTGACTTGATTCAATGATCCTGAATGTGATGCTTGCATATAAGAAAGCTTCTGGCAGGGTCATCCTTACTGATAAAATAAGAAGAGCGGCAAGGCTATAGGTAACCCATAATAAAGTGAAGATTCTTCAGGAAGGAGAGAAGCCAGACCACCTAGAAAAGAAATGCAAAAATCAAACCTGGAAGAAGGCAAAAAGCAAACTTCTTCCATGCTGTTGCCAGAAAAATGGGATGGCTAAAGTTGAAATACTTAGATCAGTTTCAGTGCCAGATAATAAGATAGCCTAGTTGGAAATCACTCATCTTGTTATTGGAGAAGAATGTTGACCATTCATATCTAGATTTGGAGGTGATAGCTTCCTGAAAGTTAGTTTGTGCACTGATGGTGCTCATACTGAAAGAGAAACTCTTTGTTTCACAAAGACTCATGGAATTAGAATATGGAATGTGAGAAACATGAAGCAAAGAAAACTTCAATACAAAAATGAAGCATGCTAAACAAGTGGTTTTTTGAAATAAATGAACTTAGATGAATGAGAATAGGCCACTTTAAACATGATATTACAAAGCAAATTATGTAGAGAATTAGACCATATGGGGGAATGAAGTGACAAAAAGAGCAGTGTTTAAGCAGTGCTCAAGTACAACTGAATAAATTACATATATTAGAATTAATGAATATCCTGTGAACTTAAATATTATACATCCAACATGTACTTATTACTGATAGAATGGTGGAAGATGCTGAGGGATTTTACAGCAAACTTCAGGGGGTCTTAAATACAATATCAAGAAAGGATGTAGTAGTACTAATGGAAGAATAGAGTGAAGACAAAGTTGAAGAAATTAAGGCATCTAGGATTAGAAGAATATTTGGCCTGGGCAAATACAATAATACAGGAAATAGGTTAATACATTTTTGTGAATATATTTGTTTATTGCCAACACCTGTTTCAAGCAGCCAATTCTACATAGGGATATCACAGATGCACAACATTAGAATCAATTTGGCTGCTTAATAGGAAACAGGAGATGAAGGACTAAAATCCAGTCAGGCAAAGATAATTCCAGGTGTAGCTTGTGGAGCAGCCCATGAATCATTTATCTCCAATACATGGGATTAAATTTAGAAAATTAAAGAGAGCTATATGTCAATAAGATTTGACCTGGAAGGCATACAATCAAAAGATAAGAAAGTGTAAAGAACAGATTTTATACATTTAAATGATGTGAAAGAGAACCGGAGGAGGTATGGGAAGAGGTAAGAGACTTTTTAAAAACAGAAAAGCAGAAAAAAACAAATAGTCACTGGAGTGACTATTTCAGGCAGATGTCTATCAAAATTATATTTAAAGGCCTCTAGTGAAAGAGAATACTTGATAAGATAACCTATTGAAAGTGCTTCCCATTATGACATTTTATCTAATAGCAACTAAAACCTACTTTTCTAAGCTTTCAACCCATTCTTTCTGGATTGTTCTCTGGAATAATCATGTAAAAATGTGAATACTGTGGTCATATTTATGATATGACCGATACAAAGGTCCTTTTTGTAGACTTCAACTCCACATTCAATACCATCATCCCAGATTTTCTTCATTTTAAAGTGATTCAGGTAGCTGTGTGTGCCCACACTTGAGGATGCATTGTAGGCTTTCTGAAAGAAAGCAGCAGGTGAAGATAGGTAAGAATCACATTGAATACCTGTTCACTTAGCACAGACCCCCCACCCCACCATTACTCTTTTCTCTGTATATGAATTACTGCGTCTCAAAGGATTCCTCCATTAAAGTACTGAGGTTTGCAGATGATACAACAGTTTCTGGTGTCATTCAAGATGGTGATGGATCTGCATATAGACAAGAAGTTGAACAACTGGCCCTGTGGTGCAGCCAGAACAATCTGGAGGGGAACATACTTAAAACTGTAGAGATGAAAATGGATTTTAGGAGAAACCCTCCTATTCTACCATCTCTTACAATATTCGACAACACAGAATTAACAGTAGATACCTTTAAGTTTCTGGGTTCTATTAATTTCTAGGATTTGAAATGGACACTTAACATTTGAACTATCATTAAAAAAGTACAACAAAGAATATTCTTTCTGTATCAACTCAGAAAGTTCAGATTGCCCCAGGAACTGTTGATGCAATTCTACAGAGGAATTATTGAGTCTAATAAAAGAGAATATTTGCACTTCACAATTGACATGAGGAGACTTTGGTGCTCTCTGAGCTTGCTTGTTTTCTTGCAGCTGTTTTATTACCCAAACTAGGTAACATCATCACTAGCTCTGATGATGTTACCTTGTTTGAGTAATGAAATGTCTGCAAGAAAACAAGCAAGCTCAGACAGCACCAAGGACCCCTTATTATTGAGTCTGTCATTTGTACTTCTGTTACTGTCTGGTTTGGTACAGCAACTAAACAGGACAGGTAAAGGGTTCAACGAATAAGTAGGACTGCAGAAAAAACAGTTGCAACCAGCCTGCCTTTTATTGAGGATCTGTGTACTGCATAGGTCAGAAAGAGGGATGAGGAATACTTACAGACCCATCACATCCTGGACATAAACTGCTTCAATATTTCCCCTCAGAATGCCTCTATAAGGTATTGCATGCCAAAACAAGGCACAAGACAGTTTTTCACCATGCCATCACTCTGCTGAATTACCACAGTACTATCTTATGTCTCATGTTGTATGGCTGTATTATTATCTTTCTCGACTTTTCTACTACCTTCTCCTCTTGATATCTTATGATTATACCCGTTATTTTACAATTACACTGAAAGCTTATGCACTGGAGACAAATTCCTTATGTGTCCAATCATGCTAGGCCAATAAAGCTATTCTATTCTATCCTATTTGTATTCATATTCCATTCTGTTCAATTCTGTTCTGTTCCGTTCCTTTCCATTCCATTCTATTCTTTTCTATTCTATTTTATTCTCCCGAGTCTTTTCTATTGTAGATAAACATACCCTCTTTTAACTATTCCTTCTAGGATTGGTTTCCTGTAACTTTACCATTTTGATTGCTCTCCTCTGCACATTCCAAGTAGGACCTGACCAAGACAAACTAGAGTGGAACATTAATTTTTTTAATGGCCACATTAGTAAATCCCAAAATAGCATTTACTTTTTTGGCAACTGCGCCACACTTGCTGGTTCATACTCACTTTGTGCTCCATTAGAATACCCACTTTGTTTTCACAAGTATTTCTGCCAAGATAGGTTCCCCCCACCCAATATTTATGTCTTCTTTTCTTTTTCTCCCTAGATGCAGGACTTTATATTTCTTTCTGTTGAATTTCATGTCATCTACCATTCAAGCCTATTCAAATCTTCTTTCTTGCCATAGCTCTTAGTTTTGAGTCATCTGTAAATTTAATATCTTCTCCTAATCCCTTCATTTAAGTCATTGTATCACAAAGACACAATAAATATTTTGTCATTTTGTCATTGTCATGACTAGCTAAGGATGTCTCTGATCCATCTCACTCTCCTTGCATTCTTCTTCCTCTCCTCCACCTTCTGTTTCATTGAAATCTCACACAAAATCCCACTCTTTGTACTAACAGTAGAAAGAATGCACAGACTGGAACAAAAACCAATAAACTGATCTTGAACCAAATAAAAACTTACTGTTCCTTTGAGGCTATGATCAACAAACAAGAACTCCCATACTTGGGACATATTGATGCAAGAGTGTGACTGACTAGGACAGAGGTATCAAACTTGTGTCATCATGTCATCATGTGACATATTGTGGCTTTTTTCCCCTTTGCTAAAATGGGGGGGGGGGGAGTGATCAATTCGTGATGCATCCGGCCAATGGGCCATGACGTTGACACTCCTAGACTAGAGGGAAAACAAATATGCTTTGCAAGATTGAGAGAAATGGAAGCCAAAGACAATGAATCAAATGGTTGGACTGGATCAAACAAACACAGAATTGTCTTGTATATGAGTTGTAGGTTATTTCTTGAAACACTCAGGTCAAAGTAGTCAACATTTTTTGTTTGTGACCATAAACAGTCAAGTTCTGCTTGATAGCCCTGATTAGTTGCTACATTAATTCTAGAAATATTTTATGTTTGTCACAGTTCCAGCTTCTGAGTGTTGTTTTTAGATTTACAGAGCTTTAAAGGCATTGTTAACAATACATTATCCCATACACATATTGCACATTATTTCAATAGTTTAAGTCAATAAGTGATTTAGAAAACATTTAAGAAATCTATAAAAACAGGATGGCACATTGATATAAGTAATATATAGGATAGGAAATATGTTGGCCGATACTTTTAATATATTTTATGCTCAAAATGATGCATCACCTTTGGAATCAAATTTATCTGTATTTCAGTTTCACTTCATGTGCTAAATCACAGTCAACCAATACTTAATTAAAGTTTTCACCTGCGCTTAGTAGGCGCAGAATAAATCAGGCCAAACTGGAAATAAATGTATTGAAAGTAAAGCTCATTTATCAGTTCAGTTAATTATAAAACAAAACAAACCTTTATGAATATGTGCCAAAGGAAAGCCTTTCATTTGGTCTCTGTGTATTTCTATATGCAAAGAATTAGGACCACATCAGCTGGGCAAGTTGCTCCATTAAGAACTGTCCTACATTTATGTCCTATATGTTCTGCAAAAAGAAAATTGTGTGGACAGTTATCCACAAATATCAACATGCTGATACAAATACTGGTTCAATACACTTGGAATCTTGTTGTACCCCATTGTAATGAACAGAAGCTGTACAAACCTATGATAGTATTCAGACATTGCATTCATGTTCATTTCAATGGGGCTGTTGAGCATTTCTAGTTAGATTAAGCCCTCTTGCATTTGATCAATATGACTACATACCCTTGGGAACACATGACTGCACAGGACAAGCCATTCTCCATTATTTAGTATTTAATTTTAGTATTACCTTGAATATAATAAGTCCTCTTAAAACAACAGCTGTACCTGAATACAGTGGACATGCAAATTGCCCATTCAATCTTCCTCCATCTCTTTCCACAATAGGGGTTAAGAGAGATTTGGGGGGAAAGGACGTATTGCTGGCAGTGTTCCTGAATAAGCTTGCTAAAACTGGCTGCATTTATGGAAGGAAAAGGCATCTCTAAAATGCCAACCTGTGAATCCTTTATAGATTTGCTATGGCACACCCTTCCTAAGCATATAACACATCAATTTATTGGCAGTTTCTTGTTCCAGCTTCATATGTAAAGCCCATGTCACACTGCACCAATGGATGGAAAGAGGATGTAAAACGGAGAGAAACACTTGCCATCTGTTGGTTAACGCGATGCTTCCGTTCTGTACTGACTGCCTCCGTTTTTCATCCTCTCTATCCGTCCAGCATCCGTCGACTGAGATTCCATCCGCTCAAAAAGTTTTGAGCTGCTCAAAACTTTTTGAGTGGAAAATGTATCCAATGCGTCCGTTCTGCATCCGCAACGCATACGGGGAACATCCGTTCTACATCCGTCGTCATCCGTAATGCATCCGCTATATCCGCTAGGCATCCGCTGCGCATCCGCGCAACTCGCATTCGCTCCAGCGGAAAACGGACACAGGGAGGAAGCGAAACAGATGCGGAACGGACACAAAGTGTTAGTAGCACGGACGGAGAAAGGATGAAAGCGGATGCAGCTCGCATACAAAGCATTAAAACGGAAAAAACGTTCGCAGAGGGGACCAATCTCGGATATTTAGGATGTCTGCAGGATGTCTAGAGGATGCAAAAGGACACCGAGCGGAAAACCTATATTGCCTATAAAAAGGGGGAGGAACTCACCTGGATCTCACTTTCAGACCAGCAGCCCTGCGGTGCAGACCTCTTCAGCCTTCATCTGGCTCTTCCACAGCATCCAGTCATCTCCACCATGGATCATCAACACTCCTTTTGGTAGCCACCATCGTTCTACAACACTACGAAGCCATCTACAGGCTCTTTCAGCTGTTCTACGCAAAGAAAAGGAGGCGGCCAAGAAGTGTCTGGGTCCGAAGATGGATCACCAGAAGAGCAGAGTATGGACTGTACAACAAGCTGATGGTGGAGCTGAGGAACGAAGACCCTCGTGCATTCCAGAACTTCATGAGGATGCCTCCAGCCATGTTTGACGAAGTTGTGGAGCGGCTGAGACCCAGGTTGACCAAGCAGAGTACCAACTTCCGGCCCAGCCTGGACCCTGGGCTCAAGGTGGCACTGACTCTGCACCACCTGGCCTCAGGGACCACCTACAGGAGCATGCAGTATGGCTGGAGGATGCCACACAACACCATCAGCATTGTGGTCAGAGAAGTGGTGCAGGCCATCATCGAAGAATACCTGGAGGAGATCCTCCAGTGCCCCTCCACTGAAGAAGGCTGGAAGAAAGTTGCAGAGCAGTGGTATCAGAAGTGGAACTTCCCCCACACCGTTGGAGCCATAGATGGCAAGCACGTGGCCTGCAAAGCTCCAGCCAACTCAGGGTCCACTTATTTCAACTACAAGGGCTTCTTCAGCATCATCCTCTTCGCCATGGTCAACGCTGACTACAAGTTCATGTACATCGATGCTTCAGGCAACGGCTCATGTTCAGATGTCCAGGTATACAATGCCAGTGACCTCAAGGAGGGGCTGGAATGCAACCTCATCATGGGCTTCCCAGATCCAGACCCCCTACCCAATGACACACAAGATGTGCACTACTTCATCGTGGGGGATGACGCCTTCTCCCTCAGAACCTACCTCATGAAGCCCTACACCTCCAGATGCCTCACCCGTGAAGAGAAGATCTTCAACTATAGGCTGTCCAGGGCAAGGCGGGTGGTGGAGAACGCCTTTGGCA
Source organism: Laticauda colubrina (assembly GCA_015471245.1). NCBI lineage: Eukaryota > Metazoa > Chordata > Lepidosauria > Squamata > Elapidae > Laticauda > Laticauda colubrina. The sequence continues at coordinate 17,599,703 of BLBF01000032.1, forward strand.
TCCTGGCCAACAGGTTCCATATACTTCTCACCACCATGCAGCATCGTTCAGAGACTGTGAGGAGGATCATGGAAGCTTGCTGCATCCTGCACAATCTCATGTGCACCCACTACCCAGTGTTGCAGAACAGGCTCGTGGACCTCCAACAAGGCAATGGCGACATGGAGCCTGGTGAATGGAGGAAAGGGCGAAACCTGATAGACACTGAGGATGTGCAAAGTCCCAACAGAGCTTCACGTGAAGGGAAGAAGCAGCGCAACCTCCTGAAACACTGGTGCAACTCCACAGCTGGAGCAGTGGAGTGGCAAGACAGAATGGTAGATGCTCAATGGATGCTTCCTTCAGCCTGTCTCATCACACTGATGAGATTGGGCCATGTATGTTGAGTGGCCCTACAATGAACAGGGAATTTAATAAAGAGTTCTGTTTATGTTGAAATGTGTGGATCAATGATTACATTGTTATTGATAATAAAGGGCCATAGGTGTGGCACCTGGGAGGGGGACCATACAGTCCCACGATGCTTGCACTGGAGGCTTATCTATCCCACTGCTATCCTTACCCATCCCAAAAGGTATCCTAACCCATCCCACTGCTATTACCCATCCCAAAGGTATCCCTGCCCATCCCACAGCTATTACCCATCTCACAGGTATCCCTGCCCATCCCACTGCTATCCTTACCCATCCCACAAGCATGCAAAGGCTTAAACCATTTCTAAAAGTTTCCACCAAGACTTTATTGACTAAAAGAACTGAACCAAGTGTGTGAAGCAAAGATAAATTTTATTAATAACAAACTGTAAAAGCAAAATGACCCAAGTAAATTGTCCCCAAAAAAGATAAAGTCAACAGGTAGCAACCCAGTCTCTGGCACTCTTCTCAGTCACTCTGAGACATTCCCATAGTCTCAGGGGTGAAGGGTCCAGGTACTGTGGAGGTGGCTGCTTCTGGAGTGCTGGTCTGAGGTGTCATTGGGGTGCCTGGCCCCGAGAGGACAACAGGGGACGGTGTGTGGAGGAAGCTCTCAGAGAGCTGGCTCAGTCCTGTGATGTTGAGAGCCCCTTCCTCCAGGACATGGGGTGTCAGTCGCAAGACCGATGACAGATATTCTGAGGCTGGGCTTGGGTGTGGGGTGGAGGAAGGAGCAGTGTAGTGGGGATGTCTGGTCTGCAGGTGAGTGAGGTGAAGCGTGGTTGGAATCTGTGGCGTGGGTGGCATCTGTGGCGTCAGTGGCATCAGTGGCGTTGGTGGCATCAGTGGCATCGGTGGCATCGGTGGCATCGGTGGCATCGGTGGCGTACGATGTACCTGTGCCTGGACTGGGAAGGGCTCCCTGTGCTGCTGGACCTCCTGGTAGCCATAGCCTTGGTAGGTGAGGGGCTGTGGAAAGCCTTGGAAGGGCAGTGACATCACCTGGGGTGGAGGAGCAGGCCTGGACTGGGTGGGAGCAGGTGCAGCTGGGTCTGGAAGGTTGTGAAGAAGACGGGTGATCCTGTCCTCTATCACCTGATACTGTGATTCCGACATGTTCATGAGGGTCTGGTTGACATAGGTGAGGAAGGGCTTGCGGTTGGAGGATGGGACGTCGGTGTGTCCCAGCTGAGAGAGGAGATCTACGCTGCTTCTGATGGTGTCCCTGATCTCCAGCAGGACAGTGTGGCTCTGCCCCTCCGGTCTGCCTCTCTGCCTTTCTGTGGAGGTGGAGCTGGGGGTGGATGTGGGTTGGCCTGTGGTGGAAGTGCCCTCTCCTTGCTCCCACTGCATCAGGGGGTCCTCCACACACTCCACCACAGGTAGTGCAGCTGTTGGGGAGTTCTCCGTCATGGGTCGCTCCACAGATACCTGCCTGGACACAGGAGCTGACTCTTGGTCAGAAGAGGACTGGCTCTCAGCAGGCTGCCTGAGAGAGAGGGTTGTGAGAGGGGCTGCTCCTCGGTGGTGAATCTCACCCTCCAAGAAGCTGCACTTGGCCATCACGTAGGTCTCTCGGTCCATCAGCTTGACCGCGGCCTGGCCAGAATTCTTCAGATGCAGCTTCCCATACCAGGTGTGCATGTGCTTCCACCAGCCAAGGAGCACCTCCGAAGTGTAGCCCAGGCTCTCCGCCTTCTCTCTCCAAGCAGCCTACTTCCTTTTGGTGTCATGATAGAGTCTGTGTCCCTTCGATACTCATTCTCCCTCAGCCATTCCAGCACCTCATCCTCATGTTCCTCTTCAATGGAGTATTGCCTCCTCTCCCGTTCACGCATATGCCTCTTCCTCCCTCTGGCAGGGCCATATGGGCCCTCATCAGAGGGGCTTTGAGGTTGTAGGGGCTGCTTCTCCACGCCACCACCAGCAGCAGCAGCAGCAACAACAACAGTAGCAGCAAAAGCAGGACTAGCAGGTCCAGCAGCACCACCAGCAGCAGCAGCAGCACCTGCAGCACCTGCAGCACCAGCAGCAGCACCAGCAGAGTAAGCACCATCAGAGTAAGCACCATCAGCGCCAGCAGGAACAGCAGGACCAGGATCAGCAGCAGCAGAATAAGCACCAGGAGCACCATCAGCACCAGCAGGACCAGGAGCACCAGGAGCACCAGGAGCACCAGCAGCACCAGCAGGACCAGCAGGACCAAGAGCAGCGCCAGCAGAGTAAGCACCAGCAGAAGCACCAGCACCAGGAGCAGCGCCAGCAGAGTAAGCACCAGCAGAAGCACCAGCACCAGGAGCAGCGCCAGCAGAAGGTCTGGCACCAGAAGAGTCAGCCCCAGCAGCAGAAGCCCCAGCAGAAGCAGAGTCAGGGCCAGGGGGTGGGATGGTGGCCCTGTCCCTCTTGCCAGGGCTGGCAGCAGAAGGCAGAGGCTTTCTCTTCTTCCCCATGGTTGTTGGGTTGCTGGCTGGCTGGCTGGCTGGCTGGAGCTGTGTCTGGCAGCAGGTCTTTCCTCTGAATGGTGACCTGCTTGCGAGCTGCTTCCTTTTATATCCGCAGGGCTGATGCAATGCATCCTCCCCGCATGCACAGTGAACGCTGTGCATCCACTAGGCTTCCGCTAGGCTTCCGCTCTGCATCCGCTTCATCCACTCTGCATCTGCTCTGCATCCGCTCTTTCTGCTGCGCGTCCGTTTCGCTGTGCTCTCCCAGAAGCCCTGCAGATGTGCCATCCACTCCCATCCGCTTCCATCCGCTAGGCTTCCATGGAGCATCCGCTTTCCATCCCCTCTACATCCTCCCCCCGTCCGTTCCTTTCCGTTGTTGTCCGCTCTGGTTATGCAAATTCAGGGCACTTTTGAGAGCGGATAACAACGGATGGAACATTTGCTCGTCCGCTGTGTCCTTTTTACAAATGTTTTGCATCCGTCGGCCAATGTGACAGGCCGTTAAGAAGCATTCTACATTACACGCATTTCACTTTTGCAAACAATAAAAAAATCAGAACAATCACACTTAATCAGATTTGTTCTCATTGACATTTTGTGATATTTACATTTGTTTGAACTCTTTGATGAGATCATACACATTCACATACCAACGACAGGCATTCAAATGTCTACCAAAATATCAAATATCCTAAATCAATGTTAACTGATAGAATCCAAAGCCTTAGTTCTTCTTGTTGTTATTTTCTTTTTGATCAAAACTGTAGTCTTTTCTTCTTTTCACATTTAAATACTATTTCCCTTTACCTAAAGGAGAAAATCAAGATAAATCACCCTTCATAGCCTCATCTTATTGGATCACCCTGCCTTCCATGGCAACATCTAGCTTTTTTCTAACAGAAGCACATCTGCCCTATTCCAAATTCAGAATAGTGATATTAAGAGCCATGGTGGTGCAGTGGTTAGAATGCAACACTGCGCCGGCTACCAGCAGTTTGGCAGTTCAATTCTCACCGGCTCAAGGTTGACTCAGCCTTCCATCTTTCTGAGGTCAGTAAAATGAGAACCCAACTTGCTATGGGCAATATGCTGACACTGGAAACCACTTAAGCCCATGTCCCACCGCACCAATGGATGCAAAGAGGATGTAAAATGGACAAAAAAGCTTACCATCTGTTGGAAAACGCGATGCACCTGTTGTGTACTCACTGCGTACATGATTCATATGCTCTATCCATCAAACATCCGTCTACTGCGATTTCATCCGCTCAAAAAGTGTTGAGCTGCACAAAACTTTTTGAGCGGATGAACTTTCCACCACGTACGATCTACATCCGCGACACATACAGGCAACAAACGTTCTACGTCCGTTGTCAGCTGTTACATGTCCGCTGTATCCTCTCAGCATCCTCTGGCCATCCCCGCAACTCACATCCGCTGCAGCAGAAAGCAGAAAGAGGGAGGAAGCGAAAGGTACACGGAACGTCCACACAGTGTAAGTATCACGGAAATAGAAAGGATGTAAGCGGATGCATCTCGTATATAAAGCATTAAAACGGACAAAACGTTCGTATATGGGATGTATCTCAGATATTTAGGATGTCTGGAGTATGCCTAGAGTATGTGGAAGGACACCTAGTAGAAAACTGATATTTCCTATGAAAAGGGGGAGGAAATCACCTGGATCTCACTATCAGTCCAGCAGCCTTGGTGTACAGACCTCTTCACCCTTCCTCTTGCTCTTCCACATCATCCATTGATCTAAACCATGGATCATCACACACTCCTTATGGTAGCTTCCATCATTCAACACCAGAACCAAGCCCTCTTCAGACTGTTTCACCTTTTCTATGCAAGGAGAAGAAGGAGACGTCCAAGAAGTGTCTGGGTCCGAAGATGGATCGGGAGAAAAGTGGAATTTGGACTGTATGACAAGCTGATGGTGGAGCTGAGGAATGAAGATCCTTGTGCACTCCAGAACTTCATGAGGATGCCACCAGCCATGTTTGACAAAATTGTGGAGTGTCTGAGACCCAGGTTGACCAAGCCAAGCACCAACTTCTGTCCCAGCCTGGACCCTGGACTGAAGGTGGCACTGACTCTGCACCACCTGGCCTCTGGAACCACGTACAGAAACATGCAGTACGCCTGGAGGCTGCCACACAACACCATCAGCAAAGTGGTCAGAGAAGTGGTGCAGGCCATCATCGAAGAATACCTGGAGGAGATCCTCCAGTGCCCCACCACTGAAGAAGGCTGGAGGAAAGTTGCAGAACAGTGGTATCAGAGATGGAATTTCCCCATACCATTGGAACCATAGATAGGAAGCACGTGGCCTGCAAAGCTCCACCCAACTCAGGGTCCTCTTATCACAACTACAAGGGCTTCTTCAGTATCATCCTCTTTGCCATGGTTGATGCTGACTACAAGTTCATGTACATTGATGATTCAGGCAACGGTTCTGCTTCAGATTACCAGGTATAAAATTCCAGTGACCTCAAGGATGGGCTGGAATGCAATTTCATCATGGGTTTTGCAGATCCAGACCCCCTACCCAATGACACACAAGATGTGCCCTACTTCATCGTGGGTGATGATGCCTTCTCCCTCAGAACCTACCTCATGAAGCCCTGCAGTTCCAGATACCTCACCCGTGAAGAGAGGATCTTCAACTACAGGCTGTCCAGGGCAAGACGGGTGGTGGAGAACGCCTTTGGCATCCTGGCCAACAGGTTCCAGGTACTTCTCACCACCATGCAGCATCACCCAGGGACTGTGAGGAGCATCATGGAAGCTTGCTGCATCCTGCACAATCTCATGCGCACCCGCTACCCAGTGTTGCAGAACAGGCTCGTAGACCATCAACAAGGCAATGGGGACATGGAGCCTGGTGAATGGAGGCAAGGATGAAACCTTATAGACACTGTGGATGTACAAGGCCCCAACAGAGCTTCACGTGAAGGGAAGAAGCAGCACAACCTCCTGAAACACAGGTGCAACTCCCCAGCTGGAGCAGTGGAGTAGCAAGACAGGATGGTAGATGCTTAATTGATGCTTCCTTGAGCCTGTCTCATCACATTGATGAGATTGTGCCAGGTATGTTGAATGGCCTTACAATGAAGAGGGCATTAATAAAGAGCTTTGTTTATTTTGAAATGTGTTGATCAATTAATAAATTGTTATTGATAATAAAGGGCCATATGTGTGGCAGCTGGGATGGTGGACAATACAGTCCCACTATGCTTGCACTGGAGGTTTATCTATCCCACAGCTATCCTTACCCATCCAACAGCTATCCTTACCTATCCCACAAGCATGCAAAGGCTTAACCCTTTTTTCAAAGTTTTCACCAACACTTTATTAAATAAATAAAATGAACCAAGTGTGTGAAGCAAAGATAACCTTTATTAACAACTGTCTTAAGTAAACTGTATGACTTTATTGAAAAAGCAAAATGACCCAAGTAAAGTGTCTTTAAGCAAAGATAAGTTGAACAGGTAACAACTCAGTCTCTGGCACTATTCTCAGTCGCTCTGAGGCATGTCCATGGTCTCAGCTGTCGAGTGGCCAGGGACTGTGCAGGTGGCTGTGGCTGGAGTGCTGGTCTGAGGCGCCATTGGGGTGCCTGGCCCTGATAGTACAACAGGGGATGGTGTGTTCAGGAAGCTCTCATAGACCTGACTCAGTCCCATGAGGTTGAGAGGCCCTTCATCAGGGACCTGGGATTTCAGGCACAGTACTGAAGACAGATTTTCTGTTGAGGGGCTTGGTTGTGGGGTGGAGGAAGGAGGAGTGTAGTGGGGCTGTCTGGTCTGCAGCTGGGTGAGGTGAGGCATCTGTGGTGTCCGATGTACCTGGGCCTGGACTGGGAAGGGCTGCCTCTGGTGTGGGAAGTCCTGGTACTCGTAGCCTTGGTAGGTGAGGGGCTGTTGAAAGCCTTGGAAGGGCTGTGTCATCACCTGAGGTGGAGGAGCAAACCTGGAGTGGGTCGGATCAGGTTCAGCTGGGCCCGGAGGTTGGTGCAGCAATGCTTTGATTTTCTCCTTCATCACCTGGTCCTGGACCTCCGGCAGGTCCATGAGGGTCTGGCTCACGTACATGATGAAGGGCTTGTGGTTAGAGGATGGCATATCACTGTGGACCAGCTAAGAGAGAAGATCTGTGCTGGTCTTGATGGTGTCCCTGATCTCCAGCAGGACAGTTTGGCTCTGGCCCTCCAGTTTGCCTCTCTGCCTGCTTTCTGTGGAAGTGGAGCTGGGGGTGGGTGTGAGTTGGTCTCTGGCTGCTGCTTCTTCTTGCTCCATTTGAGACGGGATCCTCCACATCCTCTGGCATGGGGAGTGCAGCTGTCGGGGGGGTCTCTGCCGTGGGCCCCTCCAAAGACACCTGCCTAGACACGGTAGCTGTCTCCTGGCTGGAAGAGGAGTGGCTCTCTGTGGGCTGTCTGAGGGAGAGGGTTGGCAGAGGGGCTGCTCCTTGGTGGCAGATCTCACCCTCCAGGAAACTGCACCTGGCCATGACGTACATCTCCCGATCAGTGAGCTTGACAGCGGCCTGGCCAGATTTCTTCAGGTGCAATTTGCCATACCAGGTGTGCATGTGCTTCCACCATCCCAGGAGTATATCTGAAGTGTAGCCCAGGCTCTCTGCCTTGTCTCTCCACGCTGCCTGCTTCCTCTTGGTGTCGCGATAGAGCCTGTGGCCCTTTCTCCACAGGTACTCATTCTTCCTCAGCCATTCCAGCACCTCCTCCTCATGGTCTTCGGAAATGGAGTACTGTTTCCTCTCTCCCTTCTCCTTGCCTTGCCTCTTCCTCCCTCTGGCAGGGGTTTCAGGGCCTTCAGCAGCAGGGCTTTGAGGGCCTTGGGGCTGGTCCATCACAGCAGCAGCAGCAGCACCACCACCACCACCACCAGCAGCAGCAGCAGCAGCAGGAGAAGCACCAGCAACACCAGCAGGAGTAGCACCAGCAGCAGCAACACCAGGAGCACCACCAGCAGCAGCAGAAGCACCAGCAGCTTCAGAGTCAGCGCCAGGGGGTGAGATGGTGGTTCTGTCCTTCTTGCCAGGGCTGGCAGGAGTAGGCACAGGCTTTCTCTTCTTCCCTGACTGTCAAACCATGGTGTTCTTTCAATATGTCTCTGGCAGCAAGTCTTTGCTCTGAATGGTGACTGCATCCGCTTCGCATCCACTATGCATCCTCTAGGCGTCCGTGATGCATCCGCATCATCCACTACGCATCCGCTCCTTCCGCTACGCGTCCGCTTCACTATTCTCCCCCAGAAGCCCTGCGGATGTGTCATCTGCTTCCATCCACCTCCATCCGCTAGGCTTCCTACGAACATCCGCTTATCACCCTTGCTCCGTACTACCCTCGTCCGTTCCTTTCCGTTGTTGTCCGTTCTGTTTATGCAAATTTGGGGCACTTTTGAGAGCGGATAATAACGGATGGAGCCACCCCCGAAATTTTGCTCGTATGCTGTGTCCTTTTTGCATATGTTTTGCATCCGCCGGCCAGTGCGACCTAGCCTATAGAAAGAGCTGTAAAGCACTCGGAAGTGGTATATAAGTCTAAGTGCTATTGCTATTAATGATAGATGTACATATTTTGTGATTTTTGCCTGCATGATCAGGCCATGTTTGGTTTAGCAAATTTCCTCCTTCCATCTTTGGTCTCATACACAGAGTTATGTTTCCATTCTTTCACGAGTTCATTCTTTCACAAACTCAAAAGCATAAATTTTCTTTCTATCCTACTTTTGAATGGAAATTCTCGTTTCCCTAGAGTGTTGTAAGAAAACAACTGGATGTGTGATTCTACATGATTTGTAAATACAAACATAGCATGGCACCTCAATTTCCTTTTCAAGGTCTTCATTCTACTATCTCCATTGCTAATTCATGTGTATGTTTTGACATCAGGTTCCTTTACTGTTGATAGTTGATTCTGGAAAGTAGAAGCTATCCATCACTTCAATATCTTCATTTTTCAATTCTTAAGCTGGAAGCTATACCTGTTGGCCTTTTTAATTTTGAATTTTAGTCCCATTTTTTTTCACTGAGCTCCTTGATTTTCATTACTAGAGCTTGTAGACAATTTGCATTTTCAGCTATCAAAATAAGGTCATCAATATAGCACTGGTTATTGATGTTTCTTCCTCCAACTTTAAAACCACAACTATTTTCTGTCAATCACACTTTCCTCAATATATATTCCACATATTGGCTGAATAAATAAAGGAACAGAATATTGCCTTGCCTGACACATTTGCTAACCTGGAGTCAGACTGTTTCACCATGTTCTGTTTATAATGTGGCTCTCCACCTAAATATAGGTTTCGGGTAAGAACAGTAAGTTATTCCCATTTTTCTGAATGTTTGCCACAGATTGACATGATCAACTCGACTGAAGGCCTTTGTGAAGCAGATGCTGAGATATTGTGGGTTTTCTTTGTCTTTCTCAATTATTTCAGTATATATATTAATAATAATGTGTTTTGTTCCTCAGCCTTTTCAAAAACTAGCTTGAACATCTGGCATCTCATTTTCTGCATGGGACTCTAATGTGAGTTATATGATCCTATTATTATTTTGCTTAGAAATTGTCTGATAGTTTGTACACTCTGTTAAGTTTCCATTATTTGGTGTTAGTATAGAGACTGATGTCTTTCAGTAGAGAGTAAGGAGATGTTGTTGCCTAGGCATAAAGAGTTAAAGCATTTTAAAACTCCAAAACATCCAGATAATATTCAGAAGCAGTTGAAACTTGCCACATTTACTGGACAATGAGGAGAGAAGTAGACTTCTAGTGTTCTGATTGACAGCGTACTGTCAATTTCAAATTTGATCATGAAATTGATTAGCTTACTCTTCTTCCGATTCTGTGAAAGGGTTGGCTAATAGTCCTATTAAAAAGTTATCAAAAAAACCCCACCATGTTGTCACTGATTGCATTGCAAGCAAGTATCATTCTTGCTTTATCCTTCCTAAATATGAAAGCAACACCATTTCTTCTTTCTTCTTCATGTTCTGAGTAATAAACGATGTGAACGTCTGACTAAAAGTGTCCAGTTCCAGTCCATCTTAATGATCTGATGCCTAAAATGTCAATCTGTGTTGATTCAACTTTTACTGTGTTGTGCTTTCCCATGTTCAGGCTTCTTATGTTCCCACATCCTCACTGTAACACAGTCTTTAAAGTTTGGATTTTCTTTTTCCTGCATGACAATATCATTGACTAAATTGTTCAAATCTTTTAATTTAGCCATATCACAAGTATCTTTAGTACTTAAAAAAACCTTCAGCTCTTCCTTCATAGCATACAGAGTGGCATCCAACTTGAGGAGTCCATCACCTGGTACTATATCCTTGGTCACTTTATTTTTTCTATCCATATTGTTTTTCATGGTATACTACCAGAGTAGTGACCTCTCCCACACAGTATGAGAGGATGCCATTGCTGTTGTTACTAAAGCAATAAACTACACCCAGAATCTCCCAATAATCTTGCTGTTAAATATGGGTGCCTGCTTGTTTCAATTGGACAACTAGGATGACTTTCATATCTGAGATTATATTGTATATACATGTATTCTATGTACACAAGAAAAAACAGCACCTATACCCACAGTGAGGGAACATAGCAAGATTTAAGGTCAGGAACTAAAAGAGCAGGAGTGGTAAACAACAGCAACAATAACAACACATAACTGAATCTCAAAGCTACACTTGCAGGGGAATAAACATTTCATAAGAAGAGAAGCAGGGAAGATGGGGCTTCTCTGAGAAAAGCAGCTTCAAGGTGGGAAATTCCTTGGGGTGCAGGTGGAAGAGCACAAGAACAGGTTCCTTTCAATTAACTTTTCCATTATGCCCATCAGTTTCAGAGTGTAATGGACTTACAATTGACCAGTCCATTTAGCCATTTAAAAAATGGAAAATGTAAAGGCCCGGTCCCACTGCACTTACGGATGCAAAGAGGATGTAAAATGTTAAAAAAAGCTTGCCATCCATTGGAAAATGCTATGCATCCATTGTGTACTCATTGCATACGTGTTTCATACGCTCTATCCGTCGAGCATCCGTCCACTGCAATTTCATCCACGCAAGAAGTTTTGAGCTGCACAAAACTTTGTGAACGGATGAACTTTCCGCCAAGTACGATGTAAATTCACGACATACGAGCAACAAACATTCTATGTCTGTTATCATACATTAAACGTCTGCTGTATCCTCTCTGCATCCTCTGGGCATCCTTGCAACTCACATCCGCTACAGATGAAAATGGAAAGAGGGAAGAAAGAAAAGGTACATGGAACATCTACACATCGTTAGTAGCACGGAAATAGAAAGGATGCTCAGTGAACGGTTTGCATCCGATATACATCCGCGCGGCATCCCCTTTCTTTCCTTTAGGCATATGTGATGCATCCGCTTCATCCACTATGCATCCACTTCGCAATTCTCCCCTGTAACCCCTTCGGAGGTGTCATCCCCTTCCATCCCCTTTCATCCACTAGGCTTCCGATGAACATCCATTTAACATCCCCGCTACATACTACCCACGTCTGTTCTTTTCCATTCTGTTTATGCAAATTTTCACCACTTTTTGGAGCAGATGACAATGGATGGAGCCACCTCTGAAATTTTGCTCATCTTCTGTGTCCTTTATGCATAAGTTTTGCGTCCGTCGGCCAGTGGGACCAGGCCTTAATAAGTGACTGCAGTTTCTGAGATTCTGGTTTATCCCACAGTAAATAGAACTGCAAAGCTGGTGCTGAGCCTGGAATCTTCAAAAATGGGTGCAGTCTCTGAGTAGACCTGCCAGAGCACTTGTACCTGAGCACAAAACCACCACTTCAAGCTTCCTCTTTCATGGGCCATGATTATTTTTTCCACTTTCTTCTCCCTCCCCCCAGATACTACTTTTATGCCATAACATTTGTGCTGGCTTCAGACTGTTGCAGTAATGACCTGGAAGATCCATCCTGTGGGGCGAGGAAGTCCAAAAGTTACATAATCAGACCCCTGCCCATATTTTACAGTGTTATAATTTGACTTCTTTCAGAGAGGGAGGGAGAGAGGGAAGGAGAGGGAGGGAGTGGGAGGGAGAGAGAATATATTTCTGGTTATGAGGACATGTCCTCAGCAAATGGAAGGTAAAATGTCTCCATGATGTAGTAAGCAGACAATGTGGATGAGCCTTTCCTAGCCAGCTCAGAGTGCTTTTAGACTGTCTTCTTAAATCAGAGAAGATTCATTCTTTTATTTCTAAGAAGAAAGTTAAGAAAAATAGGAATTAGTTTTGTTTCAAGTGAAGCCATGTTGCCTTTGTATTATCTGCCTTTAAATTTCACCTCCTCAATTCTAATTCAATTAGATCTTGACAGCTAGCAGATGATACAACTTCTATTTAATTAGCATTCCACCCCACAAGGACCAACTTTCATCAATATTTCTCACACAGATGCAACATCTTTCAATATTCCTTGACTATTCTTTCTATACTTGGATGTACAGAACATCTTGCTAATGCCACATCTATTCATCAGTGAGGAAAACAAACACAAGGAATGAATCAAGTTAGCAGAGCTGAAATACAAAGAAATGTACTGCCATACTGTGATGCAAAACAAAAGCACAGCTGGGATAGGGCAGAGAAGAGACTAAGACTAAAGACCAGATGGGTCAGGAAAAAGGGCTAAGGTGCAGCTGTGAGGTCAATCTCCACAGCTGCCAGTGAATATCATCCTTTTATTCTACTGGCCATTATGAAGCTATCAGATCAGCCCCCTCGATATATCTAAAATCTTTCATACAGCTTTACTGGTCACTATGTGCAAGGTTGAGATAAATGTTCTGGAACACTGGCAGGGATTTTGTTGCTATTTGGAACATGATACTGTTTACAGTGGTCCGCTGCCTGTAGTATGGCATCCTTTGGGTTCATAATATAGCTATGGGCCACATAGATTTTATGGTGGGAGAAGAACTAATAAATCATACAAATGTTATATTTTATCTTTAGACTTATGCTGCTTTTGAAAAATCCATTGTAAAAACTCAAGATTGGAAGATGTGGAGAGACCTAGCCCTAATAGAATTACCTAATAGAATTACCGAAAGTCAATGAATGGATATCATCTTCTTCTTCTTCTTCTTCTTCTTCTTCTTCTTCTTCTTCTTCTTCATCTCATATGTGTTCCGTTTGGATAATAAGATACGCGAGACCAGTTCTCCAAAAACAGCTCTTTATTTAACAGTATAGTGACTTGTAGCGGAACATTTGCCGAAGCCGCGGCAGCCCTTTTTATAGTGGCTGCTCATGGCTTGTGGCCAATAACAGCTCTTTAAGAATTCCCGCCATCAGGTGGGCCAATCAAAATGGTGCTTGATTGACTAATCTGAGAGCGGCCTGTTCGGCCAATCAGTTTAAGTTATTTGGAGTCTTCTAATTTCCATACACAACACCCCTCCCACCTTGGTTTCGTCCAACATATGTAATGTAGTCACGCAAGTAGGTGGGGTTTTTGCAGGTCCTACTTGACCTGCGCAGCTCAGTCTCAGCGTGGTCTTCCATCGGTTCGGACAGGATCGCCTTTTCTCCGCGTCTTCTCCATGGAACCTCCTGGAAGGGTGAGTCAGCCTTGCCACTCTCGCCTGGGTTTCTCGGGCTGGTTGAGGTGGCTGTGCCGCTCCCTCCTGGTTTGTCCGGGTTGGTCGAGCTGGCCTGGCTGTCTCCTTCCAGGAAGGCCTCACTTGCTACTGGTTCTCTTCTCCAGAGATCGTCTATGGGTAAGCGCTCTTTTTGTTTTTTTCTGAGTTTCTAATTCAGGTTTGTGTTGCGTCTTTTGTCATGTTATTGGTGGTTCATCTCTCTCTTTTTTATTATTTTGTGTTCCCCCCCCCCCCGGTTGTTTTTGGATTGTTTATTGGTGTTTGTGGCAGTGCTGTAGTATTGCGTTCCAATGCCCTAGAGCAAAGCTGGTCGATGTGCCGCTTCCATGTTCTGTCGTCGTCAAGTGCGAGTTGGTATGACTGGGGCCCTGTGATTTGAGTAACTGTGGCTGGAAGCCATAATGGGTCCCCGCTAAGATTTTTTGCCAATAGCAAAGGAGCGATATTTACTTGAGGAGTCTGGGGTTTTTTCACAGGTATGAGTGGGGTGTAGTCTATCTAGGTAGGAACGCAATTTTCTACGTATGAGGAGTTCAGCTGGGCTTTTGTTAGTGGTTGTGCTAGGGGTGATATGCTGAATTATTAACAGTTTGTTAAGTCTATTTTGGATGTCCCCCGTGTCCAGTTTGTCTAGGGCCTCTTTAGTATTACGAACCATGTGTTCAGCTCGTCCATTCGAAACCGGATGAGCTGGCACTGTCAGGGCATATCAGATGCCCTGCGCAGCCAGGTATTGCTCGAAGGCTAAAGCAGTAAACTGGGGGCCATTGTCAGAGACTACTACATATGGCAGTCCATGTGTAGCAAAAAGTCTGTTCAATTGTTTTATGACTGCTTCAGTAGAAGTGGATGCCATAAGAATAACCTCCAACCAGTTTGAATAAGCGTCAGCAATTATAAAATATGTGTTCCCTTTCGTTGGCCCAGCAAAGTCAATATGCAGTCTCGACCATGGGCTTCTGGGAGTTTCCCATTCCAGGACTGGTGCAAGAGGGGGGGTAGGCCTTGATTTTTGGCAGTCATGGCATGTTGCCACCCATTTTTCAATGTCTTTGTCCAGCCCTGGCCACCAGACGTAACTCCTGGCCAGGACTTTCATTTTTACTATGCCCGGGTGTCCCTCATACAACATGCACAACACTTCCTCCTGCAACTTTTTTGGAATTACCACCCTGTCTCCTCACAGTATACAGCCCTTTTCAATGGACAGTTCAGTCTGCCGGGTGCAAAAAGTTTTAAAAGTCTCGCCTCTATCCTCATCCGGCCAGCCCTTACCTACCCAATGGAGGATCCGAGCTGTCAGCGGGTCTTTCACGGTAGCTTTAGTGACATCTGCTGCGGTTAGTAGCAGATTCGGCCATGTCTCGATCTGAAGAGTGGAGATGGTAGGAGTTGGGTTGCCTTCCTTGTCGGGCAGTGGGGAACGGCTCAAGGCATCTGCATGGGTGATGGTCTTTCCTGGGCGATGGATGAGTGTGTAATTATATGCAGCGAGGAATTTTGACCACCTCGTCATTCTTGGCGATAGGATGTTCGGGGTTGGTTTGTTCCCTGCCAGGATCCCTAGCAGGGGTTTGTGGTCTGTGATAATAGAAAATGTCCTACCATACAGGTATTTGTGGAATCTCTTGATGCCTGCTATGATTACGAGGGCGTCTCGGTCAAGTTGGCTGTAGTTCCTTTCAGATTTTGACAGCGTTTTGGAATAGAAGGCGATTGGTGCTTCTCTGCCGTATGGTAGCTTGTGGCTCAGTATGGCGCCGATTCCAAAAGGCGATGCATCACAGGTGACCATTTTTCTCTTTTGACCTTAAGCCTTACTTCCCTGAATCTTCGCAAGACTTCTCTCAGTCTATTTTCTAGTTGGTGTTTATCTTTTGCTGATACTAATATGTCATCAAAATGGGGAATGACTCCTTTTATTCCATTTAGAAGGCTCTCCATGATGCTTTGGAAAACACCTGGGGCAACACTAACACCAAATTGAAGTCTGTTACATTTGAATGCCCCTCTGTGCGTGACTATAGTCTGTGCCTCTGCAGTTTCAGGGTCAACCGGCAGCTGTTGATATGCTTGCGCGAGATCAAGCTTTGCGAAAAATTTTCCTCCCCCTAATGAACGCAACAGGTGTTGAACTACCGGAACAAGGTATGCGCTTTGTTGGAGTGCATGATTTAGGGTGACCTTATAGTCACCACAGATGCGCACTGACCCATCTGGTTTGACAGGAGTCACGATGGGAGTTTCCCACCTGGCATGGTCGATTGGCTCTAACAGTCCTTGTGCGAAGAGTTTGTTATGCTGCTCATCTATTTTCAGTTTTAAGGCAAAGGGAGTGTGTCTGGCTTTGAGCCTGATGGGAGCTATCTTTGGGTCTAGGGTGAATGTTATTGGGGTCCCCTTATATTTGCCTAGGGTTCTGTCAAATATATCCCGGAGCTCTTCCAGCAGGCTCTCCTCCCAATTGGTCTCAGCGACGCTGTTAATCCTGGTCACTCCGATTCCCAGGGGTGTGAACCATTCGATTCCCAGCAGGCTAGGGTGATCATGGTCGAAGATTGTCAGAGGAAGTACTTCAGCATGGTTTTCAAATTCTATTAGGACCCACTACCGGGATTCAGTTTCCCTGGTAATCTTTAAGTATTAGATTTTGTTGTTCCAGTTCTCTTTGCTTGATGTCTGGTATCAGGTTTCTGATAGTGTTCCATGAAACATTGACAGGTATGATCCAGAGTCCACTTCCATCTCACAGGGCTTTCCTTCGATTTTTACATTTATTCGGACCTTTTTTGCGTTTGCTGCCCTGCCATTTTCGATGATTATTGTTTGATGTGTTTCTTCTCTGTCGTTCATTTGCCGGTTTCTGTTCTCTCAGCTCCATTGGTTTCCAGCTTGCCTCTCTCTGTTTCTGGGGGGAGGGGGGTGCTGCCACATCTTTTAGGGCTATAGCTCTTTTTGTTGCGGCAGACCCTTGCAATGTGCCCCCGTTTCTCACAAAATCTGCAAATGGCATCCAGGAATCTGCTTTCAGAGCACGGGTGATCCCCTCTGCATGCAGCACACTGGAATTCTTGTCTCCTTCCTCTTTTTTGCCGCCATTTTCTTTCCGACTGAAGCCTATGTATGTCTTTGTTGTCATCATCAGTGTCGCTCGGGGAGTCGAGGTCTTCATGGTGGGCAGTCGCTGTGGGCTGTTCTTTGTTTCCTTCCACCTTCTTTTCTCGGGGTTGGTTCAGTGGTTCTGGATTTGTTGAGTTCATCTGGCGCATGGTGGCTGCGGATTTTTTGGCTGCTTCAGCGGTGGTGGCTTCTGCGATGGCCTCAGCCACTGTGATATTTGGTCTGTTTAGCAGCTTGCTTTGGAGCATAGCATCATTCAATCCCAGGACCACGCCGTCTCTCATGGCTTCATCCATGTTCTGAAATTCTCAGGCTCCTCTGATATTTCTTAGGGCTGCTACGAAATCTCAGATGCTCTCGTCTTCTCGTTGGTCTCGCTTATAAAATTCGTGCCTTTTGATCAGATTGGAGACCACAGGCACGTAATGAGCTCATAGCATTCGGTTTAATTCTCGCCATGCCATCTGTTTTACATCCCGTGGTTTGGCTTGGCCATTTTGAAAACGGCCGGGCCACAATGCGTGAGGAATACAGCTCCCTTCCTCTGGTCGGTTATTTCTTGTAGCTGGTTGCTTTCTAAGCATATCAGAAAGCAGTCAATGTATGACTCCCAATCTTCTTCGGCTGGGTTGAATGGTGCGTGCGGCACATTGTTACCGGCCATTTTGGTTGCTCGGTTCTGGTTGCCCTGTGCTTTGGTCTCGCTCTTCTAGGACTATCCCACCCTCGTTGCCAGTGTTCCGTTTAGATAATAAGGTACGTGAGACCGGTATTCCAACAAACAGCTCTTTATTTAACAGTATAGTGACTTGTAGTGGAACATTTGTCGAAGCTGTGGCAGCCCTTCTTATAGTGGCTGCTCGCGGCTTGTGGCCAATGACAGCTCTTTAAGAATTCCTGCCATCAGGCGGCCCAATCAAAATGGTGCTTGATTGACCAATCCGAGAGCGGCCTGTTCGGCCAATCAGTTTTAGTTATTTGGAGTCTTCTAATTTCCATACACAACAATATGAATTTGTGAAGGAAAGCATTTATTTATTTTTCACATGTTCCTTAGTCCACTTAAATGTCACTTGGTCTGAGTTAAAGCTTACCTTAACTCTGAAGTCTTCCAAGATGCTTATCTATACCTTAATCTTTAAAATGATGCTCACTCTGGTACATGAGATAACCAGAATGAACAGTTTACAGTTTCCTCTCTCCATAGACAAAGGAACAGGAATCAGGTGCTCACAAAGGGCAATCTGGGCAGTATCACCAGGGTCTTGAGAGATCCTATATCTTCAGAGCAGATGACTCTTTCTGCTCATGTCTCCTGTCTCCTATTAAGGAAATATATCTTTCCAACTGAAAGTTTTCTTCAAGAATGGAACAAATATAATTTGATAATAGTTCAAAAGAAATACTCAAAAACATTTTGGGAGGGACAACATAAGGGATAACATTGCCAGAAGGATAGCATAGTGCTTCCGGGTGCAGTTCAATGTGCTAGTTGTCATCTTTAAAGCTCATCATAGCTTGGGATCAGGCTATCTGAGGGACTATCTTTTGCCGGTCACATTTACCTTACCCATCAGAGTATGGAGGCAGGGGAATATTATGGGTCCCATTCTTGAGGGAGATACAGCTGGTGGGACCCAGAAGAAGGGTTCTCTGTGATGGCTTCCTCCCTCCATGGTGTCTTCCTCCTTCTGGAACATCATTCCCCCAGAGATTAGACTGGCCCTCACTCTGCTTCTCTTCCAGAAGGCATTGAAGTCCTGGTTCTTCCAGCAGGCCTGGGGAACTCAGCGTGGGATGGGGCCCATTAAATGGCTCATGTAATCTGCTGTCTCTGGTTGGGGGAGGGGGATGATTTTACTATATTAATTTATTTGATTTTACAAGTTTTATTGTTTTAAAACTTTATATGCTGGAAGTTGCCTTGAGTCACCATAGCAAATAGACAGCAATACAAGACTAATAAATAAATAAAATAAATAGGGTTCTTTATCATATGAATCACAAGTACTGAAGACATGATATCATCATTGACTTAAAATGCAAGTGCTCTTAGGCAGGTACAAATACTTATAGTGGAAGACTCAGAGAATTACCTAGCTCAAAGGCCTGGCTTTCATTTGGTTGAAAATGGAGAGCGTAAGATGTATAATTTTTATAACAGAGCCTCTGGGAGCT
Source organism: Laticauda colubrina (assembly GCA_015471245.1). Lineage (NCBI taxonomy): Eukaryota > Metazoa > Chordata > Lepidosauria > Squamata > Elapidae > Laticauda > Laticauda colubrina. Next base: position 17,618,538 of record BLBF01000032.1, read on the forward strand.
GGTGAGAGGGCACTGCTGGGATAAAGTGTGGAAAGTTGACTTGGAATTTCCCAAATGAGAGTATGGTCAGTAACAAGTTGTGACTGGTTAGAGTGGCTGTTGCCTTCTTCATAGAAGATAGTCTTCCATTTGAAGAAATGTGAAAGGATTGTTCTCCCTTGAAATTTCCCTTCTTTGAAGGGCTGTGCAGTCCAAAGAGATTTAAAAGTTAAAGTACGAGATGAACGGGTAGCACTGAAAAACCTTGAGATTGCCCACCATCAATTTACAGGGAACAAGCATTCAGGCCTTGGTCTTCCCCAAAAGCTGCTGATATTTAAATTGCAATACAGTATGAATACAGAGACATTGAAAGAAACAGAAATGTGTTTCGCTGCTAATTCTGAAAACTACAACTTTGGTTGATTGTGATTAAGGAAGAGGTTTTGGTTGTCTTAGGGAAGGGAAATGGTTTGAAGTAGAAGCCAAGGGCAGAAATGGTTTCATTAGTTAATATACATTGATAGATGGAGGAGAAAAACAATCTGAGCTGGAAGGCAGGGTTAAATGTGTCATCAGCGTGGAGACATTTCATTGTCACAAAAGATCTCCCCAAATTCCACCAACTCTTATCCAGCAGCAAATTAGCTTCAACCATTAGTTGGCTAGAATGTTGTACTAGAAGTAACAATAATAAATTTTTCTTTATGTGCTTTGAATTTAATGAATGTTCCCAGTTTTTGTGCCTGACAATAGAAGAGTTATGCTTCTTGCCACTGGCTCAAAAACCAGATGTGAAATAAGCAGTCTTTTTGGCAAGATCATGCCTTGTTGGCAACTTCAGACGTAACTTCTTAGCAAGTATGCCAATAATCCTGCTCCCATCTTGAACAGTTCCCAGCCAAGTTTTCATTCTCGCCTGGGAAATATCTGCACTGGTTGTATGCTCCATGCCTGGCTTCTTGCAAGTATAAAACTGTGTTTCCAGTGGCATCCAACTCTTCTCACTAAAACCAGTGAGGCTGCAACAATTACAAGCATCCATGAAGTATGCCAGTGCCCTTTGGCCTGGAGCTAGAGATTGGCTGCCCTTACACTAGTTCTTCTTAACAAATGGAGCATGCTGTCAATTTTCTAATTGAAAATTGACCTCTAGAGATGTGGGAGGATACAGCTATTCCCTTTTCTCAAACTAGGAGCAGCCAGGGCTGGTCTTAAGGAGAGCAGGTGGCTCCCCTCCCTTGCGCTCTCAAATGACATCTTGAACAAGCACCATTTGTAGCCTAGTCATTAAAATTCATTGGACTTCAAAAAATCAATTACACTGGGACATTTCATAGATTATAAACATGAATGATGATATCTTCATAATTAATGATTATAACCAAGCAGCTTTCATTGTTTCCTGTCTTGTGGTTGGTCTGATTCTTAATCTACATTGGTTGCTGATCAGAAACACCAAACCAGATAACAATTCTTCCTGCATCTGGCTGGAAATGGCCATTTAAAATTCCTGATAAAGTTTATTTGCCCTACTTTATATCCCTCTCTAGCCACAGGTGGCAAAATGCATCTGCCAAAGACAACCAAAAATGACAGTAACAGGGGAATTCAGTGCATGCAAACTTTCTGATTGATCTCTAATTGACAATCAGGCTTAGCAGTAGTAAAGTTTGCAGAGCAATGGAAAGCAATCAAACATAGCTTCATGCAAAGCACATTTGCAGGCAAATGTTTTGTGGAGGGGAAGCAAGAACACAGCGAGTGGAGATGTAGTGCAACATCAAAAGAGATTCATCACACATATGGAGTTGCTCGAGTGTTCTGGATTGTCCCCATTCTGTTTGTGCATGCACACACACACACACACACGCACACACACACACAAAACCCCTGTTAAGCCAATGTTTGGTTCTATGCTGCAGTTTTTTGTATATTTCCTGCTTCAAAGTGGCAGAAAATTATACCAATATAATTCTGGCTGGGACCCAGAAACCCCTAAAACCCCACTCCTAGAATAGGAGGACTACTGAAAAAGAATAAAAGAAGCAAAGGATGGAGACAAACTGTAAAATTAGTGGTATATAATGGTCATAACCAGCATGTCCTTTATGTTACAACAAAAAGGGCAAACTATTGAACACTATGAGTTATAGCACAGGGCTTTGCTGGTGTTTGTGTTCCACATTTACAGCTGTGGTTTTGGTCATTATTCATTTTCACAACTGTCCTTCCTTCTATGCAATCAATGGGCTACATTTTTATCCTTAGCAGGACAGAAAAAAATATGAAGGTGTTGAATGCCACCTAGAAAAGTTGAATTTGGTTCCTTCAAAGAGGGAAGAGAGTGGAAAATACACACAGACATGCCCAGGAGATCTTCAGGGCTGTGATATGAGTAGGCTTATGATCACAACTAAGCTCAAAATTTCCATTGCTAAACAAGACAGTTTTTAAATGACCTTTGTCCCATTTTATGACTTTTCTTGCCAAAGTCCTTAACTGAATCACTGCAGTTATTAAGTTAGTCTAGAGACTCTCCTAGATTAAAATTGCCAGCCCTGGCTCCAAGTTCGCCTCATACCCAAACTATCTCTCTGTTATAAGTGGCCATTTTTGGAATTTCTTTTTTACTTAAAAAAGAAATAGGATATCTCTGCTTTTCCTGCAGGAGTCTAAGGCTGTGCATTCTGTACTGTATCCTCTACCAATCTATTTCTACAGTACATCAAAAGTTTTGTGAAGTCCAAGCTGACTGACTTGACAGGGTGGAATTCTTCAACAGCTTAACCATTATGCGACACTGAAATTTCCTGAAGCCTTCCATGTTTCCCAATAGTATAACCATCCTAATATAATACTGTATATTATGTATAATATAAAGCAGTTTAGTAATAGTCAAATAAAAGAATTCTACTCAAGTCATTATGGGGGCAGACTATTTCTTTGTACCTGGAGTGGAGAAAATATTGAACCTAGGAAGACTTTAAATAGGGATGAATTAAGATCCTCAGCAGCAACAGCAGGGACCTTGGTTTTAATTTAGTTGTTTGTCCAGAAGGCTTATTCCATTTGCAATTGTGGATATATAAGACATGACTGCCCATGTTCAAATAAACACTTTAAGTGAGATCACTACTAATTGCAGCTTGAGCTGCCAAGAAGATTGAAACTGCACGCCCAGGAAGAAGAAAAGGTGAACCTGTTCATTTGCTTTCTTAAACGTTTTCCAATTGTCACATCAATAATGCACCGAAGAAGGAAAACCTGAAGTAGTATGCTCGGCACACAAGGTAAGATGTCATTTGATTGTTCCTTGGCCATTGTGAGTGTCACATTTTTTTTCATAAAGAGAGGAAGGGAAAGAAAGAAACATCTCAGATGAAACACAAAATAAATTCATGTTCAGATCACCATGCTGTATCAAATGCTGGGAATAAAACAGAAGGGAGATGTTCTCTAAAAGCAAGGGATAAAAAGAGCCTGGTCCAGGGATGGGATTTTACCAGTTCAGCCCAGTTCGGGTGAACTGGTAGCTCTGAAGATCAGCTGGGAGCGAACCAGTTCTCTCTGAAGATCAAGGTATTTCCTTTTTTTTCTCCCCACCGATCAGCTGTTTTCCGAAAATCAGTGGTGCTGCATGATTTAGATTAACCAGAAAGCAGGAAATCATTAGATTTTTTGCTTTCTAGCCAATCTAAAATGAGCAGCACAGCTGATCCCCATTGTTGTACTGCTTTGCTCAGGAGGCTTCCCTGAGGCCCAGGAGGCAATTTGTTTTATTTTGCCTATTGGGCCTCAGGGAAGCCTCCTGGGAGCAAAAATGGGGTGCGGGGGCAGCTGCACAGCACCCCACCACTGGCCTTGTCATAGTCTTTGCATGGCCCATGACACTTCCATTGCTGTTTAATCCTATGCTAATGGAATATTGTCTTCATAAACAAGTGACGTAGGCCAAGTGACCAGGTTTAACCCCTTAATCGGATGGCCACTGTGTCCTGATCCCGTCTGCTTCCAGGCATCCTTCGTGCCCGAAAGAATCCCAAGCACAGTCAAGATGTCCATTCCCATTATGCTATTATTAACTCCTGCCTGAAGGTAATCAAGACTGTCATAGAAGAAATGGCTAGTCCCCTCTCCCTGGATAGTTTTTTCACCATTATTAATGTAAATGTAAAGTGTAATCATGCATGTAATGAACATTTAGTTTAATTCTAATATGCTGAAGGGAAACTCTTCAAGTGAGGGGAGAAAGGGAAAAAATCATAAAAAGCAGAAGATACATACGAGTTGCATCTTGGAAGATTTCCATTACCTTAATTCTAAACAATTAATTCTAAACAAATATCCTGATCTCTTTGGAATAGTCTAAATACCTCCACCTTTGTCCAAATTGGCTCATCGAATCAATCTATCAGAGGAGCCTAATTTAATCTGTCTGTTTGACTTAAAGGGTGTCTACACAAGGAAGTGTGGCTGTACAGATTTATTCAGCTTATTCTGAACATAGCTTGACAGAACTCAGGGGAGCCATAATAGGAAACCATGATGGAAAAGATGGACATGACAACTGTTGACAGCTTTATCTAGGAGGCAGTGCAAGAAGAAACTAGAATGGGAGATGAGAGAGAAATTCAGAACAGGAGATGAGAGAGAAATTATGAGTTAAATTTGAGCAAATGCTACCACTTAAGCAAGACAAATCTTGAATGCAAACTTATGTTCCGCATGAATAATTAACCAGCCAGAGCATGACTTTAAATAATCTGGGAAGTATAAGGATCTACCCAGTGTGTAGGGAACTGAAACATAGTACATTTAACAGCACCACATTAGAAAGATTGGTGCTGGCTATAATAATCATATAGTAAAAAAAAAACAATTTGGAAAAGTTGAGAGATTAGAGATGGCATACAGATAATATTAGAACATAATATGAATGTGCTCAAAGGCATCTTAAAATTTTCCTGCAGTTTGCATTTTTATCTGTATTAAATTATCCACACTTTTTGGACTATTAGACTCTAATGAAGTTGTCCTTCAGTTTCTGTATTTGTTCAGGTTTTGTAGTGGAACTCTTGGCTCGGAAATATACTTCACATTACACATTATTATATTTTTGTATGCCTATTTGGGCCATTGGGAGAGTAAGATAATAATATGTACTCTTAAAAATCACAAAAGGATTCAAAAGTAGATGGAGCAAGCATACATTGAACAGATATCATCTGGAAATAAATTATTTCTCAATCCGCATCTCTGACAAATATTTTTTTTTCCAAAGAAATTATTTTTATATGAAAGTAGCCAGGGGGAATTTATAGATCTACAGGTAATGAGCCTGTGTGCCTGCCTCTCTCTCTCATTCTCTCTCTCTCTCTCTCTCTCCCTCTCTCTCTCCCTCTGTGTGTGTGTGTGTGTGTGTGTATGTGTGTGTGTTGAATATAGTGCTCATAGTCCATAGAAAGAGGAGAGACTGGCTGTCACACTCAGCCCTGTTGGTCTTCTAGAGCAGGGGTCCCCAACCACTGGTCCCTGGACTGGTGCCGGTCCGTGGATCATTTTTTACCGGGCTGCAAAGCTTGGGCGCTGCCATCTTGTTTTGACAGCGCTTCCGGGTTTTCAGTTGCTTCCGGGTTTTCGGTTGGAAAGCGGTGTTTGGATGCTGAAGGAATCCTCACGCCTTAGTTTCGATGAAGGGGGGGGCGGCTTCAAACGAAGAGCCATCCCGATGGCCGTGGAGTCTCACGTTACTCAGGTACCGGTCCGTGAAAGAATGAATAATCGTGAAACCGGTCCCTGGTACAAAAAAGGCTGGGGACCACTGTTCTAGAGGTCTCTAGGCACTCTGATGCATGATGTGCTTTGTTCTGCAAACTTTCCAAGTTCATCTTAAGACGGAGAGAAAGCTGCTATTCTATATGGCAAAGGGGAATGAATCAGAGGGAATAAACACCAAATCTTTGGAAACTGGAAACAATCAACTCCCAGGTGAAATTAAAACCAGTACCTTGACTTGCCATAATAATACACAGACAGTGCAAATTTATCCTGCCAATGCAGATCTGGGTTAGGGGTGGGGAAATCACAGCTGTCGAATATTTTAGTACTAGACAATTTAAAAAGATCCAAGAGTCACTTTGAGATCAAGAAATGCTCTGGCTTTCCTTCTTATCTATCACAAGGGAGGCAAGGAGAACTTTAATTACATGGCGTGACTTGAAATTTTCCAGTGAGGGTCTGTGAATTAGAGAAAAATGTACTAGTATTGAGGAAATAGAAATACAGTGCACTTGATTATAGGAAGTTATCTTATAGCACGTCCTATTGCTTGTCCAACGAGAATGGTGTACTTATCATTAGGGGCTTCTCATGATCTCAAGAAAAATGCTATTGCCTGAGACTTTTTTTTCTTTCTGGAAAGTACAATGACTCAACCCAGGACTTTCTACATGCAGAAAATGTGCTCCAACACTGAAGTACTTTACATCAAGAGAAAAAAAAAATAGAGGCAGATATAAATCTACAGAACAGGAAGACATGTTGATCTTGTCTATTCCTGCCTGCCCAGCGGACATCATGATGATGCTGATATAAATTTATGGCGTGGTTTAGGGGCCAGAGCAGTGGCGGGATTCAGCCAGTTTGCACCACTTTGGGAGAACCAGTTGTTAACTTTCTGAGAAGTTTGGTGAAATGGTTTTTGGAAGAAATCATAAGGGCAGAGAACCAGTTGTTAAATTATTTGAATCCCATCACTGAGCCAGAGGTAGCTACAATAGTCTAGTACTGGATGGTGACTTGGATCTGAATTGTAAGAGGAAATTGCTTCCTTGTTGCTTCTGTTTTGGGATGTCTTTTTGTCAAAGCATGTTCTGGAATTCCATGGATGGTATGCATTCATCTGTGCTGCACATTTTTTTAATATGCTAAATAAAGCATACTCATGTTTTCTATAGTGAATTTGCCAATATTTGGCATGCATTTACCGGGGGGTGGGAGGGGAGGAGTGTCAATTTGATCCTCCAATGATCAGAAAGTTCTTAATATTTTTCAGTTTTTGGTTTTGCATCTAAAAGTTGACCCATTTCATTGATATATAACCTAGCAAGAACTGCAGCCAGGATTACAGATATGTGTTTTTTGCAACAAATCTAATTTTGTACCTTTAAAGGTCATTATCAATGAAAGGTTCCTTATTTTCCATGTATGTAAAGAGGTGATACACTTCATAAAATAAAAGTGGTGCTGTCCATCTTGACCTAGTAAATCTGTGATTTATGTGAACCCTTTCAGTGTAAAATGCTGTCACCTCTGTTCTTGATGATTGCAGTAAATCTGTACTATATTCACTCATGTAAGAAAAATTCTTCTGGCTTTTAAAAAGTGGAGTCCAAGGACAATGTAACCATCCTTGGACTTCGACTTTTTAAATTCCAAAAGACCTTTTCTTACATGAGTGGATATTGTAACTGACATGAATTGCAACTTATTAGGGAAAGACAGAGCAGCCGAAGAGGACCTGCTCTCTGAATCACTTCTTTCTACCATCCCTTTTCCTGACTGAGAAGGCCCTCAAAATCAGGCATTGGAAGTGAGATAGTTGTAGATGAAATGAAGGGAGGCATAAGGTGCTCTGCTTCTACTTTGTCCATAAAGGATGCTATTGAAGACTTCTTCAAGGAAGGTATTGGATTCTGGCATATCTCTGCTGGCCTCTTAGAATGAGGTACTGAAATGAAAATACTTCTTCAGAGCAGTTGGCTTGAGGATTTCTCAGAACAAAGGCTGAAGAGGACAGTCAACTTTCTACCTCAGAGCTGCTATAAATAGATGTGTTCTGCATGATCCATTAAGTTGTATGATAGTAGTCTCGTTCCAAGCCAGAACGGTCCTCATTTTGAGCATGATCTCAATGAGATTCTTGGTGGAAAGAAAGGGGGTGACAATCAAATGAGATGGACAGTCACATTGTAGGAAACAGGGACAAATCTGTTATTTCAGGCTTCCCAAACCTGGTCTCCATCATAAGTGTTGGTTACAACTTCCAAAATCACCACTAAGCTGATTCTAAGGACACTTCTCATGCCTCCCATCTACATCTCTCCCATCTTCTAATCCTTTATCCTACATAGAAGAAGCAGTATAATTTATAATGGAAAGAATCTGGGAAGAAAGCTAAACTTATATGCCATAGCTTAAAAATCACCATGATTGGATTGACATAGTATGCGAAGGTCAAACCAAAGAAATTCATGATGACTTAGCATGATATGTGAATCCTATCAATGTGTGGTTGTACAATTTTTTTAATCCTTTCTATTATAGTTTGATGCCTCAGATACTTTGTAGAAACCTTGACTTTTAAACTGAAAATATTTTGTAATGTGTTGAATCTGATTCGTCAGAATCAGATTTCTGATTCTTATTTTTAAAGGCCCATTTCTAATTCCTCTTCTATGACCACATACAAACATTGAGGCAAAAGGTATCTGGCAAAGTGAACTCAAAATAAAGACTCCTGTCACACATGAAATTATTTATTTTTATGATCTTGGAACAAGATTCCTTTAATTAAAGCTCTGAACGAACGACAATCTGTGCTAATCTTATTCTCTTTTATATTTTTGGCTTTGATTATTATGTATGTGTTTTGTATGCATAGGTAAGAAAATATGTTTAGAAAACACAGTCTGTGATTTTAAATAATATCTCATTGTTCTAGAAACATTGCAGTCTGTGGATAAAGTTGTTAAATCCTTGGCAATTTCATTGCTAAATAAAATTTCCCAATCATTTTTATCCACTTGGTGCCATATATGTTTCTGTGCCAAGTATCCAAATTGAAGGCTTATAAAAATTTTAAAATTACAGTAATTTAAAATCATGACTGCTAGTGCTTACCCATGCTGGAATTCATCTGTTTCTTTAGGCAGAGAAGTTTGGAAGAAGAAGAGACCTAATTGTCTATTTGTGGTTCAATTTTAAAGCAGCTCAGAAATCAGCAGATGCCTGCAATTCAGCTGTGACAGAGCTAATTTGTATTTATCATAAAGCAGAATGTAGGAGAAACAAATCTATTCCTTGGAGAATGTGCCTGGTATTTAATGACTATCATGTGCATTAAAAATTGAAAAAGACAACAATTCTGTCTTTTTGGACTAACTTATACTGGCTGTGCTCAGGATAGTAAATGAAACAGAATCCAAGGAAGGAACCATATATTTCAATGTCCTCTTTCAGGCTTTTGCCCACATGACTTACTCTCACTCAAAACACAAGATTCATTAGCATATTATAGCATATGTAATTCATTAGCATATTATAGTTATCAGCAGTCAGGATTGTTATCTTGTGTCTTTTCTATGCAATCATCCTTATGGCTGATAGAAGCATTTCTGCATTTCTGGCAGAAATGCTTCTATCAGCTACAGCACTGTTTTTTCAATCTGGGCCACTTTAAGACTTGTGGACTTCAATTCCCAGAGTTCCCCAGCCAACTATTCTGGGAATTGAAGTCCATAGTCTTAAAGTGGTCCAGGTTGAGAAATACTGTGGTACAAAATAATCCTGTTTTGCATGCCTAGTTTTGCCTGCCTAGGGAAAAACAGCTGATTATTTCCTATCCTAGCACTCATAGTTCAAATCAAAAGTTTGCACTTTCTATTGTGAGCAAAACTTCCCTTAAAGTGTCTCAGTACCAATAGACATTCAATTAAGGACTTGACTGAATGGCTGGATTCATGTATATGACCCTAAGTCAAGCCTGGGCTTTATTGTTCTGTTAATTGTTCAGTCAGGAAAAAAAATAAACATCCTCACATTAATTCGACCAAAGTTACATTTTAATTTTCCAGCATTCTATGATAATAAACCTGGCAGCTGGCGGGAACTGAATCATTCCTTCTGTTGCCTCAGTTTATATGCTGTTAGTGAATACTCTGTATTCATAGCAAAATTTTGTTGGAGGATTCCTTAATTTTCTCAAAACTTTCATTAAAATGGATGATTATCTGGACATTGCCATTGACATTTGTAACTTGTAAAAAATGTTATATAAACTCACCTAGGCAGCCTAATAATGTTGCAATTATAAGAGAGAGGGGGGAGAGAGGGAGGAAAAGGTGGGGAGAGGGAGAGAGAATGAGAATGCCCCAAGGTCACCTAAGCAGGACTGGAAATAGCACTAACACTTAGGCTTATATTCCACTTCACAATGGTTTACAGCCCTTCTAAGCTTTTTGCAGAGTTAGCATATTGCTTCCAACAATCTAGGTTCCCATTTTATCAGCCCTGAAAGGATGGAAGGTTGAGTCAACCTTGAGCCGGTTAGGATCAATCTCCAGGCTGTGGACAGAGTTTTGCCTGTAATACTGCATTTTCACCACTGTGCTACCAAGGCTCTTATTCTCCATCCCGGTGCCCTAAATCAGTGGTCACCAACTAGTCGTCCACAAGAAAATGTTGGTGGTCCGCAGAAAAATTATTTGCATTTTTTATACAGCACTAAAACAGAGGTCCTCAAACTACGGCCCTTGGACCGGATATGTGCAATGAATGTTTGTGTTGCTGCAGACAGTCTCCCCCTTTGAGGTCTTTTTGTGCAGGTTGGAGATTCCAACTTGGCATCTTCTTCAGCCTCCTGGTTCAGGGCTTTGAGCAAAGGCTGAAGGAAAGTGCTGCTGATGGCAAAGAGCCAGAGGGCCGTGTTTCAGTGGACCACATAATGGCCTGGAACTGGCTGACTATCTCTGCCCACTGAGCCTCCAGGCATTAGCTTTGCGCTCCCACAGGTCTTCCTTCTGCTTGGAAAGCCTTGCTCTTGGTCCTCAGTGAGATGTTTCTGCTGAGCCTCCTTCTTGATCAGATCCAATTTGAACTGAGCCACTGTTTTGCCAACTCTTTCTTGTGGTGGCTGCTTAGCTCCAGCAACTGCTTCCTGTTGGGGCCCTAAGGAACCCAGGTGGGCAGGCGAGGAGTGGCTGGGAGGAGAGGGGCAAGTAGATGCCAGCGAGGTGCCCCTCGACGTGAGTGACATCATGTTGGCCATGCCAATCCAGTCACATGACCATCTAGCTACGTCCCCCTAGCCGGTCATTAGGAAGATCATATTAGCGGTCTGCAGGATTTAAAATTATGAATTTAATGGTCCCTGAGGTCTGAAAGGTTGGTGACCCCTGCCTTAAACTATTCCCACAAATTGACTCATTGTGCTACCTACTGTTGTTTTCATGATCAATTGTGGAGAACTTATGTCACAAGAGTATAGCAGGGAGTGGAAGAGGAAGAGAAAGGCTAGGGTGTCTAATGATGCCAAATGATAAAATGCACGTTGTAATATCAAATGGAATCTCTGTATTATTATACAAATATTGTGGTGTTGTGATGCACATTTTATCATTCCCCCCACATCTACCTTCATATACATTTATGAACAGGAACCATGAATTATTTCCAGTTTTTTAAAACTATGATTTTGAAATTGAAATTGTAAATATTACTAACTATGTAAGATTGACCTAATGAACAGCAAGTTTGGTGCTAACTTCGTCTGTAATCTCAGAACATTCTTTAAAATCCTAATGAAAAAAATCAACTGACATGGTCAAAGACATCAAAATAATGTTTTAATCCTCCATCATGCTTCAGTTGCCATTTTATGATTTGCTTCATCTGAGAGTCTTTTCATAATCAAACATAAATGAAGATACTTCTCAATTTCTTCATATCATTTAAAATATTCAAAATATATTTCCAATAATTTTTACACAAGCTTCTTTAAATTCCTGTAGAGAAGTCATACCTCAGAGACAGAATGGTTCATCAGACTTTATGATGAAGAAGGCTGGCACTAAAAACTTCAGGGACAAGTTTTTTAAAAATACAATGCCTGTTTGGTTTACTGGTTAAGACATCAGCTTAGAAGCCAGGGGACTGTGAATTCTGGTTACAGTTAAGCATGAAAGCCAGTTGGGTGACCTTGGGCCAGTCACTCTCTCTCAGCTCAACTCAGCTCACAGGTTGTTGTCATGAGAAAAATAGGAGGAGGAAGGATTGTTAGGTATGTTCACTGACTTGAATTATTTACAAAAATAAAATAAAACAGAGATTTTTTAAAAAACTAAAATAAATAAATAAAATACTTGGTCAGGGAGATCATATGAGAAGCACCAGATCTATCACAGGGATGGAATTCTATACTTTTCCAGATAGTGGAGAACTCCAACTCCCAGAAGTCCCAGCAATAAAACGAATTCCCATTAAGGGACGTTTAGAGGATTTCAGGTTTTTTCAGCTTTGATTTAGAATAAACTGCTTTGGGGTCAAACTGTTCCAAATGAATTAATGCAGAGAATATAGTCTGCATTGGACAATTTTTCCACAAGTCCTCTTTTATCTTGTTCTCTATCTCTTTTTCATGAGATTTCTCATTAGACAATCAGTCATACCTGATGTCGACCAAAGCATGCATTTCGAACCACAAAGATGTAAAAAAGAAAAAAAAAAGCCTTTTATTCATCAATGATACATATTATAATTGAACTGATAATTACAGGATTACCATTGTACGCATAGAAAACTTTGACAATTATACTGAAGCACCACTAAAAGCTATACTTGTAGGTTTTGTTTTGTACAGAAAAAAAGATATATTATTAATTAACTCTTAAGAGCAAAAAGAATCCAATTATACTCTTATCTGCTCTCTTCTCAGCCTGAAGAATTGAAAAACTCTGGAACTCTTATGCCCCAACTCATAACATGTCCTGATTGAACAATAATTGATAGATCTGGTTAAAATGTATTCTGTCAAAAGATGGTGAGCTTTAATAGGAAGGCTTCAATATTAATCCTGAGGGAATTGGAGCTGAAAACCTTGAAGCAAGGATCTCAAATAATAACTTGTGAAGTGTAGAAAGAGTGTTGCTTTAATGAGGCTATTAAATTACTTAAAAAAAAAAAACAGGAAGCAAATTGGATAATAAAGTTCCTCACCTTTACTGTCTGTATACTAATGTGCAGAGAATGGGAAATAAACAAAATGAATTTGAACTTGATATAGGAAGAAAATATGACATATAGATATAGATACAACTGAGACTTAGTGAGTATCTTCCGACCTATTACAACTGAAGGATGCACATGTTTGTGTTGAAAAGGAACACAAGCAAAAGAACAGAGAAAAAATGTATGTTATGGCAGTTGTATCTATACCTCCTTAGAAAGCCAAAGTAATGAAATTGGCAGAGAACATGGGGTTAAAATTATGAGAGATTTGAGGGAATTTTTTTGAGCCTGGGAATCTGGAGAGACATTTGCAGAACAATGTAGAACCAGAAGAGATGGACCATCCATTTGTAAGCCAACAAAGAGTGAGAGAGACTAAAGTCATTAAGGACAGTAAGTCTTGATACTTGCTGGTAAAAGCAAGGCTTAAGCCCCTGTCACACTGCACCAACGGATGGAAAGAGGATGTAAAACGGAGAAAAACACTTGTCATCTGTTGATTAATGCGATGCATCCGTTCTGTACTCACTGCCTCCATTTTTCATCCTCTCTATCCGTCCAGCATCCGTCTATTGACGTTTCATCCACTCAGAAAGTTTTGAACTGCTCAAAACTTTTGAGCGGAAAATGTATCCAATGCGTCCGTTCTGCATCCGCTAGGCATCCACTAGGCATCCGTTATGCATCCGTTATGCATCCGCTATATCCACTAGGCATCTGCTGCGCATCCGCACAACTCCATCCGCTCCAGCGGTAAACGGACGCAGGGAGGAAGCGAAACGGATGCAGAACGGAAACAAAGCATTTAAAACGGAAAAAACGTTCGCAGAGGGGACCTATCTCGGATATTAAGGATGTCTAGAGGATGCCTAGAGGATGCAAAGGGACCCCTAGGGGAAAACCTATACTGCCTATAAAAAGGGGGAGCAACTCACCTGGATCTCACTTTCAGACCAGCAGCCCTGCAGTGCAGACCTCTGCAGCCTTCATCTGACTCTTGCTCTTCCACAGCATCCAGTCATGTCCACCGTGGATCGTAACAAAGTCCTTTTGGCAGCCACCATCCTTCTGCAACAGTGCGAAGCCATCTACAGGCTCTATGAACTCTACTATGGGAAGAAAAGGAGGCGGCCAAGAAGCGTCTGGGTCCGAAGATAGATCACCAGAAGAGCAGAGTATGGACTGTACAACAAGCTGATGGTGGAGCTCAGAAACGAAGACACTCGTGCATTCCAGAATTTCATGAGGATGCCTCCAGCCATGTTTGACGAAGTTGTGGAGCGGCTGAGACCCAGGTTGACCAAGCAGAGCACCGACTTCCGGCCCAGCCTGGAACCTGGGCTCAAGGTGGCACTCACTCTGTGCCACCTGGCCTCAGGGACCACCTACAGGAGCATGCAGTACGGCTGGAGGGTGCCACACAACACCATCAGCATTGTGGTCAGAGAAGTGGTGCAGGCCATCATCGAAGAATACATGGAAGAGCTCTTCCAGTGCCCCTCCACTGAAGAAGGATGGAAGAAAGTCGCAGAGCAGTGGTATCAGAGGTGGAACTTCCTACACACCGTTGGAGCCATAGATGGCAAGCACGTGGCCTGCAAAGCGCCAGCCAAGTCGGGGTCCACTTATTTTAACTACAAGGGCTTCTTCAGCATCATCCTCTTCGCCATGGTCAATGCTGACTACAAGTTCATGTACATCGATGCTTCAGGCAACGGCTCATGTTCAGCTGGCCAGGTATACAACGCCAGTGACCTCAAGGAGGGGCTGGAATGCAACCTCATTGTGGGCTTCCCAGATCCAGAACCCCTGCCCAACGACATGCAAGATGTGCCCTACTTCATCGTGGGGGATGACGCCTTCTCCCTCAGAACCTACTTCATGAATCCCTACACCTCCAAATGCCTCACCCATGAAGAGAGGATCTTCAACTACAGGCTGTCCAGGGCAAGGTGGGTGGTGGAGAACGCCTTTGGCATCCTGGCCAACATGTTCCAGGTACTTCTCACCACCATGCACCATCGCCCAGAGACCGTGAGGAGAATCGTGGAAGCTTGCTGCATCCTGCACAATCTCATGCGCACCCGCTACCCAGTGTTGCAGAACAGGCTCATGGACCTCCAGCAAGGCAATGGGGACATGGAGCCTGGGGAATGGAGGCAAGGGCAAAATCTGATAGACACTGAGGATGTGCAAGGCCCCAACAGAGCCTCACGTGAAGGGAAAAAGCAACGCAACCTCCTGAGACACTGGTGCAACTCCCCAGCTGGAGCAGTGGAGTGGCAAGACAGGATGGTAGATGCTTAATTGATGCTTCCTTCAGCCTGTCTCATCACACTGATGAGATTGGGCCATGTATGTTGGGTGGGCCTACAATGAACAGGGCATTTAATAAAGAGTTGTGTTTATGTTGACATGTGTGGATGAATGATTACATTAGTATTGATAATAAAGGGCCATATGTGTGGCACCTGGGAGGGTGGACCATTCAGTCCCACTATGCTTGCACTGGAGGTTTATCTATCCCACAGCTATCTTAACCCATCCCAAAGGTATCCCTGCCCACCCCACTGCTATCTTAACCCATCCCACAAGCATGCAAAGGCTTAAACCATTTCTAAAAGTTTCCACCAAGACTTTATTAAAAAAAAGAAATGAAGCAAGTGTGTGAATCAAAGATAAACTTTATTAACAACAAGCTATAAAACAAAAATGAGTCTCTGGCACTCCTCTTGGTCGTTCAGTCTCAGGGGTGAAGGGTCCAGGTGCTGTGGAGGTGGCTGGTCCTGGAGTGGTTGTCTGATCCCCCGCATCATCAGCTCCTCCAGAAGCAGAAGCAGCAGAAGCTCCAGCCCCAGAAGAGTGAGCCCGTGCTGCAGAAGCCCCAGCAGAACCAGAGTGAGGGCCAGGGGTTGGGATGGTGGCCCTGTCCCTCTTGCCAGGGCTGGCAGCAGATGGCTGAGGCTTTCTGTTCTTCCCCATGGTTGTGGGGTTGCTGGCTGGCTGGGAGGCTGGCAGGAACCAAGGCTGGCAGGCAGGCAGACAGCAAGGCTGGCAGGGAGGCTGGCAGCAAGGCTTGCAGCAAGGCTTGCAGGCAGGCATGCAGGCAGGGCAGGCAAAGCTGTCAATCCGTCCGGCAGCAGGTCTTTCCTCTGAATGGTAACCTACTTCCGAGCTGCTTCCCTTATATCTGCGGGGCTTACTCAATGCATCCTCCCCGCATGCGCAATTAACGCTAGGCATCCGTTAGGCTTCCGCTCTGCATCCGCTAGGCTTCCGCTCTGCATCCGCTTCATCCGTTCCGTGTCCGCTCTGCATTCGCTGTATCTGTTCCGCGTCCGCTTTGCTGAGGCCCCCCGGAAGCCCTGCGGATGTGCCATCCACTCTCATTCGCTTCCATCCGCTAGGCTTCCATTCCGCATCTGCTTTCCATCTGCTCTGCGTCCTCCCCCGTCCGTTCCTTTCCGTGTTATCCGCTCTGCTTATGCAAATTTTTGCCCCTTTTGAGAGCAGATAACAACGGATGGAACATTTTTCTCGTCCGCTGTGTCCTTTTTACGAACGTTTTGCATCCATTGGGCAGTGTGATAGGGCCTTTAAATATGCATGTATCTTCTTTTCAAGAGTGTTGATGGCAAATGGAAAATCAGATACAGGTGGACTTCAACTTACAGCAGTTCTTACAGACCATTCAAAGTTACAACAGCACTGGAAAGTGACTTATGACCATTTTTCACACAACGGTTGCAGCATCCCCATGGTCACATGATCAATATTCAGATGCTTGACAACTGACTCATATGTATGTATGATTGTTGCAGTCTCCCAGAGTCATGTGATCATATTTTACGACCTTCTGACAAGCAAAATCACTGCGGAAGCCAGATTCAGTCGACAACTGTATTACTAACTTAACAACTGCAGTGATTCACTCAACAACTGTGGCAAGAGAGGTTATAAAATGGAGCAAAATATACTTAACAACCATTTCACTTAGCAACAGAAATGTTGGGTTCAATTGTGGTCATAAGTCGAGGACTACCTGTATTTTATTTTTTCACACTGTCTGACAAGTGAAGCCAGCAATATCCAGGGTTGTTACTGCTTAGTTACTTAGTTCTTTCTTTTTCCTACAGTGTCATAGGATACCGTGTGTTTAGATTTTGGTGTAGGCTTCCCAAATGTTAAAGGGTTGACTGTTAATTTGGTTGTTTTGCATCTTTTGGTGAAAATGGCTCATTTTCATACCATTGCATTGTTTTTACATATGCTTTCCAGTACAACATATGTGTGCACCTTCAAGCCACTGTTTACTGATTTTCAGGATTCTCACCAGAGGTGGTATTCAGTAGCTTCTGACCAGTTCTGGATAACCGGAAGTGGAAATTTTGAGTAGTTCGGAGAACCAGCAAATACCACATCTGACTGGAGATTTTACAGTGTCCTTCCCCTGCCACGCCCACCAAGCCATGCCCACAGAACCAGTAATAAAAAAAATTTAAATCCCACCACTGGTTCCTGTTTTATTTGGAAACACACGAGGTAGACCGGGTTCCAACAACAAAT
>BLBF01000032.1:17636100-17690614 GCA_015471245.1 Laticauda colubrina
CCAATCAGAATGGTAGATTTGGAGTCATCCACTTTACATACAGAACAGTTCCCACTATGTAGCTGCTGATATTAGCCTGGTAGTTTTTCATTTAAAACAGCTATCCTCAATGAATATCTTCCCAGTATCTCACTGATCTATGTCCACTGTTCTCCATAGACTCTTCCAATCTGAAGGGAACTTGTTTTGATGCCAGACACAGAAGGAGTTTGACACTCCGCTCTATATCTTTGATACTAGAGACTGCTGAGAGGAGGGATGTCTGCCTTAATCCCTATGATACCTAGAATCTTATTGCATTCCCATGAAATAAGAGTAGAAGGGAGCCCATTTTCTAGATTCCTTCCTCTCCTGGCTATGAGGAATGAGGACCCGATTTCAATTGCCTGACTCCTTGTTTTGGGATGGGAAGGGACTTCTGTGGTTACTGAGGAGGAGGAAGAAGGCAGAGACTGGGGATAGGGAGAAATTTTCTGAATCTGAGAATAAGAAAGAACCTTGGGAAACAATGCAATAATAGACAGACAGTCTATTCACCCAGTTTGTAATAAACATATAGGTAGCCCTCATTCAACCAAGAGAGCAAGAAAGGGGATTAAAGGCATCATGAAAATGGAATAAGTGTTAGACCCCCCCCCAGGAATGGTACATTTGGTAGCCTAGAGAGGATGTTAGAAAAGTCAAAGCTTAAAATGATTTGTCATTGGCAAAGGATGCCAAGAACTGCAAAAAGGATTCCATCAAAATGAAAGAATGAAAAATAGGGAAGCTGACAAAAAGAAATGTTGAATGGCCAGCATTCTTATATGAAAGTCATCTATATTATTGGTATTTAATTTTCACATTGGTTCTGCTATCATAGAACTGTGTTAGGTGATCTTGCCAATCACCTAATTTTATTCTATTTTTGTTCTAATTCCTGCCCTTTCTGATACAGAGGTACTCTGTCTCAGTGACTGACTGAATCTCATCCAACAAACTTTTTGACAGCAAGTTTGATATGAAGTGATATAGATGAACATCAGTTATCCCACATGAAGTTAGCATGCTATTTCATATAATTTCTGTATAGGAAATCTATCATATTTTAAGGATTTACACATTTATATTACAATAAAAAATACAAAATCAAAGCATTATTTCAAGTTGGTAATGAAAGCATTTTAAAATGAATTAAAGTTTCCAAATTGTCTCAACTTACAATTCTACAATGGATTTATAGTGATTTACAACATATTATTAAACACATTGAATTGTAAATAAGTTTTATTTAATTTGAAGAATCCTTTGTGGGATAGAGATAGGTGTGTGTGTGTGTGTGTGCGTGTGTGTGTGTGTGTGTGTGTGAGAGAGAGAGAGAGAGGGAGGGAGGGAGGGGGAGGGAGGGAGGGAGAGTAGGTAGATGATAGATGAGAGGAAGGGGATAAAGGGATAAAGATAGAGAGATGATAGACAGAGTGCCAGACACAATTGTGCTTCACATATAAAACTTATAAAAGTTACTCCTAGAGCCTGATGGAGGCAGAATATCTAAACTACTTTATAATTACCTTTTAAGAAGGCACCATTTCAGGAATTTGGATGCATTTATTCAGTTGACATACAGGGGAACAATAACTTAGTTTGCTCATTCCCTCTGAAGATATTCGATGAGATCATAGCATCAGAAAGAAATCTGTCAAATCACTATCTTATTTTTTTTTAAAGCCTCTCAGACTTAACTCCAGTATTTGCAGCCCCTTTATAGCTTTGTTTTCCTGGTAACAAGGCCAATCATGTTTTTATTGCTTGATGTTTCATGTTCATTTCCTTTATCAGCAAGTTCTTCTGGGTCTGTGCTAATGTAGAAATATCCCATGATGGAGAAAATAACAAAGACGATAAAAAGGAGCATGGCAAAAAGGATAAATTCAGCCCACTGGAGAAAGAAAAGATTAAACAAAGCATTACTTCCATTATTTATTTGCTTACAACACTTATGTCCTGCTCTTATTCTGATAATACAATGCAAACATATTTCACTTCTGACACATTTGCCTGAACTTGTAAATTGTACAGTCTGCCTACAAATTATCTGGAAGATGTAAACAGCATCTGGGTTGTGGGAAGATGTACATGTATCTCTGGAATGATTAATGAAATTCTGTACATGTAGAACAATACCTGTAGTATGTTGTTTGTAAATAATTTTGTAATATTATTTTTTTTCCACTATAAAACAGGCAAAAGTAATTTATCTGGGGTTGCTGTTTAGAGTCCTTTAACTTCAAGCACTTTATATAGCCAAGCCTGTTTAACTTCAGCATTATAACCCCATTGTGGGTTTTCACTTTCTCTCATCTCAATTCATCTCACAGGGTTGTTCTTGTGGGGAAAATAAGAAGATGAAGGTGCGTTGGATATGTTTGCCTCCTTGAGCTATTTGTAAAAATAATAAAGGTAGGATCAAATAAACGAACCAACTAAATAAATAAATAATGCAGATTATTTTCAGGATCAAAAGAATGTTGTATTGCAGTTCAAATGTATAACTCCTCAAACTTTTTTTTCCAGACTTGATTACTGAGAATCCTTTCATTCTTCATCCTTTCATGAAGAACTGTTTCACCAATTCACCACTGATTAAAGAATAATTCACCATTTCTCTAGTCCAGCAACAAAATGGCTAAAGAGAGTACTGACCAGTGACCAGAGAAACAAACGGTCAAGGCATTGTATATAACAAATGAAGCATAGCAAATGGATTGTAAAATATTGCTTGTGCTGACAGAGATTGGAAAACACTACTTTGAAATGAAACATGAAAAGATTAGAATATTAAAAGCAACACTGTTTATTCCTGCTTTACAAATTAAAAAAAGAGAAAACTTTCTTTTGTAACTTCCAAGTGGTTAGGATATGTTATTAAATAGGAGAAACAGTTTCAGGTGGCAATAATAATTTCTTTCACATGAAATCACATGAAACAATGTCAAAGATCACATCAAGGATATTTTGGGGATAATTTAGGGCTGTTATATTTAAACAACAAATATTCAGTTGATCCTGAGATAGCAGCAAAGATATATTTTAGCATTAGCATTTCTGCTCTCTAATGGTTTTCTTGATTTATGCATCCAGTTATGGTAACCACAAATAGAAATACAAATGAGTTTAGCAGTTCTCATCAAAAACAGAATTTTGTGCTGGGAGCTGTGCAGGGGTGGGATTCAAATTTTTTAACAACTGGTTCTGTGGGTGTGGCTTAGTTGGTGGGCATGGCTTGGTGGTCATGTGACTGGCTGGGTGTGGTCAACTCAATATCACTCCCATTGAGGCAAGCATCTCCTCACCTGGCCTCTCATGACTGTAGGGATGCTGCAACAGTTGTAAGTCTAAAAAATGGTCATAAGTAACTTTTTTCAGTGCCATTGTAACTTTGAATGGTCACTCCACACAAGCAAAGTATCAGCAAAGGAGGGGGGAAAAACTCCAGAGAAGTTCCTGAGACAGGAAGTCTAGTCCTGCCAAGAATGTAATAAGAGTTAACAGAGAGGCAGTTTCTGTAAGCAACACCAGAATGTTTCCTTCCTGCCTTCTTTACAGGATTAGGCCAGTAATTCCTTCTAGCAACCGGTTCTCCAAACTGCTTAGAATGTTAACAACCTGTTCTACAGAATAGGTGCAAACTGGTAGAATCCCACCTACCAGTGGAGCTGTCTCTTTGAAGGGTAGCAGTATATCCAGAAATGGGCAAAAATTTAGTGTGCATGGAGTGTTTGTTCTGCAAAAGAGCTTTCACAGGTTGGAAAATTATTGTGTAAGAATCTGATTCTGCAATTTAGGAGAAATTTGGTGGTCTTGACACACATGTAAATTGGCTCTTAGAAATCTAGAACAATTTATTGAAAATAAAAGATAAAGGAGATAGAGTATTACTTAATGTGGGATAGGTTTTATCAGTGGTTAGAGATAAGAGGGAGAAGTTAGATGAAGAAAGAGTATTGTTATGTTCAAGTAAAACATGAATGTTGTTTATAACTATAAGTATGCTAATGTAATCTATAGGATTACAAATAAGCTAATATAGTTATAAATATGGTTAGAATCATTTTGTTGTACTTTTACTATTGCTATCAGTATATATGTTACTATTTCTTTTTTTTTTCTTTTGTAAAATGGAATGCCCGGACAATACACTGTAATCAAAATACTTATATATAAGTTTTAAAAAATTTGACTTAAAAAAAGAAGTCTAGAACAATTTTTTATCTTGTTTTTTTGCTAGATCTAAGCATCCCGTGGGCTGAATCCAGCCCCTGGCCTTGAGTTCACCCTTGATTTCTATGAAGTGTTATTTTTTTACCAATAAACACCCATTATTACTGGCACTAACTGAAAGAAATGGGTAGTAGATAGTCAATCCTGGCCCTAAGGTGTTTTTTTTGTTTTTTTTGAGAGTGGATACAGCTAGAAGTGGAATTAACAGCATTCAATTGTAACATCTGCTTTGCTGCCTAATTAGTTAATTGCTCAATTGTTCAATGGCCTTTCTCTCTCATTTGTGCAGGTTAATCAGCCACTATTGTGATACCTTTCTTTCTCTCAGTATAAGTTACTTACAAAGTTATTTCTGCATTTATGACATATCTTTGGAAGTCAAATGTCTTGATCATGCTTTTAAGTGTAGACAATCAGTCTTTCTGCCTGGCAATTTTAATTTGGTTATTATTCTAAGAATTTGATTTCCATTATGTGCACTATTACCTGCCTGTGTTCTAGAAAATACTAATTTATTAGATATGTGGATATGTGCACACACTATATCAAAGCTAATTCTGTCCTCACCCACTCAATGGCCCAGTTTTATAGTATAGTAGTCCTGTGACAAATATGGATAGGCCCTACGAAAGGCATAACACATTAACATGTGATTAATTTAGCTATGGCTCATTCAGATCAATCAGATCCAGTTGATCCAAGATAAATCCATTTAGCTTGGAATTACACAACAAATTAAACAGTTAATTCCATGAGTTGGTTTTATGTAACATGTTCATCTAAAACAGGGGTGTCAAACTCACATCATTATGGCAGCATCATATGACGTATCAGGACTTTTTCCCCCTTTGCTAAACTAGGCATGGGCATGGTCAATGCATGATGCATCTGGCCCATGGGCTGCAAGTTTGACAGGCCTGATCTAAAACATGGTTGGCTAATTTGCAATTCAGGGTATTTTATGAGAATCCTGATAAAATAGCCAAAGTGTTTGCTCCTGTATTTTAACATTGAGTGAAAGAAGAGGTGTTTGGGCAAGGGAATCTTTTTAATTTCTTGCAACACAATCACAAAGATAGGGAACTTCCAGCTGATCTGTTGGCTATCTGTCTTGGAATAATCAAGCTAGTGAGTATAAAACATGTACCAGTTTGTAAGAAAGGTAGGAAGAGTCTGATGAAATGTATTGTTGAAAAGGACATGAAGGAACAATGAAGTATACCCATCTAACTGCGGGTTCGAGGGAAATGGGTTAATGTCTGTTCAGTTGTGAAACTCACTAAGTGATCGACCTCCTGACCTTCTCATATTTTCTTGCTGCAAGAGAAAAAATTTGATAAATTTATTTCAAGGAACTGAGTAATAATATATGCTAGTCATACCTGTACCAGAAGTGCAGACTGGGCAACAATGAGCACAATCATATTTCCAAAGGCCACAGTTAACAACCAGCCAGCTTGCAACACAGATTTCATACTAACAGGAGCCTGAAAAGTACAAGGTATAAAACATTCTTAATTTTTTTTGAAAATTGGTGTTCAATATTCCCATTCAGTACTACCCTGGGACCAGCCCACCTCCTTTGTCAAAGAGGAACACATTGTAGTTCTGAGCCCATGGCCCCTTCAGCATTCAATAATTCCTGCAGTCAAATATGCCAATGGATTCAGTGGGAGAACAATTACCATTCTGGAACATTGTTAAGTGATGCTACAGTTATTGAGGGATAAAGACGTGTGGGTGAATTCATTTCAAACCATTATCAGAATATGGCAACTTGAGAAGAGGAGAATTCTGAAACTCAGCACATTGTTTTTCTCCCCTCTGACAATGTTCACATTAGCAGTAGTCCCCTACCTATATCCAGTGAAGATTCTCTTTATAATCTCATAGGTTCTGCAACAAAAGTCTTGGAAATATGTGAAATTGAAAAAAAAAAATCCAAGAAATGGGGAAATCTAACATAGCCTCTGAATCAATTTGTCCTTCATCTTGCTTTTTCATTGTCCCAGGGTAAATCCAGATGTCTTAGATAAGTTGTTTTAATGTTTTATGGCTACTTTATATTATTTATTGCTGGCATCCAGATTTCTAAATTGTTATGTAAATAAACTGATATCTGCTTGTGAGAAAACTGCAAAGTGTACATATTTCCAATAATCAAGTATATCAAGACTGGTCCATCTTTTGGCCTAGCTACCCAGCGCTATTCAGATTAGCAGTAGCTTCCTGGAGTCTCAGGTAAAGTTGGTTTGTTTCTCTCTTCTCCTGACTTTGATCCTTTTTTAAAAAGTTGGATACACCTGGATTAAATGTGGGATTGTTAAAGCATTTACTCTGCCCCTGCCACTTTGCCACTACATCTGTACGAACTGATCCACAAGTATGTCAGCACAATGAAACATTGTGATTAAGAGACATTTGAGAGAAAGAGCACATGGCCCAACAAAAACCTGCTTCCAATTATCTTTCCTGCCATGTGGTTATAAGCCTTGCGTATTACTATTTAAAAAGAAAAAATTGAAAGGATTATTCGGGATTATTTAGCATAAAACAAATTAGTTTTTCCAATTGTGTAATAAATTGTAAATCACCTATTGTGACAGTTGTTAATATTTCTCCTGATTCCTGGAACATAGAACGTTATTCCAAGAGGCTATTCTTCCTACTGGACTTCTAATTTCTATCGATTTCACCTTATTTATACTTCAGAATATAGTTTGCCATTTTTTAATAAGATCTCAATTTTTTTTATTCGAAGTGTTCATCTTTTATAATCCACAGAAAGAGTATCTCCTTTTCTTCTTCTTTTTTTTTAAAAAAATACCTTATTTGACATCAAAACAGAACACCAGCAAATTACCATGTTTGTACACAATCAATACTGCTATATAAAGTCACTCCTCATTAGTAAGTTAGCCATTCAGCAAAATGGCCTAAGCAATCCACATGACTGAGGGAAACTGCAAAAATCACCTCATCTCATTCAGATAAAGTTTCCTTTATCTGAATGAGATGAGATAAATGCATGCTTACATGCTGGAGTAAAAGATATCTCTTTGATTGTTTCTTGTCCTGCCCTCTGGTGTTTTGAATAGTAATTTGACCCCTCTTCTTTGCGGCAGTCCCTCAAATACTGGAATACTGCTGTCATGTCACCCCTAATTCTTCTTTTGTTTAGAATAGCCAAATCCAAATCCTGCAGCTGTTCTGTCCGGAAAAACACGAGGTAGACCGGGTTCCAACAACAAAGTCTTTATTCCAACAACAGTCAGTAAAAACGGAACATTGGCTCAAGCCGCGACAGCCTTTTTAATACTCTCCTGTCTGCTGGCTTGTAGCCAATGACATTCATTTGATTTTGCCGCCTTTATGCGGCTTCGAGGATTGGTTCCTTTTGAACCAATCCCTTTTAGTTTTTAGTAACCAATCAGAATGAGTTATTTGGAGCCAACTATTTTATACAGAACACCCCTCCCCTCTTAGTTCAGTCCTACGTGGTGACGTAGTCTTGCAGGTAGGTGGGGCTTCTCCTGACTCGACCGGACTTGCACGGTTCATTTTTGTTGGAGACTTCGACCGGTTCGGATGAGGCTGCCGTGTCTTCCATCCTTCTCCCTGGAACCGTCTGGAAGGGTGAGTCAGCCATTTTACTGCCGCCTGAGTTGCTTAGGCCGGCGGTTTTGCCGCTCCCTCCTGTTTCCTCCGGGCAGGTCGAGCTGGCCTGGCTGGCCCCCTCCGATGGACTCTTCACACAACTTCCTTCAAACAGTGAGTCTCTATTTTGCTCTTTTTGTCTGTACTCATTTTCAGAGTTTGATTTAAACGGTTCTTTATTTATTTCTCGCATTTCCCCCCCCCCCTTTGGTTTGAATTTCGTCGTTTTTGTATATGCATGGTTGTGTTTTTTCATTTCTTTCTAAATTTCGGGAACGAAGCTGGTCTATGTGCCACTTCCATTCCCTGCCGTCGTCTACCGTTAATCGGTAGGACTTGGGGCCTGTTATTTTTGTAATTTGTCCCGGTAGCCATAATGGGTCCCCAGTGAAGTTTTTAGCATACACTAAATCGCCAATTTCAAAACTCCTGAATCGCGTAGAGGAGTCGGGGGTGTTTTCTGGTGTGAAATTTGGATGCAGCCTATCTAGGTGCGACCTTAGTTTTCTCCCCATCAGTAGTTCTGCTGGGGTTTTGTTGGTTGTGGTACTTGGTGTTATATGTTGGAGGGTGAGTAATCGGTTTATTTTGTTTTGGACATCTCCAGTGTCCATTTTCTCTAAACCCTCCTTGGTAAACCTGACCATTCTTTCTGCCCTACCGTTTGCAGCCGGATGGGCCGGCGCGGTAAGGGCATGTCTTATACCTAGAGAGGCTAGGTATTGCTTGAATAGTAGGCTGGTTAATTGTGGCCCATTATCAGACACTAGGACGTCCGGTAGGCCATGGGTTGCAAAAAGTTTGTCTAATTGTTTTATCACGGTTTCTGTTGTCGTTGATGGCATAATTTTTACCTCTAGCCAATTAGAGTATGCATCCACGACAATCAGAAACGTGTGCCCCTTGGTAGGACCTGCGAAATTGATGTGGATTTGTGACCAGGGGCCTCTTGGGGTTTCCCAGTCCCTTACGGGTGCTTTTGGCGGGGATGGTCTGATTCTCTGGCATTTGTTGCATGAGTTTACCCAGTATTCTATGTCCCTATCAATACCCGGCCACCAGACATAACTTCTAGCAAGGCTTTTCATTTTAACAATTCCAGGGTGGCCCTCGTGCAACATACCTAGTACCCTGGGTTGCAATTTGTTCGGAATAATTACCTGCTCACCCCACAATAAACACCCTTTTTGGATTGAGAGTTCAGTTTGTCTGGTCCGGAAAGGTTTAAAAGTCTCAGTTTTTTGGTCTTCCGGCCAACCTCTACCTACCCAGTTAAGGACGCGGGCAGTCAATGGGTCTTTTGCGGTGGCCCTGGCGACATCATTCACGGATATGGGTAGATCGGGGCAAGTCTCTATCTGTAGAGCAGTCATCGTTGGTGCCGGGTCTTCTTCTGTTGATGGCAAGGGTGCTCTGCTCAAGGCATCTGCATGGGAAATTTGTTTCCCTGGCCGATGTATTAGACTATAGGAATAGGCTGCTAGGAACTCCGACCACCTAGTCATTCTTGGGGACAGAATATTTGGTGTGGGCTTGTTTCCCGCCAAAATTCCTAATAGCGGTTTGTGGTCTGTTACGATTTGAAAAGTCTGCCCATAGAGGTACTCGTGGAAACGTTTTACCCCAGCGACGATTGCTAGGGCTTCTCTGTCCAATTGGCTGTAATTTCGCTCGGTTTTTGACAGGGTTTTTGAATAGTATGCGACGGGTGCCTCTCTTCCATCAGGTAGTTGGTGGCTCAGGATGGCACCGATTCCAAATGGTGAGGCGTCGCAGGTCACTCTCAATGGTAGTGTGTCGCTAAATTGAATGAGAATGGTGTTCGATGTTAGCAAGTTTTTTATTTGCTGGAAAGCTTTCTTTTCTTTATAACCCCAAGTCCAAAATGCTTTCTTGTCCAGTAACTGGTGCAATGGTTCTGCTATTGTAGCCTTATTTGGTAGGAATACATTATAAAAATTTATTATCCCTAGAAATGCTTGCAACTCGGTTTTGTTCTTTGGTTCTGGTGCGTCTTTAATGGCTTTAATTTTCTTTTCGGTAGGGTGTATACCTTCTCCGTCTATTAAATAGCCCAGGAATTTGACGCTCTTTTTTATTAGGCAGCACTTTTCTTTTTTTACTTTTAGGCCAGATTCCCTGAATTTGGTTAGTACTTCCTTAAGTCTCTTTCTTAGTTGGTTTTCATTTTTTGCTGAGATTAGGACGTCATCGAAATATGGTACGACTCCTTGTATGCCATTTAGGAGGCGTTCCATTAGGCTCTGAAAAACGCCTGGGGCTACACTCACTCCAAATTGGAGTCTGTCACATCTGAAAGCCCCCTTGTGAGTAACTATAGTCTGTGCTTCTGCTGTTTTGGGGTCTACTGGGAGCTGTTGATAAGCTTGTGCCAGATCGAGTTTGGCAAAAACTTTTCCACTCCCCAGGGAATGTAGTAAGTGCTGCACTACTGGCACCGGGTATGCGCTCTGTTGCAGTTCGTGGTTCAGGGTAGCCTTGTAGTCACCACAGATTCGAATGGACCCGTCAGGTTTAATAGGTGTAACTATAGGCGTTTCCCACTTGGCATGGTCCACAGGTTCTAATACCCCTTGTGCTACTAGTTTATTTAGCTGTTCCTCAAACTTTGTTTTTAAGGCAAAAGGAACTCACCTGGCCTTTAGTCTCTGTGGGGTTACTTGGGGGTCTAGACTAAAAGAAATAGGGTTTCCCCAATACTTGCCAAGTGAGCCGTCAAAAACGTCCTGGAATTCCTGGATTAGGTTTTCTTCCCAGTCAGTTGTGGCCACTCGGTCTATCCCGGTCATCCCGATGCCCAATGGCGTGAACCATTCGATGCCCAGGAGGCTTGGTCGGTCTCGGTTGACTATGGTCAGTGGTAGCACTTCAACATGATGTTTGTAAGTGACTCGGAATTGTCCCATGCCGACTACAGGGATTCGGTTTCCCTGGTAGTCTTTGAGTGTTAGCCGCTGCTTCTGGAGTTCTTTAGGATTGATATCTGGGACTAGTTGTTTGAGGGTGTCCCAAGATACCATGGATAGGAAGGATCCAGAGTCTACTTCCATTTCGCAGGGCTTTCCTTCGATTTTCACAATTATCTTGACTTTCTTTCCGCTTTCCGTCTGAGCGCTTCCTATAGTAACAGTCTGATGTGTATTCTCTCAGTTAGAGGTTTGCTTGTTCCGCTGCCACTTTCTCTCAGCTCGCCTGGGCTCGGCCTGTGCGGGGGGGTTGCTGTGTCTCGTTGGGCTGTAGTTTTTCTTGTTCCTGCAGACTTTCTCGATATGCCCTCGTTCTGCAAATGGCATCGAGAAACCTGCATTCGGGTCGAGGATGATTTCCTCCGCAGCCAGCGCATTCCCGCCAATTTCTCCTTTCGTGCTCTTTCTTGTTGGTGTACAGGCGGTGGACCTCGTCATCTACTTCGTCTGATTCGGACATCTCGCCATAATCTTCGTGGTGAGTGGTAGCGGGAGACTGTTTTTTTCCTCTGGCCAGGCTTGTTTCGTCTCCGTTCACGTTCATCTGCTTCATTTTGACAGCCGATTTTTTCATGGCTTCAGCGGCTGTGGCTTCCGCGATGGCCTCGGCTATGGTTATGTTGGGCTTGTTTAATAGTTTGCTCTGTGTTGTCGAGTCTCTTAAGCCCAACACTACTCAGTCTCTCATGGCCTCATTTAGGTTTAGGAATTCGCACTCTCCCCCTATTTGTTGGAGAGCGGCTACGAAGTCAGCGATGGTCTCACCTTCTCTCTGGTCTCTTCGATAGAATTCGTGTCGCTTTATAAGGTTGGGCGTAGTGAGCTTTGAGCAGCCTCTGAAGTTCTGGCCACGTCAATTGCTTGACATCTCGGGGCTTCGCTAGGGCTTTGGCCATCTTGAAGATTGTAGGCCCGCAGTGTGTTAAGAACACAGCCCTCTTGCGCTGATCTGAGATTCCCTCCATCTCATTGCTTTCCAAGTACATCTGGAAACGGTCTACATAGGAATCCCAATCCTCTTCATTGGGATTAAAAGGTGCGGGCGGTGCGTTGTTCCTGGCCATTCTGTTTGTCGTCTGGAATTCTATATCACCGCGTGCTTGGTCTCGCGTTTAGGACAATCCCATCCTCGTCGCCAGTGTTTTGTCCGGAAAAAAGCGAGGTAGACCGGGTTCCAACAACAAAGTCTTTTTTCCAACAACAGTCAGTAAAAACGGAACATTGGCTCAAGCTGCGACAGCCTTTTTATACTCTCCTGTCTGCTGGCTTGTAGCCAATGACATTCATTTGATTTTGCCGCCTTTATGCGGCTTCGAGGATTGGTTCCTTTTGAACCAATCCCTTTTAGTTTTTAGTAACCAATCAGAATGAGTTATTTGGAGCCAACTATTTTATACAGAACAGCAGCCATTCTTCAAATGTTTTAGTTTCCATCCAGCAGTATCCCTCACATGCCTTCCACAGAGTAAGTCCCATCTTGGCCAGGTTTGATAAGTCCAAGTACCTGCTTACTTCTGTGTACCAGCAGTATACTGTGGCAGAATATTTGGTCTTTTAATTTATTCATTTGTTTTGTTCTTTTAACAGGAAAAAATGTAAATCTACAAGGTCAGTAACCCCAGAACTGGGAAAAAGTGTCCCACCCTTGTCCCTTGTGTTGTGCATCCTGGTATTGTGTCATAGGATGAGAAATAAAAAAGAATCAAAGACAGGATAGCTAGAAAAGTCCCAATTTTGTAGGACATCTCTGAAAATTCATCTCAAAACTAAAAGAGTTAATTTTCTAGAAAGTAGTTCATATTGCCTGTTTCAAAAGGTGAGAATTATTTTAACCCCAACAAGCCATTCAATGGTTTTAGACTAAAAATAAATTGCAGATAGGGTTAGGCTGATGTTTCCACAATACATTTAACATGGCTAAGTGTATTGAATGAAGAGGACCAATTTCTAGCTTCAGGGTCCCAATTATGTTTATGAAATGTTTTTCATACACACAATTAACTTCAAATCCTTTTTGTTTTTAGAAGTATGAAATCAAATATGATTGTTAGCATTAAATTTGTGGGAGGTATTCTTAGACCATGTAACATGCCATACCAGTTATAATTAAGCATCTCTGGTTGCTTTGATGAAGACATCATCAAAAAGCAGGAGTTAGACTGATCAACAGAGACTGCTTCATCCATCCCATAAGATGCTGGCAGAGTCACGAGATGGCTCACCCAGGGATACTCTGCCCCAACCTTCAGTAAAGAGCAAATATCTGAAGAAGGCAATCTTGTAAACAGAAAGAAATATTGGACAGAGACATGAGTATTATGATTCCTAGATCAGTGCTTCTTAATCTTGGCAATTATAAAAGGTGGCTGGGGAATTCTGGGAATAGAAGTCCACAGCTTCAAGTTGCTAAAGTTGAGAAACATTACCCTAAGCCATAATCTCAGGCATACTTATTCATTGATCACCCAAGATTAAACGGGGTCTGGACTGAGGTGCAAACTGCACTGACCTTGACATTTAATCTCTTTGGACTTGGTTTCTGGCAGACAACCTTTTGCACTCTTTCATTTTGATCTCTTATTTACCAAGGACTTTGGATTCAGGATGTCTTCCTTGTATGAAGTCCTAAGAACTGTACCTGGGAGTAAGAGAAAGCAAGGCCTGAAATGGAGAACATCACTTCCCCAGATGACATTAACAGATACTGTGGAATCTGCCATGAAATATGGACACTGTTAGCTGGAATATCTTCTATCTTCCATGCTTGGAGTTCCTCTGTAGAAGCCTGGTTGGGAGTAAAAGAAGGCATGGTGATGATGGAGTAACCAGTCCACATTAATGCAGAAGTTAGAATGCAGTGGGAGAAAACTTTCATTCTTAAAATTATAGCAGGGCTCTTCTTTTGAGCCCACTGAAGAATTATGTACTTACTATTTGGACTGCAATAAAGTCATTATTTCAAATGTCAAATAAAGCATGAGCAAACTCTATTTTTATTAGCAAGGTGTGGCATTGCTTATGAGATGTTCTTAATCATCATATAGGGAGAGGGAATGAGGTTTATCTTAAAATCTAAAAGGGGTGAACAGCAGTGGTGGGATTCAAATAATTTAACAACCGGTTCTCTGTCCAAATGATTTCTTCAAACAACCAGTTTACCACACTATTCAGAAAGTTAACAACTAGTTTTCCTGAACTGGTACGAACTGGCTGAATCCCACCATGGTGAACAGTAATTACATTACTCATTGGGCTGTGAGAAAATGTCAGGAATCCAAAGAAATTGGGAGTTGACAAAAAGATTGGTCATTGAAAGTAGCACTCCTAATCATTTCCGTTCTATTGGTTATCCAAACTGCTACACCATTATGCATCATTCACTTTCTTTGTGCACACCTCATAAAGTTGAATAGATTTACAGTAGAGTGAAGTTAATTACAGCAGGCAGCTTTGGACAAAATCAGTGATTTTATAAATAATAAGAACAGATATATATAATGAAATGAAATACTACCAAGAGAAAATTAAAAATGGGCCAAATCAGATGGCATCAGTGGCAATGTTTTACCATTCTGAGATATGCTAATGAACTCTTGGTTAATCACAGTCTTATAATCTAGATTCCCCATTCCTCTGGGTGCAATGCACATAACTACAAAAATTAAGATGCAATTACTTAAAAGTTCTGATTTTTTTGCCCAATCCAGAATATGATTATTTGCAGGTAAAGGTTGTTTCAATATCCAACACAAATAATTAAAATATGAATGAATAATGAATGCACCAGCATGGGATAAGTTTTCTCTCAGATGTTGTTCTATTATCCTTTATCATTGATATAGGTTAGACTCCAACAACCTTTTATAGATCACATGTGTATAATATGTGTTCACACTGCAGCTTCTGTAAAGTATTAGAAATCTAATGCCCAACAAGGGAACAATTTCTGTATGAAATATCAAATTTTTGCAATTTGAGAGATCTATTTCTCTACATGAAAGACAAAGCTTTTAGAGCTTCAGAGCTTAGGGGAAATAAAAGTGAGTGATTTGAGTTTATTGGAGAAGGCGTTGTGTATAGAAAGTGTATAGAGAAATATTTCTCCCTCTTGCATAATACTAGTTTTCAAAAACCTGAAGTGAAATTGATTGACAGGAGAATCCAGCCAGTCAAAAAATATGTCTTCATTCAACTGATGCTCCAAGGCTATATTGATTGTCATTTGGCTTACTTTTCTTTAGTTGATTCAATAATGTTTCCTTGATGCTCTTGTTAGATACAAAATTCCACTGAACCTCAAGGTCATTTTTCAAAGTAAGGATCGACCTCATGTCAAGACTTTTCTTGAATCCATCATTTCAAGACTTTCTTTTAAAACTTTGATTAATTTCAACAGGAAATTAATCAGTGGATTTACTTAGGAATCCAACAATAGACTATCAGCAATAGGCTGCAGGGCTTGGTTCCAAACCTACTTGGAATATCGAAATAGCAATAGACTTAAGGCTAGGTCACACTGTCCGACGGATGCAAAACGTATGCAAAAAGGACACAGCGGATGAGCAAATTTTCGGGGGTGGCTCCATCCGTTGTCATCCACTCCAAAAAGTAGCAAAAATTTGCATAAACAGAACGGAAAAGAAAGGAAAAGAATGAACGTGGGTAGTATGTAGCAGGGATGTTAAAGGGATGTTCATAGGAAGCCTAGAGGATCTATATAGGATGCAAACTGTTCACTGCTCATCCTTTCTATTTCCGTGCTACTAACGCTGTGTAGACGTTCCGTGTACCTTTTGTTTCCTCCCTCTTTCTGTTTTCAGCTGTAGTGGATGTGAGTTGAGGGGATGCCCAGAGGATGCAGAGAGGATACAGTGGACGTTTAACGGATGATAAACGGACATAGAACGTTTGTTGCTCGGATGTCACAGATTTACATTGTATACAGCGGAAAGTTCATCCGCTCAAAAAGTTTTGTGCAGCTCAAAACTTCTTGAGCGGATGAAATCTCAGTGGACGGATGCTCAAAGGGTAGAGAGTATGAAAAACGTATGCAGTGAGTACACAACGGATGCATCGCGTTTTCCAATGGATGGCAAGCTTTTTTTTTAAGTTTTATATCCTCTTTGAATCCATTGGTGCAGTGTGACATAGGCTTTATATACCGCTTTACAGCGCTTTTCAGCCTTCTCTTCTGACCCAACCCTGATACCAGCAAGAAAATCTAAACAAACTCAGTAACTCAAACTTTCATAGCTTTAATCTACAAATAAACTTCTTTGTAGATAAAAGATGGCTTGCAGCCAATTAGTCCAACCAGAAAAGCCTAGACAGAATTCTTCAGATAAGCCGGAGTTTCTACAAACAATGCTGGGTTCTTTGAATGCTTTTGCTTTTTGCAAAAGCAAAAACCCTTTGAAACCAGGCTTATATTCCCTGAAGGGAGGGTCCATTATGTTGCATTCTTACTCACAAGTTGCCTGTGCTGCTCCAGCTGTTCTCTTCTATGAATCATTCTGTGCTCATGTGCACTTTGCACAGGCTCCCTGGGAACCTCCTCCTCACTGCTGCCGGCTAACCATAACACCTTCTCTAAGCAGTTTAAAATGTCAGTATATTGCCCACTACAGTCTGGGTCCTCATTTTACCGACCTCAGAAGGATGGCTGGCTGAATCAGAATCAAACTGCTGGAGGTGAGCAGTGAGTTAGCCTGCAATATTGCATTCTAACCACAGCCAGCAGTTAGCAAAAGTAGTCTGCAGTAGTGCATTCTAACCACTGCGCCATTGCAGCTCATATAAATCCTGATATATTTAATTTTTTAAAAAAGTTATTGTGCTTCAATCCTGGATCCATAGCCTTTGTATAGAATGTCAGATTGCTTAGTCTTATACGTGGTTTTGGTGGTATCTTCTGTGGTCTTGGCAAACATTTATTGAAATAAAAGGCTCTGTTTGCCAAACCCCAACAGTAAATTCTATCAGTAATGAATAAGTGCTCAAATAAATCAATGGGGCTGATTTTCAACTTAGAAGATGAGATTGGCCAGGCTCAAATTCTCTTCTGAGAAGTTGGAAGCAATTTAAAAGGCTTTAGATGACATATAATAAAGCATCAAATATTTAGAAAAAATAGGGACCTTTTTCAGACTCACAAGATTTCTAGGAGGAAGTTTAATTTTTGCCAGCTAGCCTTTTGCTCATCTTTTCCTCTTTTTTATATTCATCTATTTGAAGTCAGAATTGAGTTTTCTATTAAAAGAGACAATTGTATCTAGCTACCCATGTGTTTATCCATTCATCTGTTCATCAAGCTGTTTATTTTCCCATAAATTGATATATTTATAACTCAGTCTAGTGCATATTTATCCAGAAATAATCCTCCTGTGTTATGCTCAGTAGGTTTTGATCCCAGCTAGACAAAGGATCATAGACCTTTTTCTTTTTACTAGTCCACATATTCAATTCAATAAAGCAACCAAATAAATAAAACCTAATACCTTCCCGATTAATGGAGGGCAAATATAGGCATCATGCAAATAAACTTATATTTTCCATGGTTGCTGCCAAGTTTGAAAAGGCCCTGGTCAAGCTATCATGAAGGCCTTCCCAATGCTTGCTGTGGGGCCCATCCATTTGATCTTACAATCACGTAGCACAAGTGGCAGAAATTGTCAGAAGTCCAATGCTGAAAACAAAAAATGAAGGCAAAGCAATGCAGTAATGAATGTCATCTGAATTTTCTCAGAATATTCTGAACATAATCATGGAGTGAGCATTATGATTTCACAGCATTGTGATTTTCCTGAAGATGTTGAGCCATAAAATGAAATATTTAAAACAATAAGGCTGAAGCCAATGAATGTATACATTTGCTCATCTATGACAGATGATCAACTTGCATTTGATGCATTCTCAAGAAAATGTGCTTCGAATTTCATCCAAACTTTTACTGATGGCAGCAGGAAAATTATATGTATATGACCTCTTTCGTTCTGATTTCTGTGTGACTTAAAAGTTCCTAACTTTTGGGATATCAATTGTTGTATTTGCATAAAAATCTTTGAATAATGCTTGTAATATGAAGGTCTCATTTGTTTGCAGCCTAATCTTATCCCTATGGTTTTTTTGGGAGAAAACAAAATAGATTTATTTCAGTAGCTGACTGAATAGAAATAAAAAAGGCATATATATTCAAAAGACAACTTACTTGTGTTAGGACAACAGTGTATGAAGCTCCAAAATCTAGAAGGCCAAGCTTCAGGGCAGATACTTCTGCTTTCATTTGGAATTTTGCATTGTTGTACCTTAATATTGAAAGCAAAAACAATAGTTTCTGGTTAGTTTCTCCTAGGTAGAGCCATTAAAAATATCTTTAAATGATTTAGAACAATGAATAATTGGAGAGATGCTTTCAGTCTAAAGTAAGTATGTACAAGGTTTCTTCGGAACCAGGTTTTCGGTCAAAATCTATTGTACACTATACTTTAAATTGCCATTATTGTCTAATTATTTGTTTCCTGAATTATTGTTCCCTAATTATTGTTCCCGACATGAAATCCTCTATTTTCTAGAGTTATTTCAGCTTACTGGCCAGTGTACATATTGTCTGGGACTGAAGGAAATTTTAATTCAACTTTGGAGGAGTAGCAGGTCCCCTATCAATGTAGTAGAATATTCAATAGCAGTGTGGGTACATCAGACACATATTCTCTCAGAAAAAGGAAGAGAATGTAGTTCATTGTTTTGCAGGGAAATGTTCCTAAGTTCAGTTAGAAAGCTTTCTGGTTAGTAGACCTAAATGGACAGCAACAGCGATATATGACACTGGCCAACAGTTTTGAAGGACAATTGTAGCCTCCACTGATATACTTTGTTCAACAAACATCTGTGCATCTCTCCTAATGTTTCTCCCAGCAGTTTTCTCTTTTCAAATGTAGAATGATCATAATGACAAACATAATTTGCTAGAAAATGTAGCCTTGTATCTTTCTGCAAAGAATCAAATATCCAATATCCTTTCCTGTACAACCTAACCTTTTCTTTTGGTAGGGCAAATAGAAGCAGTGAACTATAGCATAAAGTCTCCCCTCCCCAATCTTCATAATTTTCTTTACCTCTTATGAATGAAAGACTGAATTATGGAAAACAGTTGATGTATTTGGAGGAAATCATGTGAGGGGAAAAAAGGATTCTAAATGAGAGACATGAAGCTGCTGTTTTATTTGGAGGACAGAACATTTATCTAATACAGTGCACCTGGACAGTGGTGACTTTATAGAGATTATTTTGTGTTACTGAATACTTACTTATTTTAAACGAATATGTGTGAGGCTGAAATTATGAGGGTCTGTAAGGACATTACAGTCTATGCTTTGCCCTATGACCCTCTTCCTATCCTTTCTAACCAGCTGAATTCTTTTTATGCAATGGAACTCATGAATATTCAATGTATCCATTGCTGATTAAGGTTCAAGTCCATCTTCAACCACAGAAGTTCACTGAGCAAACACACACACACACACACACACACACACACACACACACACACACAGTTGTTCAGTGAACTTTTCTGGTTGAGGATGGACATGAACCAGGATGTCTTAATGGAAATTATAGGCTATAGGGTCCCTCTTTATCTCACATGTCAGGATTATGGTGGAGGATACCAGGTAAAAGTATCTTCCTCAAAGATAGATAGTAACTATTTATCTTCACTATCAAACAATTATACCAAGCAGGAAAAAGGAATCTAGATATATAAAAACCAAGATGACTTCTTGGAAATGATATTTGAGACCTTCTATTACTCAACCACTATTTTAGCTTTACCCAGAATTTATCAAGGTCAACACAAAAGTAAAAAGAAGACTATTGCCTTGGTGGAGCAAGACCATCTATTAAATGTACAGCTTCTTCCCAGGACTCTCTTTCCCTAGAGTCTGTAGCCATTCATGAAAAGTTATAAAAGTGAGTCTGAATATAAATAGTTATGGTCAGACAGAACCAAAATAATATTTCTAGTGTGGACAAAATGGAGGACCCTAAGCAAATAATCAAAGCTCACTGCTGTGTTTTCTTAGACATTACATACTAGAGAGGTTCTCCTTTTGAAAGTGACACACTCCTACAGACAAAGAGATACACTCATATTTATACATTTCAGAAAGGAGAGGGAAATAATGCATGAATAAGTAATAACATAATAGATCTCAGGTTACTTTCTGACCTGTTATGTACAAAGAACAATGGTCTTAGAAAAAAAACTATTTGCATATAGAGATGCAATGGGAATGTTCTAATAAAAAATTACATCGGATCACTGCAACTAGACTTTGCAAGGCCACATTGTTTTTATCTTAACTGTTTCATTCATCTGAACATTGATTTTTTTCCCCACAATAGCATGAATAGGCAATCTTTGCAGGCCTTGGATGAATTTAATTTTTTTCTGTGAGCAATTAGACTTGTTTATTTATTTATTTTATTTATTTATATTTGTCAAAAGCTTACAATACAACAGAAACAAGAATAAACATAAGTTTAAATGCAAGAAATAGGAACTAATAACTGGGGACAATAGGACAGGGACAGAAGGCACGATTGTGCACTTATGCATGCCCTTTACAGACCCCTTAGGAATGGGGTGAGGTCAATAGAATAAATAAACTTGTAGTAAGGACTATCTGTCCCTTCCCTGCAGTTTGGGGTATAGAGAAAAGAAAAGAAGGATATCAGAAATTGTCAGCTTTCTCAGACAAGAAACCAAAACCATAAGTAATAATACCCCCTTTATCGTAATGTTATAGTAACAGAATCTTGCAAGTCTGAAATAACCCCTTCTCTCCCATGCCTTTCTTTCCAGACAACTGAGGAATATTCCTTTGGAAATACTAGCTTCACCTCCAACCCTTCTTTGGATTCATTTCCTTTGGATTTCATTTCTCAGATTGATGTCTAGGCTGTGGATCTTCCTTTGGTCCTCCAAGGTTATTCTCACAGCACGTTACAGAAATGGAATGATTATTCCCACAAACTTTGCCTTTGCTTGAACTGTGTTTCCAAGAAACAGCTCTTAAATAAAAGTTTCTCCATTTCTGTTGTGTGTTAAGAAGTCCAAGATACAATACCAGTCAGAAAATAGAACTTGACTTAGAGTCGGGGAAAAATGCATAGGAATTTTCATAGAATCCTGCTATCAAGTCAGTGGTGGGATTCAACTGGTTTGCACCAGTTCGGGACAACCAGTTGTTAACTTTCTGAGTAGTTTGGTGAACTGGTTGTTTAAAGAAATCATTAAGGCAGAGAAACAGTTGTTAAATTATTTGAATCCCCACTACTGTATCAAGTCCCATTTTAGAGGGCATGAACAAGGAAGCAAGAAACACAGAGGCTTAAATAAGGAGTTTTAATGCAAGAATTAAGGATAAGGGTAATCTAGGAAAGTGAAATACAAACCCTTAGCACACTTAGAGAGTTCACTAAGGCACAGTCTTTGAACATTCAAATTTCCTTCAAATTTCTTTAAATTTGAAAACTTTCAAATTTCTAGATTCTATCATACCACAAGACCTAAAATGGATGCCTAAAATCAAAAATATCATAAAAAAACCACAACAAAGAATGTTCTTTCTGCGCCAACTCAGAAAGCTCAAACTGCCCAAGGAGCTGCTGATCCAGTTCTACAGAGAAATTATTGAGTCTGTCATCTGCATAGCTGATGACTGACCTCAGCTATGTCTGGTTTGGTTCTGCAACCCAACAGGACAGACACAGACTTCAGAGAGTAATTAGGATTGCAGAAAAAACAATTACTACCAACCTCCCTTCCATCAAGGCCCTGTATACTGCACGAGTCAAAAAGAAGGCTGTGAAAATATTTACAGACCCCTCACATTCTGGACATAAACTGTTTCAATTCCTACCCTCAGAATGATGTTATAGAGCACTGAACATCAGAACAAGTAGACACAAGGACAGTTTTTCTCCAAACGCGATCACTCTGCTAAACAAATAATTCCCTCAACACTGTCCAACTATTTACAAAGTCTGCACTACTATTACTATTAATCTTCTCATCACCCCTTATCATCCATCCCTCCCACTTGTGACTGTATGACTGTGATTTTGTCATTTGTATCCTTATTATTTATATTGACTGTTTTCTAGTATGATTTGTTGTACCTTATGATTCTTGACTCCTGACGAATGTATTTTTTTCCTTTATGTACACTGAGAGCATTTGCACCAAAACAAATTCCTTGTGTTTCCAATCATATTTGACCAATAAATAGAATTCTATTCTTGAATTCTATTTTGAATCTCTTCTTTCCAGGCTTTTTGTAACATGGACTGAGCTGCTGTTTATGATGTAAACCACGAATGAACTCTTCTCCCTTTCATTGGATTCAATGTCTATAATTTCTTATCTCTCAGAATGTCTCACACTCACCTTCCTCTTGGCAGGGTCCTGTAATCTGAAACACCATAACTTTTGTTAACAGTGGTGAACTCCTCCTCACCAAGAGTGATGCTGACATCCCATTCCAAAGTATTAATGAATCTGTAAAAAAACTTGATTTGATCATGACAAAAAAGCAATAAAGAAAAAAAAAAGCATCCAATAGATGACTGGAAGCATATACGTAGTTAAAGAGGGCTTCATCTACATCTCCAGTTTTGAAGTTAAAATTGCTAACCAAAAACCCACAAACTGATAGGTGTTTATATATATCCATATATAGGTGTTATATACCCTTAAAATAGTGCAGCATTATGCCTTTCCATGGAAGAAAGTGAAAATTGTTTGTACTTTCATCTAAAAACATTCAGAAGGACATTAATTAAGGGGTGGGACTATGGGTGAAGAAAGACAGGGGGAGGGAGAGGGACATAGAGGGAGGGAAGGAGACGGAGGGAAGGAGGGATAGGGAGGGATGAGAGGGGTGGAGGGGTAGAGAGTGGGAGGGATAGAGAGAGGGAGGGGAAGGGAGGGAGAAAGAGAAAGAGAAAGAGAAAGACAGAGATGGAGAGAGACAGAGAAAATTAAACATGGCTGTCCTTTATGACTTTTCTCTTATTTTTCCCTGATCATTAAATCAACATTCACTCTGTTAGAAAGGAGTTCCATTCTCCCGATTTTAAGAGTTACACTGAACATCAGAAGACTCAACTGCAATAAAAAAACAATATTCCTTTTTTTTGGGGGGGGGGGAAGGGCATGAATAAAAGATTAATCAATACACTAAGAACTCCTAACTACTCAAGCTCTTGACAGAATTGGCAAAGTTGACAGATTTTGTTGAAATGGATAAATTTACTTCTTAGATTAGAGAAAAGACATTATCTACATTTATTGGTGTCTGGAAGCTCTTGTGGGCTTTTTGTGTAAAAATGAAAAAAGTGACCTTGTGATATATGGTTTTGATGATTAGACAGGAGAGATTATAGAAAAAAGACTAATATGATGTAACTTTGGAAAGAGAGGTCAAAATATATCTGTACTTTGCTGTGAAGAATATTGGAAACTACTCCTTTATTTTGCTTTCTTTCCTATTTTTCCTCAACTTTTTTTCTATTCTTGTACTTTTTGCTTTTTCTTTGACTTCTTTCTTTTTATTTTCTCCCTTACTATTAGTTTGTGTCATCTTTTATCTTCTTGTTGAAAAGTTTTAATAAAAGGTATATGTATGAAAAATTTGAAAAGAATCTAGCTATTGAGAAAAGTCAGGAAAAAAAAGAGCTCCTAAATAATATGCTGATATCAAAAACGTAAACAGCATGCATACCAGCAAGGTATCCAATCAAGAGAAAGACTGTCTGTGTGCATGCAATTTGAACATGCATGCATAAAAAAGATGATGTTCTCTGTGGGACTTTTGGCAGGAAACATTTTCCTTATTCAGGATGGGAAGATCATCTGAAATATGAATTTGGACATGACTAGGAATCTATTTTTTTCAGCAACTCATCCCATGCCAGCTCAAATCTCTATAAAAAAGGGTCTTCAAACTTAGCAAGTTTAAGATTTGTGCACTTCAACTCCCAGAAATCCTGAGCTAACATGACTGGAGGAGAAATTCTGGGAGTTGAAGTCCACAAGTCTTAAAGCTGTCAAGTTTGAAGACCCCTGCTCTATAAGGATGGGCTCTGGTAGGTTGAACAGTACAGGGGCAATAGAGAAAGAACAGGCAATGGCAGATTGTATTTAATTTTCTGATATGTCCTTCATTAAGTCCAAGAATCCACCCAAATAACTCCCTATATCCAAAAAGCTGGAAGCTTAATAATAATTTAAACAAAAATAAATATAGCTAGTCCTCAACTTACAACAATTCACTTACTGACCGTTCAAAGTTACAATGGCACTGAAACATATGCCTGATGACCATTTTTCACAGACATGACCTTTGCAACATCTCCATGATCCTGTGATCAAAATTCAGGTGCTTGGCAACTGGTTCACAATATGCTGAGTTCAAAGGTCATGCGATCACCCTTTAAGACCTTCTCACAAGCAAAGTCAAAGGGGGAAGCCAGGTTCACTCAACAACCGATTTACTAACTTATCAACTACAGTGATTCACTTCACAACGGTGGCAAGAAAAGTCATAAAAGGCAGCAAAATTCATGTAATAAATGTCTCACTTAACAACAGAAATTTGTGGTCATAAGTGGAGGACTACCTGTAATGAATGTATAATCCTAAGCAGCTAATCCCTTTAATTTTAGTTTATTTGTGGGGAGAGGGTTCCTATTAGTTATGACTTATATTTTGCAGTAATACCCGCACTTGATAAAGTAACTTACTTTCCCCAAATTACTGTCCTCTAGACAATATGCATTTGGGCATCACATTCTGTAATTCCCCGTCCAGTATGGCCAATGGATTATCAGACTTGAAACCCAACATATTGAGACAGCACAGCATGGAGAAGGCATGGCAGAGATGCAATTAAATGATTTTGTTGCATTGACAGGCCATCAAAGTGCTCCAGTGCAATGCTCAGCCAATTCCTAGGATCTCTAAGCAGAGAGAGGCTGCCTGAAAATTCTGCTTATGTCAGATTCCTCTCCAGTTCATAGGTTCTATTCTTTTTGCCAATTAAAGGAAGAGAGAGAGAGAGAGAGAGAGAGAGGGAGGGAGGGAGAGAGAGGGAGAGGGAGGGGGAGGGAGAGAGAGAGAGAGAGAGAGAGAGAGAGAGAGAGAGAGAGAGAGAGAGAGAGAGAGAGAGAGAGAGCAGACCTGGAAAGAGAGGAGACCTCATAAATCAGATCCTGGTCAACGTATGCTATAATGGAGCAATGAGTCACTTGCTGGCAGAATTTAATGAAATTTCTCATTGCCTTCCCTTATGGATTCCAAATGTCTAAAGTGGGGTTAAGTACAAAGGCCTCAACCTAATTATTGAACCTTGTGTAAAATGGAATTCTTCCCCCCTCTTTCTC
The DNA here is from genome assembly GCA_015471245.1 of Laticauda colubrina. Taxonomy (NCBI): domain Eukaryota; kingdom Metazoa; phylum Chordata; class Lepidosauria; order Squamata; family Elapidae; genus Laticauda; species Laticauda colubrina. The sequence goes on from BLBF01000032.1 coordinate 17,661,450, forward strand.
TTTCTCTTTCCTTCCACAAGAGGAATGATGTTATCTTCTTTTTCCTTATTAGAGAACAAGCATCAGCAAATCAGAAATGATAGCAAATGGTTGCTTTGCTCCTCAAAAAGGTATATTTCTTTCTTTTGCAATTAAAACAAATAAACAAACAAACATAGAAATGTAACAGCTTAATGGCTGCTAACTGGAATTGTCAGTTCAGAAAGTTCAGAAATTGTTTTATTTTGTAGCATGAAATCTCTAATCATCTAGAAGTGGATGATGGATTTTAGAATAACGATGGCAGAACTAACAATGGAAAGACTAACAATGGAATGAAAATATGGATTACGCAAGGTTTATGCATTTATATTATCCAGACAATGGCTCCCTAGATCAATTTTGGCTTTTGAGGTAGATAACTGAACTTCAAGATCAGATTTCCAAAAAACTGCTGGGTGTCTTTCACAAGAAGAAAGAGAGAGGATAAAATTGTGCTCTGTTTCTCTTTTCCCTCCTCTAATCCCTGTTTGATCATATGTTATTTCCGCCCAGTTGTTGTCTTCTCAATAAATGTTAAACACAAATGAATTATGCAGAGAATCTCTAAATCTTTGGTTTGCCCAGGAAATGCTTCTGGGAAGCATTTTGTTGTCATTGGTTAAGGAAGGACCTCTGCTGAAAATGTTCTGATCCTTGAGAAAAGACTCCAGATCGGGGATCTCCAACCTTGGTAATTTTAAGACTTGTGAACTTCAACTCCCAGAATTCCCCAGCTAGCATGATCTTAAAGTTGTGAAGGTTGGATACCCTTGCTCTAAATCTTTATAAAGTCTGATGGGGAAGATCTGTGAGCTGTCTTGCTCTCTGAGAATTGTCCTCTTTTTCTTTTCCATTGAAAAGGTAACACCAGGAGGAGCTGGCATTGCAACAGTGCTGCATGCAATCTTGGAGGTCTGAGATTGCAGCTAATATCTTTTCCCCGGATGGTCCAAACGGACCTAAACCATCCCGAAGAGATGGTGATAGTGAAGGGCGCATCCTGTAGATCCCAGGGATATCACAAAGTCCCTGGTTGATCCAGGAGAAGCCCTTTTGCCAGTGGCAGAGAGGCAGCCATCAAAGCTGCTAAAGTTGGAATAGCTACGAATGGAAGAGGCTGAAAGAGAAAGTGTCGGTTTGGTGAGAATTTTTCTTTTATTATTCTAAGACTTAAAAAGACCTTAAAGGACACCCTAAGAGGAAGAAAAGAATCTGTAAAAGTTTTGACAGAACTGAATAAGCGGCGGCTTTTAAACAGAAGTGTCAAAGTAAGGCTTTGTTTTCTGTTTTTTTGGTTTTTTTTCTTATGGCTGGATTTCTATCATGATTTCCACTTGCTAACTGGACTGGTTTTTTCTCTATTTATATCTATGTTTTCTTTTCTTTTTGACTTTGTAATATTTTAGGTTAGAGGCTCCCATTGGTTATTTTTAGATATTTGTTTTTTATTCTTTTTAACTTTTATTACATTTTGTCTGGGAAAGGAGGGGGACAGTGAGTGTAAAGAAACTTTGTAACACTGCCAACTAGAAGCTTGAAAATATTTTAGACGAAGCTGAGAAAGCTGAGAAAGAAAGCTTTGAAATTCTTTTTCAAGGACATTGCTACGTGATAAGATAGAGGGAAGAGCATGGGAGAGTGTTATTGCAGGTGTTCTTCTGGATTTCTATCAACAAATGAAACTTGGCTTTGAAACTTGGAGAGAGTTATGACAAGAGCCTTGGATAACTAAATAAAGTGCAGTGTGTCTGTTAGGGATAACATTGTTCACCCTAACTGGTTTAGGTGAAATAATAACTATGAATCATAGTTAGTGTATGTTAGAGTGTATACAGCTTTAACTGGGAAATAGCAATTAAAGGAGTGGTTAAGAAAACAATATATAAGTAGCAAGACTATGGCTTGCTCTCTCTCTCTGGCTTTGATGATCCCTGATTACTGCTTGGAATCAAGACTGCATTGCTCGAACGGGAGAGACAACAAAGGACTGATTTTTATGTGAACTGACAAAGGATATTCTACATGGACTTTGCTAACTGAATACCCCTGAATGGACTGACTACATGGTAAATGACTATTGGACTGTTATTTGACTATGCCATAAACTTATACTGGAATAAACTATATTCTTGATAGCACAAGCGTATCTGTTATTTTTGCTGTATGTTAATAAATATACAAACTTAGCTCACTCATTTATCTGTGTGCCTATCTGACTAACGCTGCACATTCTGTTTAGCTTGTCTCCCTAACCCTGGTTGGGGAACCCAGGCTTAACACTGGTTATGGGCCCAGAGGCTGCAAAGTCAGTTTAAATAGGATAAAACAGATTTATGTAAAAAGTGAGAGCTTGTGTTGTTATACGTTACAGTAAACAGGCACCTGTGTTTTATTAATTATATTTTTATATCCATATAAGAAAACATGGCACAAGTCAATATACAAAGTTTGTCCCTTATATCCAAGCTGGATGGAACAAACTATGTATCATGGTCTACAAAATGTAGTCTACTTCTACGAAGAGAAGGTCTGTGGAACATAATTGAAAATCCACCAAATGTAGAAGAATGGGATCCAGAGGATGAGGAAGACAGACTAAAGATAGAAGAATTTAAGCATAAAAATCAACAAGCCATTTGCATAATTGCGTTAACCTTAACTGATCAACAGCTTGTTTATATCCACGGAGAGAAAACGGCTTTTGGGTGTTGGCAGAAGCTGAAGAGAATTTATGTTCGAGATAATATTGGTGCTCACATAAATCTAACACGGAAGCTTTTCAGGACACATCTCCAAACAAATGGTGATATGCAGAGTCATTTAAAAACTATGCAAAGCATTTTCCAAGAATTACACGAGAAAGAGCTTATATTCTCTGAACAACATCAAATTTATATAATTCTATCTTCCCTTGATGAAAGTTATGATAACTACGTAACTTCACTTGAAATTTTGCCAAAGGACAATTTAACTTTAACTCATATAACTGGCAGATTGATTGAAGAGGCCAGAAGAAGGCATGAAAGAGATGAATTAAGGAGGGAGCAACCTCAAAAAGAAGATAATGAATCTCCTACTGCATACGCAATTAAAAAGTGTTTTAATTGTGGAGGAAGAGGACATTTGGCAAGATTTTGTAAAAAGGCAAAGCACCAGAACGCTGGCCAGAATACTAAAAATCATCAAAGACTACATAAAAATTTAGAGTTAGCCATGTATACTAACGGAGCTGTAAAAAATAATTTATGGGTGGTTGACAGTGGAGCATCCCATTCTATAACAAATGATAACAAAAAATTTATTAAAATGTCCCAGAGTACACAGCAGATATCGTTAGCCAATGGCTGGAAACTGAAAGCTAAAGGTCAAGGTATAGCATATTGTTCTTTTATAAAAGAGAATGTAAAAATGTTATATGTACCACAACTTAAGTTTAATTTACTTTCAGTTAGAATTTTGGTTAAATTAGGATATGTAGTTACATTTAAGGGAGATAACTGCACACTTGAAAAAGAAGATAAGAGAATTACTGCATCTTTAAGAGATGGATTATATGTGTTAAATGATGATGGTTTAAAGGTGGCTAACACAATTTATGAAAATAAGAAACCTCATGACGAATGTATTCACTTGTTACATAGAAGGCTAGGGCATTTAAATTTTAAAATGCTTAAGAAAACTGTTGAATTGTCTAAGGGAATAAGTTTGAAATCTTGTAATAAGTATTTGCAATGTAATGCCTGTAATCAAAATAAAAGCAGGGTCATACCGGCTAATAGAGTTGATGGATTTACTACTAAAGAGCCTTTAGAAGTAGTATTTGCTGATTTAATAGGTCCGAAAAAAACCAAGTGTAGGAGGAGCTCGCTACATACTAAGTATAATGGATCACTATTCAAGATATGGGTTTTGCTATTTAATGAAGAGCAAAACTGAAACATATCAAAATCTATTTAATTGGCTAAAATTTGCTGAAAGAAAAACTAAAAAGAAATTAGTAACTCTCATCACAGATAATGGTACAGAATTTACAAATAATAAATTTAAAAACAGACTTAGAATGTTAGGTATTCAACATAAAATGTCTGCACCATATAGGCCACAACATAATGCCTGTTAGGGATAACATTGTTCACCCTAACTGGTTTAGGTGAAATAATAACTATGAATCATAGTTAGTGTATGCAGCTTTAACTGTAAAATAGCAACTGTGGGTGTGGTTATGAAAACCATATAAAAGTAGCAAGGCTACAGCTTGCTCTCTCTCTCTCTGGCTTTGATGATCCCTGATTACTGCTTGGAAGCAAGACTGCATTGCTCGAACGGGAGAGACAACAATGGACTGATTTATGTGAACTGACAATAGGATATTCTACATGGACTTTGCTAACTGAATATCCCTGAATGGACTGACTATATGGTAAATGAATATTGGACTCTTTTTGACTATGCTATAAACTTATACTGGAATAAAATATATTCTTGATAGCACAAGCGTATCTGTTATTTTTACTGTATGTTAATAAACATACAAACTTAGCTCACTCATTTATCTGTGTGCCTATCTGACTAACGCTGCACATTCTGTTTAGCTTGTCTACCTAACACTGGTTGGGGAACCCAGGCTTAACACTGGTTATGGGCCCAGAGGCTGCAAAGTCAGGTTAACTAGGTTAAACAGATTTATGTAAAAAGTGAGAGTTTGTGTTGTTATACATTACAGTAAACAGACAGCTGTGTTTTATTAATTATATTTTTATATCCATATAAGAAAACATGGCACAAGTCAATTTACAAAGTTTGTCTCTTATATCCAAGCTGGATGGAACAAACTATGTATCATGGTCTACAAAATGTAGTCTACTTCTACGAGGAGAAGGTTTGTGGAACATAATTGAAAATCAACCAAACGTAGAAGAATGGGATCCAGAGGATGAGGAAGACAGACTAAAGATAGAAGAATTTAAACATAAAAATCAACAAGCCATTTGCATAATTGCGTTGACCTTAACTGATCAACAGCTTGTTTATATCCACGGAGAGAAAACGGCTTTTGGCTGTTGGCAGAAGCTGAAGAGGATTTATGTCCGAGATAAGGTTGGTTCACACATAAATCTAACACGGAAGCTTTTCAGGACGCATCTCCAAACAAATGGTGATATGCAGAGTCATTTAAAAACTATGCAAAGCATTTTCCAGGAATTAAACGAGAAAGAGCTTATTTTCCCTGAACAACATCAAATTTATATAATTCTATCTTCCCTTGATGAAAGTTATGATAACTACGTAACTTCACTTGAAATTTTGCCAAAGGACAATTTAACTTTAATTGATATAACTGGCAGATTGATTGAAGAGGCCAGAAGAAGGCATGAAAGAGATGAATTAAGGAGGGAGCAACCTCAAAAAGAAGATAATAAATCTCCTACTGCATACGCAATTAAAAGGTGCTTTAATTGTGGAGGAAGAGGACATTTGGCAAGATTTTGTAAAAAGGCAAAGCGCCAGAACGCTGGCCAGAATACTAAAAAACATCAAAAGCTAACTAAACATTTAGAGTTAGCCATGTATACTAATGGAGCTGTAAGAAATAATTTATGGGTGGTTGACAGTGGGGCATCCCATTGTATAACAAATGATAACAAAAAGTTTATAAAAATGACCCAGAGTAAACAGCAGATATCGTTAGCCAATGGCTGGAAACTGAAAGCTAAAGGTGAAGGTATAGCATATTGTTCTTTTATAAAAGAGAATGTAAAAATGTTATATGTACCACAACTTAAGTTTAATTTAATTTCAGTTAGAATTTTGGTTAAACTAGGATATGTAGTTACATTTAAGGGAGATAACTGCTTAATTACAAAAGATGATAAGAAAATTACTGCATCTTTAAGAGATGGCTTATATGTGTTAAATGATGATGGTTTAAAGGTGGCTAACACAATTTATGAAAACCAGAAACCTCATGATGAATGTATTCACTTGTTACATAGAAGGCTAGGGCATTTAAATTTTAAAATGCTTAAGAAAACTGTTGAATTGTCTAAGGGAATAAGTTTGAAACCTTGTGATAAGTATTTGCAATGTAATGCCTGTAATCAAAATAAGAGCAGGGTCATACCGGCTAATAGAATTGATGGATTTACTACTAAAGAGCCTTTAGAAGTAGTATTTGCTGATTTAATAGGTCCGAAAAAACCAAGTGTAGGAGGAGCTCGCTATATACTTAGTATAATGGATCACTATTCTAGATATAGGTTTTGCTATTTAATGAAGAGCAAAACTGAAACATATCAAAATATATTTAATTGGCTAAAATTCGCTGAGAGAAAAACCAAAAAGAAACTGGTAACTCTCATCACTGATAATGGCACAGAATTCACAAATAATAAATTTAAAAACAGACTAAGACAATTAGGGATTAAACATAAAATGTCTGCACCATATAGGCCACAACATAATGCCTTTATAGAGAGAAGAGGCCAAACATTACAATCAATGGCACAAACTATGATGTCTGATTCAGGATTACCTGACAATTTATGGGGAGAAGCAATAATGTGTGGTAATCATATATTAAATAATGTTGTTAATTCAACAACAGGTGAATTACCATTCACACTGTGGCATGGTACAAAACCTGATTTAAGTTACATGCACACATTTGGAGCACCAGCATGGGTGCATATCCCTAAACAACTTAGATACAAAGGACAGCATAGAGCAAAAAGATTGATTTTTGTAGGTTACACCTCTAATCATCGATCCTATAGATTCTGGGAACCAGGTACATCTAGGGTTTACACCAGTGCTAGTGCAAAATTCCTAGAACATGTAGGATGGAATAGATTAGAGCAAGATTTAAATAATGAAATATTCATTGAACCCTACAAAAGTCAGAAAGATGAGATTAGCTGTAAGAAGAGTCCAATTAAAGAAGAAGTCCACGAAGAACAAATAGGACCAGAACAAGAGGAAATAGTTGATCAGGAAGAGTTACATGATCAAGAACAATTAGTAGAGGAAAGTCCACCTGTAAGTCCTATAATACCTAGACGTACTACACGTGTAACTAGACCACCTGATAGGTATCAAGCAAGTACAGTTTGCCAAGTAACTAAAGTTCCAACTAGTGTAGATGAACTTAGGATGTATCCTGCTAAGGATCAGGAGAATTGGAAAAAGGCAATGGAAAAAGAACTAAATTCATTAAAGGTAATGAAAGTGTATGAAGATGCCAAATTACCTCCAGGAGAAAAATCCATTGGGTGCAAATGGATATTTAAAGTAAAAACTGGAAATGATGGGACTGTTACCCATAAAGCTAGGTTAGTAGCTCAAGGATTTAATCAAACTGCATCTGATTACGATGAAGTTTTTGCACCAAGCCTTAAAGCTACATCTTTAAGAGCAGAATTAGTGTGGACAGCTAAGAAAAACTATGTCATTAACCATTTAGATGTAGAAACTGCTTATCTACATGCACCATTGCAACACACTATATATTTAAGGAAACCAATTGGCATACATGACAATAAAGTAAATAGTGATGATTGTTGGAAACTCAAAAAGAGTCTTTACGGGTTGAAACAATCTGGGTTTGAGTGGAACCAATATATTGTGAAAGAGTTAAACAATATAGGTTTTAAATCTGGTTTAGCAGATCCGTGTGTGTTTAAAAGAGAAAATAATGGAACGGTATCATTATTATTATTATTTACAGATGATATTGCTTTAATAACTAAAAATAATAATGAAGCTAATGAGATTATATCATTATTAGCCAAAAAGATAAAAATAAAGCATTTAGGTGAAATTAAAAGGTATCTAGGATTGACAATTAATAAAACAAATAATGGTTTTAAGATATCTCAAGAAGATAAAATTTGCCAATTAATTAAAACTTATAAGATGGAACTTTGTAAACCGGCAAAGACTCCAATGAGTCAAGAAGTTTGCCAAACTAATGATCAAAGTCCCAAATTTGATAAGTCCATATATCAATCTTTGATTGGTAGCTTATCATATATAAGCAATTGGTCAAGGCCAGATATTGCTTATAGTGTAAATCAGCTGGCACGTTTTAATTCAGATCCAAAACAATGCCATTGGCAATCCTGAAAAAGAATATTGAGATATCTTAAGGGAACAATAAACCATGCATTATATATAGAACCAAAGGGTGATTTGAGTCTTAGTGCTTATGCAGATGCAAGTTTTGCAACTGATATAAACACTAGAAAATCAACATCTGGGATGGCTATATTATCTGGTAAGACACTAATAGGATGGAAGTCAATCAGACAACAGCATATTAGTTTATCCACAATGGAAGCAGAATTTTCATGTCTATCATTATTATGCACTGACTTAATTTTCTACAAACAGTTATTTATTAGAAATTAAACAAATTAGTTTAATTTAATTATTCTTCTAGAAGAAGAACACGTTAAAGAAACTATGATTGCTTGGGGGAAGAATTTTGGATATGGGATTGATCTAGAGAAATGGCAAAAATTGTGGGCTCAAAATTATAAAATGACAATGTCAACAGCATTTAAAGAAAATTTGTATAAGATGTTTTACAGGTGGCATTTCCCCCCAATAAGAATAGCAAGAATGTTCAAGAATAAATCCGAAAGATGTTGGAAATGTCATCAGGTACCTGGCTCATATTACCATATGTGATGGACTTGTGCGGATGCAAAAAAATATTGGACTAAAATCCACACGTGGTTGGAAAAAATGACTAAAAAGCATATAGATTTAAAACCAGAGATATTTTTATTGGGAATTCTACCTGATACATACAGCAAAGATTTAAAATATTTGATTGTAAATGTATTAACAGCAGCTAGGATTGTATTTGCTAAAAATTGGAAAAATGAGAAAATACCATCGCAGGAGGAAATTATCAAGAAAATACTGGAATGTGCTGAAATGAGTAGATTGACATTTGAAATTAGAGAACAAGAGGATAAACAATTTTACAAAATTTGGGACCTTTTCTATCAATGGCTAGATAACAAAATATAGTAATAGAATATGTAGAATTATAGAAAATAATGAATATAAAAAGATGTATTTTTTTCTTTTTTTATTATTATATATATAAAATGTTTTTAGGATAGATTTGGGAGGACTATATGAATTGTTATAAAATAAACTAAGTAAAGTATAGCTATCTCGCAAAGTATGAATGAACAAAATTAGTCAAATGATTGATTAATAATAATACTAGGATATTCAATTTCTGATAATATGAGTTATTATGTAATGTAACTATAATTGATACTATGAAATGAATGCACAAAAAAATTGTAAACCAACCGACACACTGTTTGTATACTTATGGAAGAAAGCTAGATGTTTTTGTTTTGTTTGTTTTTGTTTGTTTTTAAAAATCAATAAAACTTAATCAAAAAAGAAAAAGAAAAGAAAAGGTAACACCAAAAGCTGCTAGGATAATTCTCCTATGGAGGATATTACTGTAACAACTGAAGATAAATGTCCACATCACTGATTTGAGTTGTGACTATTATTTAAAACCTCAAAGGTATCTTCTTTCTTCATTAATTCCTCCCAAACCTAAGTTGCCTGCACTAAAGTTGATCTAGTTAATCGGTTTAAAAGCAAGGCAGACGGCAGAGACAAATGAACTAATGAAGAAACTATCAGCAATATGGCAAACTTGTCTCTCTTTCTTTAGGACTGGCATGTAAAGTATATTATTTTGATGGGATAGGAGTATTTAAAGTGGCCTTTTAAATCCTCACATTATTTGTTGGGTGGCAAAACCAGGGGTGAGGTTGGTATAGTAAACTAGATATAATTTGTAAGGGTGTCAGTTTTTCAAATTCCCTCCTCCCTGAATGTTCTGCAACAGATTGAATAAAATGTTTGTTCATATCAGTGAATGAAAGAAACAAGAGGCTGAAAGAGAAAGCATGGAAACTGCATCCCTCAGGTTGATAGCTTCCTTCAAAACATAAACAAATTCAACCTGTGAAGACCATAACTCTATACCCAAAATTTATCGATAACAAAGATGTGAGGCTAGTTTATTGAATATTTTCTCCAGAAGGCCTGAAATTCTTCCAGAATTTTAGAGGGAGGCTTTAAAACAAAAAGGAAACTTTGACAGAAAAGACTATTCTGAAAACAAAAGCTTGTCCTTGTACCTTATAGTTATGTGTGTGTGGAGATAGAAATAGACACATGAACATAGATATATTCCACAAATGTAGATAGTATAGAAGCAGTTCATTGGAGAAGCATTTCTAATGTTCTGTTCTGAACTACTTTTCAGTTTGAAAGTTGGTGGGATCATCTGCGCTATTGTCTGGATGAGACAATATTCTTCAATTTGCTTTCTCCCAGAACTCTGTAGATGGTAAACACTTTTGCTGCAGCTCAGTTGGCTTAGACTTTTCCATCAGATCCCAATCAATACATGTATTTATACCACTTAACCACTGAATCAACATCTAAGCCCTTTACAGGTACTGGATACAGATATAGAAGCTGATATGATTGCATTGACATACTGCATAAATGTTTGACAGATTGTTATCCTGAACAGTTCAATGCATATTGCTACCTCTACTCAGAGCTGTTTCAAGTCATTCCTGGCAATCATTACAACCTTGTATTTCCTGCCCTCTAAATGTGTCGCCCTTTAAATATTATACTGCAGTTCTTAATCACTCCCACCATACTGGCTATGCTGCTAAGATCTGCAGCATAGTAAGTTATAGATTCTTCTTTTACCATTTTTCTATGTAACCATAGAAGGCCATTTTAGAAGGGCCATTCAACTAAAACATTTAATCCAATCCTCTGTTCAACATACGAATCAGATTAACCATTCCCAGCAGATGAGAATCTAGCCTGCATTTGAACAACATAAGGATATTCTTTCCTTACTGTGCCAACTTGTTGTGTGTTGTGCTAATGAATATAGCCATGACAAACAAAACTACCACTAGTAGTTAGTTATTACAAAACTAATTATATTTTGTGCCTTATTAAATGCATATATGACACTGAACCTCTGGCTGAGAGAAGCTAATCATTTCTCTTAAACTGAGGCATTATATCTAAAACCGTCTCCCCAATATTCAAAGCAAGTCCATACCTCACTGCTGCCATTCCTTCTGATGGCTTTTTCTGCATGTCTTTAATCTAAAACCAAAGAGAGAGAAAATCAATATACAATTTCTGCCTAAATGAAAGCTTCCTAACTACTAAAGAATCCACAATGAAAAACATGAGTCCAGAATATGAACCTAGTAAATGGAGGGAGATGTTTTCAAGACGCTTTGTATCAAATTGTAAGTGGCTTGAGCTCCAATAGAAAGACCCCTAAGAGAGATCAAAAGCTGTCAGGCTCCTTAGTGCATGTAGCAATTGAGATACTTTTCCCATGTGCCCCAAATCCTCTACTTTCTACCTGCAGTGGGAACTTGTTCTGAGTTAATCCTATTTATCCTGACAAAAGCGGATAAAAGTTGGGTTGAGTTTCCACACCCCTCTAAGCTGTAAGATAAGGTAATCCTCTGACATGATTCAGTAACAGATGGTCCTTGTTTAACAACCACATGTCAGTGACTGTTCAAACTCACAACAGGGCTGAATGAGTGACACTTATCGTAGCAGCATCCTGCAGTCATATATATGTTCACCATATACAACCTTCTTTGCTGTCTTCCTACAAGCAAAGTCAATGAGGAAGGCAGCAGGAGGTCACAAATAGTGACCACATGATATTCTTGTTTAATGATTCATGGTGTTTTGCTTAAAGGCTGCAATCAGAAATTCCAGAGCAAAGCAACATATAATACAATGTCATGATTTACAACAGTGTTGCTTACTGATGGACATAACGGTCCCAATTGTCATTGGGACAATAACATAACGGTCCCAATTGTCATTGTTGTCATGATTTTGGTCCTGTTTTGCTGCTTATATATTAAAAGCATAAGGTTTTCTTAATCATCTGATCTATCCTGCCAACATAAAATTCATATGTAAACAGCATTAATTAAACTGGTATGTGAACAGAAGTATTTAATTTGCTGAAATGACAATTGGATTTAATACAAAGAATATGGCTGTTTGTGAAAGAGATGCTTTATTTATAAAACTAGAACCATGCTTTGCATTAATGTTTTGTTACTCCCAGTTGCCAAAGATAAGTTTAGTTATTCTGATATGAACTTTTTAGAAACTTCTAGTAAGAACATTAATAAACAAACATATCACTAAATTATTTTATTGCTTTACCACTTTAAAGATTTTTTTTTGCAATTTTGAGAAGTTCTTTTGGAGAAAACATTCTTAAATTAGTTCTATTTCTCTCAGCTTTCCCATCCAGCTGGCTTCATTCCAATTTCCCAATGTCACATTTGACATTTTAAATTATGTCTAGCAGCTCAGAAATGAGAGAAAATGCAATCAATCAATCAATAAGAATAGAGCTGGAATGGACCTTGGAGGTCTTCTCATCCAACCCCCTGCTCAAGCAGGAGACCCTATACCATTTCAGACACTTAACTATGCAGTCTCCTCTTAAAAACTTCCAGTGATGAAGCACCCAAGATTTCTGATGGCAAGCTGTTCCATTGGTTAATTATCCTCACTGTTGGGAAGTTTTCAGACTAGTTTAAATGCAAAAATACTACTCATATATCCATCTTGACCAACCAGATGAACATTGATTATGTCTTAGTGATAGTATTGTGGTACTTCTGTAAAAGATGTTGTACTTAAATACCTGATCATACAATAGTGCTAGCTTCCTCGACAACATCTCAGGCAATCTTCCATCTTTGTTTAGGAATACTGTGGATTCTATGATACTGAATTTTGATTATTTATTTATTTCACAAACTTGTACTGTATAGCCACCCATCTAATATATGTAACTTGGGGCGGCATACAACAAATCAACAGCCAAAAACAAATATAATTATTAAAAATAATTAGACAAATAAAAAAACAAGATTGTAGAAAATGGACAACAATCTAAACACAACACAATCATCTTACAGGCTTCCTATTCCCATAGGATCCTCACAGTTGCTGGGAAAAACATTTGAAAGAGTTTTCTAGAAGGCTAGTGGCTATTTGAATGACTAGTGACTAATTCTGGAAGGCTAGAATTTTGTGGTAGATAAACAAAACTTAAATTATTATAGTTGGGAAACTGAATTAACATAGCTAAATATTACCCAACAAGATTGGGTGGATTGTTCTGTGAAAAGGTAGGTAAACTTCACACAGGGAACATTTGCCCATATCTTTGACTTTGGCCCCATTTGATTTCCAACTTACTATATTGGTTGTTAGGTTTCCTCCTCTCTTGTGGATAATTAAACTGTTGACTGACATTTCATCGATTGAATGATTACATGTGGATGATAATCCTTGGTGCTGTATCTTAACTTGAATAAATTGTTGGTCACTATTGAGAATTAATCTGGAGTATTCATCAGGGTCCTGAGCAAAATAAAAAGATTTTAGTCAAAATCTGCAATGAAGTTTTTTCTCATGAAGAATAAATTTCAAACACACTTTTGCATTTTTTCATGAAAAATAAGTTTTGACTAGATCAGTGTACTCATTTACTTTTGAAGACTTGATGATATGAGGAATCCTGAGATGGTGGTCTGTAATTGTACTTTCCATGAAAAAAAAAATTCTAGGTGGATCACAGCATATTTTAATAATAATAATAATAACAACAGCAACAACAATGATAATAGTCACCATAGAAAATGAAGAAGTTAAATTGCTCTGGGACCTTAGAATTCAAACAGATTGGGACCTGCCACATAACACCCCAGACTTAACAATTGTCGATAAGAAAGACAAAAAAGTCTGAATAGTTAATGTAGCAGTACCTGGAGACAGCAGAAGAGAAGAAAAAAGAATTTGAGAAGATAACAAAATACAAAGGCCCACAAAGAGAAATAGAACAACTGTAGCAAAGGCAAGTAAAGGTAATATCAATAGTAATAGATGCCTTGAGTGCAATTGCAAAGCAACTGGAGTACCACTTGAACACCTGCTCTGACCCACACCCTTTTCTGACAAATCAAACATAATCCAGAAGGAGCAAAAGCCTTGTAATGCTTTTACAAAATAATTAGCTGTGATAAGCACAAGTTTTGCCAAACTGTGCAAGGCTTGCCAAAAGATAACAGACAAGAAATAATTTGCAAGACAAAAATGTTCAAATACAAATGCAGGATACTGGAATGTCCACAAGGCTGTAGCTTCAAAACATCTTTGCCTTCTGCAAAATATGTTCGTTTCACAGCTGTTTTTTATCTTCTTGAAGAAGGGGCCATTACCTTGCAGCCTTACTCCCGAGTCGCCCATGCTGTTGTGACTGCTCTTTCCTATGAGTAATCCTGTACGCACACGCACTTGGCACAGGCTCCTTGGGAACCTCCTCATCGCTGCTGCCAGCCCCCACAATCTCTGAAGGCAGCAGTTCACTCCCTGATGGTCCTGGCCCTCATCTGAGTTCTCGCTCTCCTAAGTCATCTGCACCTGCTGCCGGCTAACCACAACACCATTGGTACTGACAAATTCTCCACCAGTCAATTGCAGAAGGCGGCTTTATTTGGAAGCTTCCATCCTGCGACGATATCTGTAACACCATCAAACATCCACATCTGCCTTTCCCAGGTCCTTGGTAAGGACTTGATAGGTAGACAAAAATGCCAAACCTAAACATCTAAACATTCTAAACATCTGGCTGACTGTGTTATAATCAATATCAACAACCAGTACAGGCCAGTACTGTAACAATCTATTAAGCATCTTCTCTTAAGAAGAATTAAGAGAAAAATATAGCATACTAATCCCTCATCTAATTTAAGCTGAAACCAGAAAAGGGAATAGTTGCAAGGAAAATGTTAAAGATGCCAGCAACTCTTAAAACAAGGATCAACAATGGAGAATTGTTCCTTTCAGTTATTCCTTTTCAGGGCCACTTGGAGTGCGTGTTGCTGTTAATAAGTGAGATTGTGATACAAATGCCCACATCTATTCTCACAGCAATCCTATTCTTTGGGTATCAGGCCAAATCACTGGGAATTGAGGCTAAGGTAGATGGTAGGAGAGGTCCTAACTTTTCTCCATCCTGTAATTATGATTAAGCTCTCTATTTCCCTCTGAGCAGAAAGAAAACAGTATCTGGACAACAGAGATCAGGGGCAGATGAGGTGAAAGCCTTTCCTTCCTCAATAATGTTGATAAATATAGTAGGAGTGAAGGAATTGGTCCCAGAGTTAGGAAATACTGCTTGTACATGCTGGACAGTTTGTTGCTATTTAACAGGATATTTGTGGAGCAGGTGTGGGGGGATGACAATAAGCAATAAGTAATGAGGGTAAACTGGTAGGGATGTCCACTTCAGCTTTGAAGGGTTCACTGACACAGAGGACTGACTGTCTCTAAAATGGCTTTTTATAGAAAAGAAGGTAAATCCCGAAAAAGAAAAAAAAATATAAGGCAACAATTTGTTAGCAATGTCAACTGATTCCTTGGGGAAAAAAGGAGAGCTCAATTGACAAGGAACCTCAGCTCCAGAGTAAACTGTGAATGTGGAAGTGAAGTCAGTTTCTAGGCCATCCCACTCTGCTTGCTTTCCTACCTGAATGAACAGTTGCCCGGATATTATAACTCAAGGAGAAGGAAAAGGACAAAAATCACATATATACTCTACTATTGAAACTATTTATGGAAGAAGTCTCTCTAGAACAGGGGTTCACAAATTCTTCAGTTCATTGAACTTTTCATGAAGTTTCAGATTGTTCATTGACCCACAAACATATATTTATTAAAATAATTTAATAAATAATACTTTAATAATACTGCAAACAACAACAGTAACAGTAACAATAACATTGGTAGCTGACCATCCAACCATGGGTAATACTAAACTGTTGGTTTGAGCTCCGAGCTTGGCAGTTTGGTTGCAAATGTTTTGTTACCATTTGAGGAGACATCATTAGTGTGTTTTGAGTTGTGCTCATCTGTCAGAACATTGATCTTTAAATACCTTTTTATGAGATGCAAATTAGTCTGACTGTTGTTTGTTCGGATAGTTCTGAGACATATGACCAATAGCCTAACTACCAACCTGAGCTACTAATATTCAAACACATTTCAACCTGGGTAACATTGTCTTGCTTCTAGTCATGTCAACTTCATTGGCATGGAACTCTACAAAGACCCCAAATGATTGACCCCAATTGACCTTTAATTTATCAACCATCTATTTACTGAAACCACCCCCCAAGCCACCTTCTGGGTCTTTGTGATCTCTGGCCATTGAATGACCCTGTAGACAGCCCCAAAGATTCTTGCACATCAATATTGACTATTTTAAGGAACCTTGATCTACAGGAGGGGTATCAAACTCATGTTGTCACAGTGGCATCACATGATTTATCATGACTTTTTCTAATGCGTAATGCGTCTGGCTCATGGGCCGCGAGTTTGACAGCCCTGATCTACAGCATCAAATACTAACCTGTAATAATCACAATAAAACCAAGATTGATCTACTTCTGAGCATGATTTCTCTTTTGAAATAAACAAAAATACTTGTACTAAATGTTCTGGGATAAAGAGAAAATAGACATATAATGCTCCAGTTCACCTGAAAAGGTTTAATTGGCTGCCGGAACAAGTCATATCCCTCAATAGTCAGTTCAACATCGCTGTCTGCTAAATTCAGGACCTGAATGTAGCTTTCTTTGGGAACTGGGATAGGCATACCATTTTCCTAATTAAGAGAAAAGAGTGTGTCAACAGCATGATCATGTGAGGGGAAATTATTAGTGATTAAAATTTCAGTGGGTTGGTTAGAGTCCACAGAGATGCAAGTTCTTTACCCTTCAGCCTCATTTCCAGATAAAGGAACCACTGTCTTTTTAGCACACTGATGAGCAATTAATAACATAGTGCAAAGCAGAAAAATAGCCAGTGATGCATAAATGTAGAAAATTTGCATCTCCATTCCTGTGCCTATCCTACTTAGCACTTACCTCTATCTTGAGTTCCACAATAGCTGCAGCTGCAAATGCCAGACTGGCCAGGATCATGCCAGTTGCCATCTTTTTAATGGGCCTGAAAGTAAATAAACACAACTTAATTAGAATAATATACAGCTTCCCTTCAAGTCTGAGATCACTGCACTTAAGCCACATGCATTTGATTCAGCTGAATCCAGCAATCCTTGAATTGAATGTTTCTATAGTATATATGGAACACATTCAAGGTCTATTCAAATGGGTTTGCTATTTTTAAAAAATTCTCCTTGCTTACAAGATTCCTATTAAGTTCCTCTTGGCTCTTTGAGGAGGGAACTGAGTTGGCATTTAGTTAATGTGTGAAGTGGAGGAAAGCAAAACTGATGATCTGTGTCCAGCTTGCTTCTGAGAAGTGAGACAGAAAAAAATGAGTGGGATTATTGAGCTGAAAGGACATTAGAAATAAAGTGCACATCTTCAAATAGTTTTTTCATGATGAAAAGAGTCAAATGAGGGGATTTGCAGGTGAATATCTCAGAATTGCTGAAGGGCACATTAAAAGGATGCTTTATTTAATGAAAATGTCCTGTCCTTGAAGAAAAATACCCTGCCTATTGTGCAGACCTCTAAAATGAATTGGGGTCAGAGGATATGCTTGCATTCAGAGTTGGAAAAAAATAACTGGGTTCATTTAAACCAGTGGTTCCCAAACTTTTTCAGTCCACTGCCCCCTTGGTGTTACAAACTCATACTCAGTGCCCCTCACCCTGGGGTGGGATTCAAATTTCTGTGGGCATGGCCTCATTTGAGAGTGTGGCTTGCTGGTCACTTGGCTTGCTGGTCATGTGACTGGTCATGTGAGCATGGCTTTCTGGTCATGTGACTGGGTGGGCATGGCTTGCTGGTCACATGACTTGCTGGCTGGACGTGGCTTGCTGGTCACATGATCGGGTAGTTAAGGTTTGGTGGGCATGTAACTGGGTGGGCATGGCCAGGTAACTGGCAAACCAAATACAAGTGGCCCTCACTTAATGGCCGTTTGTTTAGCAAGTGTTCTAATTTATGACTGATCTCCCCAGAGCTACTTGACCTATTTTTGGAGTTTTGACCACCATGCACACACATATACACACATTCCCTTCTAACCCTGCTGGAGCAGGTCATTGCACTAGAATCAGCAAAGCATCTCTAATTAGATTCCAGTAGTAAATAGAATCTAATCAGAGATGCTTTGCCTATTCTTGTTGATTTGTTTTATTTGTATTTCTTTATTTTATGTTGCTGAATTGCATTGACATGTATGTCCCTTCTTGTGCACAGCCCAGAAGCTTTTGTGATTCTTTGCATCAAAAATTACTGACCTCTGGCTTTACTCTACTTTTCAAACATGCTGCCACTGCTATGTTCTCAGTGCCGACCCCGTAGGTCCACCCCATTGAGCCTGTTGCTCCAGAGGGACCTGCCCAGGCAAGCCCGAGTGGAGCGGTGTACCAAGTTAATGGGGTGAGCCTGAGAGAGGGAAAGAGAGAGAGAGAAAAGAAAGAGAGAGAAAGAGAAAAAGAAGAAAAGAAAGAGAAAAGGGAAAGAAAAAGGGATAAAGAAAGAGGGGAGGATGGAAGGAAGGGACAGAAAGAAAAACAAATAAAGGAGGGAGGGAGGGAGGAGAAAGATAATGAGATATCTATTCTAGTCCAATCACTTGCTCCAGCAGGGTTAGAAGGGAGTGTGTGTGTGTGTGTGCTCTCCTTGTAATTTACCAGTACATTTTGGTTTTGCCTTCTTCAGAATTGGCACTGTAATACATTGGGGAAAAGTAATTTTTTAGGGTGGGGGTTTGTCCAATGGATCCTGTTTAAAGCCTCAACAAAATGTGAGAGCTTCCTCATAGTCTTGACCATGTTTCATTAATAGAAGCCAAAGATGTTTCAATGTACTGCCAAAGATGCTGCAAAGATGTTTCAATGTGGAAAAGGGCCTCAAGTCTAAACTAGGCCCCATTTCAATCTGATGCATTAGCGCTCTCTCTCTCGCTCTCGCTCTCCCTCCTTCCCTCCCCCCTCTTTCTTTTCTCTTTCTTTTCTTCCTTCTCTCTCTTTTTCTCTCTCAGGCTCACCCCATTGACTTGGTGCACCACTCTGCTCGGACTTGCTTGGGCAGGTCCCACTGGTGCAGCAGGTTCAGTGGGGTGGATCTGCAGAATCAGCACCTAGAACGCAGCAGTGGCGGCACGTTTGAAAAGTAGAGCAAAGCTAGACTGGCTTTGCTCTACTTTCCCTACATGCCTGCGGGGCCGGCACCTCCTTTCTCTCACAGTTCTCTTCCCCTTTCCTTCCCTTTCTCATTTCCTCACTTGCTTTAATTTTTTCTATTTTATACCATGATAAAATAATAATAAAGAAATAATGAAAAAAAAAAACCATTAGAAAAAGGACCCCTGTTTTAGCAGCGCTTCCTATTCCACAATCGAGATATGCAAATTTGTGAGGGAAAAAAAGTTCATTGCAACTCCACTTCTATGTCCACATTTTTATATTGGCAATTTTCCCCCAAAATGATACTTTGTATATTTTTTTCTGATGAAAGTATCGATTGTTGCACTTTTAAATGATGGGCAGATGTTGAAATTGTCCGAGGAAAGGAGCAGAAAATGGAGAAGAAACAGCCAAACTTTATTCCGGGATCTTCATCAGGGGCTGTTTTGTGAGGAAAAGTGGGATCCTGACCCACAGAAAGAAAGGGGGAGACACCTTCCCATTGGGGGCTGAGGGGGGATCGAAAGGGGCTCTTCGAGAGAGAGAGACATGAGTTTCAAGGACGGAAAA
The DNA here is from genome assembly GCA_015471245.1 of Laticauda colubrina. NCBI lineage: Eukaryota > Metazoa > Chordata > Lepidosauria > Squamata > Elapidae > Laticauda > Laticauda colubrina. The sequence goes on from BLBF01000032.1 coordinate 17,681,344, forward strand.
CATCATTTTCTCCTGTAAAGCCGAGAGATCCCTATGGAATTCCTCCCTCAAGGGGAGGGGGCCTAGGGAGAGGATCCGGCCAGATTAGGGGGGATCCCTGCAGATCCTCTCTGTCTTTTCTTGCATGGACTGTCAGCTGAGGGTTTTCCTGGCTTCCCTTCAGATTGGGATGAGTGTGGGGCCCCAAGTCCTGGCTGGCTTTGGGGCTACGCCTCCCCCCTTGTCCTCCGGTGCAGCTGCTGGGGGCTCCCTCCTTCCAGATTGAGTAGGGGGAGGAATTGAAGGACCCCTTGAGCTCTGGCTCCATTTGGCCCTTCTGGAGTCTTGGCAGCTCTAGCCTGGTGCTCTCAGGGCACTGTAGGAAACTCAAAGGTCATCTAGTCCACCCCTACAGGTGCAAAGAGAAAGGGAGATTGGATGAGAATCAGGGGGGCGCAAAAGGAAGCCCACCCTCCCCTCTGGAGCTGACATGAAACACACACCTAGATTAATGCAGCCCCCCAAGACTGAAAAGATCCCCCTCCCACTTTCTCCGCTTCTCTCTCTGCTCAGACCTCTCTCCTCCATCATGTGAAGTCAAGGGAGATTCTGCTCGGAGACTGATGACACTGGAGCAGAGAGAATTCCCATTGGTGCTTCAGCTCATTTTGGCCACTCCCAGCTCAAAACTCTCAGAAAAAATTTCCTCCCCCTCAACACACATTCCTCCTCTGACACACACAAACACACACACACAAGCACACATGTTCATTTCAGGGGTAGATTCTGCCATGGGAAGAGCTGCTGCACTGGATGACAAGGGGGGAGAGAGAGGTAGCCATCTACGTGCCACCTGTTTCTACCCCACCCCCCGGAGGCTGCTGGACAGAGTGCCCTGCTGCCTCTTAGCGCCCCCCCTAAGGCATCCCCCCCCAGGTGATGGTACTACCCACTTTGGGAACCACTGATTTAAACCATTATTTCCTTAATCTTTTTATTTGTTGATCAAGCTACAAATGGATAGATTCACAGATCATACAGAAGCTATCCACCATGGTTTGCAAAGCATAATATAATTCTTTTGCAAAGTAAGCAAATCATCTTCTCATGGCAGGTTGTGTGAATCTGTAATCTAAAACCTACAAAATAGTCTGCCTGATTTTTTTTTAATTGTGGGGAACCCAAAAGAGAATAAACCTAAATGTAAATCTTGCAGAAGTTAAATATATATTCTTCTTCTGTTTCTTATACATTCTGGTTTGACTTGCTTTTTACATTTTAAGAAAGGAGACACTACTCCACTCTCTCCAGTCTGGAAACTTCAAGGTGGATTGGGCAAAATCTCTTCAACACTAACCAACTATGGTCATACTTTTGCTGGTGATGATTGGACCTGTAATCCAATATGCTCAGAGGACATCGGCTGAACCAAAGAGCTTTCTCTTTATGAAGAGTCATGGTGGCACAATGGTTAGAGTGCAGTACTGCAGGCTACTTCTGATGCTTGCCAGCTGCCTGCAATTTGGCAGTTTGAATCGCACCAGGCTCAAGGTTGACTCAGCCTTCCATCCTTCCGAGGTGGATAAAATGAGGACCCAGAATGTTGGGGGCAATATTTTTTCAGGCAATATAATTTCATGATTATCACTGAATACACAATAGAGGCAAAAATATATGACAAATATGAAAGCAAAAAAAATGATTGCAGAAAGTTCATCTTCAGCAACAGAGTGGTCCATGCCTGGAATGCACTACCAGATTCTGTTGTGGCATCCTCGAATCCCCACTCCTTTAACCTCAAACTATCTACTCTTGACCTCACCAGGGGTGGGATTCAATTTTTTTTGCAACTGGTTCTGTGGGCATGGCTTAGGTGGTGGGTGTGGCTTGGGGGTCATGTGACTGGGAGAGATGGCTTGGTAGTCATGTTATTGGCTGGGCATGGCCAACTCAATATCACTCACATTGAGGCAAGCATCTCCTTGCCTGGCCTCTCATGACTGTGGGGATTCTGCAACAGTCATAAGTGTGAAAAATGGTCATAAGTCACTTTTTTGAGTGCCACTGTAACTTTGAATAGTCACTCCACACAACCAAAGTTCCAGCAAAGGAGGGAAAAAAATTCCAGAGAAGTTCCTGAGACAGGAAATCTAGTCCTGCCACGAATGTAATAAGGGTTAACGGAGAGGCAGTTTCTGTAAGCAACACCAGAATGTTTCCTTCCTGCCTTCCGTACAGGATTGGCCAGTAATTTCTTCTAACAACCAGTTCTCCGAACTGCTAAGAATGTTAACAACCGTTTCTAGTGAATAGATGAGAACTGGTAGAATCCCACCCCTGGACCTCACCCTTTTCTAAGAGGTCTATAAGGGGTGTGGTACATAATCATGCCTATCATCCCTGTCCTATTGTCCCCATTTATTTGTACCTATTTCCTGTATTCTTATTCCTGTTTATACTTATACCTCTTATATTGTAAGTGATTGACAAATCAAATAAATAAATAAAAATAAATAAAATATGCTGACTCTGTTAAGCCACTTAGAGAAGGCTGTAAAAGCACTGTGAAGCAGTGTATAAGTCTAAGTGCTGTTGCTATTGCTACTTACGTGAAATTAAGTCTGCACAGGTTTACCAAGGGATATAGTCCGAAGTCAAAGACAGGGATGAAGACAAGGATCAAGAGAGGATTTAAGAACTGAAATATCAAAGATAGTAGGAAGTTTTTAATTTGTCCTCAGTAAGAATACAATCCTAAAGTAATTTAGTAGGGAATAAAACTCACTGTCAATAGGTATTACATAACCCTGACACATGTTAAAAAAAAAGGAGGCATTTGAATTGCGATGACAACTTGCAAATTGTATTGCTGTCCCTGCAGATCATGGTGCTTATGGGACTCAGGAAGAACTTATTCTAAGGAAACAATATGCACATATAGATACACAATAGCAGTGTTCAGCAATCCACATTGGAAAGGGGACAGATGATTCTAAATGCCTGCAGGCACCCATAGAGCAACTAGGAGCACCGACACTGATTTCAAATGACTTGATCCTCCTCAAGTCCAGTTTGCTGTGATAGATAGATAGAGGTTGGTAATTTCCTATCAAAGCACTTTTAATTATTGGCAATTTTTGCAGTGAGGACCTGTCCCCAGTTGGGTCTTGGTGCCTTAATCACTACATCAGACTTGTTCTCTTGAGAGATACTTAACTAAGGCTAAATGTTAACTAAATTAAGATTCATCAGAATTCCATAATTAGTCGACCTTTATCAAGAACTCCTTGATCCATGCTCACTTGTATATAGCCAGATCTCAATATCATATTCAATATAAATTACTGATTTTCTGGCACAAATAGGAAAAATATAAACAAGCTGCCATCATGTGACATATTATGATGTTTTTCTCCTTTGCGGAGCTGGGGTGGGCTTGGTCTGCGTTTGATGCATCTGGTGCATGGGCCACCAGTTTGACATCCCTGGTCTAGGTTATTTGGGGATATCATTGCCAAAACAATAGCTGCCCTTTTTGGGGACCACTGCCATTTTCTCAACAGTGCTTCAGGACCCCATCCCCCATCCCAGTATGGAATATCCAAAAAGAGTCTTTGTTTCTGTGGGTTATATTTATCAGTATTTGTCAAGTTAAACTTTGCTCTAAACTAATGTTCTTTTTTTACTCTGTATTTAATCTTTTGTCATTTTAACCTGTTTTTATATTTATAATGATTTTGATATCTTTATTTTTATTATACAATGTAAGCCACCTAGAATAACCCCAAACAGCAACACGGGCAGTATATAAATTTAATAAAAAATTTAAAAAATAAAATATTATTAACCTTTTAATAAAATAAAAAGTAAGAGCACATTTACTCTTACTACTGCTACTCAGAATTGTTTGATGGGGTTTTAATATTGTACTATTTGCCATAGATTGGCAAATTATGTTTATTTCACAGACCTGAGAGTCTTGAGGCACTCCCAGAGGTGTTAGGACCACAGTTTAAGAAACACTGGTTTAGAAGAATGACAAAGTAAAAAACAAGAAGGTAACATGTTCCTTGAGGATAATAAGTGGGATGCAATTTTGAAAACATGTTTTCATAACCCTAATTTATGATGATTGACAGTTATCAAACCATTCTCAATGGCCGGTGACTAAATTCCAGGATGCAGTCTATAAGAGTGTACTCCTCTCCCCCATAATTTTATTCCATGAAATCATTTCAATATTATCGTTGCACTGTTATTCAGTGAGAGAAAAGATAGTTTACAGTTTTGGCTTACCTGCATTTGGTCAGGTTGAAGGACAAATCCTTCCTAGGAGACAACAACATTGAAAAAGAGTTAATAAAGGCAACAATGGCAGAACTGGCATTGTTGATGCAGGTTAGTAATATGTGGGATGGGAGGTGGAGGACTGAAGTGATTCTTCTGTAGCTAAATATTCATGTTCATGGTTGACTTCACTTTCTCCTTGACCCGAAAAGACCAATGCTTTTGAAGCAAATTGCTGGCAGGACATAATGGAGATCTCACAACAAAATATATCATTTCTTTAGTAATTATATCTCTAAACAGTGTTGTTGTTAATCACAGAGAAACAATGCTTGCTTTTAAAACAGGTCTGAATTCCATTCTGAATGACACGGTGCATAATGAGCACTGATATGATGCTTCAATATTGTTCCACAGGGACATTGACCTTAATCTTGCACTGTCTAATATCCTGAGTTGTGTTGTCTTTGTAATCTGGATGTGATTTAGTGAATGGAAAACTGTCTTTAGGACAGGGGACTTGATATAAGTAAACTATTCATCATTCTTCCAGAGCCCAATTCAAGTCTTTCTTATACGTTATGGTTTGTCAAGCATTCCATGTCTCTTTTAGTCCAGAAGCAATCAGCTCATTCTTACACCAAAATTATAGCTGATGATCCCATATATCCACAGAAAAAAGAGATCATTCGCTCACATGTAAGTGTCACCAGCAATCAATATGTTTATCTTTCTAACATTATCCCTCTGAGAATTAGAGAAGATAATACAGGTAGTTCTCAATTTATGGCCATAACTAAGCCCAAAATTGTTAAGTGGGAAATCTTAATCTCACTCAATCTTGTTAAGTGAGTTTTGCCCGTTTTATGACTTTTCTTGCCACAGTTGTTAAGTGAATCACTGCAGTTGTTAAGTTAATATCACAGCTGTTAAGTGAACCTGGTTTCCCCATTGATTTTGCTTCTCAGAAGGTCGCAAAAGGGAATCATGTGACTCCAACTGTCATGAATACAAGTCAGTTGCCAAGCATCTGAATTTTGATCACATGACCATAGGGATGCTACAATAGTCATAAGTGTGAAAAAAGGTCATAGGTCACTTTTTTTCACTGCTATTGTAACTTTGAACGGTCACTAAATAAACTGTTGTAAGTTGAGGACTAGCTGAGGAGAACATTATTCAGATTCCCACTTAGCTATGCAATTCAATGCACTTCCCAGTTAACTGATCACATCAGAAAGTTATAAGTATAACAGATCTAGAATTCCATTAAGAAATTAATATAAACCTGAAGACATAAATATTTTTTACTAAGTCCATATAATGAACAAGCCTTAGTCAATCTAATACATTCCAGAAGTAAGGGACTCCATATCCTAAATTTCCAATCCAATACTGGTCAGAAGGACTATAGATCCAATCATTTTTTCAGAATTATTATTTAGAACAATATTCAGAATAATTATTCTGAAAGAACAGTTGAAAAAGTTAGGCTAGTATGAGTCAATAATAGCTTACTAATAGTTCCATTAATTGATATCCTTTTCTTAGCAGGAACTGCTAGGCATATCTTGAAATATATGTGTTGAAAGATGTTATGATATATACAGAATAACCCTTGAGTAACAAGGATATGCACCTGGAAATGTTTATGAGAGTAGTTATGAATAGTTATGTTTTTTAAAGGTGAGAAAAAGCTTTATTGGGATCAAAACTGGGAAGTATATCCATCTTGCATTAATCAAAACCATCTAATTTAGAATTCTGGAGGCAAAACCTAGTGAGCAACTAGATTTACACATACAGTAGTGCAAAAAAACTTCAGCAGGAACCAATTCATTTCTCTCTGGAGTTTCTCAATTCCATATCAAGCCTTCTAACTCTTGTTTCAGCAACAAAAAATAAAACATAAAAATCCCAATAGTGCAGGATGCATTTTTTTTAAAAAAAATTAGAAACAGATCAGATTTTTTTTAAATATAAATTTTATTTGGGTTTTCACAAAAACATAATACAAATAAAACATTTTTTTTTAGAATAGCATTTTTTTTAGAAACATTTTTTTTTAGAATAGAATGATCCTGGGATATCACTTCTTCATACAGACACAAACTCAATTTCATATTAATTTTTGTGTTCTATTACATATCTTATTGCTATTTTAATATTTTCTCCATAATTTGTCCCCTCCCTTGGTTTTCTCAACTAGAAATTTTTAATTATTATTTTATCTTTTAATTATCTATCTTTAGTATTTTTAATTATCTATCTGAATTCAATTATATATCTTTTTCTAAGTTTCAATGCCTTTCCAATCATTATATTTATACTTTTGTCTGTCCTGTTTCAATTTCATATCATCTTTTCTCATTGAAAAAATTTTCCCCTGTAGTTACTAATTGGAGTATGATACCTTTATATCTTTTCATTTTATCCATTCAACTCTTATTTAAACTTCAATTTATGCCTTTAATATTATAACATTCAATATAGAACATAACTTCCAATTGAATTCTGCTTGGTACATTCTTAAAATATACACTATGTTCTTAAAAAGATTATATATATATGACAATAGTAAATAAAATACTTATTCCATTCCAATTCAATTCTATCATTAATATTAGTTAGAATCTTTACATCTTTAACATTTCTTTTCAACTGAATATCATACGTCCTTGTGAACACTTCTAAACTTTCCATAATTAATTCTTTTTTTCAAATCATTAATAATAATTAAAATGTTCCCATCCTTTCCTAATTCCATTCTCTCATTCTCTTTGTTTCATTTATTTATTAACAAACATTCCACTGCATTACAATATTTTATCCATCATTTTAATCATACATTGTTTCATATTTTCTAAAATTATTTCTATTTCTCAAATAACAATACTATTTTATGTACCACTGCATAATCCTTTTTTCAATAAAATTTTCACCCATTATCTCTAAATAGTCTTATACTTTCAATCCTTGTACCTTTTCCCTGTTTCTCTATATCTTGTTTCTGTCTTCTATAATTCTTTTCCTTTCTTCTTCCCCTTCTTCTTCTCCCTCCCCTTTTTGCTCCCTTGTCTCTCTGCTTCTAATTCTCTCTTCCGTGATTGTCTCTTCTGTTGTTTCCTAATATTATAATTATTTTTCAAATTATTCTCTTTTTTTTGGTTGTTTTTCAAATCTTAAACTTTTCATAGTTTTTCCCCCCTTTCCTTTTTTTTCCCCCGCATAAAATTACTTGATCATTAAAGATGGCTTCTTCTTTGTCCCAACCTTCTTGTTCTATAAGCATTTCTTGTTGTTTCTCAGAGTTCCAGATCTCCATTTCTAAAATTGAAATACGAAGCCAAAAGAACCTCTTCCTTCTTGTGCATCTTTTTTCTGTTTTTTAAGTCCATTTTCAGTTCTTCTAAAAATGATGCCATTTTAAACACTTTTCAACAATCACCGATTGATTTTAGCCATTTAAATATAATAGCCAAAAATCCAAAATTCACCAAGTAATCCAAATAATCCAAAGCTGTTTCGTCTTGCTTCTTTTTTCTCCTTTCTCTTCCTGGGGTTCTATTATTTTGTTACAAGGTTTCAGTTAAAATGTATCTTTTAGGAATCTTGTTAAAGTTTCACTGTAGGTTCCTTTTAGTTCCAGGCAGTCTCCTCCATTTTTCCAGATCCCGCCCTTTTATTCTTTTTCTCTCCTTTCCTGCTTTTAAAGGTTTTTGAGCATCCAAAAGTCTTTGTTATCCCTTTGACATTTTATTTTCAGCTTAAATGCCTATTGATGTCAAAATGGATTTTTGTCAATTTCTTACTTAAATCTCTTAAGGCTAGGTCATATCGCCCGATGGATGCAAAACATATGTAAAAGGATACAGCGGACGGCCAAAAATCTGGGGGTGGCTCCATCCGTTCTTATCCGCTCTCAAAAGGGGCAAAAATTTGCATAAACAGAACGGAAAAGAATGGACGGGGGGAGGACGTAGCACAGATGTAAAATGGATGCTCAACGGAAGCCAAGCGGATGAAAGTGGATGGAAGCGGATGGCACGTTCGCAGGGGTTCCGGGGGAGCATAGCAAAACGGATACGTAGCGGAAAGAGCAGATGCGTAGCGGATAAAGCGGATGCAGAGCGGATGCAGAGTGGATGCAGAGCGGATCCGTAGTGTTAACTGCGCATGCGGGGAGAATGCATTGTGTCAGCCCCACAGATATAAAAGGAGGCAGCTCGCACGAGGCCAGCATTCAGAGGAAAGACCTGCTGCCAGACTCATCTTCATCAGAGACCATGGGGAAGAAGAGGAAGCCTGTGCCATCTTCTGCCAGCCCTGGCAAGAGATCCACCATCCCACCCCCTGGCGCTGACTCTGCTGCTGCTGCTGCTGTTGCTTCTGCTGCTGGTGCTGCTCCTGCTGCTGCTCCTGCTGCTTCTGCTGCTTCTGCTGCTGGTGCTTCTCCTGCTGCTGCTGCTGCTGCTGCTGCTGCTTCTCCTGCTGCTTCTCCTGCTGCTTCTCCTGCTGCTGCTGTGGTGGACCAGCCCCAAAGCCCTGAAAGCCCTGATGATGAAGGCCCTCCTGCTGAAGGCCCTGCCAGAGGGAGGAAGAAGCAAGGCAAGGAGAAGGGAGAGAGGAAGCAGTACTCCATCGCAGAGGAGCATGAGGAGGAGGTGCTGGAGTGGCTGAGGGAGAACGAGTACATGTGGAGGAAGGGCCACAGACTGTATAGAGACACCAAGCAGAAACAGGTGGCTTGGAGACAGAAGGCACAGAGCCTGGGCTACACTGCTGATGTCCTCCTTGGGTGGTGGAAGCATATGCACACCTGGTATGGGAAGCTGCACCTGAAGAAGTCTGTCCAGGCCGCGGTCAAGCTCACCGACTGGGACAGCTACGTCAGGGCAAAGTGCAGCTTCCTGGAGGGTGAGGTCTGTTAGGGATAACATTGTTCACCCTAACTGTTTTAGGTGAAATACTAACTATGAATCATAGTTAGTGTATGCAGCTTTAA
>BLBF01000032.1:17695614-17734209 GCA_015471245.1 Laticauda colubrina
TGGACTGACTACATGGTAAATGAATATTGGACTGTTTTTGACTATGCCATAAACTTATAATGGAATAAACTATATTCTTGATAGCACAAGCGTATCTGTTATTTTTACTGTATGTTAATAAACATACAAGCTTAGCTCACTCATTTATCTGTGTGCCTATCTGACTAACGCTGCACATTCTGTTTAGCTTGTCTACCTAACCCTGGTTGGGGAACCCAGGCTTAACAAGGTCCAGGAGGAGCAGCTGGGTGAGGAGGGTGAGGAGCAGCCCCTCTGTCTACCCTCACTCTCAGGCAGCCCACAGACAGCCAGTCCTCTTCTGGTTAGGAGACAGCGACCATGTCCGGGCAGGTGTCCACAGAGCCCCCCCTGACAGAGTCCCCCCCGACAGCTGCACACCCTATGCCGGAGGACGTGGAGGATCCTTTCACACACATGGAGCAAGAAGAAGTAGCAACCACCAGGGATCAACCCACCCCCACCCCCAGCTCCACCTCCACAGAAAGCAGGCAGAGAGGCAGACCGGAGGGACAGAGCCACACTGTCCTGCTGGAGATCAGGGACACCATCAAGACCAGTGCAGATCTCCTCTCTCAGCTGGTACACTTCGAGATTCCATCCTCAAACTGCAAGGCCTTCCTCACCTATGTGGCCCAGACCCTCATGGACATGCCCGAGGCCCAGTACCAGGTCATGGAAGAGAGGATCACGGCACTGCTGCACCCCCCTCCAGGCCAACTGAACCTGCTCCCTCCCACTCCAGGTCCGGTCCTCCACCCCAGGCGATGTCACAGCCCTTCCAAGGCTTTCAACAGCCCCTCACCTACCAAGGCTACTGATACCAGGAGTTCCAGCAGCAATTCCCAGTCCAGGCACAGATTACTCACACACCACAGGTGCCATAGGTGCCACCGATGCCACCGATACCACCGATGCCACCGATGCCACAGATGCCACAGATGCCACAGATGCCACAGATGCCAACGATGACACAGATGACACTGATGCCACCGATGTCACCGATGCCACAGACGCCACAGATGCCACCAACGCCACAGATGCCACCGACGCCACAGATGCCACTGATGCCATCAATGCCACTGATGCCACAGATGCCACCGACGCCACAGATATTTTCTCACACACCACAGATGCCTCACCTTGCCCAGCTGCACACCAGACATCCCCACTACACTCCTTACTCCACCCCACAGCCAAGCCCGGCCTCAGAACATCTTTCATCGGTCCTGTGCCTGACATCCCAGGTCCTGGATGAAGGGCCTCTCAACCTCACTGGGCTGAGCCAGCTTTCTGAGAGCTTCCTGAACACACCACCTCCTGTTGTCCTCTCGGGGCCAGGCACCCCAATGGCGCCTCAGACCAGCACTCCAGCCACTGCCACCTCCATAGTCCCTGGACCCTTTACACCTGAGACCATGGACATGCCTCAGAGTGACTGAGAACATTGCCAGAGACTGAATTGTTACCTGTTGACTTTATCTTTGCTTGGGACACTTTTCTTGGTTCCTTTTGCATTTTAAATAAAGTCCTACACTTTATTTAACTGTTATTAATAAAGGTTATCTTTGCTTCACACACTTGGGTCATTTCTTTTACTTAATAAAGTGTTAGTGGAAACTTTTAGAAAATGGTTAAGCCTTTGCATGCTTGTGGGATGGGCAGGGATACCTATGGGATGGGTAATAGCTGTGGGATGGGCAGGGATACCTGTGGGATGGGTAATAGCTGTGGGATGGGTAATAGCTGTGGGATAGATAAGCCTCCAGTGCAAACATAGTGGGACTGTATGGTCCACCCTCCCAGGTGCCACACCTATGGCCCTTTATTATCAATAACAATTTAATCATTGATCCACACATTTCAACATAAACAAAACTCTTTATTAATGCCCTATTCATTGTAAGGCCATTCAACATACATGGCACAATCTCATCAGTGTGATGAGACAGGCTCAAGGAAGCATCCATTAAGCATCTACCATCCTGTCTTGCTACTCCACTGCTCCAGCTGGGGAGTTGCACCAGTGTTTCAGGAGGTTGCGCTGCTTCTTCCCTTCACGTGAAGCTCTGTTGGGGCCTGGTACATCCACAGTGTCGATCAGGTTTCACCCTTGCCTCCATTCCCCAGGCTCCATGTCCCCATTCCCTTGTTGACAGTCCACAAGCCTGTTCTGCAACACTGGGTAGCGGGTGTGCATGAGATTGTGCAGGATGCAGCAAGCTTCCACGATGCTCCTCACGGTCTCTGGGCAATGCTGCATGGTGGTGAGAAGTATTTGGAACCTGTTGGCCAGGATGCCAAAGGCGTTCTCCACCACCCGTCTTGCCCTGAACAGCCTGTAGTTGAAGATCCTCTCTTCACGGGTGAGGTATCTGGAAGTGTACGGCTTCATGAGGTAGGTTCTGAGGGAGAAGGCATCATCCCCAAGATGAAGTAGGGCACATCTTGTGTGTCGTTGGGTAGGGGGTCTGGATCTGGGAAGCCCATGATGAGGTTGCGTTCCAGCCCCTCCTTGAGGTGACTGGCGTTGTATACCTGGGCATCTGAAGCTGACCCGTTGCCTGAAGCATCGATGTACAGGAACTTGTCATCAGCATCGACCATGGCTAAGAGGATGATACTGAAAAAGCCCTTGTAGTTGAAATAAGTGGACCCCGACTTGGCTGGAGCTTTGCAGGCCACATGCTTGCCATCTATGGCTGCAACGGTGTGGGGGAAGTTCCACCTCTGATACCACTGTTCTGCAAGTTTCCTCCAGCCTTCTTCAGTGGTGGGACACTGGAGGAGCTCCTCCAGGTATTCTTCGATGTTGGACTGCACTACTTCTCTAACCACAATGCTGATGGTGTTGTGTGGCACCCTCCAGGAGTACTGCATGTTTCTGTATGTGGTTCTGGAGGCCAGGTAGCACAGAGTCAGTGCCACCTTCAGTCCAGGGTCCAGGCTGGGATGGAAGTTGGTGTTCGCCTTGGTCAACCTTGGTCTCAGACGCTCCACAACTTTGTCAAACATGGCTGGCGGCATCCTCATGAAGTTCTGGAATGCACGAGTGTCTTCGTTCCTCAGCTCCACCATCAGCTTGTCATACAGTCCAAACTCCGCTCTTCTCCCAATCCATCTTCGGACCCAGACACTTCTTGGCCGCCTCCTTTTCTTCCTGTAGAAAAGGTGAAAGAGCCTGAAGAGGGCTTGGTTCTGGTGTTGAATGATGGCGGCTACCAAAAGGAGCATGTGATGATCCATGGTGGAGAAGAATGGATTCTGTGGAAGAGCAAGAGCAAGGCTGAAGAGGTGTACACCCCACGTCTGCTGGACTGAAAGTGAGATCCAGGTGATTTCCTCCCCCTTTTTATAGGAAATATCGGTTTTCCGCTAGGTGTCCTTCCACATACTCTAGGCATACTCCAGACATCCTAAATATCCAAGATAGGTCCCCTATATGAACGTTTTGTCCGTTTTAATGCTTTATATCCGAGCTGCATCTGCTTTCATCCTTTCTACGTCCATGCTACTAACGCTGTGTGTCCGTTCCGCGTCCGTTTCGCTTCCTCCCTGTGTCCATTTTCCGCTGGAGCTGATTTGAGTTGTGTGGATGTACAGCGGATGCCTAGCGGATATAGCGGACTCATAATGGATGACAATGGACGTATAACGGATGTTCCCCATATGCGTAGCGGATGTAGAATGGACACGTTGGATACTTCATCCGCTCAAAAAGTTTTGTGCAGCTCAAAACTTTTTGAGTGGATGAAATCACAGTAGACGGATGCTGGACGGATAGAGAGTATGAAAAACGTATGCAGTGAGTACACAACGGATGCATCGCATTTTCCATTGGATAGCCAGCTTTTTTGTCCGTTTTACATCCTCTTTGCATCCATTGGTGCAGTGTGACATGGGCTTTTGCTACCAGTATAAGGAAGGGAAGAAAAAAAAAAGCCAAATCCTTTCCCTTCCCTCTTCCTTTTGATGCTTCAAAGTCTTCTTTGCGAACAATGTTTTTTTTAATAGTTCAAATTTCAACGTACCTTATGTTGTTGCTTTTTCAGTTTAACCTGATCAACCACAACTTTCTCTTCTTATCTTTCTCTTGCACGTTCTTTTCCGGTCGAGTTCTTCTTTGAGGTGGCCATTTCTGACCACCATTGCAACTGCCTTCAGGAAAGGGAGTAATGGCCAGCTGAGGAGGAGAGATGCAGCTCTCCTCGACCCTGCTGACCATCTCCCCCATCTTCACCACCTCTATGGGATGGCTTAGCCCTGAATCCAGCCAGCTCGGGGCGCTCCGGTGGCAAGCACAGATCAAAACCTCACACGATCACAAATTTTGGTCCATCGCCGAAGAAGCTCAAACCAGAAGTCCCTTAAAGCTACAAACATACATCGTTGGTTTATATATTGCCAACCCAACTAATTGGTGGACAGATTCCTAACAAAAGTGACGTATTGTCATTGGGCTACAGTTTTTGATTAAGCTGAATTGAAGTTGAATTGCTAATAGTGATAATGATGATGATGATGATGATGATGATGATGATGATGATGATGATGATACAACTCTAACATCCAAAATTGTGTTTTAAGAAATATTGGGATCTAACTAAGCCAAGACATATTATAAGTCTTGGGATATTCTTTATTAGTCTCCTGTTATATTGCTTTATTTTATGGAATTATTTGACCTGGTCAATAGGGGTATAATTAAAACATACGTATTTAAAACTAATAAAGGTGTAATCTTTATTATACAACTATAAACTTTGCTTAAAAGTTTAAAGCAAGAAATACTACTTACAAAGTCAGCATTCATTTTAGTTGCTTGGAGAGTCCACCTGGACCCCTATGGAGGGGAAAGAAAATTAAATGCTGTTGCAGATTTTTGATCTACAAACTCCCATAATTCATAATTCCTGGCTGTGGCCAATATGAACCCTATCTCAAATATCTATTCTATTCATGAGACACCATGAACCTGAGATTATACATAATTGCTTTTATGGCTAGAAAGAATAAATAGTAAGTTGTAGGTTTCTGTGTTACTTGTTAAAATAATGCCTGTCATTTTTCAATATAGTTATTTTCCTTTCTTTAAATTTTAAGTCTAGCTTTATTGAATTAATGTGTATGATTAAGAAGCATTTTTCTCTATTTCTGCTTCTTCCATTTCCCTGAGAGCAACTGGCCCGAAGTTACTAGGTTGGCTTCCATACCTCAGGCAGGTCTGGGATTTGGACTTCCCTGCTCCTAGTCTATCACCTTAACTATTAATCTACTCTTTTAAATGATATCAAGTATTGTACTTTTTAAATATATCTAACATTTTAAAATGCTAAGCTAATAAAAGCAGTTAACATATCTTTAAAATGATAGTTTTTCTATACAACACTTGAACATGAAAATATATTTTAAATTCACATCTTTATCTGAAAGAGTTACTGCAATCAGCTAAAATATTATACATTCTCTTCTTATCTATAAGACAAATGCTTACACAATAGATAATGGGAGAACAGCCTGAAATTGGAATCAAATACAGTATTTCTCACACATTACCCAATTCTTGATATAGATGTGATCATTTGGAATTAATATTACTCATTCAGGCAAATGCTTTCTTGTCTCAATAAACTAGATTGGTTCTTTGATCATTTATCTCCCTTTTTTATATTTTGGCATGGCACCATTTCGGTTATCAGTCTTCACATATTCATATATCCTTCATAGAAGTACCATGTACATAATTTGCTATCATAAAAGAATTCTCAGTTTGAAATCATTTTTATTCTATAATCAGGGCAAAAATTAGCAATATGAGAGCAGTAATAAGTACAATTCTCTTTCTGAATCAATCTAATAAATAAATTGAATATAAAGAATATATTTATAGTGTCTTATATTTCTCCATTTATTTATTTGTATCGTGTCTTTAATAATTTTACAAAATAACTCAAGGTGGTAAACGTAGCCAACACACCTTCCTCCTTATACTTTCCCCACAACAACAACCCTGTGAGTTGGGGTGAGAGAGAGTGACTGGCCCAAAGTCATTCAGCTGGCTTTCATGTCTATCATTAGGATTAGTGTGGACATTTACAGTGTTTGATTTAAATGATCACCTCCATTGCAACTGCCCTTCAAAATTAAAATAAATGTTTCCATCAAACAAAGAATCTCAATGTTATTGACACAAATGTGTGTCTTAGTGACAGTTAGCCATGACAGTAATTTACTAGTTGGATTCAGGTAACTCTGAAAACTTAAATCTGAATTAAGAAAATACAGTTGCTGGGTTTGCGTAACATGCTAAAAACAAACAAAGAATCCACTGAATACCTTAAAACAATGACCAGTTCATGCAGCACACTAAAATGGTCAGGTTCCCACAACACACTGAAGTAGGAAAAACATAATCCAATTGAGTGTACTGTGCAGAGGTGGTATTCAGCAGGTTCTGACCAGTTCTGGAGAACCGGTAGTAGAAATTTTGAGTAGTTCAGAGAACTGGCAAATGCCATCTCTGACTGGGGATTTTACAGTATCCTTCCCCTGCCACGCCCACCAAGCCATGGCCACAGAACCGGTAGTAAAAAAAAAATTGAATCCTAGCATTGGTACTGTGGTACAGCATAATAGGATATACCCAGTTTTTGTATCTTAAAATCAGAGCTGGTGGGTATAGTAAAATCTTTCTTACTATTGGTGTGCATTACCTGTTGATCAAAGAGTGCCCAGAACATTGGTAATGGGATAAAGAGAAAAAGGACCCGTGTCACCATTTTAACTTCCGTGATCAACTGGTTCTATGGAAGGAAATACAAATACATCTTATAAATATTATAACTTGGTGTTCAAAGCCTGTTTGGATGTTGAGACACAAGGTATAGAAGATGAATGACGAAAAGAGAGGAAGCTGTCAGTACATGCAGCATTCTGTTTGGTAACTGTATCTGCATAACAGCATAGTCTTCTTCTATGAGAGCAATTCTAGCATAAACAGTGTGAATATACAGAAAGCAGGCTAAATTAAAATATTTCCAAGGAGTACTTATGGTGACCTGTGACAGTAAAAACATCACACATTTATTCTGGAATTCACTTCTGTAGACTAATATGGCATGAATCACAAAGTGTTGCAGCTCCAAAGGATATTTTGAAAAGGGAGACATGCATGGGGATAATCTTTGGGGGAAAAAAACAGCCAATGGTTTTTCCATTTCTTTGGTCTTTACTTCTCTCTTGACCTTGCCTGAGAGACTGGAGGAAAAACACAAGAAATGGTGAAATTTCTGGAAGCTATTTTCCTCTGGCATAGTGTTTTTATTGCTGTGATTGTTTTGTTTTTCCTTTTCTTATCTATGTTGACGTTACAATCCTTTGGCTTAACAAATGTGGCAGCCTTAGCAATTTAATAAATGAATTAATAAAATTGGAAGCCATTAAGCTAGAAGGCTTTGTTAAAGAGATATTTTGTCAGGTCCTGTTTCTTTCTCTCCTTTGCTTTTGCCTGGGATTAGAATGCTAAAATTTGTATTCCCTTCCTAAACTTTAGATCCTTAATTTGTAACCACCTCTTAAGTAACTGAAAAGTGAAACTTGGTCTGACCATCCATCTCATAAAAGAAATTAAGGGGTGTAATATGGTTATATGAGTGGCATGGCTATACTACTGATAAAACTGTGTATGTGTGTGCATTTGTGTAGGTGTGAGTAAGAAGCTATCATAGAGAGTGGGAAATTGGTCTCCAGTCATTGGGCAGAAGGTTATCCATCCACTGCTGGCATTTAAAGATGTTAAAGGAAAAAAAGATTGGAAAGCATGAGACTATGAATGGATTTAGTTTATTTGTAACAAGGATAAAATTGCTCTGGATTTTGTGGCAGCCATATGGAAGCAGCTTGCCATTATCTTTTCCTAGGATTTATAAAAGCAAACCCATGTTTTTGTGTAGCCTACCACCTATCAGTTTTTGAGCATTCCCACTCAAATGTGAAAGAGATTTGGCTCTGTTTAAAATTATGTTAAGTGCAATGGTGGTAAGAGAACAATTCAAACACTCTGAAAGGCAGCCTGAGTTGATTGATCCCAGTTGATTTAGAAATTTTAGGCAAGTAAGTTTGAAATTAGATAAACAGGCAATGCAAATTTTAGTTCTCCACTGTGCAAAGAGGAACATATAAAGCTGGCACAAACATAACTGTGGTGGAGAAATTGAGTATTACCGTATATACTCGCATATAAGCCGACTTTAGAATGCTTTTTTTTTTCCAAATTTGGGGGTCGGCTTATACGCGCATAAATCTGATTTATTGGTGGCCGTGCCTCCATTTGTGCCGGAGCAGCGACTTAGCGTGGCGGCTTCCCGCAATGAGAGTCTTGGCTCTCGCATTCCCTGTCAGCTGGCCCTTAGCAGCCCTCGCCTCAAGTAAAACACGCGCGAAGTCGGGCACCATTTTTCTCCCTGGATGGACAATGAGCCGCAACTTTTGCCCTGCCGCCTTTTCCCTCTGAGCTTCACTTCTGCTGTTCAGGGAAGTTGCACCCAAAGCCCTGTCCTCCCAGAATCTTTCTGACGGTGAGCTTTGATGGTGAGATCAGGGGTTGAACACCATGGTATTTGGGGATCGGCTTATATAAGAGTTTTTGCAAAATTCCTCATTTTGGGGCAGTTTTTTAAGGGTCGGCTTATATGCGAGATCGGCTTATATGCGAGTATATACGGTACATCCCAGATATGCTGGTAGACATAATATCCAAAATGGGCTTGTTTTTTCTTCAGTGGGCAAATTATTGTATTTCTCACAGATTGAAGAGAAAGTTAATGCATAACAGATCTCAAGGGGATCTGACACTTGAATAGTACTTAGGATGAGCATTCTTCTGTCAGATCTAAATGTTAAGTCAGGAGGATCTATCACTGATAGTGTTATCCATTTAATTTTAATAAGAAACCTATAGCATGTATATACAATGTATTGAAATGCAAATGTTTACTTACTGAATATTTTTCTGATGCCCAGTCTAGCCAATGCTCTCTTTTGGGTATCTCTGGGGAACGATTTCTGATTCGGTTTCTCAAAGCAAACTGAAGAGGAATACACAAAATTAAAGGAGATGTATGGATTAGAGTTATATCAATAAGCCTCCAATATAAGCCTTGATTCCACAGCCCCAATGCTAAAGTCTATTGCACTGATTTGTATTTCATCTTATTCCTGATCTTATAAATATGTCTTAAATGAAGTTCTACCTTTCCTGTTGTTTTATTGGCCATTTTTCAGAAGATGTAGCTGTCAATCCTGAAGCTATCCTGACTGGGGGCATCTTTCAGGCTTCAGGGTTGCCACAAGATCGGAGGGGGAGAGAAATAGTTAACTGGGGTTTTGCAGTCAAAACAAAAGGTTTTCCTGTGGGAACCAAGGTCATTCTAACAAGTGGCTGGGAGAGGAGGAACGAAGTAACCAAGCAACTCGCCAACACTTCCATTGGACCATGTGACTGATGACTTGGGGAAAGGGGAAAAACTTTCTCTTTTAATTAGGTGAAAACTGAATGAACTTTTAAAGTCAGTTTTCACCAGTTGTGCCAATATGATGTATCCAAGAAATTTGTTCTTTGAGTAATCTACCTGCCTCAGAGTTCTGCTTTCTTTGAGTGCATTACTTGGAATGCTGACAGCATCATTATTTGAGGGACAATTATATATAGAATCCTGGATTCAACATCCATCAATAGCACCCAAACAAATCTAAATTATAAGGGTTTTTTTTTAAAATTTATTTCCTGGGAGCTGACCAGAGCTGCCTGCCCATCCTCAAAAAAAGGCAGCATAGCTATTTCTGGACTGATTTTGACATAGTGAGTAAACTAATATGAGGTCTTACCATAGAGATATGCTTTATAAAAATATGAACCATGAATTATAAACAAAAGATTCCACCCTGAACATGGAAGCATTTGTCATAAATACTAAATTCATTACAAGATTCACAATCCAACTTTTTGTTAGTAATGAAACAAATATTCATGAAAAGTATATGATTATGCTTCTTTCTCATATCTAATCTTGATTTGCTCAGCCTGATCCTGGTTAGACTTGTCAAACTGCCAGTTCCAAAATCTTTCATTGTTCCTTTTAGTTGTGATGATAAATCTACTGCATGTCTGACAAATCTCTGTGATTTAAATGATTTTGGCTCCCCTATAGGCAGACAAGAATAGCAACTTAAATGGTTCATCTTCTATCAAGATATCAATTTGTTCAAATATAACTATCTTAAATTAATAGTATCCCTGTATTGTGTTAATTAACTTCATATAATAATCATCCATTAACTATTGTATGAGAAAATATTTCTCTTTGAATGTAATGAATATAGAGCCCATCAATTTCACTGAATGACTTTGAGTTCTATTATCCTTTACAAATAGGAATGGAGTGGGGGGAAGAGAGATTTTTTTTCATCCTCTGTGCTATTCAGAATTTTATTAATGTTGATGAAATCACATCTTTGAGTGATTTTTTTTTCCTCCTCACTCTAAAAAAGCCCCAAGTGCTTTGCAGTGTAAATTGTTGTTATGACTTCAGTGCCGCAGTACAGTAATAGTAAACAGGATGACAGATGGGAAGGAACCAATATACCAAATATTATAACCCAAAATCTCTGGTGTAGCCCCAGTACATAGAAATCAACTGACCAAAATTATCACATGAACAAATGGAATGGATGAATAACTACTGGGATTATGTTTCACACCTAGATGAAATTGGGTACTGACCTTGGAGTTTTAATATAAAAACCCCATGCAAGTGACTTTAATGAAGTCATTAAAAACCCATGCAGATGACTACAATGAAGGAATAATCAGAGTAGGTGAATGAGTTCATATGTTCCAGCCATGGTCCTGTTCTCTATGTGTTGACCTGAAAATAATTTCAGTATGTGTGTCACTTGGGAAAAAAAAAAAACTTTACTGAGTGTACTAATTAACTCCATATTGTAGAGGTGGAGTTCAAACTCCAATTTTAAGAGACTTCACTCTGTTACTTACTCAAAGCCTTTTCCTCTAATGAAAGACCATGAAAGCCTTATCAGGCATTGGTGACAGGCAAAACTTGGAAATCCAGCAACAGTATGTAGCTGGGTTCAGGGGTGGGATTCAACTGGTGTTACTACCAGTTTGGTGACTATGTTTTGCGTGTGCATACCACCCCTGGCTGGGTTCTGCCATTTTGATTTGCTGCCATATCTCAGCAGTATGCAAAATTGGGAACTTGCTGAGAAATTCAAGAGACAGGTTTACTATAGTTTAAGGCTGTCTCAAAAATATATCCTGCAATTTTTTTTCTTTTAGCCTTCTAAATTGGTCTGATGAAAGAGAAAGTGATGGTTTCATTGGTTGCAGGATAGGGTAGGGGAAGTCTCATTGGCAAAATGTGGTATTCTTGCATTGCCCAAGAGATCTACTATAATGATCTGAAACCTCCCTGGCTTCCCACTCCACAATTGAATTTAAGAGAGATGCTAGTTTTTTTATAAACTGGGCCAATATACGTATTATTATGCACATGCATGCAACTAGGTATAATAATCATTAATCAGTTTTAATTTTTAAAAAATAAAATTATTTTTAAAAATAATTTTTTTAAAAAAGATATCTCCACTTCAACAGAATATTTTTTTTTTACCAATTGGTAATAAACTCTATTCAATGCTGAATATTGTAAGCCTAGATCAGGGCTGTGAAACTTGTGGCCTACAGGCTGGTTGTGTCACATGCTGGCTATGCTCACGCCCAGTTTAGCAAAGGGGAAAAAAAGTCCCGATACATCACATGATGTTGCCATGTCAACACAAGTTTGACACCCCTGTCCTAGATAATTTGGAAGGCAGATTGAAAAAGAAGATTATAATGGAACCTCAGGTGGAAAACACTCCTGTTTGTGAGCAAATTGGGTGGCAAACAAAAAAATCCAACCGATCTTTTAAATTGGATCATGATTCAAAAATTGGGTGGCGAACAAGGTTCCCTTTCCGCGCTGATTTCCCCTTCTGTGCCATTGTTTTCCTGCGTGCATGCACAGTTAGTTGTGCTTCCACGACCTGAGACTCCACTGTACTGTAAGCCCTTTGTGTTGTCCCAGATGAGGAAACAGGCTCCATAGGAAGACTAGAATAGAACTTTATTGAGATAAGCTATAATAACAGCTTTTCCAGACCTGATAATGCCTTGCCTTTCTCTTTATATTCCAGTGAATTAGGGAAGAGCCTGCCTAAGCTTCTTCTAAACATTATCTTGTTCCCCAGGATTTGAGGAATGATGTAACCTTCTTGGTACTTATGTTAAGCTTCTTTCCTGTTTCCCTCAAGGTCATCTTTCCAATTCTCTGCCGATACACCCATCATTTTAAATACCAAATACTGTAAATGATAATAAATGAACTTGAAAACACCTACAACAAAAGTCTTAAGATGCACCCACAAATTCTCTCTTATCAATTAGAATGGAATGTAACTTCTAAGGCATACTGGAACATTTGCAGGTAATAAAGCAATACAATTGTATCTGGGTTCAAAAATTGTTTTAATTCTTATACAAATGTATGAAACCATAATCAGCAAGTTGTTTCATTTTAGTTCTCAGAACACTAATACTGTCACTATTTTTCTAGAGTAAGTCCCGTTGGCTTTAGTAGGCATGTATTTTCATTGGAAAAGAAAGAAGTGTTTTTTCAATATGTTTCTGTTTTTAATCCTAAAACATGTGACCGTGCGATAGAAAGTAATTTCTTTACATTTTGTACATAAAAAAGGAAAGCATACAGTACTTACTACAATGCACTTGCAAACTTCCAGCAAGATATTTCCTTGTGATGGAGTCTTTTTGTAAAGTCTATTTCCAGAGATAAACACAACTAGAAAAAAAATGTCATTTCAGTATAGAAACAGGCATATATAATTTATATAACAATAACTGGTAGCAATTAAGAAAATTCTTCCATGAGGTGCACTGAGTTTTCAGTAGTCTTTTTGCTATCCTCTTTGATTTCCTGCCTCAAAAACCTTTTTCCTGTTCTAAATACAGGTAATCCTTGACTTAAGCCCATGTCACACTGAACCAACGGATGCAAAGAGGATGTAAAACGGACAAAAAACCTTGCCATCAGTTCGAAAATGCGATGTACTCACTGCCTCCGTTTTGCTTCCTCTCTATCCGTCCAGCATCAGTTTATTGACGTTTCATCCACTCCCAAAGTTTTGGGCTGCCCAAAACTTTTGCGCGGAAAATGTATCCAGTTCGTCCGTTCTGCATCCGTTACGCATCCGTTACACATCCGTTACGCATCCGCTATATCCGCTGGGTGTCCGCTGCGCATCCGCGCAACTCGCATCCACCCAGATGCAGGGAGGAAGCGGAACGGATGCGGAACAGATGCAGAATGGATGCAGAACGGATGCAGCATGGAAACAAAGCGTTTAAAGCAGAAAAAACGTTCACAGAGGGGACCTATCTCAGATATTAAGGATGTCTAGAGGATGCCTAGAGGATGCCTAGAGGATGCCTAGAGGATGCAAAGGGACACCTATACTGCCTATAAAAAGGGGGAGCAACTCGTCTGCATCTCACTTTCAGACCAGCAGCCCTGCAGTGCAGACCTCTGCAGCCTTCATCTGACTCTTGCTCTTCCACAGCATCCAGTCATGTCCACCATGGATCGTACCACAGTCCTTTTGGCAGCCACCATCCTTCTGCAACAGTACGAAGCCATCTACAGGCTCTGTGAACTCTAGTATGGGAAGAAAAAGAGGCGGCCAAGAAGCATCTGGGTCCGAAAATGGATCGGGAGAAGAGCAGAGTACGGACTGTACAACAAGCTGATGGTGGAGCTCAGGAACAAAGACACTCGGGCGTTCCAGAACTTCATGAGGATGCCTCCAGCCATGTTTGATGAACTTGTGCAGTGCCTGACACCCAGGTTGACCAAGGCAAACACCAACTTCCGGCCCAGCCTGGAACCTGGGCTCAAAGTGGCACTCACTCTGCGCCACCTGGCCTCAGGGACCACCTACAAAAGCATGCAGTATGGCTGGAGGGTGCCACACAACACCATCAGCATTGTGGTCAGAGAAGTGGTGCAGGCCATCATCGAAGAATACAAGGAGGAGCTCCTCCAGTGCCCCTCCACTGAAGAAGGATGGAAGAAAGTCGCAGAGCAGTGGTATTAGAGGTGGAACTTCCCACACACCATTGGAGCCATCGATGGCAAGCACGTGGCCTGCAAAGCTCCAGCCAAGTCGGGGTCCACTTATTTCAACTCCAAGGGCTTCTTCAGCATCGTCCTCTTCGCCATGGTCGATGCTGACTACAAGTTCATGTACATCGATGCTTCAGGCAACGGCTCATCTTCAGATGCCCAGGCAACCTCATCATGGGCTTCCCAGATCCAGACCCCTTGCCCAACGACACGCAAGATGTGCCCTACTTCATTGTGGGGGATGACGCCTTCTCCCTCAGAACCTACCTCATGAAGCCATAGACTTCCAGACTCCTGACCCGTGAAGAGAGGATCTTCAACTACAGACTGTCCAGGGCAAGGCGGGTGGTAGAGAACGCCTTTGGCATCCTGGCCAACAGGTTCCAGGTACTTCTTACCACCATGCAGCATCGCCCAGAGACCGTGAGGAGGATCGTGGAAGCTTGCTGTATCCTGTATCTCATGCGCACCCGCTACCCAGTGTTGCAGAACAGGCTTGTGGACCTCCAACAAGGCAATGGGGACATGGAGCCTGGGGAATGGAGGCAAGGGCGAAACCTGATCGACACTTAGGATGTGCAAGGCCACAACAGAGCCTCACGGGAAGGGAAGAAGCAGCGCAACCTCCTGAAACACTGGTGCAACTCCCCAGCTGGAGCAGTGGAGTGACAAGACAGGATGGTAGATGCTTAATGGATGCTTCCTTGAGCCTGTCTCATCACACAGATGAGATTGGGCCATGTATGTTGGGTGGGCCTACAATGAACTGGGCGTTTAATAAAGAGTTGTGTTTGTGTTCAAATGTGTGGATCAATGCTTACATTGTTATTGATAAAAAAGGGCCATAGGTGTGGCACCTGGGAGGATAGACCATACAGTCCCACAATGCTTGCACTGGAGGTTTATCTATCCCACAGCTATTAGACATCCCAAAGGTATCCCTGCTCATTCCACAGGTATCCCTGCCCACCCCACTGCTATCTTAACCCATCCCACAAGCATGCAAAGGGTTAAGCCAATTCTAAAAGTTTCCACCAAGACTTTTTAAAAAAAAACAAATGAAGCAAGTGTGTGAATCAAAGATAAACTTTATTGAACAACAAGCTGTAAAAAAAAAATGACCCAAGTCAAGTGTCCAAATAAAGTCCACAGGTAGCCAGCTAGCTGGTCTCTGGCACTCTTCTTGGTCACTCGGAGGTGTGCCTAGTCTCAGGGGTGAAGGGTCCAGGTGCTGTGGTGGTGGGTGGTGCTGGAGTGCCTGGCCTCGAGAGGACAACAGGGGACGGTGTGTTGAGAAAGCTCTCGGACTGCTGGCTCAGCCCCGTGATGCTGAGAGGTCCTTCCTCCATGCCATGGGGTGTTATCCCCAGTACTGATGACAGATGTACTGAGGCCGGGCTTGGCTGTGGGGTGGAGGAAGGAGTAGTGTAGTGGGGCTGTCTGCTCTGCAGCTGGATGAGGACTGACGTGGGTGGCATCATTGGCATGGGTGGCATCGCTGTTGTCGGTGGCATCATTGGCATGGGTGGCATCGCTGGCATTGGTGGCATCATTGTCGTGGGTGGCATTGGTGGCATCAGTGAAACAGGTGGCAACGGTGTCACCCGATGACTCTGTGCCTGGGCTGGGAAGGGCTGCTGCCTGTGGTGCTGAACCTCCTGGTAGCCGTAGCCCTGGTAGGTGAGGGGCTGTGGGAAGCCTTGGAATGGGAGGGACATCACCTGGGGTGGAGGAGCAGGCCTGGACTGGGTGGGAGCAGGTTCCTCTGGGTCTGGAGGGTTGTGAAGCAGCTTGGTGATCCGGTCCTTCACTAGCTGGTACTGTGGATCTGCCATTTCCTTGAGGGTCTGGTTGACATAGGTGAGGAAGGACTTGCGGTTGTAGGATGAGGAGTCGGTGTGGACCAGCTGAGAGAGGAGATCTATGCTGGTGCGGAGGGTGTCCCTGATCTCCAGCAGGACAGTGTGGCTCTGCCCCTCCTGCTGTCCGGCTCTCTGCCTTTCTGCGGAGGCGGAGCTGGGGGTGGGTGGATGCGGTTAGGATTGTGGTGGACTCGATGTCTCCTTTCTCCCACCGCACCAGGGAGTCCTCTACGCACTCCACCACACATACCACACCTGTCTGCGGGTTCTCTGCCGTGGCACGCTCCACAGAAACCTGCCTGGAGACAGGTACTGACTCTTGGCTGGAAGAGGATTGGCTCTCAGCAGGCTGCCGGAGAGAGAGGGTCGTGAGAGGGGCTGCTGGTGCTCCTCGGTGGTGTACCTCACCCTCCAGGAAGCTGCACCTGACCATGACGTAGGTCTCTCTGTCTGTCAGCTTCACAGTGGCCTGGCCAGATTTCTTCAGGTGCAGTTTCCTGTACCAAGTGTGCATGTACTTCCACCAGCCGAGGAGCACCTCCGAAGTGTAACCCATACTCTCTGCCCTCTGTCTCCAAGCAGCCTGCTTCCGCTTGGTATCCCTGTACAGCCAGTGTCCCTTCCGCCACAGATAGTCGTTCTCTTTCAGCCACTCCAGCACCTCATCCTCGTGCGCCTCTTCAATATAGTATTGCCTCCTCTCCTGTTGTCGCATACGCCTCTTCCTCCCTTTGGCTGGACCAGATGGGCCCTCATCAGAGGGGCTCCCAGGTAGTAGGGGCTGCTCCTCCACACCAGCAGTAGCAGCAGCAGCACCAGCAGAATCATCATCATCATCATCATCATCATCATCATCATCATCATCCTCACCAGCAGGATTATAATCATCATGATCATCATCAGCAGCAGCAGCAGCAGGATCATCATCATCAGCAGCAGCAGCAGCAGCAGCGGCAGCAGGATCAGCAGCAGCAGCAGGACCAGCAGGACCAGGAGCATGAGCAGGACCAGGAGCACAAGCAGGACGAGCAAGTCCAGGAGCACGAGCAGGTTGAGCAGGACCAGCAGGACCAGGAGCAGCTTCAACAGAGTAAGCACCAGCAGAAGCCCCAGCACCAGCAGAAGCACCACTGCCAGGAGCAGCTTCAGCAGAAGCCCCAGCAGAAGCAGAGTCAGGGGCAGGGGGCAGGAGGTTGGCCCTGTCCCTCTTGCCAGGGATGGAGGCAGGTTGCTGAGGCTTTCGCTTCCTCCCCATGGTTGTGGTGTTGCTGGCTGGCAGGGAGGCTGGCAGGCACCAAGGCTGGCAGGAAGGCTGGCAGGAAGCCAGGCATGAAGGCTGGCAGGAAGCCAGGCATGAAGGCTGGCAGGAAGGCTGGCAGGTAGGCTGGCAGGAAGCCTGGCAGGTAGGCTGGCAGGAAGCTTGGCAGGAAGCCTGGCAGGAAGCCTGGCAGGAAGCCTGGCAGGAAGCCTGGCAGGAAGGCAGGCAGGCAGGCAGGCAGGCAGGCAACAAGGCTGGCTGGAAGGCAGGCTGGCAGCAAGGCTGGCAGGCAGGCATGCAGGCAGGGCAGGCAAGGAACTCGAAGTGTCCAGCAGCAAGTCTCTCTTCGGAATGCTGGCCATGTGCGAGCTGCTTCCCTTTATATCCGGGGGGCTTACGTAATGCTTCCCCCCCGCATGTGCAATTAACGCTCAGCATCCGTTCCGCTTCCGCTGTGCATCCGTTAGGCTTCCGCTGTGCATCCGCTTTATCCGCTGTGCATCTGCTGTGCATCCGCTTCATCCATTCGGCATCCGTTCTGCATCCGCTGTATCCGTTCGAGTCCACTTCGCTGAGCCCCCCCGGAAGCCCTGCGGTTGCGCCATCCGCTCCCATCCGCTTCCATCCGCTGGGCTTCCGTTCCACATCCGCTTTGCATCCACCCTGCGTCCTCCCTGCGTCCGTGTTATCCGCTCCGGTTATGCAAATTTTTGCCCCTTTTAAGAGCGGATAACAACGGATGGAACATTTTGCTCGTCCGCTGTGTCCTTTTTGCATCCGTTGGCCAGTGTGACATGGGCTTTACAACAGTTCGTTTAGTGACTCTTCAAAGTCACAGCAACACTTTAAAAAAGTGACTTATGATCATTTTTCACACTTACAATCCTTCCAGCATTCCCCATGATCACATGATCAAACACCAGACACTTGGCAACCGACTCATACTTATGATGGTGACAGAGTCCTGGGTCATGGAATCAATAATCTTTTGTTACTTCCTTACAAAGTCAATGGGGAAGCCAGATTCATTTAATAACTGTATTACCAATATAATAACTGCAGCAATTCACTTAATAACTGTTTGAAAATGGGGCAAAATTTACTTAACAAATGTTTCACTTAGCAACCAAAATATTGGGCTCAATTATGGTCATAAGTCAAGGACTATCCGTATTTCTTTCCCTTAGTAAATTCAACACAATATTAGAGAGAACTAGTATGATCCAGCCTTAAAAGCCATGTTAAGTTTTAAACTGAGTGATTTGAAATCCTATAGTGCATACTCACTCCATTACCACTGAAAGATTGCCTTATTTACCAATTTATTTGTCTATTTATTTATGTGTTTGCTTGATGAGGCTTATTTACCACCCCAATCCAATAAAAACTATTTCACTAATTGGTAGACTTTAAAAAGGAACGACAGCATTTGCTGGCAACGTTTCCCTTGACTATTTCTATGTTTTACTCATCAGATGACAACCAATTAAAAATAATACTAAGTGCAAAACAGATGTCTTATTAAATAGGGAGCTTTGGGGCATTTAAAAGACGAGGAAGGGAGGGAAATGGCAATAACATTTCTGTAACATCAGCAATTTTCCACTGCTAACACTGCTAAGCCATCTATCAATTGGCAAAACTCTTTTCCCAATGCAAACCGTATAGCTTGATAGAAACATGGAGATGCTAAAAACTGCTCAGATCACTAGCCATTCTAACTTAGAACTTTCTATGCTAGTTTTCTCCAAAGTGGTCAGAATCAATCCTCAAAGATATATGGTACTATCCAAGGGTCAATGTTGTTGTTACTATTAGTACTGTTAGTTAAAATAGTATTTATTAAATCACTTTCATATGAATAATGTTTGCAGAGGAGTATCAATGAACAGTCTGAAATTTCATGAAGGGTTTGATGAGCTGAAGAGCTGAAGAGTATGGGAAGGCTGATCTATAGCAACTGGTTCTTCAGAAATTCAAAATAATACTTTTCTTAACTCAATCTGGAAGGTTAGAAAACAGATCTAAGATCTTGTGAATACAAAGAATATACTTGGGAACTTCATGTCAACTCAGACAAAAGAGGGCTTGAGGTGTTTTTCCTGGAGACCATTTGAAAGGATTTAATGGTGGACATTTGGACTTTCCAGAAGCCCAAATGTCATAAGTTTAGTGGCTGCTTTTTAAAATAGGAAAATATACAGAGGAAACTTGGTGACTAACAACCATGACAGAGAAGAGAAACTTGCAACCCTGAGTTAACACAGATAGCAAACCACAACTGGAGCCAACAACTTTGTTGTTAAATGAAATGGTTGCAAAATAAAACTGTGACTTTGCCTATGATGTTACTTCAGTTTTCCTTTTTAAACTAACTTATTTATTTATTTATTTATTTATTTATTTATTTATTTATTTATTTGTTTGTTTGTTTGTTTATTTATTTATTTATTTATTTATTTATTTATTTATTTATTTATTTATTTATTTATTTATTTATTAAGAAAAATTACATGGCTGCTGAACTCAAGGTATAGTAACTCCAGGTGGGTTATAAAGACAAGGTCATAACTTGTGAAAGTCATAAATGTGAGGATCGGTTGTAAAATTACCTTTTCATCATTGTTGATAACTATGAACTGTTGATCAACAAGAGGGACTTGTACATCTCAACATGGTCTATAACACGGGTGTCAAACTCACAGCATCACGTTGCTGTCACATGATGTTTCACAACATTTTCTCCATTTGCAGAGCTGGAGTGGATGTGGTCTGTACGTGACACATCTGGACCACGGGCTGCCAGTTTGACACCCTTGATCTATAATAGCCCTTTGTGGACAAATAAGGGAAGATTAGGATGTCTATTGCCAGTATGTCTTGATTTTTAAAGGCTGATCACTGTTCAGGGCCAGTTCTGCCATTAGGCCGCTTTGGATAATGAATAAACCTAGGTAGCCATGAATACTATGTATGTTGTTGGAATGAATTCTTAAAACAGAATGACAATTTGCGCTGAAAATGAGACAGCTGTGGCAGAAGAAGATAACTGGCTGTTTTCAGCAGCAGTTTCATTTCCACCTTTCTCAGCTGTCCCTTGACTCACTTTGAGCTTATTTGCTTATGTGATTCAGCTTTATCTTGCTGATCACAGGCCTCACTCCTGTGTGGAGAAAAAAAAGCACAAATAACAGCTTAACTGAGTGTCAGCAGAAAAGGAGTGAAAAGGACAGAAATTCTCTCCCAGGCCAATTCATACTCCTCTTAGCTTCCTTTGTGGAGCTGAGCAACATGAGTACAAACTCACCTGAAGGACAATTAAGTAAAGGTAATCCTTGACTTAAAACAGTTCAGTTAGTGACTGTTCGAAATGACAACATGTGTGAAAAAGTTGATTTATGGCCATTTTTCATACTTACAACCATTACAACATCTCCATAGTCACATGGTCAAAATTCAGTTGTTTGGCAATTGACTCATGTTTATGATGGATGCAGTGTTCTGGGGATCATGTGATCACCTTTTGCAACCTTCTGACAGACAAAGTCAACGGGGAATTCAGATTCATTTAATAACCATGTTGCCCATTACAGCGATTCACATAACAACCGTGGCAAGAAAGATTGTAAAATGGGGCAAACACTCACATAATAAATGTCTCACTTAGCAACAGAAACTTTGGGCTCAATTGTGATCATAAGTCGAGGACTTCCTATATTAGCAGTGAACAGCAATAGCACTTAGACTTATATACTGCTTCCCAGTGCTTTATAGCTCTCTCTAAGCAGTTTACAGAGTAAGCCTCTTACCCCCAACAATCTGAGTCCTCATTTTACCCACCTCGGAAGGATGGAAGGCTGAGTCAACTTTGATTCTGGTGGGATTCGATCTGCCAAATTGCAGGCAGTTGGCTGCAGCAGAAGTAGCTTGCAGTACTGAACACTAACCACTGTGCCACCGAGGCTCTTAGCTAGGTGAAGGATGGGGAATCTAGTGACTCCCTCTCCAGCTAATGCCTGATAAGAAGCACCGATTCAATTTCCATACAGAGTACATAGAGTGTACATGGAATACATAGAGTAACATGAAAGTAAGGGACAGCTTTAGGTGTGATCAAGCCTTGACCAAGTGCGTCCTTGGTGGAAACATCCCGATTCCAGAACTTGCCATTTGCCATTTACTAGTTAGCAGGTAGAGTCTGACAGCGAATAATAGAGTTCACCTGGTACCGTTTACTAAATGATGCAACTTCATTTCATTTGTGCTAGGATTGGCACTAGCCAGTGTATCTATGTAGACTGAGCACCCCCCTGCCAAGACATAATGTATCTCAGGTCTGTCATTAGCAATAAGAGGAATTCCCTGCTAGGACATTTGAAGCTCAAGAGCTGGTAGGAGAAATGAAGCATCCCCCAAGCTCCAGCACACTGAGCTGAAAACCACCTTCAGAGCAGTTTGTCATGCACTGCAATTCAGCAGAAAGTAAATCAGTCTAGCTTTCCAAGAGAAACATTGGCATGGGGGGTCACAGGTGTGTGGAGCTGATCCAAGAGTGGTGCAGACTTCTTGAAAAGAAGCGCTTCACCTGAGATAACAGATGGGAGAAAAATGAATTCTTTAACAGAGACAAAGGCAGTATGTTTAAAAAAAAAACTGAAACCCCCCCAGTGAGAAACTGTTTTCAAGCCATGTAAGGCAGGGATCAGCCTTTTATTTCTCTATGGGATATTTTTGTTTTGTCTTTGGCCTTAAAAGGCTGATTTAGAAAGTTGCATGAGCTACGGGATGATCTGAAGTACATCATAAAGATTAGCGACATAGTAATTCTCACAATGGAAGAATGGACAGTAAAGGTGATGCAGTTGGCAAAGATGGCAACACCAACTGTAATTAAAGAGAAGAACCTCTGTGATTTTTTTTTTTCTATTTGGAAACCACTTCTGGACAGTTTGCTCAAAACTGAAAACTGAAACTTTGATTTTAGGTTTTGAGGATTAGAATAGTTTTGTTGTTACTGAGATGCTTGAAAGGTTTAGAAATATAAAACAAAACCTTGAGATTGTAACTTTTGTGTATGTAAAAAGTTCTAAAAAGTTGTGCTGTAAAAAGTTGTAAAACACTACTCTTTTTCTTTTTTTGCTTTCTTTTTCCTTCCTTCTTTCTTTTTTTCTTTCTTCATCCCTCTTCCTCCTTTTTTTAACCTTTCTAACTTTTGTTTCTTTTTGTATTATTACCTTATAAAAACTTTACTAAAAGACTCTGAAATAAAAAGATATTCCATAAGACAAATTGTTGGACTTTTTTCATTTATGA
Source organism: Laticauda colubrina (assembly GCA_015471245.1). Lineage (NCBI taxonomy): Eukaryota > Metazoa > Chordata > Lepidosauria > Squamata > Elapidae > Laticauda > Laticauda colubrina. The sequence goes on from BLBF01000032.1 coordinate 17,718,324, forward strand.
GAGTATTCAGGGATCTATTTTCATTGAAATAGGTTCTTTTATGCCCCTTTTTGGGGAGCAGCTCTTTAAAAAAAAATCCCTCAAAATCATGCTGAATTTTTATTGATGAATTTCAGTGACATGATCTTGGCAAGCTAGGAAAATGTAACCAGGAAGCTGTATGTGGCCTGCAACCCATATACCGCCCCTCTTTGGACAATGCAGAACAAGATGGAAAAGTAATTTTCATTTTATAAAATAAGCTATTAACCCAGATCTATTTTGAAGCTGCCTGTAAAACAGCCCCCTTGGGGTGTGTTAAAAACGTGTGGTTATTCGTGGGGATTAAAGATATCACAGATCAGTAGAAAGGCTTCTTCAGAATGGAAATTATTGGACTTTTATTGAACTTCCCTGCTGTTTGAAGACAAAAAGCTTCTGAGCTCCTTATTTCTGCCTTGTAATTCCAGTACAGGAAAACCAAACAAAGGGAGTTTTGGGGCAGGGAGGAGTGTCACAAAGATTTCCTTCCTTGGTGCATAGAAGAAACACCATCTCTTTTAAGTTGTTTGCAGGACCTGTGATCTCCCTCCCCTTTCTTGTCTCTTTCAGTCCCTCTCTTTTATACTTGCTACTCACCAAGAGCAACAATCATTAAAGCAGCGGGAACCCCGAAAGCCAAAGCGTAGCAGTCCCCTCCGAAGCATTGCACGCCCCCTAAGAAAATGAGAAACAAGTTATTCTTTTGACAAGTTAAGATTGTTCCATCCTCTCCCTCCACTGCTATATTGTAGAAAGAGGAAGGGTCTGGGGATCAGAATGCATTCTATTATCAATTCACCCCTATGCAACTGGAACTGATTTCAGCTTTGACCACACAAAGTGGCATCCTAAATTTAACTTCTTTGACTTTTATGGTACCTGTTGTAAATATTAGAGATTTAAAGATGCTGGCTGTTGAGCCTGCAACTGAAGGAATTTCAAAATACCATTGCAGCATCTATTGAATGATGATGATGATGATGATGATGATGATGATTCTTTATGAACTGTGCACAGATTTCTCTAGCACTTAGCAATTCCACTTGGACTTATATACTGCTTCATGGTGCTTTACAACCCTCTCTAAGCAGTTTACAGAATCAGCATATTTCCCCCAACAGTCTGGGGGTTTACTGACCTCAGAAGGATGGAAGACTGAGTCAGAATTGAACTCCTGGAAGTGAGCAGAGTTAGCCTGCAAATATTGCATTCTAACCATGCCAACATGGCTTTTGCCATGTTCTTAGCAAACTGGCTTCTTGCATTATAGGAGGCCCTGACAAAACATGTAATTAAGTAAAATCTGAGAACAGAAAAGAATTGCTCAGATTAAGGAGCCAGACCAGGATTAAGAGAATTGGAATGCTAATTCTTTGGTCACCTGACAACAGGTTACAGATCCACTCTGATTAGTTATAGTGATAAGATTGGACTAGGGAGAATAAATGTTTTCTCTTTGACACCTACTCTATCTTCATCTTCATCTTCCTGCCAGTGGATCTCCATTTTGAAAATCCTGATATTTCATATCAAGCAAGACTAAGACCCATTAACTTTTGAGAAATACAGTCCAATTCACAAGAAAGGGAAAGGAGTCTAGAAACTAAATTATGCTGCTGGAAAATGACACCCAAATTTGAGCCAACTGCTTGATCTGAAAGCGACACAATTTTGTTTGTGGGAAGGCTTACCTAACAGCAACACCGGGTGCATGGATATACTTTACTAAAAGGATTTCTGAAGTGGAATAGGGGAAAGAACATCTAATTAGGCTTTGAAGTTAGAGCCTCTTTTGCAAGCTGCAACAGAGAAAATGGACTGAAATAATCCCACATGCTGGTGTTTGCTTCTGCAGTATGGTACAATATATACATGTGCGTGCACACACCCAGGCCAAATTGAGACATATTCTTCACAAAGCTTGGATTTTACCACCCCTGTTAAAAATTCTGCACAACAGAAAATAGTAGAAATGAAAACAAAATCCTGACGCAGCTGCACAACCAACCAGGTAGAATATTGCTAATAAAATATTGATCACAATTACTGAGTCGCTTCTCTGTCTGAAGTTCACTTTTATGCCTGATATGAGTTTATTTATTTTTCTTTCCAGAAGATGAGCCAAAAATTTTTACAGTCAAAGCAGGAAGTGTTCTGCTCTACAAACAGATTACTTCTGATCTACAGCAGGAGATATTTGAAGCTGCTCTGTACTGTGACCTGAAAGGTCACATAAAACTGCCAAATTTCTGAGAAAATCAGGGTCATTTTGTTTTTGTTTTGCTTTTTCTTTTAAAAAGACTTTTAAAAATCCTATGTCTTAATTCCACTTCAAAATATGCTACTGTTTTCATTTTGCCTGACAATGATCAATGTAGATGTAAGAAGCCTGTCTTTTTCTCCCCTCATAATGTGTGGAGCAAAAGCCAATCCATATTAGCCCAACTGAATGCCTCTATTGTATACTAGAACAAACACAGAATATTAGCAGGTCTTCGAATTCCATCCTGCTGTTAAAGAGGTTCACAGGGAAAATAATAATAAAAATATTTATACACATGTTGAACTGCCCTATGAAATAGGAAGGAAAGCTCTAGTCTGCCTTTATTCTTGGGATTTTAAAGCGTGGTCCATATGCTGCCACTATGTTCATCTGGAGTTGGTCATTGCTTAGGGGACAGCCTGAGAACAACTGTGTTGTTTTCCTAAGATTGATGAAAGTGGAAGAAGACAAATATAACAATCAAAATACCAAGGGGCCAGTGGCAATCTTTTCCTTTTAAAATAACAGAAGTAGTATGTGGATGTCATATTCTTGAATATATTCCAAGATTACAATGTTCTAAAGAAAATTATAACAATTGCTGTTCTTCTGAAACAGTGGGGGATAATCGCAATAAGTCTACTGAAGCTATTCCAAAGGAGCATTTAATCTCTTTACTCATAAGAGAAATTGGAAGAAGTTAGAAGCAGATGGGCATCGTGGGGATGCATCTAATTATTATGAGCTCAAACATTTATGAACACATCTGTGGCATTTGAGTTGAACTTGTTTCCCAAGGGTGTATTTTAAATTCCATTACCCCTGGTCATTGTAAACTAACACTGACCTCTTAGCACAGGAGTAAGAAAAGTGGAGATCAAGCTTCCTGCATTAATGGCAAGATAGAAAACAGAGAAGAACTTGTTCCTTTCATGAACCTAAAACAAGACAGAAATCACATTAGTCCAATATCTTTTAAGCACATCTTAAAAGATAAGCATGGCTTTCATAAAAAAGGATTCCAACAGTCCGACTGAATTATGGTAATCATATGAAATACTGACATAACATCTTAAAAATTGATATAAATTGAAAAAAAAAATTAACAAGAGATTACATTTTTAAAAGCTGAGTTAAAATAGAGGCATGGGTACATATGTATGTAAGTATGTATATGTCTGTATGTATATGAATATGTATATATAGATATACATGATATATGCACAAATACACACACACACACAGAAGTAACTAGGAACAATGTTGCATGGTGAATGTATTTGCAAGGAGTAGCAGCCACTCATTCAATGCATGCTTTTTAATTGAATCAGTCTAACCAGTCAGTCCTTGAGAACTCATTATATGTTCATAAATATGGTAAGAAGGAAAAAAAATCAACTGTTGCTGGGAAATTATAATTGGTAAGATATTACCAACCACAGCTGTAATCTCTTGAATAGTAGTCTAGCTAATTTGAATCAATAACAACTCATTCATAAATCTATTGACATGCAATTGTTAGTTCATTTATTTCAGTGGAATTTATAAAAACAAACACTGTTTTTGCCAGATGAATTCAAGGGATTAATTTGTTTTTAATTATGCTATCAGAAGCAGGAAGAAACATTGCTAATGTGTTAATTAACAGTTGGGGTCTGCAACATCAAAAATATTGCAGCATATCTGTCCTTTTGGGTACAGTTGTATTTTATCCTATTTCTATTATATTTTATTATATTCCTGTGTGCAATTGCAATGTGCAATATTATTTCAATTTATTATTTTATTTTATTCAATGTATATGTGTTTGAGCTGGTTAGTCAGTAGACTGACTGGTAATGTTCGCTTTTAAAATATCAAATGTTATACCCTCTCAGTTCTAATTTTATTTTCATTTTTGTATCCTCTTTATGGCATTTTTGCACAATTGCTGGCATCACACACAAACCTTCCGGCATTTTTGTACCCCCATCAATACTGCTGTCTTTCAATGTTCAGTCTTTTGCATGAACTGACAATGTCCCCAACTAGCTGATTAAGGGGCGTGTACAAAAATCATCTGTCAATCAGTTCTCTGCCCTCCAGCTTTATCATTATTTCATTGCAGATGTTTTCATGCAGAAGAAAGGAAAAAACATCACTGAGAGTGGAAGCTGCGAAGCCACACATTTCCAAAAGTGAACAAGAAAGAGAAAATCTGCAGAGTGAGAAAGCTGGATTTTTTAAAATAAGATATCTGTCTTGGGTCATGGGACCAGGATAGAGGAGCAAGGCAGGTTTAGAATGGAATTGTTTGCAGTATTCCAAGCCACTGCCCAATTCCTTTCCTATAAGATGTATTTTCTCCACCCCCACCCACCCCCAGAATATTTTTCTCTTCATCTGTCTATGAAGATTCTCAGTCATCCATGTAATTGTTGCCTCAAAGGTGCTTTTTTGTTGTTCAAAAGACAACTGGAGTCTTTTTCCCTTGAGGAAGAAGAAGGAAATGCTTTGCTTCTCATCCAAGAAGCTTCAACAGTTCTGCTGGTGGGCAGGGATGGTGGAAGGAGTAGGTACTGACAATTGAGACTGGATGGTGGGGGGAATGGAAGGATTGTATTTCTTTGCAATCATCTGGTTGTTAGCACTCTTTATCTTTTTTCCCTCTTTTCCTTTTTCATCATTTTCATCATTTTCACTGCATCATTTTTAAATCGGATAGTCTTTTGCCAGCTTCACTCACCTTATCAAATTTGGTCCAATTCGATTTAATTTTAATCTTTTGATGGACACATAGATACCCCCACTCATTTAACCTTAAACTATCCATTACTGACCTCACCCCATTCCTAAGTGGTCTGTAAGGGCATGTGAACAATCGTGCCTACCGTCCCAGTCTTATTGTCCCCATTTATTCGTACCTATTTCTGTATTCTTACTCATGTTTATATTTGTACCTATTATCTTGTAAGTGATTGACAAATGAAATCAAATCAATATAAATAAATAAATATTCTGAGTACACACACAGACACACACATAGTCTGGCACACCATAATTCCTTGACTTCAACAGGGAAGGAAGAAAGATAAGGAGCTAGTAACATTCCACCCCACAAAAGACCCTTAGTAGTACGGTTTCAAAGAGGAAGGAAATGCTATAAACATTTCCCTTTAAATATTTGAATTGGAAACATTATAATTCCTTGAAGCTTGCTAATTTCATCTTCCTATGTGTGGTTGATGCTATTTTAGCTACATAAAGTTTTCCACTCAAAGGGGAGTTTGTTTTAAATGTGAAGGAATGTATGGACAGCAGCCCATTCATTAGTTTTTGTGTGTGTGTGGTCATCTTCAGGATGGAATATGTAAACTGTAAGATGAAAGTGCTTCAAATGAAAAAATGGGTTGCATTTGAACAAGTTGTGATGAAAAATGAATAAGATATTGATTTTGCACCAGTAGAATAAATGATGATGAAAATAGCCAGATTCTTATGTGGTATCTCAGCTTATAATATGGACTGAACAATTCAGCAGCACAGTTGAGGAAGGAAGTTCCAATGATTTTCTTAGTAAATTCAGAAGGAATCAGAAAGCAAGGCCAAATGGCTTTTTCTTATCCTTTCAGATGGAATATATTCCTTGTCTGTATGAAGATGAATAGAGCTGCCTAATTATTTAAATAGCATAAAGGAATGAAACACTCATTGTGGTTTATCACACTAGAAACCCATTGACATTGTAAAATGGCTTGAATTATATTAATGCACACTGTTTTCAAATACATAGAAAATATCTGATTACTAGGCAATGTGTAAGTGGATTGCTTTATATGCTCTGCTCATTTCTGAAAAGAAAATATGGTTTTCATACCACTCACATTTCCTGATGTCTTTGGAAATGGGGGAAAATTAAATAAATTGTTATGCTAACCCATGCATGCAAAAAATAGGAAATAACAGATTATTAAATGGAGACTTAAGAAAATCATTTATTAAATATTCTCATTACAGGTCAGTGACAATTTTGGGATAGGCATTCCTTCAGATGAAGGTGTACCAATAGGTAAATATATAATCCATAAACAGGATCATTAAATGTAGATACAATTAATCTTAATCATGAAACCATGAAAAATGAAATAAAAATTCCATGCCTATCAATTAACAGTGAGGAGGAAAAGCTTGTTTATACTCTGCCTTGAGAATGTGAGAGGATTATCAGAGTTAGTTTTCACACAGTCACTGAAAAACAAGGTGGCAAATCTGATTATTGCGAAAACGAGGTAGAAATGGAAACTGACCCTTTTGTGCAACAGAGGGCCCCAATAGGTTACATGTGGTAGGAAGAAGAAAGAGGTGCAAAAGAATTTGAAGACTGAGTACAGATCAAGGTAAAGAACAAAGGAATCAGCAGAATTTTTTGATTATGGCCCTTGTTGGAAAATGTGGTTGACTTGATCTCAGAAACTTACACCAAAAACCTTATATATTTGGATATAGTCCTGTCTGCTGGGTGAGATATGACAAGGATAACAATCCCATGAAAGCCACGTGCAACCAATACTGGCAACTTAAAATAAAAATGCAATTATTTAAAAACAACCATCTCTTTAGTATCTTTCTAACCATGTAAATAATCTTTGAAAATCAGCATCAGAATGGCATATGCAGTACAGAAGTCAGCTGGCTCATAGTAATGAAAGATGGCAAAAGAAACCTATGCTATTTGTACTCTGTGTTAGGGCAGAATTTTTTTAAAAATCATCCTAATGTTGCAAATCACAAATTGTTCTGCCATTAGGTTTATGTCCCTGATTCCCAGAAACTACTGAATCTTGCAGGTTGCTCCATGTACTATATGCAATATATATCTTTTAGTTCCTAAGCTTCTTTTTTATCTATAGTATTTCAGGGGAACTATTCCAGTAGAACTGATCAGCAAAACATTGAAGAAGTACCTACTTTCATGTGATATGAACTGACTTAATGATTTCTTTCTTACTCAAATTCTCTTCTCTTCCTGCTCCAACCTCTACCTAGACACAAGGAAATTAATCACCAGGTACGGTCTCTAGAATCCCTTTCTGTTTGTTCTCCTGGCAGGCTCCTTCATTGGATGATTTTAGAAAGAAACCAAACAGTTCTTGTTAAAGGGGTTTTGTTGCTACTTCTACATTTACTGAATAGCTTTTACAACTATTTTTACATTATGTTATTTACCGACTGCTTTCATTACAATCACTGTCTTCAGTGTCATACTTGGAGGATGACTGCTACAAAACTGGAACCAAAACGGGGTCATTAGGTAACAAGTGTAAGTTATTAGCTTGCACAGAGGAATGCTGGCATCGGCAAAAAGCAATTATTTCTTTCAGTTTCAGACCATCAAAATGTAGAGTAAGCATATTCAGCAGCTATGAATGCCATGACCATAAGCATGAGAGACTGGAGGGCAGGGGAAAAATGTTCTCCCTGTCCCTTGTTGGAAAATGTGGTTGACTTGATCTCAGAAACTTACACCAAAAAACTGTCATTAGAAACCAAGGCTAAATTGCCATATTTTACTGGTGCTCTCACTTGTTCATCTAAAATAACAACCAATACCTCTGCGGTTTGCAGAAGTATTATTAGCTATACAGCCTGTCTTTGTCCAAAAGAGATGGACCAGTTAGGAATGGAGATCCACAAAATTAAACTAATTTTCTTTTGGAAAAATAAAATAAGCTTGAGAACTAAGTGTGGTGTGATATTTTCTATTAAAAGCTCAATCCTATCCTCTGTCTCAAATATAGAAAGAAAGAAAAAACCCTGAGCTGTCAGAGGTACACAGTATACTTAGTGTATACTGAAACTTTAGCACCTAACTAAATATAGCAAGCATAATTTAGTTTTATTTGGTTTGGGGTTTACTAATTATATGTACATGAAGAAATAGACAAGTATAGGAAATGAAAATAAACTGATGTATTCTAAAAAGTGTTCGTCTCATTGTGATTCTCTAATGCTAGGAAGCAAATGCTATTGTTAATATTTTTTTCCAGAATATGGCTGGTTTTAACATTTTACCCACAGATCACCTATCCTTTAGGCCTTCCAGGTGCACTATGTCCAAAAAGGTACCACTGATAGTACCACATAGGTCAACCCCAAAGTCATTCTAAACACCTTATGAATATTCAGGCAGTGATTGCTTACATTCATACTCATGTCTGAGTGAACACTGTTTGCAGTTGTTATTTTTCAGCAGTTGCCCTGTGGTGTTTGAAACTAAGCTGACTGACAGCTATTCACAGGATTTAATACTTGCTTTCAGTTATCTCCTGAAGTTTTAATTATATACTTTGTTTGCTTACCTGTTTCTAAGGCTGATCCAAGGGATTATCAAATCCCTTGAGATTTTTAGAATGTAGTTTGCTTGAAGATGCTCGTGTTTGAGGTCCAGACAACATGAAGGAGCCCATAACTTCAAACTGCAACAATAACTACTGAACTTTTGAAAGAGTGACACTTGCTGCATTGTATTGTTGACTTGCTAGGCATCTCATTAGACTTCAAAATGAGTGGCGATATTAGAAATGTCCAGTATTCATTTCTAAGCATATGTAACTACACTGAAGTCACTTTCAGTTGCCCTAGTACCAACCTTCATATGTTTGAATTCTTTTTGACTATAAGAGTTGGGTTATAAATATCTAATATATCACTTGGGACAAAAATTGAGCATCCTAAACTTGATATCAGAAGAAATGTTCACTGATTATTATTTTTTTGGTAGTTATTTGCCTAACCGTATTTGGATTGAGGCTATATTGTGCCATGAAAAATAATCTTAATGCTGCACAAATAGTTATTTTTGTGCATCCAAGAATATAATGTGATATTATCATGGTTCAGTGAGTGGTTTGCATTTGATCATTTGCAGAGAACAGCGGAAGTCAGAGATTTATATTTAAATTATCCTATCCAGGCTGGAATGAACAGAAACAAATGCACAGAAGTTTCACATCACTCTCCATATTGAATAATTGGATGAATGGTGACTTGGCATATAAAGGTTTAAATTATCCCCAAATTCTCTGAAACAAGGAGAGTTAAAATTCCATGTGATGATTCCACTTATCTGCATAAAGGCCAGGTCAACAACTGAAGCTAATAATAACCAAATGTAACCCATATTAAACATTCTCCAATTTGGCATCCTTTGGATTTATTCAGTCTTAACCTTCGTCATCCCTAGGCAAGATGGGTAGGGATGGAAAGAGGAGTTTGGAAAAGATAGTTTTCTTGCTGTTATTCTATTGGTTTCAGTTTTCATTAATTTATCCCCACTTTTTTTCTGGTACCTTCTTGGCTGATTTCCATAAAATCTCAGAATCACTATAGGGATTGTGAGAATTGAAACATAATACATCTTGATAATACATCTAGCTAGAACAGCCAAGGCCAGATATTGGGTCATGGAGGATTGCTATAGATCACTATTCTTTCTTAACTAGGTTGCCTCTAGATGTCATGTAACTCTTAGAACTTTTTCCCAATGGTTGTGACTTTCAGATTGGTTTCTCTTTCTTGCAATCTATTTTAGAAGATTGGAGAAAGGTGAACTACCCATATGAAATGCATTCATTTTAATGCAACTTGTCTTAGGAACCAAGTCAGGGAAGGATGCTTTCCAATTCATTCTAATCTTACTTTATTTGTAGAAACTGGATGAGTGACAAAAATCCCCTCTTCTCTATGAAGAGCAGGGGTGGGATACTACTAGTTTGGACTGGTTCAGTAGAACTGGTTGTTATGATTCTCCATAGTTCAGACACCTGTACTCCCATCCCTGGACTCGGCTGACTGGCTTCCCCACTGGTGTGGCCCCATCATGGTGGCGGTGCTGGCTGGGGCCTACCTAGCTGCCCACCTATGCCACACGATGTTCTCCCAGCCCTCCCTTACCATGTGGCAGCTGCAGCACAGTGAGCTGTGGCAGCAGTGCTCCAACTGGTAGGGCGGCAGATCCGGCTGCCTCCTGTAAGCAGCGCTGTTGCCGCAGTGCCTCCGCCACCTCTGCCGCCTCCACCCGCTTCTTCCAGGGGCAAAATGAAAGGTGCTGCTGCAACAGCACTGCTTATGGGAGACAGCCAGGTCCCTGCCTTCCCAGTCGGAGCACTGCTGCCGCCACTGCCACCTGCTGCCTGCCACCTGCAGTGGTGCTTTGGGACAGCTTGTGGGATGCTCTATGGTCCTGCTGCCACAACATGCTATCTACGGAGGTGTTTTGGAAGGGCTTGGGGGTGCTCCACAGCCCCACCACTACCACCCACTGCTCATGGAGGTGCTTTGGGAGGGCTGGGGGGTTCTCTACAGCCCTGCTGCCTCCTGCCACCTGCCACCTGCTGCTGGCCGCCCACCACCTACTGCCCACAGAGATGCTTTGGGAGGGCTGGGGGAGTGTTCCACGGCCCTGCCATTGCCACCACTGTCACATGCTACCCCCCTGCTTTCTTCTTTTTCCCTTGACCCACTGCTGACTCCACCCACTGATCTCACCAGATCATTCAGTTTGTCCCAGACTCTCTCTCTCTCTCTGTGTGTGTGTGTGTGTGTGTGTGTGTGAGAGAGAGAGAGAGAGAGAGAGAGAGAGAGAGAGAGAGAAGAGAAGAGAAGAGAAGAAAAGAAAAGAAAAGAAAAGAAAAGAAAAGAAAAGAAAAGAAAAGAAAGAAAGAAAGAAAGAAAGAGCAAGAAAGAGCAAGAAAGAAAGAGGAAGGGAGAGAAGAAAAGAAAGAGAGAAAGAAAGAGGAAGAAAGAAAAAGGAAGGGAGACAAAAAAAGAAAGAGACAAAGAAAGGAAGAGGAAGAAAGGAAGAGAAAGAAAGAAAAAAGGGAGAAATAAATAAAAAGAAATAGAAAGGAAGGAGGAGAGAGACTGTATGGTGTGTGTGTGTGAAAAAGCAAGAAACAATAAAAGAAAGAAAGAGAGAGGGGGGAGAAAGAAAGAAAGAAAGAAAGAAAGAAAGAAAGAAAGAAAGAAAGAGAAATAGGAAGGAAGGGGGGGGGGAGAAAACTCTGTTTCTATTATTTTTAATTGTTCCATTATTTATCATATATTAATATTTTACACCTAAAGTGATTTTACTGCCCTTTTTTTGTCTAGGGCTACCACATATTCTTCAGGGTTTACAAACATTCAATGTCTATAGTCCAGACTCCAGAGCATAAATACACTTGTTTCTGCTCAGGCAGGGAAACAGAGGGTGCCAAACACTGAGTAGAGGTCCTGGGAAAGGTGTTAGAATAACAGAATACTACTTAGAAGGTACTTTAGGGAAAACCCTATACCATTTCAGAGAAATGGCTGCCCAGTCTTTTAAAAATTTCCAGTGATTGAGCACCCAGAACTTCTGGGGACAAGCAGTTCCATTGGTTAATTGTTCTCACAGTCAGGAAGTTTCTCCTTAGTCTTAGTTTGCTTCTCTCATTGTTCAGTTTCCATCCATTGCTTCTTGTTTGCTTTCTGGTGCTTTGAAAAATACATTGCCCACCCCCCCTCTTTCTGGCAGCCCCTTAAAAGCCTGTTGCCTATCACCCTCTTGGACAAAGCATGTGAGCCATTTCCTCCTTTCAGTGGTCCATGAAAGTACATCTAGAGTACGTAGATAATAAAGTCAAAAAAAGGTGAACATTTTTACAGAACTATAGATAAGTTGAGACTGGGTGACAAGGAATGGCTGGGAGGGGAGGAGCCAGGTGAGGCACCCCTTGATGTGAGTGACATTGAGCTGGTCACGCCCAGACAGTCACATGACTACCAAGCCACACCCAGCCAGCAAGCCACGCCCAGCCAGTCACATAACCACCAGGCCATACCTACAAATTAAACCATGCCCACAGAATCGGTTGTTAAGAAATTTGAATCCCACCCCGATGTAGAGCCTTCATATTTACCTAATGCACTTACATTTCTTGACCTGAAGAGAATTAGAATAAGACTGGTAGTACATTTTCTGACTAATAAGTTGAATTCATATTACTTTTTAATATTATAATTAGAAAAGGTACTACCACATTCTAATTTCTTAAAAAATAGAAATTCCTTCCAAATTATTTTTTTGCCAATATTAAAAAAGGTTAAACTTGGTGCATTTTAGTTAAGAATAGTTGGTTCATGCAGAGGCCATGTGATATTGATCTGCCAAAAAGGGAACTGTTTCTTCACTCAGAGGTTGTGAATTTGGTTGGGAACATTCAAAGGTCTACCAGGCTGCTTAAGCATTAGCTTTTAGCAATCAATTAGCAAACCACATAGTCCAAAAAGGTAATATTTAACCACTCAGAGAAAATCAGTGATTAATGTGATGGAGATTGGTGAAGCATTTGGAAAACAAGGGCTGTTGCTATTATAGTCACATCCAATAATGTATTAATGGATGATTACAAAATATAATTATTGTTCATAAATGTACTTATGAGAATGATTCAGCCCTCAGGTGCTGTTACTGTGCTGTAATTAATACAAGGTTCCCAATTTGTCTAATATGATTTCTTTTTAACACTTTCTTCTAAATTTTGTGTTCAGTGATACTAGTAACTAAACAGTGTCATATGGAGGATGGTCAGATCTACAGTATATTTGTATTACCACAGAAACTAGGATCAGAGAAATGGGTATATTTTTTGTTTAAATATAAGGAAAGGGTTCTTGAAGGCAAGAGGTGCACAACAGTGGAGTTTGTGGGTTGTTCACTTTTAAAAAGACACTAAAGAGTTCCTCTGAAGGATAATTATCTAGTTTTCTTGCACATCTTGAGAAGTTTGCACTAGATTAATTCCAGCATTTGATGTCTAGTGGTTAAAGGACTAAATTGCAAACCAGGAGACTGGGAATTATAGTCCTACCTTAGGTGTGAAACATGGCTGGGTGACTTTGGGCCAGTCACTCTCTCTCTCAGCCCAACTCACCTCACCAGATTGATGTTGTAGTGAAAATAGGAAGAGGAAGAAAATATTAGGTATGTCTTCTCTGCCTTGAGTTATATATAAAAATGATAAGGCAAGATAAAAATAAATTCTAGAACATCTGGCTTTTATTGATCTTCCATGCAACTTGTTCTAACAGGTATTTTGAATTTAATTTTAAGGTTATTTATGAGATGTAAGAGTAACTCAGCTGCTGTTTCTAACTGAGTTGCTCTTTAATTTCTTGAGATCTGAATTTTTCTGAGTTTGGAGTCTCCGTGGTTTTTTTTAATCCTATTATTGTATACTCCTTAAGATATTTTGGGCTTGAATGAAATGAAAACATGCATAGGCATACATATGTTGTATACATATACATATATACTCCTGGACATATATGTATAGATGTTTATGTGAGTATACTTGAGATGGGCGGCTATACAAATTATTTACAAGTTTCCATGTACAGGAAGGCACAGAAAAAGAGAAAGAAAGGGAAGGGACAGGCTATTGAGAATTCTTCTCCTATGTCTGCAGAAAAAACAATTACTACCAACCTGCTTTCCATTGAGGACCTGTATACTGCATGAGTTAAAAAGAGGGCTGTGAAAATACACCACTCAAAAAAATAAAGGGAACACAAGAATAAGACATCCTAGATCTGAATGAATGAAATATTCTTATTAAATACATTGTTCATTACATAGTTGAATGTGCTGACAACAAAATCACACAAAAATTATCAATGGAAATCAAATTTAGCAACCCATGGAGGTCTGGATTTGGAGTTACACTCAAAATTAAAGTGGAAAAAGACACTAGAGGCTGATCCAACTTTGACGTAATGTCCTTAAAACAAGTCAAAATAAGGCTCAGTAGTGTGTGTGTGGCCTCCATGTCCTGTATGATCTCCCTACAACACCTGGGCATGCTCCTGATGAGGTGGTGGATGTTCTCCTGAGGGATCTCCTCCCACACCAGGACTAAAGCATCCCCCAACCCCTGGACAGTCTGTGGTGCAACGTGGCATTGGTGGATGGAGCGAGACATGATGTCCCAGATGTGCTCAGTTGGATTCAGGTCTGGGGAACAGGAGGGCCAGTCCATAGCATCAATGCCTTCGTCTTACAGGAATTGCTGAAACACTCCAGCCACATGTCATGCATTAGGAGGAACCCAGGGCCAACTGCACCAGCATATGGTCTCACAAGGGGTCTGAGATCTCATCTCGGTACCTAATGGCAGTCAGGCTACCTCTGGCAAGCACATGGAGGGCTGTTCGCCCCCCCAAAGAAATGCCACCCCGCACCATTACTGACCCACTGCCAAACCGGTCATGCTGGAGGATGTTGCAGGCAGCAGAACATTCTCCATGGCGTCTACAGACCCTATCATGTCTGTCACATGTGCTCAGTGTGAACCTGCTTTCATCTGTGAAGAGCACTGGACATCAGTGGTGAATTTGCCAGTCTTGATGTACTCTGACAAATGCCAAATGTCCTGCACAGTGTTGGGCTACAAGCATAACCCCCACCTGTGGAGTTGGACCCTCATACCACCCTCATGGAGTCTGTTTCTGATTGTTTGAGCAGCCACATGCACATTTGTGGCCCTCTACAGGTCATTTTGCAGAGCTCTGGCAGTGCTCCTCCTGTTCCTCCTTGCACAAAGGTGGAGGTAGCAGTCCTGATGCTGGGTTGTTGCCCTCCTACGGCCTCCTCCACATCTCCTGATGTACTGGCCTGTCTCCTGGTAGCGCCTCCATGCTCTGGACACTACACTGACAGACGCAGCAAACCTTCTTGCCATAGCTCACATTGATGTGCCATCCTGGATGAGCTGCACTACCTGAGCCACTTGTGTGGGTTGTAGACTCTGTCTCATGCTACCACTAGAGTGACAACACCGCCAGCATTCAAAAGTGACCAAACCATCAGCCAGAAAGCATAGGAACTGAGAAGTGGTCTGTGGTCATCATCTGCAGAACCACTCCTTTATTGGGGATGTCTTGCTAACTGCCTCTGCTTTCCACCTGTTGTCTATTCCATTAGCACAACAGCATGTGAAATTGATTGTCAATCAGTGTTGCTACCTAAGTGGACAGTTTGATTTCACAGAAGTGTGATTGACTTGGAGTTACATTGTTTTGTTTAAGTGTTCCCTTTATTTTTTTGAGCAGTGTATTTACAGACCTCTCACATCCTGGACATAAACTGTTTCAACTCCTTCCCTCAAAATGATGCTATAAAACACTGCATACCAGAACAACTAGACACAAGGACAGTTTTTCCCTGAATGCCATCACTCTGCTAAACAAATAATTCCCTCAACACTGTCCAACTATTTACTAAGTCTGTATTACTATTACTCCTCCCATCCTTCCTTTCACCCATCTCCTCTCACTTACGACTGTATGACTGTAACCTTGTTGCTTGTATCCTAATGATTTTTGACTGTTTCCTAGTATGATTTGATTGCTTATTTGTACCCTATGACTATTATTATATCTTGATGAATGTATCTTTTCTTTTATGTACACTGAGAGCACATGCACCAAGACAAATTCCTTGTGTGTCCAATCAAACTTGGCCAATAAAGAATTCTATTCTATTCTATTCTATTCTATTCTATTCTATTCTATTCTATTCTATTCTATTCTATTCTATTCTAT
>BLBF01000032.1:17741330-17779592 GCA_015471245.1 Laticauda colubrina
TCGTTGGGATTGAAGGGTGCGGGCGGTGCGTTGTTTCCAGACATCTTAGTTGTCATCTGGACTTCTTATCACCACGTGCAGGTTTTTTTCTGTTCAGGACGATCCCACCCTCGTCGCCAGTGTTTTGTTCGGAAAACACACGAGGTAGACCGGGTTCCAACAACAAATACTTTATTCTTCAACTAGTTAGTAAATAGGAACGCTTGGCTGAAGCTGAGGCCAGCCTTTTATACAGGCTGGCTTGCCTGCTTGCAGCCAATGGCAGTTGTTTAGATTTGCCGCCTTTTAGCAGCTCTTTGGATTGGTTCCTAGTGAACTAATCCAATGTTTATTTTATTTGACCAATCAGGTTTGTAGATTTGGAGTCCCCCACTTTACATATAGAACACTCAGATAACAAAAAGGTCTGACAGAGCCACATAATGTTTGCAATAAGGTACATTTGAATGCACTGCTCATTAATACAAGTTAATTAATAATAACATTATCAAAACACAGCAGGCCCTTTCCTCATTACTTACACATGAGCAATCTGGTTTCCCACACTTGGTATTGCCCCAACTGATTTGATCACGTGCCCAATAACGTAAACAATGGAGAGATAAATGATTGTTCTGCAAAGGGAAGAGAAGAGAAAAGAAAAGTGGGTAAACATTATCAGCCAAAGACAGGTGCATTTATAATCAGAAAGCCAAAAAAGTATCTGTGGTTCCTGATAGGGAACAGACAAGCATTTTTCTACTGCTGGGATATCTACCAAAATTACAACCCTTCTTTCTCTGTTGCTCTCCTAAGTGTTGGGGAAAAGAGCTATTGCTGACCAGAAGGGTGAGGTAAAGCACTATGATATGGTTCCTCTTCAGATTGGCAGCTTTTCTTCCCTAATGATGGATTCCATATTCCTCTGAATTGTTCCTGACAATACAAATGGAATAGCCTATATAAAAAAGGGAAAGTCTATATGCATAGACAGCATGTTTCATTCTTACTTGTATTTTCCCAGCCAGGAGTCAGCAATGAAGGCACCAATGACTGGTGAGAAGTAACACAAACTTGAGAAAGCATGGTACACAGATGTGGAAGTTGTTTCATCCCAATGCAAGAAGTACAGAAAATACAAAGATAAGACAGCTGCAGGAAGAAACATAACAACAAGAAAAATACAGGATAATGGATATTACTCATATTTATTCAAATATTTTATATAGTTGACCTTCTTGTTGAAATGACTCTGGGAGGCTAACAATACATACAAACACAATGCAAGGTAAACATAAATGAATAACAGTATAAAAGGCCTACAATGGCAGCTAAGGACAATGCTCAATCAACAATAAAATAAAATCTCATTGGCTTTCAACAACTCCTTGACCTCTAAGCCAGAAACACATCTAAATATTTAGAGCTTTCTGAAAAGTTGGTAAGATCAGAGTCAATCTAGGCCATGTCACACTGCCCAACGGATGCAAAAAGGACACAACAGACGAGCAAAATGTTCCATCCGTTGTAATCCGCTCTCCAAAGGGGCAAAAATTTGCATAAGCAGAGCGGATAACACGGAAAGGAACAGACGTGGGGAGGACGCAAAGCGGATGTATAGAGGATGCAGAGCGGATGTATAGAGGATGCGTAGAGGATGCGTAGAGGATGCATAGAGGATGCGTAGAGGATGCAGAGCGGATGCGTAGAGGATGCAGAGTGGATGCAGAGCGGATGCAGAGCGGATGCGTAGAGGATGCGTAGAGGATGCAGAGCGGATGCATAGAGGATGCAGAGCGGATGCAGAGTGGATGCAGAGCGGATGAGCTGCATCCGCTTTCATCCTTTCTCCATCCGTGCTACTAACGCTGCGCATCCGTTCTGCTTCCTCCCTGCGTCCGTTTACCACTGGAATGGATTTTAGTTGTGCGGATGCACAGCGGATGCCTAGCGGATATAGCAGATGCATAATGGATGCAGAACGGATGTCCCCCGTATGCCTAGAGGATGCAGAATGGATGCATTGGATACATTTTCCGCTCAAAAGTTTTGGGCAGCTCAAAACTTTTGGAGCGGATGAAACGTCAATAAAACGGATGCTGGACGGATAGAGAGGAAGCAAAACGGAGGCAGTGAGTACATCGCGTTAACCAACGGATGGCAAGCTTTTTTGTCCATTTTACATCCTCTTTGCATCCGTTGGTGCAGTGTGACATGGGCTTAAAGGATAGGGGATTCCAAATTTCTGCCACAATGTGGCAGAAATGGTCTATTTTCTAGATCCTGCTAGATGACTTTCTTTGTCTGGAACTCAAAGCAAACCTCTCCAATTTAGTAGAACAAACAAAACCTGTCCCTATGATATGAAAGGCATGATAGGTGACAACTAGCATCTTGATTTGCACTTGAAACCACCCTGGAAGTCAGTACATCTCATGGAACAGAGATGCAACAGAGGCATCCTGAGGTGCATCCATAATTTCTGATGCCAATGCAGTTTGGACCAGTTGTAACTTCTGCATGTTCTTCAAGGACAGCCCCCATATAGACCACGTTGTAGTAATCTTCTTGAGAGGCAATTCAGCTATGGGTGACCATAAGCAGTACATTTTGGTCCAAAAAAGGGTACAACTGCACATTAGACAAAGTTGTACAAAAGCATTCTTGACCATGACTACCACTTGTTCCTCAAACAGGTGCTGCAAATCTGGGAAGAATCCCCTGCAATCTTAAGTCTGGAGAACTCCACCACCTATCTAGTCAACTTCAAGGAGTTCAGGCAGGGATATTACAATTTAACAAGGAAACTGGTAGAATAGTGAGAGTCCCAACTTTATTAGTGTTCCTGAGAGCCCAACTTTATTAGCAAGGTCTCACATCCGGTTTTATGTGAAGCAGTGCTTCTGAATGTCATCAGAGTATCCTGGATGACCATAGCTTCCCCACCATCTTTGCCCTGGGCTCTTAACTGATACTACACATAAAACACAAGTAGGCATATTTCTGAGAGTGGATTTCTCCCTTCTATGTCCATCCAGGCCTCCATGTGTGTGATAGTATGTGTGATAGTATTTAGGTCCAGTTTATAATACTGTAGTAGGTTGTTGGTAGAATTGTGTCAACCCTTTCAGGTACACCACATCAGCAAATAGATTCTACAAGAAACAGTACAACTCTATCAATATAGTAGTAGAATCTCAAAAATCTGACAACACTGTTCCTCCATTTGTCAAAAAGAGTTAAATCAGACTCCATTCAATTTTGTTTCTGACATTTTCTTTCTTTTCTGCACTGAAATCATGTTTTGCTAACTGCCACAGTTTTTCTCCAGGGTTATGTCTATGATTCTCTATCTATTGCCACTCGATAATAGCTCTGTGCCTTTAACAGTCACAGAAGGAACAAAGTTTATCAGTGGCAGAAAAATAGAGTGATGAACAATGTGGACTTTCTGAAAGTTGACCACCATCCCAGAGATAAAATCATAGGGGCTGCCACAGGAGAAAAGTTGGAGAAATTAGTTATTAAGGCAGCTTTCTCTGTCCAGGCATCCTTCCAGATGTGTGATGGGTCAGCCGGTTTGGACTCTCTGGACAAACACTAGATGAGCGCAAACAGATATAGAAAATTCTGATGCCTTTTAACCATCTGGTAGCCACCTGCATTTTTGGAGTCTAGATCTAGTAGTACTAGATAAGTTATTTTCATGCCCAGAATTCTGAACAATAATCTGATGGCTGAAGACTTCTGGGAACTGAATATCCAACATCTGGAAAAGGTTATAGTTGAGAAAGTCTGGCTAGGCCAACAGTTTCTTCCTCAGACTTCAGTTCTGTTCCCATTTTCTGCAGAACATTCTTTAAAACAACCTTTATTTTGTGCCAACATTTTATATTTATGATATTTCTGTTTATCACATTAGCATTTACATTTAGCATAGACCATTCATTTTTATAAATCTGATTGAGATCTTGGGTGAGACATCAAGCAAAACACTTCCCCCCCAATTCCAGCCATGAGTTTCTCCCTGTCTTTCTTCCATCTAA
This sequence comes from Laticauda colubrina, assembly GCA_015471245.1. Taxonomy (NCBI): domain Eukaryota; kingdom Metazoa; phylum Chordata; class Lepidosauria; order Squamata; family Elapidae; genus Laticauda; species Laticauda colubrina. The sequence continues at coordinate 17,745,356 of BLBF01000032.1, forward strand.
ATAAATGGGGAAAGCATCTGAGTTTTCCTGAACAAAGGCTTTACAAAAACCTACCTTTCATTCCATAGTAGGAGAAGCGCTCACAAAATTCATTCACTACAATGAAGGCGATGCTGAGAGGATAATGAGTGCCACATACTCCCTAAAGAAGCAAATCAGAAAGAGGTTGGGTTATATACTATATACATATCATTTCATCATTTGCACAGTTGATACAATGGTGCACACAGAAACCAGGTTTTGAACCAAAACATCTATTTGTACAACAAAATGAAAAAGACAAGTATGTCTGTGAAAAAAAAAGTTCAAGAAAACACTTAAACTATCAGTAAACTCATGCTTCAAAGAGTGATGTTCAACACATTAAGTCAATGTAAATTAGAATTTAAGAAGCTTGAAAATATTATATGTTACATCCGGAAAGAAGCGCGTGAGACCGGGTTCCAAACAACAACTCTTTATTTCAAACCACTAGGTAAAAAAACAGAACATAGCCCAAGCCACGGCAGCCCTTTATAACGGCTAGCCTGCCAGCTTGTGGCCAATGACAGTTATTTAATTCTTCCCTCCATTTAGCGGCTTCCCAGATTGGTTCCTAGTGAACCAATCCGTATGTGGCCTTTTCGGCCAATCAGAATTGGCCAAATACTTGGAACCTACCAAGTTCCATACAGAACACCCCTCCTCCTTTAGTTCAGTCCAATGTGGGTGACGTAGTCGCGCAGGTAGGTGCGGCTTTCTCTAGTCCTAGTTGACCTGTGCTCAATCTCGGCGTGGTCTTCGAGCAGTTCGGAAGGGACCACTGCTTCTCTTGACCTTCTCCATGGAACCTCCTGGAAGGGTGAGTCAGCCATGCCGCTCCCGCCTGAGTCTCTTGGGCCGGTTGAGATGGCTCCTACGCTCCCTCCTGGTTTGACCGGGTTGATTGAGCTGGCCTGGCTCCCACCTTCCAGGAAGGCCTCACTTCGCTCTCCTGCTCCTGGACTTCTTTCTTGGGGTTCATCTAACCGTGAGTGCTCTTTTTGTTCGGTTAGATTGTCATTTTGCAGAGTTTGTTGTCTTGTTATGGGAGGTTCGTCTCTCCCTTTTTATTTATTTGTACTTCCCCCCCCCTTGGTTGTTTTTTTGTCGGAATTTATTATTTTCGGTTCTTCAGCAGTTTTTCTTTCGAGGTTGCAAGAGTGAAGCTGGTCTATGTGCCGCTTCCATTCCCTCCCATCGTCTAGCATTAGTCGGAAGGACCGGAAGCCTGTGACTTGTGTGATGGTGGCTGGAAGCCCCGTTAAGGTTCTTGGCATAGACTAGGTCACCGATTTCAAAGGTATGGTATTTGCTGGAGGAGTCAGGGGGCTTGTCCCATGTGTAGGTGGGGTGTAACCTGTCCAGGTAGGACCGTAGTTTCTTACCCATTAACAGTTCAGCCGGGCTTTTATTTGTAGTACTACTAGGGGTAATATGTTGCAAGGTTAGGAGTCGGTTGAATTTATCCTGCACATCCCCCTTGTCCATTCTCTCTAGGCCCTCCTTAGTATTCCGAACCATACGTTCGACCCTGCCATTTGCAGCTGGATGAGTTGGTGTGGTTAAAGCGTGATGGATACCCTAGGCAGCCAGGTATTGTTCGAATTGCAAGGTGGTAAACTAAGGCCGTTGTCCAAAACCAGGACATCTGGTAGCCCATGCATCACAAACAGTTTGTTGAGCTGTTTCATGACAGTCTTGGTGGTTGTGGAGGCCATGAGGAGGACTTCCAACCAGTTCAAATATGCATCGACTACAATCAAAAAGGTGTTCCCCTTTGTTGGCCCAGCGAAGTGAATGTGCACCCTAGAATATGGACCCCTGGGAGTTTTCCAGTCCTGAATTGGTGCCTGTGGGGGGGTAAGCCTCGCTTTCTGACAGGTGTGGCATGTTGCAACCCGGCATTCAATGTCTTTGTCCAGCCTTGGCCACCAGACATAACTCCTGGCCAGGGCTTTCATCTTAACTATGCCCGGGTGACCCTCATGCAACATGCCTAGGACAGTTTCTTGTAGGCTGCTTGGGATTACCACCCTGTCACCCCATAAGATGCAACCCTTTTCAATAGAGAGCTCGGTCTGTCTGGTACAGAAAGGTTTAAAAGTCTCAGGTTTTTTATTTTCTTCCAGCCAGCCTTTACCTACCCAGTTCAGTAAGCGCACTGTCAAAGGGTCTTTGGCTGTGGCTCTCGCAATATTGGCTGCAGTCAGCGGTAGCTCCAGGCAGGTCTCAAGTTGAAATGTGGAGGTAGTTGGAGCAGGGTCGTCTTCTGTGACGGGCAACAGGGAACAGCTCAGGGCGTCAGTGTGCAAGATGGCTTTCCCAGGTCTGTGGAGTAGCGTGTAGGAATAGGCAGCAAGGAATTCAGACCACCTCATCATTCTAGGAGACAGAATGTTCGGGATTGGCTTGTTTTCTGCTAGGATTCCAAGAAGAGGCTTGTGGTCAGTTATGATAGAAAATGATCTGCCGTAAAGGAACTCATGGAATCATTTGACCCCGGCGACGATTGCTAGGGCTTCGCAATCAAGTTGGCTGTAATTGCGTTCTGCCTTGGAGAGTGTCTTTGAGTAAAAGGTGACCGGTGCCTCTCTGCAGTCTGGAAACTGGTGACTCAGGATGGTGCCGACCCCAAGTGAAAGGGGTGGTGAAGTATCGCAGGTGTTGCTAAACTGGATAAGAACGGTGCCTGACATTAATAGGTCCTTAATACCTTGGAAGGCTTTCTGTTCCCGGTGGCCCCATGTCCAAGCAATTTTTTAATCTAACAGTCGATATAGGGGTTCTGCTATTGTCGCCTTATGGGGTAGGAACATGTTGTAAAAATTTATGAGGCCGAGGAATACCTGGAGATCGGTTTTGTTTTTTGGTCTGGGAGCATCTTTGATAGCCTTCACGTTCTTTTCAGTTGGGTGAATGCCTTGCTCATCAATTAAATAGCCCAAAAATTTGACCCGGTTAGTGGCCAGTTCACATTTTTCCTTCTTAACTTTTAAGCCTGATTTTCTAAAGCGAGTTAAGACCTCTCTTAACCTGGTTTCTAGCTGGTTGACATTTTTTGCTGAGACCAGTACATCGTCGAAGTATGGGACGACACCTTTGATTCCATTTCGTTGGCGTTCCATGCGGTTTTGGAAAACGCCTGGAGCAACGCTAACACCGAATTGGAGGTGGTTATATTTGAATGCCCCTCTATGCGTTACTATCATTTGTGCCTCTGCTGTTATTGGATCAACGGGTAGCTGCTGATAAGCTTGTGCTAGGTCGAGTTTTGCGAATATTTTTCCTCCCCCTAGTAAGTGCAATAAATGTTGCACTACTGGCACTAGGTATGTGCTTTGTTGGAGCGCGTGGTTCAGGGTTGCCTTATAGTCCCCAAAGATGTGCACTGACCCATCTGGCTTAATCAGTGTGACAATAGGGGTTTCCCATTTGGTGTGGTCGATTGGTTCTAAAACCCCTTGCGCTATCAACTTATTCAGCTGTTCATCAATTTTTGGTTTAAGCGTGTTTCTTCTCTGTCACCGGTTCTTTTATTGTGGTTCCATCAGTTGCCGGCTTGTCTGTCAATGAAGTGTTTTCCTGAATTGGCCCAGCGAAGTCAATATGTAATCTAGACCATGGACCCTGGGGAGTTTCCCAGTCTCTTATTGGTGCCTATGGTAGGGTAGGCCTTGATTTTTGACAGTCATGGCATGTTACAACCCAGCATTCAATGTCTTTCTCCAGCCCTGGCCATCAGATGTAACTCCTGCCCAGGGTTTTCATTTTGAAAATGCCCAGGTGTCCCGAACGTCATCCTGGAGACTGCTCGGAATCACCACCCTGTCACCCCATAAAATGCACCCCATTTCTATAGACAGTTTGGTCTGTCTGGAACGAAATGGTTTTAAAGTCTCAGTTTTGTTCTCCTCCAGCCAGCCTTTACCTACCCAGTTCAATATGCGTGCTGTCAAAGAGTCTTTGGCTGTGGCTCTCACGACGTCGGCTGCAGTCAGCGGTAGCTCTAGGCAGGTCTCAAGCTGAAATGTGGAGGTGTTGGAGCAGGGTCGTCTTCTGTGATGGGCAGTGGGGAACGGCTCAGGGCATCGGCGTGTGTGATGGCTTTGCCGAGTTGGTGCAACAGCGTGTAGGAGTAGGCAGCGAGGAATTCAGACCACCTCGTCATTCTAGGTGACAGAATGTTCGGGGTTGGCTTGTTGCCTGCTAGGATTCCAAGAAGGGGCTTGTGATTGGTTATTATAGAAAAAGTTCTACCGTAAAGGTTCTCATGGAATTTTTTGACTCCAGTGATGATTGCGAGGGCTCCTCTATCGAGTTGACTGTAATTGCGTTCCGACTTGGAGAGCGTCTTGGAGTAAAAGGCGACCGGTGCCTCTCTTCCATCTGGTAACTGCTGCCTCAGGATGGCGCCGACCCCAAAAGGCGAGGCATCACAGGTGACTGTCAAAGGCAGGGTATTGCTAAACTGGATGAGAACGGTGTATGATGTTAACAGGTCCTTAATACCTTGGAAGACTTTCTGTTCCCGGTGGCCCCATGTCCAAGTGGTTTTTTTATCTAGTAATCGATGTAGGGGTTCTGCTATTGTTGCCTTATGGGGCAGGAACATGTTGTAAAAATTTATGAGGCCTAGGAACGCTTGAAGGTCGGTTTTGTTCCTGGGCCTGGGAGCGTCTTTGATAGCCTTCACTTTTTTGGGGGTGGGATGAATGCCTTGTTCATCGATTAAATAGCCCAAAAACTCGACCGGGTTGGTGGTTTTTTCACATTTCTTTCATTTTAAATTTGAGGCTTGCTTTTCTAAATCTTGTTAAGACTTCTCTAAATCTGTTCTCGAGCGGGTTGTCATTTTTTGCTGAGATCAGTACATTATCGAAGTAGGGGATGACACCTTTGATTCTGTTTAGCAGGCGTTCCATGAGGCTTTGGAACACGCCTGGGACAACGTTAACACCGAATTGGAGGCAGTTACACTTGAATGCCCCTCTATGTGTTACAATAGTCTGCGCCTCTGCCGTAATGGGATCAATGGGTAGTTGTTGATAGGCCTGTGCGAGGTCGAGCTTCGTCAAAATTTTTCCTCCCCTTAGCGAGTGCAGTAAATGTTGCACTACCGGCACTGGGTATGTACTTTGTTGGAGCACATGCTTCAGGGTTGCCTTATAGTCTCCGCAGATGTGCACTGACCCATCTGGCTTCACCGGTGTGATGATAGGGGTTTCCCACCTGGCATGGTCAATTGGCTCTAAAACCCCTTGAGCTATTAATTTATTCAGTTGCTCATTATTTTTTGGTTTTAACGCAAATGGGACGCGTCTGGCCTTTAAACGGATGGGGGCTATTTTTGGGTCTAGGCTAAATGAAATCAGGGTCCCCTCTTACTTGCCTAGAGTCCCGTTGAAAACATCCTGGAATTCTTGGAGCAGGGTCTCCTCCCAGTTGGTTGTAGCGATGAGGTTGATCCTGGTCATCCCGATTCCCAGGGGCGCGAACCATTCGATCCCTACCAGGCTAGGGCTGTCGCGGTCGACGATAGTCAGAGGCGAGATTTCGGTGTGGTTTTTAAATTTGACTAGAAAATGTCCAAGGCCTACTACTGGAATTCGATTTCCCTGATAGTCTTTTAGCACTAGTCTTTGTTTCTGTAGTTCTCCCTGTTTAATGTTCAGTATCAGGCACCAGATGGTATTCCAGGATACCATAGATAGGAACGACCCTGAGTCGACTTCCATCTCGCAGGGTCTCCCCCAATGCTCACCTCTATCCGAATCTTCTTTCCATTCTCCGCCCTGGCATTGCCGATGGTGACTGATGCTTTTCTTCCCTGTCACCAGTTCTCTTGTTACGGTTCCATCTACTGCCGGCTTGTCTTTCTTCAAGTCTGGGGCGGGGGTGCTGCCACGTCTTTTTGGACTATAGCTCTTTTTGTTGCGGCAGACCCTTTCGAGTGCCCCCTCTTATTACAAGCCTGGCATATTGCATCAAGGGACCTGCATTCAGCTCGCGGGTGATTTCCTCCGCAGCCCGCACAATGAAATTCCCACCGATTCTTCCTGTTTTCACGGCATTTTCTATCTGAATAGAGTCTGTGGACATCTTCGTCTGTTGTAACTATGTATCATTTATGTGTTTGCAATTGTATATCAATGCAACTATGGATCATTCAGACATTTCAACATTGTATCATTTCACGTGTAATCATTAAGCTTCTGTCTTCTCAGTGACCTTTTACAGGGCACGTACAGAGACAAGGAGTCAAACATTTGCAGAAATGGTTTATTCACTTGGGACTACATTGTCTGGCATGCAGCTTTGTGAAGAAGTAATATCCTGATCAAATATAATTCCTGCCATCCTGTCTGTCCTGATATCCTGCTGTTTTTTGAGTCATTGTTAAATTTGTATATTCCGTCTGACCTAGGCTTAACCTAGGTTCTGAATAAACAATCACCCCCTTTTGAATGAGCATAATAAAAGAGCTTGTACCCAGCCATTCTGGGCGCACTCATCTCGAGGAACTTTGTCTCCTGTCGTTTCTCTCTCCTTCGCTCCCTGTCATGAGACGCCCATCTGATGCGGGATAGCAGATACCGCATTCGTCGTCTTCGATGTCACTCTGGGTTTCAACGTCCTCATGGTGGGTTGTTGCTGTGGGCTGTTTCTTTCCTCCCTCTGCCTTCTTCTCCCTGGTATGGGTCGGCAGGTCTGGAACTGCGTTCATTTGCCACATGCTGACTTTTTCGCTGCTTCGATGGCGGTTGCCTCAGCAATGGGCTCAGCCACAGTTATGTTCGGCCTATTGAGTAGTTTGCTCTGAAGGGTAGAGTCTTTCAGGCCGAGGACTATGCGGTCTCTCATAGCCTCGTCCATGTTTTGAAACTCACATGCCCCTCCGATGTGTCTCAAGGCCGCCACAAAGTCTGCTATGGTTTCATCCTCCTTCTGGTCCCTTTTGTAAAATTCATGTCGTTTAAGGAGATTTGAGACCACCAGTGCGTAGTGTGTTCGGAGCATTCGGTTCAGTTCAGACCAGGTCATCTGCTTGACATCTCTGGGTTTTGCCAGCGCCTTCGCCATTTTGAATACGGCCAGTCTGCAGTGTGTAAAGCCCCTGTCCCACTGCAACAACGGATGCAAAGAGGATGTAAAATGTTTTAAAAAAGCTTGCCATCCATTGGAAAACACAATGCATCCATTGTGTACTCACTGCATACGTGTTTCATATGCTCTATCCCTTGAGCATTTCATCCGCGTAAGAGGTTTTGAGCTGCACAAAACTTTTTCAGCTGATGAATTTTCTGCCACGTACGATGTACATCCGCGACATATATGGGCAACAAACGTTCTATGTCGTTAGCATCCATTAAACGTCCATTGTATCCTCTCTGCTTCCTCTGGCCATCCCCTCAACTCACATCCGCTGCAGCTGAAAATGGAAAAAGGGAGGAAACGAAAGGTACACGGAACGTCCACACACCATTAGTAGCACGGAAATAGAAAGGATGTAGCATATGCATCTCATATATAAAGCATTAAAATGGACAAAATGTTTTTATTTGGGATGTATCTTGGATATTTAGGATGTCTGCAGTATGTCTAGAGTATGTAGAAGGACACCTCGTGGACTACTGATATTTCCTATAAAAAGGGGGAGGAAATCATCTGGATCTCAGTATGAGTCCAGCAGCCGTGGTGTACAGACCTCTTCACCCTTGGTCTTGGTCTTCCACATCATCCATTGTTCTCCACCATGGAGAACAGCCTGTATAGTAGCTGCAATCATTCATCACCAGAGACAAAACCTGTTCAGACTGTTTTACCTTTTATACAGAAGGAGAAGAAGGAGACGTCCAAGAGCTGTGTGGGTCTGAGGATGGATTGGGAGAAGAATAGAGTTTGGACTGTATGACCAGTTGATGGTGGAGCTGAGGAATGAACACCCTTGTGCATTCCATCACTTCATGAGGATGCCACCAGCCATGTTTGACGAAGTTGTAGAGCGTATGAGACCCAGGATGACCAAACCTAGCACCAACTTCAGTCCCAGCCTGGACCCTGGACTGAAGGTGGCACTGACTCTGCAGCACCTGGCCTCTGGAACCATACAGAAACATGCAGTATGCGTGGAGGGTGCCACATAACAGCATCAGCAAAGTGGTCAGAGAAGTGGTGCAGGCCATCATCGAAGAATACGTGGAGGAGCTCCTCAAGTGCCCCACTACTGAACAAGGCTGGAGGAAACTTACAGAAGAGTGGTATCAGAGGTGGAACTTTCCCCACACCGTTGGAGCCATAGATGGGAAGCACGTGGCCTGCAAAGCTCCAGCCAACTCAGGGTCCAATTATTTCAACTACAAGGGCTTCTTCAGTATCATCCTCTTTGCCATGGTTGATGCTGACTACAGGTTCATGTACATCAATGCTTCAGGCAACGGGTCAGCTTCAGATGCCCAGATATACAACACCAGTGACCTCAAGGATAGGCTCATCATAGATTTTCCAGATCCAGACCCCCTACCCAATGACACACAAGATGTGCCCTACTTCATCGTGGGGGATGTCGCCTTCTCCCTCAGAACCTACCTCATGAAGCCCTACACTTCCAGATGCCTCACCCGTGAAGAGAGGATCTTCAACTACAGGCTGTCCAGGGCAAGACGGGTGGTGGAGAACGCCTTTGGCATCCTGGCCAACAGGTTCAAGATACTTCTCACCACCATGCATCATGAGCCACAATCTGTGAGGAGCATCGTGGAAGCTTGCTGCATCCTGCACAATCTCATGCGCACCCGCTACCCAGTGTTTCAAAACAGACTTGTGGACCGTCAACAAGGGAATGGGGACATGGAGCCTGGTGAATGGAGGCAAGGACGTAACCTGATAGACACTGAGGATGTGCAAGGCCCCAACAGAGCCTCACGTGAAGGGAAGAAGCAGCGCAACCTCCTGAGACACTGGTGCAACTCCCCAGCTGGAGCAGTGGAGTGGCAAGACAGGATGATAGATGATTAATGGATGCTTCCTTGAGCCTGTTGCATAACACTGATGAGATTGTGCCATGTATGTTGAGTAGTCCTACAATGAATAGGACATTAATAAAGACCTTTGTTTATTTTGAAATGTGTTGATCAATGAATAAATTGTTATTGATAATAAAGGTCCATATGTGTGGCAGCTGGGATGGTGGACCATACAGTCCCACTCTGGTTGCACTGAAGGTTTATCTATCCCACAACTGTCCTTATCTATCCCACAAGCATGCAAAGGCTTAACCATTTGTTAAAAGTTTTCACCAACACTTTATTAAGTAAAAAAAATGAACCAAGTGTCTTAAGCAAAGATAACCTTCATTAACTTTCTTAGGTAACCCTTATGACTTTATTAAATAAGCAAAATATACCAAGTAAACTGAATTAAGTGTTTTAAGCAAAAATAACCTTTATTAACTGTCTTAAGTAAACTGTATGACTTTATTAAAAAAGCAAAATGACCCAAGTAAAGTGTCTTAAATAAAGATAAAGTGAACAAGTAACAACTCAGTCTCTGGCACTATTCTCAGTCACTCTGAGTCATGTCCATGGTCTCAGCTGTTCGGCGGGCAGGGACTGTGGAGGTGGCTGTGGCTTGAGTGCTGGTCTGAGGCTCCATTGGGGTGCTTGGCCCCGAGAGTACAACAGGGGATGGTGTGTTCAGGAAGCTCTCAGAGAGCTGACTCAGTCCCGTGAGGTTGAGAGGCCCTTCATCAAGTACCTGGGATGTCAGGCACAAAACTGATGACAGATTGTCCGTTGAGGGGCTTGGCTGTGGGGTGGAAGAAGGAGGAGTGTAGTGAGGCTGTCTGGTCTGCAGCTGGGCGAGGTCTGGCATCTGTGGCGTGTGATGAACCTGGGCCTGGACTGGGAAGTTCTGTGGGAAGTCCTGGTAGTCGTAGCTTTGGTAGGTGAGAGGCTGTTGAAAGCCGTGGAAGGGCTGTGACATCAGCTGGGGTAGAGGAGCAGACCTGGACTGGGTTGGAGCAGGTTCAGCTGGGCCTTGAGGGTTGTGCAGAAGTGCTGTTATCTTCTCCTTCATCACCTGGTTATGGGGCCTCGGGCAGATCCCTCAGGGTGTGGCTCACATAGGTGATGAAGGTGTGGCGGCTCGAGGATCCTCTGTCCAAGTGGACCAGCTGAGAGAGAAGTTCTGTGCTGGTCCTCATTGTGTCCCTGATCTCCAACAGGACAGTGTGGCTCTGGCCTTCCAGTCTGCCTCTCTGCCTGCATCCTGTGGAGCTGGGGGTGGGGGTGCGTTGGTCTCTGGTGGCTGCCGCTTCTTCCTCCATTTGTGGCAGTGGATCCTCCAAGTCCTCCGGCTTGGGGTGTGCAGCTGTCAGGGGGGTCTCTGCTGTGGGGCCCTCTGAAAACACCTGCCTGGACAGGATAGCTGGCTCCTGGCTTGAAGAGGACTGGCTGTGGGCTGTCTGAGGGAGAGGGGTGTCAGAGGGGCTGCTCCTCGGTGGTGGACCTCACCCTCCAGGAGACTGCACTTGGCCATGACGTATATCTCCCGGTCAGTGAGCTTGACAGCGGCCTGCCCAGTTTTTTTGAGGTGTAGCTTGCCATACCAGGTGTGCATGTGCTTCCCCCATCCCAGGAGTACATCTGCAGTGTAGCCCAGGCTCTCTGCCTTGTCTCTCCAAGCTGCCTGTTTCTTCTTGGTGTCGTGATAGAGTGTGTGGCCCTTTCTCCAGAGGTACTTGTTCTCCCTCAGCCATTCCAGCACCTCCTCCTCATGCTCCTCAGAAATGGTGTACTGTTTCCTCTCTCCCTTCTCCTTCCCTTGCCTCTTCCTCCCTCTGGCAGGGCCTTCAGCAGGGCCTTCAGGGGCTTGAGCAGCAGGGCCTTCAGCAGCAGGGCTTTGAGGGCCTTGGGGCTGGTCCACCACAGCAGCAGCAGCAGCAGCAGTAGCAGCAGTAGTAGCAGCAGTAGCAGCAGTAGCAGCAGCAGCAGCAGCAGTAGCAGCAGTAGTAGCAGCAGCACCAGCAGCACCAGCAGCACCAGCAGCATTAGCAGCTTCAGAGTCAGTGCCAGGGGGTGGGATGCTGGTTCTGTCCTTCTTGCTAGGGCTGGCACGAGTAGGCCCCGGCTTCCTCTTCTTCCTTGACTGACGAACCATGGTGTTCTTTCAAGATGTACGTGGAGCTGACACAATTCATCCTCCCCACATGCACAGTGAACGCTTTGCATCCGATATACATCCGCTCAGCATCCGCTTTGTTTCCTCTTGGTGTCCGTGATGCATCCGCATCATATGCTATGCATCCGCCCCTTCCGCTATGCGTCCACTTTGCAATTCTCCCCCGGAAGCCCTTCGGATGTGTTATCCACTTCCATCCGCTGTCATCCACTAGGCTTCCTATGGACATCCGTTTAACATCCCCACTACGTACTACCCCCATCCGTTCTTTTCCGTTCTTTTCCATTCTGTTTATGCAAATTTTCACCACTTTTTGGAGCGGATGACAACGGATAGAGCCACCCCCGAAATTTTGCTCATCCGCTGTGTCCTTTTTGCATACGTTTTGCGTCCGTCGGCCAGTGGGACCTTGCCTTAAGGAAGACAGCCCTCTTCCTTTGATCCCAGATTTCTTCCATCTCCTTGCTTTCTAAGAACATAAGAAAGCGATCGATATACGATTCCTAATCCCCTACATCTGGATTGAAGGGTGCGGGCGGTGCGTTGTTACCAACCATCTCTTTCTCTTGATTCAGATCGCCGCGTGCTTCAGTCTCTGCTTCTACGATGATCCCATCCTTGTTGCCAGTGTTCTGTCCGGAAAGAAGCACGTGAGACCGGGTTCCAAACAACAACTCTTTATTTCAAACCGCTAGGTAAAGAAATGGAACATAGCCCAAGCCGCGGCAGCCCTTTATATAGCGGCTTGCCTGCCAGCTTGTGGCCAATGACAGTTATTTAATTCTTCCCGCCATTTGGCAGCTTCTCGGATTGGTTCCTAGTGAACCAATCCATATGTGGCCTTTTCGGCCAATCAGAATGAAGTACTTGGAACCTACCAAGTTCCATACAGAACATTATATATTACATATGTTTGCGTGGGTGTGTAGGCATATGCATATATGCACACATATGTGTATACAAACAGTATCAAATAGAATTTTAAAAGCATGTGTAAAATGCAAATATATAAAGGCAAAACATAATTGTTTTCTCATCCAAAGAAATAGAGCAAAAAAAATTTTTTGTGACTTGGATATGCTTAGGAAATGTCCACAGGTTCCTATAAAATTCCTGTGAGTAATCTGGATTCTTGGTGTAATCAAGAAACAAATCCCTTCAGGACTGTTGTTTTTCTTTCTTCAGCATGTGCAGAGTAATTGTGTCAGCAGAGATAATATGGGAAACAGGAACCTAACAATTTCAGTGTCAGGAGGATCCGAGCATCAAACACCGAAGCCTAACTGCTTGCTTAAGTACATAATGGCCATATTATTGTTTTCACAGTCCAGCCTTCATTTTTGTCCTCAAATTTGTGAGGCTTCACTGCACTGTAAGAAAACAAAGCAGGGCAACAGTTTTCCTAGTTCACTTCCACAACATTTTTGCAGTGCCATCCCATGACATGCAGGAGCAACAGAACCTGCAAAGAGAGAGAGAAACCCATTTTGACAGCAAGAAATCCTCAGTCTTCCGGTACCAATAAGAGATGAGACTGCCAGGGAGGGATTATTTAAATGGGAGTCAAATACACATTTACAAATTGTGATTTCTCAAAGTTCAGGTTTTAATGTCAACAAAAAAGCTCCAGAAGACACACGGTAGGCCTGTTACAGTAACTCAAGGACACTTCCCTGAAGGAACAAGGAAATGAGGCAGTTGAGGAAGGTGATTCATAGCATCAAAGCTCTGTTTCAATCTACGTGAATTTGATGGTACATAGAGAATGCCAAAATATACAATGCACATGTCAATCTGACTTCTTCTGTGCATTCGGGAAACCTGGTTGGCAAGTGAGAGGAGGTTTAGAAAATCTGGAGCATATACAAAAGGACGCCTACAGATAGCAACAAGCTCTCCATTTAGGATTGATGAACCTGTCCATTTCAAATTAATTTGTTTGTTTCATTTTTAAGGCTCTTTTTACCCCGTTTCCTCACTGGTTTAAAAACATACCAATGTATACACATACACATACACACACAAACACACAAATGGGTATTCATTTTTCACATATGCCATTTGTATACAAATTTTTCCAATATAAATATTTGAGGAAATAATTTCAAACCAAATAGTGTACTATCATATATTCTATTCAGTAAAGTATGCATGGTTTTTTTTCCCAAGTTTTATGGCTGGAGAACTGTATTGCATATCCTATCAAAATATAACTGAGTTTTGCTTCATAGGTTAATTTGGGAGATGTGAATTGCATAAGTCTGCAATGAAATGGAAATGGAAAGATGTTTCCTACTCACTCCTATTTTCCATATCAGTTGCATACAAATTAAATGATGAAGATTCAAAGGCTGGAATTTGTTGCTAAAAAGTCATTTTCTTCTACACACATTCATTAGAGCATCTACAAAGACTATTTGTGTTATAGTTTGCATACTACTGTGCTATCAAAACTGAATGAATCTAGTGTCAAGATTGTTTCATATCACCACAAGCTGCTGAACCCATTTGGTGTGCTATTTGGGCTTATTTCATCTTTTTTTTTTAAATTGATTGAATAATATTATTATTTCAACCTGAAAATCCTTATAGCTTTGCTTACATATAGTACATTGACATATAAGAAGACAATACACTTTTTACAGTCACTGGAGAAATTTCTCTATGGGTTTCAATGCCTTGCCTTCAATAAAATTAGAAAGGAGATGTAACAACATCCCAGGTCAAGACTGGCAACTGGGTAACACTGAAATAGTCAAAAATATATTATTGTGCTATCTTTTCTACATGGTCTGCCTTTCAGTTATTAATGATCCCGATGCTGCCACACTGTTCTGGCAGGTCAGATGTAGGCAAAGTATTTTTCTATTTGATAGTTAAGAGCATCCTTAAACAGCCAAGTTTTGAATTATTGCTACTATCATATGAAGAATAACACCTTTAGTTCCTCAACCCAAATATGTAGATGCTCCTCCCACACCATAGAAAAGCTTCATTTGTTTAGCATTTATTTCCAATTTTTGTATCTTTTATTCAATTTCTATTTTACATGCATACTCCTTTTTGGGAATGTCCATCCATTGTAGCTTTTGCTTATAGAACGTATTAACTATAATGCATGAAGCATGAGGTTCAGGGTGACAGTGGGATTTAGAGAGCATGAAAAATAGAACTGAAAATAAAAACTGGACTGACAAGCAGAATTGATTTTTCTTAATCAAGCAGAGCATTCATACCTCAGATGAGAATACAGCTCCATAAAGCAATTATGTTTTAAAGTCCAATTACAAGTTCTTCATGTGAAGAAAAATAATGGATTGGTAAAGAAGCTGTAGGAAGGGTGCTTTTATATATCCCTTGGCCACTTTTTCTATTTTGAAGTCCCTTTTTGGCTACTGCTTTCTCTTAGCTCCAATTATGGTTACAGATTAAATACATGACTGAGAAGACACACTTGTAATAACTGGGGGGGAAATCCTAACAATCCAGAACTTTGTTGTATGCTTGGTTCAAAATTATTCTTGGTTTATTAATTTGCAAAGGGCATTCTTATGATTCTGGTACTGAATTATTCTCTGATTTTGCTTGCAACCCTGGAAGATTGCAGAGTTCCTCTTGCATACCTGTTTTATGGAATAATCACACTTGGCATAGGTTCCAAATACAACATTGAAGTAAAAATTGCAGTATAATTTTTTTGTTTCAGAGCATTTCATAACTGCCCAAAATTGATAAGAAATTTCACATGCCATTCAACCATTACATATACTGGACTTTATTCACAAGTATTCTTACATACATGTATGGATGCGTATAAAGTTGCAGTCTCATTCATAAAGAGAATTGGAGGGGAAAACTTGAATGTGAGGGAAAATAGCAGTTAAATATTGTTTCTGTAATGCAATTATTCTTAGTTTATGGCCTCTTTCAACAGATCATGGATATTGGTCTTAAGAAAAGCAGTAGAAACACTTGATTATCTATTCTTTGAGATAATTCCAGCGCTGATCTGTATAGTCATACCAATGGCTGATTTAATGCTTTCCTCCATTAATCCATAAATGTGCAACTAATGAACGATGTGAAATGAAAAAGCTTGATCTGATCAAATTTTAAGTTAAAGGGCTTTTCAAAATATTCATTTGTGTGTGCAATGAATAGGTAAAGCTACTCATTTATTATACTACAAGACTGGCAGCACTCAATTTCTTCTGGGAAGCACTCATTTATGAGTTATTTGCATTTTTCCAGACCAATTAAAAAGTCCTTGATATGAGAATGATTCTTTGCCTAACAGTTTTTCCCCCTTTAAAATATTACAGTTTTTAAATATTATTAATGTTTTGAATTGAGAAGCAGAATGCTATACTACTTCAAGCTATAAACTTTCACTGAGAACTGCATCCCATTTTAATTAAGACTGAAATCAGCCAGATTATTTCTTCTGCTCTATCTGAAATAATGTCCTATCTCTTCTCAGCCTTTTTGGTTTTTTTACAAATCTATTTAACATTTTTTAACCTGTTTCTTTAAAAGTTACAACTATTTCCTTCTCTATTGTTTGAGAAGGAAATCTCATTTACGTATTTATTTTACTGGGAAATCATCATTCTATAACTGCAATTCCATTCTCTTTCTCCTGCTTAAAGCTATTTATAAATTAGTCTTCTCCAGCTTCATATCCTCCAAATGTATTGGGGTACAGCCACGTTAGAAGAAGCATCCAGAAATTGCTCTTTCATTGTCTGAAGGCACAATGTCAAATTACTGGTGCTGGATCAAGACTAATACAAATATACCCTTAAGAATAAAGCCATTCATTCTTCATAATCAGGCTCTAGAAAGGTCTGAAAATTCAACCTCAAAAAAGAAACACCATTAACGACAGCAGCAAAAATATGAATTTAGCACTAAAATGCCACTCTGCGCTGTTTGGGACTGAAATTTTCACTGTTGAAATACACTACATAATGACTTAGGATCTCAGCAACTTTCCCACTACAATAGATCTCTTTCATACTTCAAAAAATGAAAATTCTTGGAATGTATTTTCCATCTGAAAATGTCTTGAATGCAAATTCCCAGAGTACAATTTTTTTGGCAGGAGAGTGATTATTCCAAAGAAGCCACCAGTTCTATTTCCCCATCTTTACTTTTTTGAAAAAAAAATCTTTCTTTTTAATAGATTAATCAAGGAAACATTTCATTCCAAATTTTTAAAGCTCATATCAATTCCAGGTACGACTGAAGCTAGGACACAGCAGTGACAAAAATATCAGAAGCTTTCATGAAGTTAAAATAAATAAGGAAAACACAATCCTCCAGATACATACCAGAGATATTTTCTCAGGAGGGCTAACACTTTTTGGAGAAACAGATCCTGCAGAAACAGAAAGGGATGAAGCCTTCTTAGAGTCTCCTTTCTCTGAGAGGTCCATCCTGTTATTGTTTTCTTTTTTAAAAAATCTGTCTCATATAACTCCTTGCTGTCATGGTGAATTGGCTGGGAAGACTCCCAACTATGCGGTTTGGAGTTTAGTTCAGTTTTATGTTAACCCTGATTGTGCACCTTTCTGTTATGCTGAGCCAGGCAGATGATCTGACTTTGAATGACGAGAGCAAAATTAATTTGAATGGAGCAAGCAGTCCTCAAATCAGCAAAATCCCAGGGCTCTCCCCCAATACCTCTGGACACAGTTGTGCAATTTCTATTGCTATAACATACTTCAAGCGATCTTGTATGCTCATGTCATGTCAATCAAACTGCATACTCCAGGATACTGTAATTTGCACCACACAAGTTATAATTAGATGTGGAACATGTATCTTTGGACCATCTTTGTGCTTTGTGCTCACCAACTCTGTACAATATTTACAATATAAAAAATGAAGAGCTACTTATATTCTTCTCTAAATCTCTTTTAATTAATAGATTCTTATCATTACAAGTACCTATGCCACAACTAGTGTAGGAAATGACTTTCTTCACAGAGCCCTCAGCTGAGATAAATTTTTGTCACTCTCTTGTGGAATGCTTCTGATGGTACGCTGTGCTGCATGGGAAGCAAATATATTCAACCTAAAAGGTAATTATTTCTCAATAGGCTATAATCTGAGTTTAAAAAAAACAAAAAACCTGGCTACAGTATTTCAGAGAAAATTCCAGAAGCTGGTCAGTCCTCCATTGCTGATTCCTTTCAACATAATGATATCCTTTATATGCATATGCCTTTAATGCAGCTTTGATGAATCACCTCATCCTTCATTTTTTGCTTGCCCTGAAAGAAATAATTGGTTGATTGATTCACCTTTCCTCATCATTATTATGACCATTGGGGGGAAAACAGAAAAGAACAAAAAGAAAGGAAGCATGGGGAGACAGAAGCCCCGAATCCTTCAGTTCCTCATATTTTTATAAAAACAAATTCAGGTCAGAGAATGTGGGGATAAATTTCTATGGATCAATAAACTGTTATTAATAGCTTATTGGGGAAGATATTTGACAAGCTGTCTCAGTCCGATGGGACTAGGCTGCCCCACATGTTCCAGCAGAAAAGCCTTACTTTGGATCCCATCTGCCAAACAATTTCTGCTGGTGGGGTCGAGGAGCAAAGCCTTTTCTACTGTGGCCCATGCCCCCACTCTCAGAAATATTCTCTCATTGGTGGTGAGATCTGCCCTCATAATCCTAGCCTTCCAGAAGAGCCTGGAAACAGTGTGACCCTGATGGAAAACTGCTACATAAAGGGGGTCTGACCAGATACAGAAGATCCTTATCCTTAGGCTGCATATCATCATGGATATTAGCTTTTCTATTTAATTCTACAAATTTTCATTTTCATGGGGTACTTCTTAACTTTTTATTACATTGTAAACTGCCCAGAGTCACTGTATCAATGAGATGGGGTACATAAATAATAAAAATAAATAGAAAAAAATAACTAAATAACAATACCTACTTGATTAGCCTCTTGGAAAAGAATATCATACCACTAAAGCTATTGTTAAGTCTTGTGTCTTATTGACTCTACCAGAACAATTAGTTGTAGGCATTTCTAGTTAAATATTATGTCCCTGACACCATCACTGCCAGAGGTGGCACAGGTTATGTATTGCAATGCAGAAATTGGATACGATAGAGTCTGAGCATGCAAATAATTGCTGATTATTTTAGTCTTAAATTTAACATATGTCTTTAGATGATTTCAGTTCATATCTTGCAAATCTACTTTATGGAATTGTTCCATCCGGAAAGAAGCGCGTGAGACCGGGTTCCAAACAACAGCTATTTTATTTAAACTCGCAAGGCAAAGGATACAGAACATAGCCCAAGCCGCGGCAGCCCTTTATATAGTGGCTTGCCTGTGACTTGTGGCCAATGACACTCATTTAACTGTTCCCATCATTTGGAGGCTTCCTGGATTGGTTCTTAATCAACCAATCCGTAAGTGGCCTTTTCAGCCAATCAGAATGAGGGACTTGGAACCTACCAAGTTCCATACAGAATACCCCTCCACCTTTAGTTTAGTCCAACGTGGGTGACATAGTCACGCAGGTAGGTGGGGCTTTCTCTAGTCCTAGTTGACCTGCGCAGCTCAGTCTCGCCGTGGTCTTCTAGCGGTTCGGATGGGATCGCTGCTTCTCTCGTCCTTCTCCATGGAACCTCCTGGAAGGGTGAGTCAGCCTTGCTACTCCCGCCTGTGTCTCTTGGGCTGGTTGAGATGGCTTCGCCACTCCCTCCTGGTTTGACCAGGTTGGTTGAGCTGGCCTGGCTGCCTCCTTCCAGGAAAGCTTCACTTCGCTCTCCTGCTCCCAGACTTCTTTCTTGGGGTTCATCTAACTGTGAGTGCTCTTTTTGTTCGGTTAGATTGTCTTTTTGCATAGTTTGTTGTTTTGTTATGGGAGGTTCGTCTCTCCCTTTTTTATTTATTTGTACTTCCCCCCCCCCTTGGCTGTTTTATAGTCATTACTTATTTTTGATTCTGTGGTGTTTTTTTGTTCGAGATGGTGGGAACGAAGCTGGTCTATGTGCTGCTTCCATTCCCTACCATCATCTAAAAGTAATCAGTAGGACCGGGGCCTGTAATTTGGGTGATGGTGGCTGGAAGCCACAATGGGTCCCCAGTGAAGTTTTTGGCATAGACCAGATCGCCGATTTCAAACATACGGTATCTGCTGGAGGAATCAGGGAGTTTGTCCCAGATGTAAGTGGGGTGCAATCTGTCCAGGTAGGACCGTAGTTTCCTCCCCATTAGAAGTTCTGCTGGGCTTTTATTTGTTGTGCTGCTAGGGGTAATATGCTGCAAGGTTAGTAGTTGGCTTAGTTTGTCCTGCATGTCCCCCTTGTCCATTCTGTCTAGGCCTTCTTTAGTGTACCGAACCATGCATTCAGCCCTGCCGTTCGCAGCCAGATAGACTGGCGCAGTTAAGGCATGTCGGATACCCTGGGCAGCCAGATATTGTTCAAATTGCAAGGCTGCAAATTGGGGGCCATTATCTGAAATCAGTACATCAGGTAGCCCATGTGTCACAAATAGTTTGTCTTGCTGTTTCATTACAGCTTCGGTGGTTGTGGAAGCCATGAGGATGACTTCCAACCAGTTCGAGTATGCATCAACCACAATCAAAAAAGTGTTTTCCTTCATTGGCCCAGCGAAGTCAGTATGTAATCTAGACTATGGACCCCGGGGAGTTTCCCAGTCTCTTATTGGTACCTGTGGTAGGGTAGGCCTTGATTTTTGACAGTCATGGCATGTTACAAC
Source organism: Laticauda colubrina (assembly GCA_015471245.1). Lineage (NCBI taxonomy): Eukaryota > Metazoa > Chordata > Lepidosauria > Squamata > Elapidae > Laticauda > Laticauda colubrina. The sequence goes on from BLBF01000032.1 coordinate 17,765,317, forward strand.
CCAGCATTCAATGTCTTTGTCCAGCTCTGGCCATCAGATGTAACTCCTGGCCAGGGCTTTCATTTTGACAATGCCCAGGTGTCTCTCGTGCAACATGTCCAGAACGTCATCCTGGAGACTGCTCGGAATCACCACCCTGTCACCCCATAAAATGCACCCCTTTTCTATAGACAGTTTGGTCTGTCTGGTACGAAATGGTTTAAAAGTCTCAGTTTTATTCTCCTCCAGCCAGCCTTTACCTACCCAGTTCAATATGCGTGCTGTCAAAGGGTCTTTGGCTGTGGCTCTCACGACGTCGGCTGCAGTCAGCGGTAGCTCCAGGCAGGTCTCAAGCTGAAATGTGGAGGTGGTTGGAGCAGGGTCGTTTTCTGTGACGGGCAGTGGGGAATGGCTCAGGGCATCGGCGTGTGTGATGGCTTTGCCGGGTCAGTGCAACAACGTGTAGGAGTAGGCAGCAAGGAACTCAGACCACCTCGTCATTCTAGGTGACAGAATGTTCGGGGTTGGCTTGTTGCCTGCTAGGATTCCAAGAAGGGGCTTGTGATTGGTTATTATAGAAAAAGTTCTACCGTAAAGGTTCTCATGGAATCTTTTGACTCCAGTGATGATTGCGAGGGCTTCTCTATCGAGTTGACTGTAATTGCGTTCCGACTTGGAGAGCGTCTTGGAGTAAAAGGCGACCGGTGCCTCTCTTCCATCTGGTAACTGGTGCCTCAGGATGGCGCCGACCCCAAAAGGCGAGGCATCACAGGTGACTGTCAAAGGCAGGGTATTGCTAAACTGGATGAGAATGGTGTCTGATGTTAATAGGTCCTTAATACCTTGGAAGACTTTCTGTTCCCGGTGGCCCCATGTCCAAGTGGTTTTTTTATCTAGTAATCGATGTAGGGGTTCTGCTATTGTTGCCTTATGGGGCAGGAACACGTTGTAAAAATTTATGAGGCCTAGGAACGTTTGAAGGTCGGTTTTGTTCCTGGGCCTGGGAGCGTCTTTGATAGCCTTCACTTTTTTTGGGGTGGGATGAATGCCTTGTTCATCGATTAAATAGCCCAAAAACTCGACCGGGTTGGTGGTTGATTCACATTTCTCTCATTTTAACTTTGAGGCTTGCTTTTCTAAATCTTGTTAAGACTTCTCTAAATCTGTTCTCGAGCTGGTTGCCATTTTTTGCTGAGACCAGTATATTATCGAAGTAGGGGACGACACCTTTGGTTCTGTTTAGCAGGTGTTCCATGAGGCTTTGGAACACGCCTGGGACAACGTTAACACCAAATTGGAGGCAGTTACACTTGAATGCCCCTCTATGTGTTACAATAGTCTGTGCCTCTGCTGTCATGGGATCAATGGGTAGTTATTGATAGGCCTGTGCGAGGTCGAGCTTCGCCAAAATTTTTCCTCCCCTTAGCGAGTGCAGTAAATGTTGCACTACCGGCACTGGGTATGTACTTTGTTGGAGCGCATGCTTCAGGGTTGCCTTATAGTCTCCGCAGATGCGCACTGACCCATCTGGCTTCACCGGTGTGACGATAGGGGTTTCCCACCTGGCATGGTCAATTGGCTCTAAAACCCCTTGAGCTATTAATTTATTCAGTTGCTCGTCAATTTTTGGTTTTAACGCAAATGGGACGTGTCTGGCCTTTAAACGGATAGGGGTTATTTTTGGGTCTAGGCTAAATGAAACCAGGGTCCCCTCTTATTTGCCTAGAGTCCCGTTGAAAACATCCTGGAATTCTTGGAGCAGGCTCTCCTCCCAGTTGGTTGTAGCGATGCGGTTGATCCCGGTCATCCCGATTCCCAGGGGCACGAACCATTCGATCCCTAACAGGCTAGGGCTGTCGCGGTCGACGATAGTCAGAGGCAAGATTTCGGTGTGGTTTTTAAATTTGACTAGAAAATGTCCAAGGCCTACTACTGGAATTCGATTTCCCTGATAGTCTTTTAGCACTAGTCTTTGTTTCTGTAGTTCTCCCTGTTTAATGTTCAGTATCAGGCACCAGATGGTATTCCAGGATACCATAGATAGGAACGACCCTGAGTCAACTTCCATCTCGCAGGGTCTCCCCTCAATGCTCACCTCTATCCGAATCTTCTTTCCATTCTCCGCCCTGGCATTGCTGATGGTGACTGATGCTTTTCTTCCCTGTCACCAGTTCTCTTGTTACGGTTCCATCTGCTGCCAGCTTGTCTTTCTTCAAGTCTGGGGGGGGGGGGGTGCTGCCACGTCTTTTTGGACTATAGCTCTTTTTGTTGCAGCAGACCCTTTTGAGTGCCCCCTCTTATTACAAGCCTGGCATATTTTGTCAAGGGACCTGCATTCAGCTCGCAGGTGATTTCCTCCGCAGCCCACACATTGAAACTCCCACCGATTTCTCCTCTTTTCAGACCATTTTTTATCTGAATGGAGTCTATGGATGTCTTCGTCGTCATCCTCGGTATCACTCTGGGATTCGATATCTTTGTAGTGGGCTGTCACTGTGGGCTGTTTCTTTCCTCCCTCTGCCTTCTTCTTCCTGGGTTGGGTTGGCAGGTCTGGAATTGTGTTCATTTGCTGCATGGTGGCTGCTGACTTCTCTGCTACCTCGGCAGCAGTTGCCTCTGCAATGGCCTTGGCCATGGTTATGTTTGGCCTATTCAGGAGTTTGCTCTGAAGGGTAGTGTCCTTCAGGCCGAGGGCCACACGGTCCCTCATTGCCTCATCCATGGTCTGGAACTCACAGGCTCCTCTGATGTGTCTTAAGGCTGCTTCAAAATCTCCTATGGTTTCATCCTCCTTCTGGTCCCTCTTATAGAATTCATGCCTTTTTATTAAATTCGAGACCACCGGTGCGTAGTGTGCTCGGAGCATTCGGTTCAGGTCGGACCAAGTCATCTGTTTGATATCTCTGGGTTTCGCCAGCACCTTCGCCATTTTAAAGACGGCCGGTCCGTATTGTGTAAGGAAGACAGCCCTCTTCCTTTGGTCTGAGATTTCTTCCATCTCGTTGCTTTCTAAGAACATAAGAATGCGATCTATGTACGATTCCCAATCCTCCTCATCAGGATTAATTGGTGCGGGCGGTGCGTTGCTACCGGCCATCTCTCTCGCTCAGTTCAGATTGCCACGTGCTTCGGTCTCACCTTCTGCGACAATCCCACCTTTGTCGCCAGTGTTCCGTCCGGAAAGAAGCACGTGAGACTGGGTTCCAAACAGCAACTATTTTATTTAAACTCGCAAGGCAAAAGATATGGAACATAGCCCAAGCTGTGGCAGCCCTTTATATAGCGGCTTGCCTGTGGCTTGTGGCCAATGACACTCATCTAACTGTTCCTGCCATTTGACGGCTTCCTGGATTGGTTCTTAATCAACCAATCCGAAAGTGGCCTTTTCGGCCAATCAAAATGAAGACTTGGAACCTACCAAGTTCCATACAGAACAGGAATTATGACAATTTTCAGTGAAAAAAATGAATGAAGTATGTTTTGAATTATCTAAAACAGTCTTCCTCAACTCAACATTCTCAATAAATATATATTTTTGCAACTCTGGCATTACAAAATCAATGTGGTGTAGATTTTCTTTTCAAATCTAATCTTATTTTATTAGAATCCTGGGATTCAATAACTACAGTCTAATAGCAGTAATATTTAGACTTATATACCACTTTACAATGCTTTACAGCCCTCTCTAAATGGTTTACACAGTCGGCATATTGCCCCCCAACAATCTGGGTCCTCATTTTACCAACCTCGGAAAGATGGAAGGCTGAATCAACCTAAGTACTGGATAGATGAATTGAGAAATGCTAAGATTACATATTCAGCTGAAGAATTTACAATTAATATGGGACTCTAACTCAGAACCTTTGATTTAAAAAATACTATTCCAGGTAGTATACTTCTCTCAAGTATTTCTTCTCCCAAGTATTTTTCTTCAACAAATTAAATGCAGTTGTTTCATTCTTAATATTTGGGTCTAGAAATCCTTGCTATGGTTCTAGTAATTTGTATGGGACAGAACTATTGAGAGGGACAGGGGGCTTCAAATAACGGATGAGTATACTAATACTGATATCCTGGAAACTTCCATATACCACACTTTTTGATCCCTGATCTTTGAAAACAGATTGGGCATGGTCAGAATTCTCTTTGTTTGAACCAACACAGAAATCCTAAGAAGAAGGAACAAACGTCACTGCCCTATTTTGTGCAATGGACAGTCTTTTTAGAAAAAGAAATTCCCCCATAAAAGTTTCTATTCTATATTCAAGGAAATGAAACTACAAAAGTGGCATAGCTTGGCCTGGTGTTGTGTTTGTCATTCTGATGAAAGCAGCAATCTTCTGCACACACTGCTGATTAAGCAGGCATCAAGTGAGCGGGCAAAGTAATGATAGACAATTGTAGCAATATGTACATCATATAACCTTTCTATTTATCCCACTCAGGCAGTTGTGAAATGTCAAGCTTGTCTACTACGTGCTCAGGTAGCATGCAGAATGAGTTCAAGATTTGTTTTGCTGGTACTCATATCCTATGATTATTTGTTATATTTGTGTAGTTATTAAAATTACATCCTAGAGTGCTAGAAAATGACATTTCAGAAATTTAGATCTTTTCCAGCTCCATTCCCCAGTAATGACAGATTTTTGCCCAGCCTTTTGACCAATGCTAAGCTTTAATATACTTTAATATAAGTGGGAGATACACTTCTGGTCTATTTATGTAGTGGATTCGGACTGCATATCTCATCCTGGATTGGTTCATGTGAGCTTCTTGATTGGCATCTAGGTACCATTGCTTAAATAGATTTTGAGATAATGTCTTCCATCCACCCCATAAACCGTAAGTAGGCCATATGAATTGGCATGAATTTGCCCTAGCATTGTTTCTGATCTATATCAGTCAATAAAAGACACTAACGATTCAATTTTACACAAAGGAGAGACAAAATGAACCAGCATAATACAGACCTCAAACTAATTACAGCATAATTGTAGATTCCTATTGCACATTTCTACATCAAGTAGATAATGAATTTCAGCAAGTGAAAAAACAGTTTGAGAGAGGGGTTGTCAGCTAGGCATCATTTTATTAAAAGAGGTCTTTCTTTTAATAAGGATAGTGTTAGGATTCTCTTTGCAGTGTTTGTTAATTTCAAAATAACTTTCATTATGATCCTCATATTTCTAAAGAAACTTGAATTAGCTTCCATTGACCCTTCCCATATTATTGGTGCTTCATTGTTCCAAGAAACCATTTATTTAAGAGTCACTCCCATTGTCAGGGCATTTATCAGATTCACCCCATATAGAAATGGGTAATGAAAGAGTATCTTTCCCAAAGAAAAGGGAGTCAAGCTATTCTCCAAAGCACCTGAAGTCAGGACAAGAAGCAATGGATGGAAACTAACCAAGGAGAGAAGCAAAACTAAAACTAAGGAGAAATTTCCTGACAGATAGAACAATTAATCAGTGGAACAACTTGCTTCCAGCAGTTGTGAATATTGCAACACGGGAAGTTTTTAAAAAGATATTGGATAACAATTTGTTTGAAATGATAGTTTTCTGTTTGAGCGGACAGTTAGACTAGAAGACTTCCAATGTCCCTCCCATGTTCCCAACTCTGATTTTCAGTTATACTCTAGTAATGTTATTTTTCATTTATAACTTCAACTCTTTAAAGAAATAGCTTATTGATCTAGCTCACTATTGCCTTGTGCTAGTCAGCAGACACTGATTCATGTTTTACTGGACTCAGATGATGACAGCTATCTTCTTCATAGGATCAGCGAACACAAAAAGATCACAGCATGAGCTTAGTATCTATTGAGAAGTTGAACATCTAAGTGCAAACTATTTTTTTTAATAAGCTTTTTGTAGGGAGTGGGAAATCGAAAAATATAAAGGAGATTCTATAAATGTGAATCCAATTGAATAACTGAAGTTCTTAGAAGGTTTGGGAATCTTCCAAACATTGATTGAAAAAGGAGCACTGAATAGCCCGCATGTTATTGTGTCTAGAAAATAATGGGTGCTATCACAACATTTTTCCACAGTGGAGCAATGGTGAAGTTCAAATATTTTTACCTCCGGTTCGGTGGGCATGGCTTGGTGGGCGTACTTTGAATACGCGTACACACTTTGCATGCACGTGCATGCCAAATACACACTTTGTGCAGGCGCAGAGGCTTTCTGACTCACCTCCTGCAAGCCTGCATTCTCCCTGTCACTTCAGCAGCTACCATGCAACAATCTGCTTGCTTCGCTTCAAAAACAGGACATAAAGATTAGTATGGGAGCCTGTTAGGAATATAAGTCACCTAACAGGTATTTGGGTTAGAAATATACAAACCAGGATAAACATTTTAGTACTATGTCCTTAAAGCCCATGTCACACAGCACCAACGGATGGAAAGAGGATGTAAAACGGAGAGAAAGACTTGCCATCCGTTGGTTAACGCGATGCATCCGTTCTGTACTCACTGCGTCCATTTTTCATACTCTCTATCCGTCCAGCATCCGTCTACTGACATTTCATCCACTCAAAAACTTTTGAGCTGCACAAAACTTTTTGAGCGGATAAAGTATCCAACGCGTCCATTATACATCCACTACGCATACGGGGAACATCCGTTATATGTCCATCGTCATCTGTTATGCGTCTGCTATATCCGTTAGGCATCCGCTGCGCATCTGCGCAACTCAAATCCACTCCAGCGGAAAACGGACACAGGGAGGAAGCAAAACGGACATGGAACGGACACGCAGCATTAGTAGCACGGACATAGAAATGATGAAAGCGGATGCAGCTCGCATACAAAGCATTAAAATGGAAAAAACGTTCATATAGGGGACGTATCTTGGATATTTAGGTTGTCTGCAGGATGCCTAGAGGATGCAAAAGGACACCTAGCGAAAAACCTATATTTCCTATACAAAGGGGGAGGAACTCACCTGGATCTCACTTTCAGTCCAGCAGATGTGGGGTGCACACCTCTTCAGCCTTGCTCTTGCTCTTCCACAGCATCCATTCTTCTCCACCATGGATCATCACATGCTCCTTTTGGTAGCCGCCATCGTTCTACAACAGTGCGAAGCCATCTATAGGCTCTTTCACCTGTTCTACGGGAAGAAAAGGAGACGTCCAAGAAGTGTCTGGGTCCGAAGATGGATCGCGAGAAGAACCAAGTATGGACTGTATAACAAGCTAATGGTGGAGCTGAGGAACGAAGACTCTTGTGCATTCCAGAACTTCATGAGGATGCCGCCAGCCATGTTTAACAAAGTTGTGGAGCGGCTGAGACCCAGGTTGACCAAGGCAAACACCAACTTCCAGCCCAGCCTGGATTCTGGGCTGAAGGTGGCACTGACTCTACGCCACCTGGCCTCAGGGACCACGTACAGGAGCATGCAGTACACCTGGAGGGTGCCACACAACACCATCAGCATTGTGGTCAGAGAAGTGGTGCAGGCCATCATCGAAGAATACTTGGAGGAGTTCCTCCAGTGCCCCTCCACTGAAGAAGGCTGGAAGAAAGTTGCAGAGCAGTGGTATCAGAAGTGGAACTTCCCCCACACCGTTGCAGCCATAGATGGGAAGCACGTGGCCTGCAAAGCTCCAGCCAACTCAGGGTCCACTTATCACAACTACAAGGGCTTCTTCAGCATCATCCTCTTTGCCATGGTCGATGCTGACTACAAGTTCCTGTACATCGATGCTTCAGGCAACGGGTCAGCTTCAGATGCCCAGGTATACAATGCCAGCGACCTCAAGGAGGGGCTGGAACGCAACCTCATCATGGGCTTCCCAGATCCAGACCCCCTGCCCAACGACACACAAGATGTGCCCTACTTCATTGTGGGGGATGACGCCTTCTCCCTCAGAACCTACCTCATGAAGCCCTACACTTCCAGATGCCTCACCCATGAAGAGAGGATCTTCAACTACAGGCTGTCCAGGGCAAGGCGGGTGGTGGAGAACACCTTTGACATCCTGCCCAACAGGTTCCAGGTACTTCTCACCACCATGCAGCATCGCCCAGAGACCATGAGGAACATCGTGGAAGCTTGTTGCATCCTGCACAATCTCATGCGCACCCGCTACCCAGTCCTGCAGAACAGGCTCGTGGACCTCCAACAAGGCAATGGGGACATGGAGCCTGGTGAATGGATGCAAGGGCGAAACCTGATAGATACTGTGGATGTGCAAGGCCCCAACAGAGCTTCACATGAAGGGAAGAAGCAGCACAACCTCCTGAAACACTGGTGCAACTCCCCAGCTGGAGCAGTGGAGTGGCAAGACAGGATGGTAGATGCTTAATGGATGCTTCCTTCAGCCTGTCTCATCACACAGATGAGATTGTGCCATGTATGTTGAGTGGCCCTACAATGAACAGGGCATTTAATAAAGAATTGTGTTTATGTTGAAATGTGTTGATGAATGATTAAATTGTTATTGATAATAAAGGGCCATAGGTGTGGCACCTGGGATGGTGGACCATATAGTCCCACTATGCTTGCACTGGAGGTTTATCTATCCCACTGCTATCCTTACCCATCCCACAGCTATTACCCATCCCACAGGTATCCCTGCCCATCCCACTGCTATCTTAACCCATCCCACAGGTATCCTAACCCATCCCACAGCTATTACCCATCCCACAGGTATCCCTGCCCATCCCACTGCTATCCTTACCCATCCCACAAGCATGCAAAGACTTAAACCATTTCTAAAAGTTTCCACCAAGACTTTATTGACTAAAAAAACTGAACCAAGTGTGTGAAGCAAAGATAAACTTTATTAATAACAAACTGTAAAATCAAAATGACCCAAGTAAAGTGTCCCAAGCAGAGATAAAGTCAACAGGTAACAACCCAGTCTCTGGCACTCTTCTCAGTCACTCTGAAGCATGCCCATAGTCTCAGGGATGAAGGGTCCAGGTGCTGTGGAGGTGGCTGCTGCTGGAGTGCTGGTCTGAGGCACCATTGGGGTGCCTGGCCCCGAGAGGACAACAGGGGATGTTGTGTGTGGAGGAAGCTCTCAGAGAGCTGGCTCAGTCCCGTGATGTTGAGAGCCCCTTCCTCCAGGACATGGGGTGTCAGTCCCAAGACTGATGACAGATGTTCTGAGGCTGGGCTTGGCTGTGGGGTGGAGGAAGGAGGAGTGTAGTGGGGCTGTCTGGTCTGCAGGTGAGCGAGGTGAGGCGAAGGTGGCATCTGTGGCGTCGATGGCATCGGTGGCATCGGTGGCATCGGAGGCATCGGTGGCATTTGTGGCATCGGTGGCATTGGTGGCATCGGTGGCATTGGTGGCATCGGTGGCACATGTGGTGTGCGATGTACCTGTGCCTGGACTGGGAAGAGCTGCCTGTGCTGCTGGAACTCCTGGTAGCCATAGCCTTGGTAGGTGAGGGCCTGTGGAAAGCCTTGGAAGGGCTGTGACATCACCTGGGGTGGAGGAGCAGACCTGGACTGGGTCGGAGCAGGTTCAGCTGGGCCTGGAGGGTTGTGAAGAAGACCGGTGATCCTGTCCTTTATCACCTGGTACTGTGATTCGGACATGTCCATGAGGGTCTGGTTGTTGTAGGTGAGGAAGGGCTTGCGGTTTGAGGATGGTATGTCAGTGTGTACCAGCTGAGAGAGGAGATCTACGCTGCTTTTGGTGGTGTCCCTGTTCTCCAGCAGGACAGTGTAGCTCTGTCCCTCCGGTTTGCCTCTCTGCCTGCTTTCTGTGGAGGTGGAGCTGGGAGTGGGTGTGGGTTGGTCTCTGGTGGCAGTGCCCTCTCTTTGCTCCCACTGCATCAGGGGGTCCTCCACCTGCTCCACCACGGGGAGTGCAGCTGTCAGGGGGTTCTCCATCGTGGGATGCTCCACAAATACCTGCCTGGACACAGGAGCTGACTCTTGGCCAGAAGAGGACTGGCTCTCTCTGGGCTGCCTGAGAGAGAGGGTAGACAGAGGGGCTGCTCTTCGGTGACAGACCTCACCCTCCAAGAAGCTGTACTTGGCCATCACGTAGGTCTCCCGGTCGGTGAGCTTGACCGCGGCCTGGCCAGACTTCTTGAGGTGCAGCTTCCCATACGAGGTGTGCATGTGCTTCCACCAGCCGAGGAGGACCTCCGAAATGTAGCCCAGGCTCTCCGCCTTCTCTCTCCAAGCCACCTGATTCCTCTTGGTGTCTCGATAGAGCCTATGTCCCTTCTGCCATAGGTACTCATTCTCCCTCAGCCATTTGAGCACTTCATCCTCATGTTCCTCTTTGATGGAGTACTGCCTCCTCTCCCTATCTTGCATATGCCTCTTCCTCCCTCTGGCAGGGCCTTCTGGGTCCTCATCAGAGGGGCTTTGAGGTTCTAGGGGCTGCTCCACCACACCACCACCAGCAGCAGCAACAACAACAACAGCACCAGCACCAGCAGCACCAGCAGCACCAGCAGCACCAGCAGCACCAGCAGGACTAGGAGCAGCGCCAGCAGAGTAAGCACCAGCAGAAGCACCAGCACCAGGAGCAGCGCCAGCAGAGTAAGCACCAGCAGAAGCACCAGCACCAGGAGCAGCGCCAGCAGAGTAAGCCCCAGCAGAAGCCCCAGCACCAGGAGCAGCGCCAGCAGAGTAAGCACCAGCAGAAGCCCCAGCACCAGGAGCAGCAACAGCAGAAGCCCCAGCACCAGCAGAGTCAGGGCCAGGGGGTGGGATGGTGGCCCTGTCCTTCTTGCCAGGGCTGGCAGAAGATGGCACAGGCTTCCTCTTCTTCCCCTTGGTTGTTGGTTGGAGATGTGTCTGGCACCAGGTCTTTCCTCTGAATGGTGACCTGCTTGCAAGCTGCATCCTTTTATATCCGCGGGGCTGACGCAATGCATCATCCCTGCATGTGCAGTGAACGCTTTGCATCCACTAGGCATCCGCTAGGCATCTGCTAGGCTTCCGTGATGCGTTCGCTGTATCTGCTTGGCATCCGCTCTGCATCTGTTCCTTCCGCTGCACGTCCACTTCACTGTGCTCCCCCGGAAGCCCTGCGGATGTGCCATCCGCTTCCATCCGCTAGGCTTCCGTGGAGCATCCGCTTTACATCCTGGCTACTTCCTCCCCCCGTCCGTTCCTGTCCCTTGTTGTCTGCTCTGTTTATGCAAATTTGGGGCACTTTTGAGAGCGGATAACAACAGATGGAAAATTTTCTCGTCTGCTGTGTCCTTTTTACATACTTTTTGCATCCGACGGCCTATGTGACAGGCCCTTAAGAGATTGCAAAAAACTGCAATTGGGTGTGGTTACTCAAATGGCCATAAGATGGAGCCAGAAACCTGGGTTGTTTTTAGTCTTAGTCTGAGTCTCAGAAGAGAGTGTGAGTGTATCTTTATTTCCTTCTGTTGGAAAATATTGCCGTTGCTCCATTTTTCCTAATTGACTGATATTACTGGATTTAATGTAAGTCTGATACTGAACTATTTTTGATACATTTGGATTTAATGTAAGTCTGATACTGAACTGTTTTTGACACTGGACTTTGTTACTGGATTATCCCTGGATTGAAAACTGATTGCTTTAACTTGTGAATGACCTTGGATTGTTTATTTTGGACTTTGCTTAAACCTTTCTGGAAGTAAAAACCTACATTTACTGCACAGTATACCTGTGTGCTCTGTGTGTATAATTCCAACACTACTCTCTGTACGTCTCCCTGTATGCACTCATTCTCCTTACGGGGAATTACTTCAACAGAGCCCAGTCAGACGGGTTGGCCCAAAAGCAGAGTGTCGGAGATAACCAATTTGGTCTCCATTGCTCATCACCGCTACCGGTTCAATTGAACAGGCCAAACTGCAGTAGAGGGAACCACCACTGCAGTAGAGGGAACAAATATATCACTGCCATATTAAAGATTCATAAAGCAAATGTGCTGGTGGAGTCCAAATGTCCTGGTGGAACCGGTAGATCCAAATATATGCAGGTGGTACATTCCAAATTCTTGCATTGTAGATTATATTATAGATTATAGATGCCATGAATGTGCTGAATGTGATATTGTCAGGAACATTTCCACTAGAAACATGTGTTCGATTCCTTTTCTTCAGCCTTTGCTGAATTTTTGTTTTCAACCACCTTAGCCTCTCTAATTGTAGAAGATAAATTTAATCTACATAGAAAAAAGTTTTGGGGGTGTGGTGGGGGGATCCCTTCAGTTCAGTGGCTTCTATTGGGATTTTTTTACTATGCTGGATTCTGGAAAAAAAAATCAAAAGAACAATCATGCATCATGTTAGGTCACATTCTTACAGTGGAATAGAAGTTTAATTTCTAGTGCCTTGGATGTCTGGTAATTACAGGTAGTCCTTGACTTATAATCTTTCATTCAGTGTTCAAAGTTACAATGGCACTGAAAAGAGTGACAATACTTTTCACACTTAACGACCGTTGCAGCATCCCCATGGTCACTTGATCAAAATTCAGATGCTTGAAAACTGGTTCATATTTATGGCAGTTGCAGTGTCCTGCAGTCATTTGATAACCTTTTGCAAGCCTTCTGACCAGCAAAATCAATGGGGAAGCCAGATACAACATGTTACTGACTCAACAACTGCAGCGAGTCACAAAATAACTGTGGCAAGAAAGGTCATAAAATGGGGCAAAGCTCATTTAAGAACTGTCTCATTTAGCAACAGAAATGTTGGGCTCAATTGTGATCATAAATTGAAAACTACCTGTGCAACTTTGTTTGTGCCATCTATTTTTCCAGCACCACAATGTTGGAATGTCATTAAATTTTACACTAAGGGGTGGTGTTTATTTTTGAATCAGTTTAGTTTCCTGGTGACTGCCTGGACAAGTTCCTCTTCTAGTAGTTCCACTTCAGAAGTGGTTTGTTTTCTATAACTCAGAGAGAGTGATCGGCCGAAGGTCATCCAGCTAGCTTTGTACCTATGGCCAGATGAGAACTCCCACCCTCCTGGTTTCTAGCCTGCTGCCTTAACCACTACACCAAAATGGCTCTTGGCTTTTAAACTACCTAACTTTTATGCTATTATTATACTGTTGAGATAGAAATGCTTTTCTGTGCTATTTAATAAATATATATGTGGGATGTTTATCACACCCCTTCTAAAGAATTTTTCAGGTCTAGAGTTTGAATTCTATATTTCCTATCTCCTATTAGATTAAAAATTGGGAGTTTCCAGCAGCAGCATAGATTTGTGCCATTGCTTGACTTACATGTTGTCTATTGCTTAGCACAATGAAGGCTTTCAATCTTTAGTAGAGATTTTTGCCCTCTTTGGGATTTCATAATATACAGGTGGCATGTTATTTTCAGATTTATAGTATTTGCATGTCTATCTTTTTAAAGTTAGCAATAAACATTCCACCTATCTATAATTATTTTAGTATGCTTTATTGTAAATACTATAAGTCATAGTGTGGCACATTATGTTTTTGTTTTTAAAATGTGAGGTCACTTTCTATGCTTTATATTCTAATCTACTTTAAGTATAATGTGTGTTCTGTGGTAATTTAGCTTGCACAGAGGAAGGCACGATTTTAAAAATGAACTTGCAAATTATTTCCACGTAGTAGATTATTAGCATATATTAGACTTCAGTACAGAACTAGATCATTTTTTTGTTATTGAAAGGTTATAAAGGGCAATTATATTGGCTTTAAAATTGAAAAGTTTCAGTGAAATCTTCTGCTGCCTAGAATTACACTTATGCAAGATGTTAACATTAGAAGACAAAACTAAGCTGGACTCCTGTACTTTTAATAAGTAGTGTGGAAGAGGTGACTTTTTTAAAAAAAATTATTTGGGTTTTCACAAAACAAACAAACAATACAAATAAAACATCTTTAAAAAAAAAAATAGCATGGTCCCGGGTAACACTTCTTCATACAGACACAAATTTAATTTCATGCTCATTCTTGTGTTCTATTCCATATCTTATTACTGTTTTATATTTTCTACATAGTTTTTCCCCTCTTTTAATTTTCTCAACTTTATTTTGATTATCTCGTCTCAATTCAAATCATTATATTTATACTTTTAACTGTCCTGTTTCAATTTCATGTTATTTTTTCTCATTAAACAAATTTTCTCCTGTAGTTACTAATTGGAGTATGACATCTTTATATCTTTTAACTCTTTTAACATTCAACTCTTATTTAAGATTCAATGTATACCTTTAAGATTATAACATTCAGTATAATACATAACTTCCAATCGAATTCTGCTTGGTGCATTCTTAAAATACACACTATATTCTTAAATAGATAGATAGATAGATAGATAGATAGATAGATAGATAGATAGAT
>BLBF01000032.1:17784655-17807734 GCA_015471245.1 Laticauda colubrina
ATGCTGCCTGAATTTTGCTCTGGGTTCCTTCAATGCCTGAGGGAACCTATCTCTGCAGACACGTGAAGACTTGTTTTCCTTGGATCAACGAATCTTTTGGTGGGTTTTTTATCTGCTTCCATCTCACATGCCCAAATGTACCATCTCCTATTCCTGTTTCTCAATAAGACACTATCTACTATTATTTGCAAACATTATCACCTATTCACACTTGAGAAATCTTGTCAGATTAAAAGACAAGCAGGCACAAGAGAAAACATAAGACTATTTGTTGTCATATAAGTTATTTCATGACCGTCCACAGGTTGGGAAACGGCATCATGATGTCATAGGACAAATGACACAAATTTTATTTGCAAGATAATAGCATGAGATTGCTAATTTCATTACATCATTTGCATAATTTGCAATATGAGGTCACTATATAAGTGGGATAGGTTACTTATCATCCATTCTCCTTCAGATGAAGGGCTGACACATTGGCCAGGATCATACAATACTAAAGTGGTTTGTTTAACTACCATAATTTACTGGGAAAATACATGATATAAAACTGGATTACATGTCGTACAAAGCCAGAAAATGATGATTTACAATCTGCAGTAGCTAGAGTCAACCAACATTTTTTTTTAAAAAAAAAGCAAACCATATTATGACATAGTACAAAATAAAACCTAATGGGGGGGAGAAAAATGGTGGCACTATAGGGATCCAGACCAAGCCAGAATGAAATCATCTTATTGTAGCACAGTTGGGGATGTAACTGATGCAAATGTCTTGATGCATATGATGCCACTTGCCCTCTGGATATATACTACTTATTTCAAAATTTGAGGAGGTGGCTAGGAAAATGTTTCAGGACTAACAGGGAGTGATATAAATATGAATAACACAGTATAGTGAAATATAACACAAAACTAATGTCTGGTGGATCACAGATGATACTGTTAAACAGCAGCGTATTTCAAACATTTTATTTTTAATAGCTTTCAGTAACTATTGCAAGTAATTCCAAAGCACGGTTTGAGTTATTGTCTCTGCCAATTTTTCACAACTTTGAAATTTTTCTACTTTATCTAAAGTCACTCAACTCAACATTCTCTTTTTGTCTCACATTCATTACTGGGGAGAAAAATCCAAAAAGAATTATTTTTTTTAAGCAAAGAGAGTTTCTTCATTTAGTTCTTAACAATTACATTGGCTTATTTATCTGTAACAGGTAATCTATCTCTAGTTTGCTTTAAAGTTTTGCAAATGTCTTCAATATCTGATTAATAGAAGATGGTTGAATTCTCATATCTGGCTCTGCATTTGATCTATTGCAATATGTTGCTTTCGTTGAAGAATATAGTCTGGCTTTACATAGATATTACTTGGAAAAAGGAGAAGTATTTTGACAGCCTTTTCAGATTGTTGTGGATATTTTTGTTTGTTAATGTACCAAAAGTGACAGATTCTTATAAGTTACTTGATGTGTAAAAGCTGACATATCAATGAATTTTTCATATTTTGTTACCTTAAATCAAGTGTCTGTCTTATACTTTAAATTGATCTTTTATCTATGAATGATTTTGTAATATCTTGTTTTGTTTATCTGAAATATGAATAAAATTCATATGAATTTCATGAATTTTAATATTCAGTGAAATATTAATTCATTTAATTCTGTAGAACTTCCAAATGTTGACACTTTTCATTTTGTTGGCTCCATGAAACAGTCCAAAACTTATGATATTCATGCTGGTCCAGAGCCTTCTTCAGATGATAAGCCACCATGATCAAATCAAAACAGTCATCCAAGTCCTGAATCTCAAAGAGGGAAGAAGAAGCTATCAAGATGGCTGCTGGACCACGAGGCAGCCACAGAACACTAAGTCAGTTCTCCTGGATCATCACCACCCACTGCTGCTCCCAGTGCCACCATCCACATGAGCAACTGGGTCTTCTAGCCATCCAGAACTCTACTACCAGGATGATAGCCACAGTCACCTCACTGCAAACAGTTGGACCAACCAACAGCTGTTCTATTCTCATAGTGGGCCACAAAATGAAGGATGGAAACCAGGCTGTGGTCCACTTGATTTTCGCATTGCCACACCACTGCTCCTTCGTATTTTTATTCACTTAGTGAATCCTTCCCAAAAATTTGGGATAGACTGATGTTTTTGTTATATGGTATTATCAAAGGATGTCAGCAGTTCAAGTAAAGCTGCCTTATGCAATTAACTGGTGGTGATTTTTGTCAGTCTGATAGAGTTCAAATGATACACAAATGTTTTGGGATTGCACTGAAGCTACCTATTGTTACCCTTGATTTCTTTTGCCACAGTTGTATTTCTATTTGTCTTATTTTTTGTGATATTTTTCCCCAGTTCTTTCTCTTCTCTTCTTGTCTCCAGATGCTGACATGTCCCCTCTCAAAGCTTTTTTGTTTTTTTTTATTGACAATAGTCAAGTGTGGGTTGTTATTATTATTAAATTGGATTTTCTCAGGGTTATTCTATTGCATTGACTATTTTATTACAACTATATTGTAACAAAAAGTAAGGAAATCTGTTAAGACTTGGTGAAACCAGATTATATTATTTTCGAATTCTACATTTTTTATGTTAACCTGGGAATTAATGTTGGTATTGGTATCAATGGTATTGCTCTTATTATTACTGTTACAGTAATGATGGTAATGTTTTTGTTGTTGTTCAACTTGTATTTTTCCCTGATAAAAATTCAACACAATTGTAATCATCAAAAGAACCTATATTTAAAAAAGAACAGTCAAGTTTGCTAAATCTTTATTTAAAAAAGAACATAACATTGATTCAGTAAGTTTGAGCTATTGTTTAAAGTTCATGTAACAAAATGGACTGTGTTTCCACCTTTTCAATTTGTTTCCTTTTTATTGCTTTTTATTTAGTAACATTACACATATTTAAGCCATTTTTAATACAAAGCACCTTGGCACAATCAATAAAGGACTGTACAATGAAAATCAGATACCTCACTAAAGAGAAAGTTGAATGGGAAGGAGACCTGCAACTTGAAAGATAAGCAATGGGTTTAACAAAGACTGCAATAAAAAAACATTTCACTGTTTCACTATTAAACATAACAGAAATCATTTCAGAGCAAATTCTATAGATCAGGTACAATAAGATATGTTTCTTGAGATATTGTTAAACCACAGTCTTTAGCTGCCCCAGGTAATCAGTAATAAAGAAAGTTGACAATCGCTCTTCAAGAAAGTTTGAAAGGCCACAGTTTCCCCACTTTTAACATATATATTGTATTTTTTTCCTTCTCTAGAGTCCAATCAGAATGTTTGAAATATCCCCACTTAACAGTGGAATGTTTTCCAGAGAAAGTTCTAGAAGGGAAGGTTAATTCTTGCTCTGTTGAATGTCCTCAAACAAAATACTTCCCAAACATGACTATTACAATAGCTTCATGGTATCCCAGTGACTAGATAATTTTGGAGGGAAAACCCATACATTTGTGAAACTACCATAACATTGCATAAATTTAATTTAATTTAATTTGTTGCTAAATATATTTAGGTATTATTACAGAATTGCTGCTGCCTGAGCTTGATTGCTTTCTTACAGACCTTTCATTACCTAACCTAAGTAACATTATCAATGCTAGAAGCAAGTGAAATTTGCTCTCATTTTATATTCTAATGGCTTGCCCTCTCCTGTGTTGAGATTCTTTAGTTGGGCTATTTACTGTTAGCTTGTTTGTTGCTTCCTTGATTGGGGTATCATTTGCTTGTTGATTGTTAGTCTAATGTTAATTGTGGCATTAATCTCTGCTCATCTAAGTGTTGATTGCTGGTAAGATGTGTTCTGATATTTTGTTCTCTTTTTGGCTTGTAATTGTCCCTTTTGGATAATATATGGAAGTTGTTTTATGCCTGTGGATACAATTTGTCAGGGATCCAGGTGTCCAGGAATTCTTTAACATTTTTGGACTTGGCTTGATCTTGGATGGTCAGGGTATCCCAATAGAAAGTATGGTTGAGTCTGTCCATGTGTTGTGAAATTAGTTTTCATCATGTCTTCTGACTGCTGGTTGGCGTTCATAGATGTGTTCTGCTGGTTTTCTGCCTCTTTGTACTACACAATGGCTGTTGCAGTTTTACACTGCATGTTATAGATGACTTCTGGTTTTTTTTTCTGGAGCTGCTGAATCTTTTAGTTTACTTAGGATGTTTTGGAGGGTTTTAATTGGTTTGTATGCTATAGTGATGCCATGTGATTGTAATTGTCTGTTGTTTTCTGAGATGTTTTTTTATGTATGGCAGTGTTATCCTTTACACAGCCTGTATTGATTGTGCTATATTAGGTTGAATGATCAGACCCTTTTTGATGACGTTGCTTGACAAAATGGAGAATATGAAAAAAAATATTCAGTTCACTAAGGATTAAAGAAAATTCACCAAATGCTATGTTGATCCAAAGATTCCTGTAACTGAAAACAAGCAATTTTTGAAACTATAACTACTTTCAAAATATGCATGTCCAATGACCTTAAAGGCCCCAACTGCAGTTTGGCCAAGACAACAATGTCTTCATATTCAGAGCTCTAAATCCTCCAGAGACCACTATCTTGTGGTTGCCTCATGAGGAGCAACTGTTGTTTATGGCTCTAAGGGGCAGTGTTCATCTCCATTACAAAGCTGAAGAGCCAGTGCTGTCCAAAGACTTATCCATGGTTATGTAACCGGCATGACGAAATGCAGAAGGTGCACAGGACACTGTTACCTTACCACCAAAATGATCCCAATTTTTCTACTTGCATTTTTACATGCTTTTGAACTGCTAGGTTGGCAGAACTTGGGATAAATAGCAGGAGCTCACTTTGTTACATGGTGCTATGGATTTGAACTGCCAAACTGCCTATCTTTCTGATTGACAAGCTCAGCATCTTAGCCACTGAGCCACCACATCCCAAAGAGAACTCTAAAAATATCTAAAAGCATCTATACTAAAACTGATTTACTCAATATTTAAACAGTTATTTACTGTACATAATAAAGTTTTAATATTATATCTGCATTAACATTTATTTACACTGTATAATACAATGTAATAATATCAGAAGAACAGCATGGAAAGTTTCTTATGCTTTCCATGCTGGAAGGGTGGGGGGAAAGAAACCCACAAAAAACAAATAAATTATCCTTAACCAATTTGTGACAGATAAAAGCAAATGTACAGCTTCATTTGAAATGTGAGTTTTGTCCATTTAATAATTCCCTGCTCAACCATCCACTTACTAAGCCAGATAGGACATATTGATTATTATACTGTATTAAGGCCTTTGAAGAGTGATGACTTAATAACTGTCGAATGAATAAACAAATCAGTAAATATAAGCTACCTGTAAACTACATAAGATATTAAAAGAAATTAGAAATAACAGCCCCAAAACCTGCTTTTCACATTCAATGTAGCATAATATGATGCAAGAGGAACAACCTTGGAATTTGCTTAAAATTAAGGAGATAAACTACAAATAAATTACTTACTCAATAATGATGTCAGGTAGATGATATCTCTATTCTGAAATAATTCTTATACCATGAAATTCCTATAACTGTAAAGTGGAATATTCGTATATTCCTCAAAAATGTCTCAAAATTGCTGTGAAAGTTTCATGACATTGACTAGTGCTAGGATCTTGGTATTCTTTTAAGATTCTTTTTTTTTCTCCACTTCCCTCTCTCCTCCTCCTACAGTAGCACTTGGATAAGGACAGTTAACCTCCACTGTAAGAGGTGAACTGAAGCTCATTCTGTTTTCTTCAGCAGTGTGAAATTTCAGGAATTGCCTCTTTCTCCAAGGATTTTGTGTGTATGAAAGAAAAAGCACATTGTAATCCAATACAATATATGTCTATTGTATTTACTTTTAAATATTCAGTATGAATGCAGTGCAACAGTACAACTGTTCTGATCCAACCCTGTTACCAGCAAGAAAATCTCAAACAAACACAGCAACTCAAACCTTCACAGCTTTAATCTACAAATAAACTTCTTTGCAGATAAAACATGGCTTGCAGCCAATTAGTCCAACCAGAAAAGCCTTGACAGAATTCTTCAGATAAGCTGGAGTCTCTACACACAATGTTGGGTCCTTAGAGCGTTTTTGCCTTCTGCAAAGGCAAAAACCTTTTGAAACCAGGCTTATATTCCCTGGAGGGAGGGGCCAGTATGATGCATCCTTACTCCTGAGTCGCCTGTGCTGCTCCAGCTGTTCTCTTCTACAAATCATTCTGAGCTCATGCGCACTTAGCACAGGCTCCTCGGGAACCTCCTCATCACTGCTGCCAGCCCCCACCATCCCTGAAGGCAGCAGTCCACTCCCTGATGGTCCTGGCCCCTCATCCAAGTCCTTCCTCTTTTCCACCGTCTGCACCTGCTGCTGGCTAACCACAACACTAACCCTGCTCATTCAGGGATATTCCTAAAGCAGACAGGATAACATTTAAGCCTGAAAAATACCTCTGATTCCATTATAATTCTAACTAATTATATTATATTATTATATTATATTTAACTAATTATATTATATTATTAAATTTCAATTATTACTAATTCATGATCTAATTCATTCTGCAAACTTTCTTCTCTACCCACCTTTCTTATTTCCACCTGCTACTAAATTATACCAGTTTAGTGTACTGATTAAGGTACCCAGCTAGAACTGGGATACAATGAGTCCTAGTCCTGTCTCATGAATAAAGCTATCTGAGTGGCCATGGGCCAGACATTCAACATCACCCCTAGGAAGCAGGTAATGGCAAACCACTTCTAAAAAACTTTATTAAGAAAATTGGAGGGAGTCAAGGACTCAAAAGCATAAATAAAAAACAATAAATAATAAATAAATGTAATAGAATCAAAATTAAAAGTGGAGACATATGTCATTGATACATCATTTTATAAAAAAGTCTCTACAATGTTATAAATGTAAATTTCAATACTTTCAACCACATATCTTCCCTTTGTTCAATTTGTTTAGTGTAACCAACTTTTTTAGTCTATTTAATCATACATTCTTTTGATCTTCTATTTCAAATTTCAGTAAAAGTTTGTATATTTTGGTAATAACATGTTTGTCATTTATACATACAGGTTTATATATTTTGTAAGCAATATTTTATTATAACATTTGCCTTCTTTGTTATCTGGAAGTGAAAATTGTTTGGCAGGAGAAATATAAAGTAAGCTGAATGCAGTAAGTGTTAAAACTAGAACAAACAGAACCAAGAATGAATAGGTGCTCATTGAATTGGGATTGAACAAAACTTGAAGAGTTTTTGGCATATAGAGAGAAAGTAGGACAATCAAATTACAGAACAAATATATAAAATGAAAGTAAATGGGTTGAGAGAAAGGGGAGGACTAAGAAAGTCACAGTTCGATGGACTCAATGAAATCCTTAAAAAGAAAGAAATGAGAAATTTAAGTATAAAAATGTATGAAACAGTGTATGGTAGAAATATGGATAAGGTGTAGCTAGATATGGAGAAATATAGAGAAATTGTGTTTGTGTAAACCAGATTTATGTATATTTCCTTTTCTCTTGTCTTATAGCTTTTTTTCTTTTGCTCCTTCTTCCTTGTTGTTGTTGTTTTAGCATTTTGCATAATATTGCTAACCCCAAAGGCAACAGTGAATTTCACATAAAAGTTCAAGGCATAATATATAGCAAGCAAAATTGCTGACAAGCACTGCTTTTTTAAACTGGTTTGCAGCATCTCATTTATAATGTTCTTATTTATATCATGTGATGGTGGTATAGAGTAAAAAAGCAGAAATAAGAGACGCTGCTACAAATTCATGAGATATTTGCATAGCAGATAATTACTTGGCAAATAAAGCTATTAAATTTAACTGTCTGACATCTCAAAAAGCCTTTTGTGCATGATCATTGAAAAGACTGCTATTCTTATATACTACAAACACATTTATCTAACTACTGATAATGACAGTTTGGCCAAATACCAGCATCAACTTATCTGATCATTATTATTTTTATTGCAAGGTTTGACCTGATTTGTATTTGAGTAGAAAATAATCAGGAAATAGCAGGTTTTTGAAAGATGAAAGGAGAAAAGAACCTTCCATGTTATTGCCAAGAAAACTCGATATATGTCCAATGCATCAAACTCATTTGAAATGAGATCTTCCATTGATCTCATTGTATTGGTTATTCTGGACATTGCAACTGACAGCTTAGGAACTAAATTCAGCCTGGAAAACATTATCTTATGAAGCACTGCTAAATTTTAGTCAAGAGATGATTTGACAAGGCATCCTCAATGCAATAAAAAAAGAACAGTTGGAGAACAATAAGAATTACATTAAATTTCCTTTATTGGGGAAAAAATACCTTCTTCACTTGACCATGAACTCTTAGAACTTTCCTTTCTGTTGAAGCCCAACAATGTAGTATTCTGCATCACCTGGTTGGAATGCAGAAATCTGGATGTTCACAACTGGCAAACCACAGAAATCAACCTTGCTCAGTGCTAGCTTAGTTGCATCCATCAAATGGTCAATGATTCATAATTGGGAACTGATTCGTTCCAAACTTCCGACCTTGAATACTTGGAAGGTGTCCACTAACCCAAGGCACTTTTATCATCTTCCTTTGCTGTTGGCCCTGTGTGTTCAAAGGTGATTTGGCTTCAGAGGAAGAATGAAGCTTTTCACTCTGAATTTCAAATGAGGGATATGCCCTTCTTCTGGGCAGCCTCTTTTTTGCCTGGGAAGGAGTTTCACCTTTTTGGAGGGGTGGTAGAGGGCCTTTCTTTCTACTTGTGAGAAGATACCTATTACTTGCAGGTGACATCTTTCCAACCGGAATCATCTCTATGCATTCATTAAAGTAGAATCTCCCTTCCAACTCTCTTCTATTCTGCCCATCAGGGATCCTGTGTTTTCCTGCCTGAGTTTTGTTCCTCCTAAAGCTGTAGGATATTTTGGTCCTAACTTGAGACTTGTTTCTTTTGGCATATAGTTTTCTTGTCTGGATTTGGAGCTCTTTTCTTTTCAGGTACAACCTGGTGGCACTAGAGCCAGACCCTTGTCCTTCACGAGCCTGTTTGGGATCAAGAGAATACTTTATCTCCTGAACATTTAGTTTGATTCTCTTCTTTGATTCAGACTCTAATGGAATCCCATCTTTCTGGAACTCCACTTCCAATTTTTCATCCTTTAGATCTTTCTTTTCAAGGTTCACAGCATGGCTCTTGTTTCCTTCCAACTGTGGCTCCTGTTTCTCAGTGTGGGGTTCACCTGTCTCAGCCTGAGAGTTGCATTCAGAAATGTGTTTCCTAGGAGTAACATTGCCCCTGGGATCTGAATTTTTTGGACTAGGAAATTCCTGGTCTGATTTCTGTAATCCAAGATGCATTTTCCCTGGCCTGGCCTGACCATCTTCTGACCTTAGCTTTCCATATTTTGTTCTATGATGTCCCTCATCCTGATTTGCAGGTCCATCCCCTAACTTAACAATACCAACATTTCTCAAAATGTTCCCTTCGTCTGGTTTGGGTTGCCTCTTGCTTGACTTAGGATGCCCTTCATCCATCTGAGGATTTTTCTCACCTGGTTTTGGAAAAACTAAGTATCCTGTATCTGGCTTGAAGTGTTCCTCTTCTGACTGAGGTGATCCTTTATTTGTTTTGATATGTCCTTCTTTTGAATCACATTTGCCCTCCCCTGGCATGGGAAATCCATGAAGGTTTCCTCCCGGCCTAGGACAATTCTTGTCTGACTTGAGATGCTCTTGACTAGCTTTTGGATGTTCTGATGCATTTGCCTGGTGATGCCCAGCATTATACTGATTTTTTGTCTTGTTATTTCCTTCAGCCCAATCACGGCACTCTTCAGCCCAGTCCCGCCATTTACTTGCCCACTGCCGCCATTCATCGGCCCACTGCCGCCTTTCATATGTCCAGAAACGCCGCCTGTTTGGACGATAGCGTCCCTTGTCCAACCTGCAATCTGAAGCCAAACTTCCTACTGATCCATTAAATTCTCTGTCATAAACTGGAATCCCTGCAAGAAGCAGAATTCATTACTCAACCATTGAAATAGGTACATGATTAAGACTCATCCTTACATCATGGCTCAGCATTTGTGCATAGGATAATTTTTAAACTTTCTAGTCACTGATTGAGAGAAAAAATTAATGTCTAGCTGACTGGATCTAGACTTTCTGTTGGAGA
Organism: Laticauda colubrina; assembly: GCA_015471245.1. Taxonomy (NCBI): domain Eukaryota; kingdom Metazoa; phylum Chordata; class Lepidosauria; order Squamata; family Elapidae; genus Laticauda; species Laticauda colubrina. The sequence continues at coordinate 17,794,895 of BLBF01000032.1, forward strand.
CATCAGGCAAGAGTAATTTGAAAATCATAAAATAATCCACTATGATTGTATTTTGTTTTATAATTTGTTGTTCCTGCTTTGAGGAGCTCTAAGTGACATGCCTGGTCTTTTATCCTCCCTACAGACTTGAAAGGTAGCCTTGACTAACAGTGACAAGCCAAGATCACTCAGAAAACTACTTGCAGAACATATTAGTATTCAAAGAACTAATAGTATGTGCAATATGATTGGCTCTTTTTTCCCAGAAAGAGGGAATGATCAGATGCTGTGGAAGATGCTATCAAACTTCAGTGTTGAGAAGTTATTCTCCTGGGGAATCAAATTAGCATCTGTAGGTGGTAAGCAAATGAAACATTGTCTTGTATTTTGGACAACCAAGCCAAATATCTTGATCTGGTTCTATTGTGTTCTTTTTTCTTTCACACATGACTCTGGAGCAAGTATGTATATTCCTAACCAGGATCCTTTAGGTAACAATTATATATCTTAAAAGAGTAATTTCTACTTAAAAGAATTTACTGTCCATCAGCACAACTTATTTCTATGTAGACATATTTTTAACAGTTGGCATAAATCATACGCAGCAAAAACCCCAGTATATTATCATCAAAATTTAGCAAAATTTATAAGAACATAAACAACTGGCAGCTGTTCAACCAATGGTTGGTCAATGGTTGTCAGAAACCCAGTAAATTATTAATATCTGTTGCTGAATCAAACTACACATACAAGAGTGGAAGTAATGCTATTCACATGAAAATAATTTCACCCCAAAGCAATGTTGAATCATTTTATAACTTCTAGAATCTATTCCATATAGATGAAATAAGGAAGTATATAGCTAAAATTCAGTAAGAGAAAAAAAAATATCTTAAAAGTTAGTTTGGCAATATTACAGGGTATACTATATTTAACCAAAGTTTATTTCATAAATTAAAATTTGCTAGATTTCCACAATTTACTAAGCTATAAACAAGCCACAGTTACTGCATTTGTACAATGCTCCAAACCAAAACCTAACAGACAGACCATTAAAAGAGCTGTAGGACAGATAACAAAAATTAATGCTTCTAATTGAAAGTAGTATAGTAATATTTAACCAATTACTTTTGCTTGTATTGCAGAAAGCAGTTTATTTTATTATAAACAGTGCCTTTGATTAACCTTCTTTCTTGATTTCTGCTGTTGCAGACAAATTGGAAATACAGCATAATGTTGCAACAGAACACATTCAGATTATAAAACCCAGTGCAAATTAGTTCTTTTTTCTCTTTGGATTTGATTCTCTTTGAGAAGAATTCTGTTCACCTATTTTAGTTATTGGCAGTTTGGATCCTTTGAGACCTACAATTCAGAAAAAAGAAAGCTAAAGGCCCTGTCACACTGGCCGACGGATGCAAAACGTTTGTAAAAAGGACACAGCGGATGAGCAAAATGTTCCATCCGTTGTTATCCGCTCTCAAAAGTGCCCCGAATTTGCATAACCAGAGCGGACAACACGGAAAGGAATGGACGGGGGGAGGACGTAGGGCGGATGGAAAGCGGATGCTCCATGGAAGCCTAGCGGATGGAAGCGGATGGGAGCGGATGGCACATCCGCAAGGCTTCTGGGGGAGCACAGCAAAGCGGAAGCGGAACGGAAAGAGCGGGTGCAGAGCGGATGCCGAGCGGATGAAGCGGAAGCCTAGCAGATGCCGAGCGGATGAAGCGGATGCAGAGCGGAAGCCTAGCAGATGCCTAGTGGATGCCTAGCAGATGCCTAGCATTCACTGCGCATGCGGAGAGGATGCATTGCATCAGCCCCGCAGATATAAAGGGAAGCAGCTCGCAAGCAGGTCACCATTCAGAGGAAAGACCTGCTTCCAGACACAGCTTGCCAGCCAGCCAGCCAGCCAGCCAGCCAGCCAGCAACCCAACAACCATGGGGAAGAAACGGAAGCCTCTGCCATCTGCTGCCAGCCCTGGCAAGAGGGACAGGGCCACCCTCACACCCCGGGGCCCTGACTCTGCTTCTGCTGGGGCTTCTGCTGCCCGGGCTCGATCTTCTGGTGCTGGGGCTTCTGCTGATGCTGCTTCTGGAGGTGGTGCTTCTGCTGGTGCTGCTTCTGGTGGTGCTTACTCTGCTGATGCTGCTTCTGGTGGTGGTGCTTCTGCTGATGCTACTTCTGGTGGTGGTGCTTCTGCTGGTGCTTACTCTGCTGGCACTGCTCCTGGTGCTGGTGCTTCTGCTGGTGCTTACTCTGCTGGTGCTGCTGCTGGTCCTGCTGGTGCTTACTCTGCTGGCACTGTTCCTGGTGCTCCTGGTCCTGCTGGTGCTCCTGGTCCTGCTGGTGCTCCTGGTCCTGCTCCTGGTGCTGCTGGTACTGCTGGTGCTGCTGGTGCTGATGCTGCTGGTCCTGCTGGTCCTGCTGGTCCTGCTGGTCCTACTTTTGCTGCTACTGTTGTTGCTGTTGCTGCTGGTGGTGGTGGTGTGGAGGAGCAGCCCCTACAACCTCGAAGCCCCTCTGTTGAGGGCCCATATGGCCCTGCCAAAAGGAGGAAGAGGCAGACGCATGAACGGAAGAGGAGGCAATACAACATAGAAGAGGAACATGAGGAGGAGGTGCTGGAGTGGCTGAGGGAGAATGAATATCTTTGGTGGAAGGGACACAGGCTCTATCGAGACACCAAGAGGAAGCAGGCTGCTTGGAGAGAGAAGGCGGAGAGCCTGGGCTACACTTCGGTGGTGCTCCTCGGCTGGTGGAAGCACATGCACACCTGGTACGAGAAGTTGCACCTCAAGAAATTTGGCCAGGCCGCGGTCAAGCTGACGGACAGAGAGACCTACATGATGGCCAAGTGCAGCTTCTTGGAGGGTGAGATCTGCCACCGAGGAGCAGCCCCTCTCACAACCCTCTCTCTCAGCAGCCCGCTGAGAGCCAGTCCTCTTCTGGCCAAGAGTCAGCTCCTGTGTCCAGGCAGGTATCTGTGGAGCGTGCCACAACAGAGACCTCCCCGACAGCTGTACTACCCATGGCGGAGCACGTGGAGGACCCCCTGACGCAGTGGGAGAAAGGAGACGGCACTTCCACCACAGCCCAACCCGCATCCACCCCCAGCTCCACCTCCACAGAGAGGCAGACCGGAGGGGCAGAGCCACACTGTCCTGCTGGAGATAAGAGACACCATCAGGAACAGTGTAGATCTCCTCTCTCAGCTGGTACACACCAATGCCCCATCCTCCAACCGCAAGCCCTTCCTCACCTATGTCAACCAGACCCTCATGAACATGTCGGAACCCTAGTACCAGGTGGTGAAGGACAGGATCACTGATCTTCTTCACAACCCTCCAGACCAAGTTGAACCTGCTCCGACCCAGTCCAGGTCTGCTCCTCCACCCCAGGTGATGTCACTGCCCTTACAAGGCTTTCCACAGGCCCTCCCCTACCAAGGCTACGGCTACCAGGAGGTCCAGCAGCACAGGCAGCCCTTCCCAGTCCAGGCACAGGTACATCCGACGCCACCGGTGCCACTGATGCCACCGATGCCACCGATGCCACCGACGTCACCGATGCCAGCCATGTCACAGATGCCACCCACGCCACCGATGCCACCGACGCCAGTCCTCACCCAGCTGCAGACCAGACAGCCCCACTACACTGCTCCTTCCTCCACCCCACAGCCAAGCCTGGCCTCAGTACATCTGTCATCGGTATTGGGGTTGACACCCCATGTCATGTAGGAAGGGGCTCTCTACATCACGGGGCTAAGCCAGCTGTCTGAGAGCTTCCTCAACACACCGTCCCCTGTTGTCTTCTCGGGGCCAGGCACCCCAGTGGTGCCTCAGACCAGCACTCCAGCAGCAGCCACCTCCACAGCACCTTGGACCCTTCACCCCTGAGACTGGGCACACCTCTGAGTGACCAAGAAGAGTGCCAGAGACTGGGTGGCTACCTGTTGACTTTATTTTTGCTTTGGACACTTTACTTGGGTCATTTTTCTTTTACAGCTTGTTATTAATAAAGATTATCTTTGCTTCACACACTTGCTTCATTTATTTTTGTCAATAAAGTCTTGGTGGAAACTTTTAGAAATGGTTTAAGCCTTTGCATGCTTGTGGGATGGGTAAGGATAGCAGTGGGATGGGCAGGGATATCTGTGGGATGGGTAATAGCTGTGGGATGGGCAGGGATACCTGTGGGATGGGCAGAGATACCTTTGGGATGGGTAATAGCTGTGGGATAGATAAACCTCCAGTGCAAGCATAGTGGGACTGTATGTCCATCCTCCCAGGTGCCACACCTATGGCCCTTTATTATCAATAATAATGTAATCAATCATCCACACATGTCAACATAAACACAACTCTTTATTAAATGCCCTGTTCATTGTAGGCCCACCCAACATAAATGTCCCAATCTCATCAGTGTGATGAGACAGGCTCAAGGAAGCATCCATTAATCATCTACCATCCTGTCTTGCCACTCCACTGCTCCAGCTGGGGAGTTGCACCAGTGTCTCAGGAGGTTGCGCTGCTTCTTCCCTTCACGTGAAGCTCTGTTGGGGCCTTGCACATCCTTAGTGTCTATCAGGTTTCGCCCTTGCCTCCATTCACCAGGCTCCATGTCCCCATTGCCTTGTTGGAGGTCTAAGAGCCTGTTCTGCAACACTGGGTAGCGGGTGCGCATGAGATTGTGCAGGATGCAGCAAGCTTCCATGATCCTCCTCACGGTCTCTGGGCAATGCTGTATGGTAGTGAGAAGTACCTGGAACCTGTTCTGGGCAATGCTGTATGGTGGTGAGAAGTACCTGGAACCTGTTGGCCAGGATGCCAAAGGCGTTCTCCACCACCCGCCTTTCCCTGGACAGCCTGTAGTTGAAGATCCTCTCTTCACTGGTGAGGAGTCTGGAAGTGTAGGGCTTCATGAGGTAGGTTCTGAGGGGGAAGGCATCATCCCCCATGATAAAATAGGGCACATCTTGCGTGTCGTTGGGTAGGGGGTCTGGATCTGGGAAGCCCATGATGAGGTTGCGTTCCAGCCCCTCCTTGAGGTGACTGGCGTTGTATACCTGGGCATCTGAAGCTGACCCGTTGCCTGAAGCATCAATGTACATGAACCTGTAGTCAGCATCGACCATGGCAAAGAGGATGATACTGAAGAAGCCCTTGTAGTTGAAATAATTGGACCCCGACTTGGCTGGTGCTTTGCAGGCCACGTGCTTCCCATCTATGGCTCCAATGGTGTGGGGGAAGTTCCACCTCTGATACCACTGCTCTGCAACTTTCTTCCAGCCTTCTTCTGTGGAGGGGCACTGGAGGAGCTCCTCCAGGTATTCTTCGATGATGGCCTGCATCACTTCTCTGACCACAATGCTGATGGTGTTGTGTGGCACCCTCCAGCCGTACTGCATGCTCCTGTAGGTGGTCCCTGAGGCCAGGTGGCGCAGATTCAGTGCCACCTTCAGCCCAGGGTCCAGGCTGGGCCGATGTTGGTGCTCTGCTTGGTCAACCTGGGTCTTGGCCGCTCCACAACTTCGTCAAACATGGCTCGAGGCATCCTCATGAAGTTCTGGAATGCACGAGGGTTTTCGTTCCTCAGCTCCACCATCAGCTTGTTGTACAGTCCGTACTCTGCTCTTGTCCCAATCCATCTTCGGACCCAGACATTTCTTGGCTGTCTCCTTTTCTTCCTGTAGAACAGATGAAAGAGCCTGTAGATGGCTTCGCACTGTTGCAGAACGATGGTGGCTACCAAAAGGATTGTGTGACAATCCATGGTGGACATCAATGGATGCTGTGGAAGAGCAAGAGCCAGATGAAGGCTGCAGAGGTCTGCACAGCAGGGCTGCTGGACTGAAAGTGAGATCCAGGTGAGTTCCTCCCCCTTTTTATAGGCAATATAGGTTTTCCACTAGGTGTCCTTTTGCATCCTCTAGGCATCCTGCAGACATCCTAAATATCTGAGATAGGTCCCCTCTGCGAACGTTTTTTCCGTTTTAAATGCTTTCTTTGTGAGCTGCATCCGCTTTCATCCTTTCTACGTCAGTGCTACTAACGCTGCGCGTCTGTTCCGCGTCCGTTTCACTTTCTCCCTGTGTCTGTTTTCCGCTGGAGCGGATTTGAGTTGCGCGGATGCACAGCGGAAGCCTAGCGGATATAGCGGATGCATAATGTATGACGACGGATGTTGAACGGATGTTTCCCATATGCGTTGCGGATGCAGATCGGACGCGTTGGATACATTTTCCGCTCAGAATGTTTTGAGCAGCTCAAAACTTTTTGAGCGGATGGAACCTCAGTCGACGGATGCTGGACGGATAGAGAGGATGAAAAACAGATGCAGTGAGTACAGAACAGATGAATCGCATTAACCAACAGATGGCAAGTGTTTCTCTCCATTTTACATCCTCTTTCCATCCGTTGGTGCAGTGTGACATGGGCTTAAGTCCCTCCAATTCATCTTGAATTCTGTTGGAAGAGATTGCTGACATTTGTATGTTATCTGCCTGCCTGTCTGCCTACCTCTCTGCCCTCCTTGAAAAAGAAATGTCTTGGGGGGGGGTTTCACAATTTTTATCAAAACACACAAAGTATTTTCTTGAAAAATCAGGTGCCTTCAAGAAGTCTCATAAACATTAAAATCAATATTTCACACTGGAATAAAGAAAGTGCCATTTGATCCATTCAAATTTACCATTAACATGGATAGATACCGTCTTCCCATTTTCTTCAACTTCCAAGTACTTGCTTTCATTCTCAAGATGCCTGAAAGGAGAGGTATTGGTCAATTACTTCATTATTTATATAATGGCTCTAGGAAAGGCACTTATAATTTCTTGTTTAGATTTCAAAGCAACTTAACAGGTCTTGTTTGTTATGCAGTTTGACAGCCTGAATTATTTACTGTTTACTAAGAACCACTGATCTAACAGATCTTGGCTGATTTTGAGAAGACATCCAGGGTCAGACCTGGTTAGTATATTTTGATGGGAAGCCAGCAGAGAATATAAGGGTTATATAAGATGCATCCAAAATGTCAACAAAGATTGAATTCAACTCAAAGAAGCTCTTGATATATCTTTGTAGCAATATAGAGATATTGCTACCTCTCATTTTTCATAAAATTTAACTTTATACAAGAATTCTCTTCAGAAAAGATTTAAAAATCCACACATCAAAAATTTCTTTTTTGCCACCGTTCTACAAGGAACAGAGAGAAAACTAGATATACAGTGAATTAATATAACTATTAAAATGACAAAAGAAAATAAAAGTGCTTATCGATAAAGCACCACCTTTCACATTTTGTGATGTGATTTGCAATGTGTAAAAGACAAAATCTGTTATCTGACTACTATCGTATGTCAAGGAAAAAATAGTTTTGGACACAAATTCTTAACTAGTTTTCAAGTGGAAAATTGGGGCTGATATTTCTACATATTTATCAAGGAAGCAGTGGCATCACAACTGAAAAATGCCCAGTTTGGGAGCCTCCATGAAGTCCTCCCTTGAGCTTTCCTTGAAGCATGGGAAACTAATGGAGTTATCAATAACTGAAAAGGTAACTGTACAATAAAAGGCAATATTTTCACCCACATATTCTTCTCTTGGCAAGGTTGTTAGTTAAACCATTGATATCTAAGGAGAAAAATTTATCCAAAATTTTGTTCTCCTTTGAAAGGTTTTTTTTTAATTCTCCTTTTATCAAAGTGAATGATAACTAGTAGAAAAAAATGCAGATCTTCTATATGAACCACAGTGACGGAGTGGTTAGAGTACAGTACTGCAAGCTAATTCTGTTGACTGCCAGCTGACTGCAATTTGGCAGTTCAACTCTCACGAGGCTCAAAGTTGACTCAGCCTTCCATCCTTCCAAGGTCCGTAAATTGAGGACCCAGATTGTTGGAGGCAATATGCTGAGTCTATAAACTGCTTAGAGATGGCTTTAAAAGCACTGTGAAGCAGTATATAAGTCTAAATGCTATTGCTATTCTCCACCAGTCCTAATTTTTGTATTAGATTATTGGTGTGTGAAGTTTTTCAGACACAGTTAAGACATTAACATTTCTGTACAGAGAGATCTAAATATCAAGTAAAGGAGTCATAGAAAGGCATCCACTTTGCATCTCACCTTTTGGTTGTGATCTTTTTGCCATTGATGATGGCGGTCATGATAGAAAAGTGGTGGAATCTTTTAGGAGCACTGAAGAATGATACAGAAAAATCTGAAACACAGGGGGCATATGTATGATGAATCATTTTTAAATGCATTAGAAACGTAAATGTTTACAAAATGTAAAGAAGGTCCAAACTTTTTTACAAATTCTCTGTCCTGCAGATTTCTCCATTAGTTTTGTCTATTTTCTCCCTTGGTTAAATAAATGAAGACTAGAATTATTTTCCTTCTGGTGGTCCAGTAAAATAATCTAATTCCCTCCATTTTTATTTTTGTTGCCATGGTATCTCATCATACAAGCCTTGAAAACCTCCTGGGGACAGGAGATTAGTGGCGCCCATATATATGTTTTATTGTTGTGTAATTAGACAGTTATGGGAAGAGCCTCAATTATTTTAATCTGGTGTTGCCTTACAGCTTTGACACAGCGTTTTTATTTAAGTGTTTTATAAGCCATCCAGTGTTATTTAGTTAAGATGGTATGATGATATAAATTTGTTAATAAAGAATTAAATGCCAAATGCCAAATTCATCAAACCAGTGAACCAACAATGAAATGTGCACACATGATGGAAAATATTTTATTTTTCTTTTTGGATAAATGCAGTCTTCATCATTTACTTCTGCTTTGTTTTCTGTTAAACTAAATTTTCCACTTCAGTCAAAATCCTTCAAATTTGGCTATTAAAAAGAAGGTCTGGCTAATTTACTGCAGAAAGAAGTATAACAATGATTATTCCAAATTAATTGTGAATTGGGGGGGGGGAGGTTAGATTGGGTTTACATATAATATTACCGGAAGAGGAATGCTGTCTTGTGAAGAATATTTTGATGCCATCCTGATCAAATACTGATAAGTGTTTCTCATCCTCAGCTTTTTCTAAGAAGAGAAAATAGGACAAAATGAGACCATTATGTATGTATGCAGTGAGTGCTGGGTAAAGAAAATGACTTTAACAAGAAATAATATCATCCAAACTGTTGGATGATCTATGGGGATATTAAGAAAAGCAATCAGTAGAGATCTTTGCTCAGAGATTGATTCCTCCCATTCGTGCAGAATAGCTCGTCTTTGATAATCATGTTTGCAAAGCAATGGGGGTGGGGGAAACCTTCCAGCCTATTCTTGCCTGGATTAAAAAATAAACTAAGCAAAACTCAGTTATACCATTCTTTACTAGATTTTTGTAACCTTTGAGTCCAAATATTGAGGAAACAAACTATTGAGCTAAAATATCGAGGAAACCAACTATTGGGATTACATCTTAACCATCTATTTTACTGCTTTGAATGAAAACTGTCAATTTATCTGTCAGTTTCAAATATTAAGCCATAATTTGGATAACCCTGCCTCTAAAACAGGCCTTGCTCTAAGCTGACATCTATCAGATAGTAGCCTCCAAATTTCCTAGCTACAGTACACTTTTTTTTCTTATTGCTGTTTCATATGTCATAGTAGTTCACATTTAAATGGAGGAAAAAACAGGTTTTGATGCCCTCCAAAGTCTTTTAAATCATCCAATCTCTATTTTCTTTATTAAAGATCATAGAGTATAAGAAGGCCAATGGTGTATATTCATTATTATTAAAGATATCAAGCCCTTGATGAAATAATTGATTTCATTTTTTAAAATCCTTATGTCTCCTCTAGTTTACTCACTTGTTCCTTTGGAAGTATCTTTGCTATTTCCATCATGGTGGTTACGAGTACTTTCTGGAATAAAAGAGACATCATCCTATGGGAATTTAATGCTGAATCCATATTACTAGTTTTGAATAATTCCAAGATTATTGCTTCTGATTTCCACCACTAAATAGCAGCTCACTGTATACTGTACAATGAGATACTATAAAGAAATAATATAAGAAGGCTTATAAAACCAGTGATAAGCAGATACATGTTTTTAGATAGACAGCTACACAAAGAGAGACCATGTAAGAGTACAATTCAATTGCATATGTCCAATATTGGCAGAATGGAGTAGCATAATTTTATCTTCCCTGTGTAACCTGCACCTAATATTGTTCTGAGGGAACTGCCCACCTCATTCCATCTCCAACTAAGCCTCCACAGCTAAGTCACAGAAAGAATTACAAAGGGAAGGAAAGAAACAAGATAATTATATTCCACTGATGGAAGCTCATTTATTTAATTTGTTAAAGAAAAAACCAAGAGAGATCAAATGGGTCAACAAGCCTACAATATGTGCAGAATATAAACAGAAGAAACAGATTGTTTGTATTTGAAGCATTTTGATTACATTAACAGAAAGTCAGGGATTCATATGCATTTGGAGAAAATCAAAGTTGCATCATTTTACTATATGTAATTGGGAGGAGAACTAACATATTGGAATGTCTAAAGGTTGAATCATGGCAACAGGACCAAACTTTGTTAATTTTGAGACATTTCATTGCAACTTCATCAGTCAGAGCAAAATTAATTAGGCAGAGAGTCAGAGTGTCGTTGGAATGTACCAACTCTTGTCCTAAAGGTGCTTTTTTAGGGAGACAACTAGACTTTCTTGTTTTTTCTTTGAAGATGTTTTGCTTCTCAGAATTTCTTCAGCTCTGACTGGATGATGGGGAATGGAAGGATCCCATCAGAGCTGAAGAAGCTTCTTGGATGAGAAGCTAAACAAGAAAGGAAAAACAAAAAAGTCCACTTGCCTCTTGAAAAAGCATCTTTGGGATAACCATAATCTGGATGACTGAGAATCTCTACAGACTTATACCAATTTTTGCCATACCAATTTTTGCCATACCAATTTCAGGGGTTTCTCCCCCAAATGGCTTGCAATCATGGTCCAGTTGTCATGATTTAGACACCTTTGATCTGGATCATTGAGTCTTCATTGGTGTCATGAATGTAATGTTGGGGGAGGTTGCTATATATTTTTATTTTTATTTCTGCTTTTCATTTAAATTCATTCCAGTGTCAGTCATCATCTACCATGTTTCTCCAACAATACGGCCCACCCCAAAATGAAGGCCCAGCACTGTTTTGTGTGCTGCCTTCAAATTAAGACCTGCCTTCAAAATTTGGGCCTATTTAAATGCATGCGCAGCCGTTTACAACATGAGGTGAGGGGCATGGGGGAGAAGGGCAGAGGGGGGGAACTTGCCCAACTCATCCCACGTGACTCTCCTATCCATCAGATCGCACTCCCTTGCCTCTGTAATGCCACTTCTTTTGATCCCTGCTTTCCCTGCCATGGTCATCTCTCATCAAAAGCCCCCTGCCACCTCCTCCCCCCCCCCCCGCTTTCTTTCTCACAAACAAGAAAAGCAAGCAAGAAAAAGAAAGGGAGAAGGGAGGGAGGCACTTTTGAACATGTCCAAGACTTTTCACGTTGTAATGATCAGCCCCTGCCATTGATGTGTGTGTGTGTGTATTTGTTTATGTAGAGGGGTATTTCTGGCAAAGATTAGAAAAAGAGGAGGTGGATTGGACGAGATTTTCCGTATGAGAATGGGGAACGCAATGCTTGTAGGGTGTGATTTATCCAGGCTGCCCTCTCCTGTTATCTCTGCTCACAGCCTTCAGAGTTTTCTCAATCTCTGAATACACACACATGCACACAGACACAGGTGGGGGGGGGGGGGCTTCCATCCAATGCAGTGTCTCTTATTAATAGTTGTCATTCTGCCTCGCACTTAGCATTGGAGCAACTTTTCTTTAGAGAAAGAGATTGGGGGCAGGAGGATCCATTGGAATCACCTGGTCTTTGTAAACCCGAATCAGTTAGCTTTTCAGTAAGTTGTGCAAGCTACTATTTCTTCTCACCCCGTTTTTCCTCCAAGGACAGAGATAACAGGAGAGGGAAGCCTGGATAAATCACACCCTACAAGCACCGCGTTCCCTGTTCTCATGGGGAAAATCTCTTCCAACACCCCCCCTCTTTTCCCTAATCTCTGCCAGAAACAACCCCCCTCCACACACACACACACACACACAGACACACAAATACATTCATGGCAGGGGCTGATCATGACAACATGAAAAGTCCTTGATGTATTTGAAAGTGCCTCCCCCATTCTCCCTATCTTTTTCTTGCTCGCTTTTCTTGTGTATGAGAAAGAAAGGGGGTGAGATGGTGGTGGGGATTTGGATGAGCAACAATTGTGGCAGGGAAAGCAGGGTTCAAAAGAAGCATGGTGGCCAGGCTTTCCAGGCTTTTCAGAGTGGATGACGGCAGGCTATACTTAGGCAAGCAAGGGTGCGCGTGGGGCACTCCTTATGGCCGCTGAAGAAGCAACCTGATGGAGAGACAAGGGTGCATGTTGGGGGGGGGGAAATAAAGGCACCTCTCAAAAAGACAGCTTTGCCATTTGGGGGGGGGGGGGTCTTGTTCTATATGTAAAGTGGATGACTCCAAATCTACAAACCTGATTGGTTAATAAAATGAACACTGGATTGGTTCACTAGGAACCAATCCAAAGAGCTGCCAAAAAGGCGGCAAATCTAAACAACTGCCATTGGCTGCAAGCAGGCAAGCCAGCCTGTATAAAAGGCTGGCCCCGGCTTCAGCCAAGTGTTCCTATTACTGAGTGGTTATAGAATAAAGTATGTGTTGTTGGAACCCGGTCTACCTCATGTGTTTTCCAAACAAAACACTGGCGACGAAGGTGGGATCGTCCTGAACGGAAAAACCTGCACGCGGTGATAAGAAGTCCAGATTAC
>BLBF01000032.1:17822734-17842360 GCA_015471245.1 Laticauda colubrina
ATTATTAAGAAAATATTGGAATGTGCTGAGATGAGTAGATTGACATTCGAAATTAGAGAGCAAGAAGATAAACAATTTTATGAAGTTTGGGATCTTTTTTATCAATGGTTAGATGATAAAATACAATAATAGAGCATTAGTATTATATCTATGAAGGGTTTTTAGGATTGATTTGTTATGACTATATGATTTGTTATAGAATAAACTGTTTGAAGTATTGTTATCTCACAAAGCATGAATGATTAAAAGTATAGTCAGAAAAAGACTTTATTTTAATTTTTTTTGGTAATATTAGGATATGGATTGACAATATGAGTGGTTATGTAATATAACTGTAATTGAGACTATAAAATGAATGCACAAAACTGATGAACCAACCGACACACCGGAAGTATATATGAGAGTAGATGTTTTTAATGTTTTGTATGTTATGTCTGTTTGTAGAAAATTAATAAAATTCTTAAAAAAAAAAAAAAAAGGGAGAGAAAAGAAGAAAGGGAAGAAGGAAGAGAAGAGAAGTTACAAAGGTTTGGAGCAAGATGTAAAGAAACGACTTATTCAAAGACAATGTGTGAAAATTTAACTGAAAAAGGGATTCTGTAAAGATACATAAGATTGTATTGTTATATTGGTATTAGAAATAATGTTAGAAAATTGGAAATAACATATGATTAAAAAGTGGGTTAAAATAGTCAGTAATTCAGTGAAACTTTTGTGAATTAAAAAAAAAGGAAATGAAATAAATGGGAGAATTGAATTAGGAAGTAACGGGAACATTTTAAGTACTCAGTGTTTTATAAAATATAAGTGAAGTGGGGGGGAAGCAACTATGGAAAGTTTATAAGTGTTCCCATAGAAGTATGATATCTATTTGAAAAGTAATGTGTAAAATGTTTAAGATTTAAATGAATATTAATATTAATGATAGAACTGAATTGGTTCTGGATTGTAGTTTTAATTATAATATATATTTATATATATATTTTTAATGTACTGTGTAGTTTTAGAATGTACCAAGCAGAATCCGAATGGAAGTTATGTATTATATAAAGTGTTATAACTTTAGGGGAAAGATATAAAGGCGTCATACTCCAATTAGCGATTACAGGAGAAATTTTGTTTAATGAGAGAAGATTATAGACAACTGAAACAGGACAGACAAAGAATATAAGTATAATGATTTGAACTGAGACAAAATAAATAAAAGAAAATAAAGAAAATTAAAAGAAGTGAGAAGCTAGATAGAAAATGTAGAATGGTAACAAGATATGGAATGGTACACAAAAATGAGCATGAACTTGAATTTGTGTCTGTACGAAGAGATGTAACCCGGGATCAAGCTGCTTTCAAAAAAGATGTTTTATGTTTTTATGTTCTATGTTTTGTTTGTTTATGTTTGTTTTTAAAAATCAATAAAATTTTCAAAAAAAAGAAAAAAAACAGGCCTCAAAGACCAAGGCTGTTTTTGAGACCCCAGTTAGGTTAGATATGTTCCCTGAAGTGAAATTGCATTAATTTGGTAAATTTAGTCCTGGAACTATCGTCTTTTATCTATTTTATTACAGGGCTGTTGTTTTTTAACTTGTGCGCTACCCAGAGTTGTTGGGAGGGTTTATAAATAGATAAATATCCTATCAATAGGCTACTGCTGCTTTCATCAAAATGACAAAAGCAGCAGTAGCCTATTATTATGTTGCAAGCTTGCTCCTTTTAGATGTGTAAGGAGCATCTCAAGCCATGGGACTTACAGTACAGTGATATGAGGTTCTTTCATCAGACTGACTTATTTCATATAAACACACAAGGATCAGCTTATGGGGGAGGGGGGAAATGGTACAAAAGACTGTTAGTGAAAGGCATGATTTGGGAAAGTGCCATTTTAGAAGTCTATATTCCCACAGCAAAAGCCTCGTAGCTGCCAGCCGGTTAAGCAACATGTCCTGAAAAGATTTAAAAATTACCACAGGCAGGAGCAACTAATTTATAACAGGAAGACTGAAAGAGATAAATATTGCTATAGAAGTTATTGGAGAGATTATTAGAACAGGAGAAGGTAGTAGTATTAAGATATAAATTCTAAGGAGGGGGCAGAATTATCTAACAAAGTGAAGGCCCATAAACAATACGCAATGGGTAGAATGAAAAGTCAAAAATCCCTGGCCCTGGCTGATTTAAAATCACCACACCTTTATCAAATTGCCCTGCAGCCCAACATAATTCACAATCATTTTAATCTGCTATACAGTGGACATGTGTTTCATTCTAGTCTTAATGCTGTTTCCACACAACAGAAGAATGAACCCAGATCCATTATTTGAACAGGGCATCCACGATTTCTTCCTTTTTTTTTTGCCCATCAAAATCTCATCTCAAAGAACAACCTCCAAATAAACTAACTTTATATGTTTGATGTAGAAGCTGGCTGTTGGTTTTAACTACTAAAAAGTAATGATGTCACCATTTGCCATGACCCTGCATTTGCAATCCTTGAGCCATAAACTGTAAGGAAACGTCAGAGTAGGGCAGGGTTTACCCTAAATGAATACCCAGGTGTAGCAAACATGACTGTAATTATAGTATATAACAGGGCTGTCAAACTTGCAGCCCACAGGCCAGATGCATCATGAACGCCCACAGCAGTTTAGAAAAGGGGGGAAAGTCACGATACATCACATGACAATGCCATGATGACACAAGTTTGACACCCCTGGTATATAGTATTAAGTTAAAATGAGAACTGATCAGTAGTTTTCATCAAAGTTGTTTTGTTCAGAAAACACACAAGGTAGACCGGGTTCCAACAACAAATGCTTTATTCTTTAACTAGTCAGTAAAGAGGAACACTTGGCTGAAGCCGAGGCCAGCCTTTTATACAGGCTGGCTTGCCTGCTTGTAGCCAATGGCAGTTGCTTAAATTTGCCGCCTTTCAGCAGCTCTTTGGATTGGTTCCTAGTGAACCAATCCAATGCTTAGTTTATTTCACCAATCAGGTTTGCAGATTTGGAGTCACCCAATTTACATATAGAACACCCCTCCCCTCTTAGTTCAGTCCTACGTGGTGATGTAGTCTCGCAGGTAGGTGGGGCTTTTCCGGACTCGACTTGACTTGCGCGGTTCATTCTTAGTGAAGACTTCGACCAGTTCGGATGGGGCTGCTGTGTCGTCCGTTCTTCTCCCTGGAACCATCTGGAAGGGTGAGTCAGCCATTTTACCGCCGCCTGAGTTTCTTAGGCTGGCGGTTTTGCCGCTCCCTCCCGTTTCCTCCGGGCAGGTCGAGCTGGCCTGGCTGGCCACTTCTGATGGGCTCTTCACACAAGTCTCTCCAAACAGTGAGTCTTTTATTTGCTCTTTTTGTTCATATGTTTCATTGGTTTTATTTTTTAACGGTTCTTTATTTAATTCTCGCATTTCCCCCCCCACCTTAGTTGGCAATTCGTCGGTTTTTTCGACGAGTGGTTGTATGTCTGTGGTTCTTTCTATATTTCGGGATCGAAGCTGGTCTATGTGCCACTTCCATTTCCTGCCATCATCTACTTTTAACCGGTAGGATTTGGGGCCTGTTATTTGGGTAATTTGTCCTGGTAGCCATACTGGGTCCCCAGTGAAGTTTTTGGCATAGACTAAATCGCCAATTCCAAATTTTCTAAACCATGTAGAGGAGTCAGGGGGGTTTTCTGGCGTGAATTCTGGGTGCAATCTATCAAGGTGTGACCTTAGTTTTCTCCCCATGAGTAGCTCTGCTGGGGACTTGTTGGTTGTGGTACTGGGTGTTATGTGCTGGAGTGTGAGCAATCGGTTTATTTTATGCTGTACATCTCCAGTGTCCATTTTTTCTAACCCTTCCTTTGTAAACCGGACCATTCTCTCTGCCCTACCGTTTGCAGCCGGATGGGCCGGCGCGGTTAGGGCATGTCTAATACCTAGAGAGGCTAGGTATTGTTCAAAGTGTAGGCTGGTCAGTTGTGGTCCATTATCGGACACGAGGACGTCCGGAATGCCATGGGTGGCAAAAAGGCTGTCCAGTTGTTTTATAACTAATTCAGTTGTTGTTGATGGCATAATTTTTACTTCTAACCAGTTAGAATAGGCGTCCACAACAATCAGAAAGGTATGTCCTTTAGTTGGACCAGCGAAATCTATGTGGATTCGTGACCAGGGGCCCCGTGGGATTTCCCAATCTCTAATGGGTGCTTTGGGTGGGGATGGTCTAATTGCTTGACATTTGTTACACGAGGTTACCCAGTATTCTATGTCCCTATCAATACCCAGCCACCAGACATAACTTCTAGCAAGGCTTTTCATTTTTACAAACCCCGGGTGACCTTCGTGTAGCATACTAAGTACCCTAGGTTGTAGTTTGTTAGGAATAACCACCCGATCACCCCACAGTAAACAACCTTTTTGAATAGAAAGTTCAGTTTGTCTGGTCCTGAAAGGTTTAAAGTTTTCAGTTTTTTGATTTTCTGGCCAGCCTTTACCTACCCAGTTAAGAACACGGGCAGTCAAAGAGTCTTTTGCGGTGGCTCTGGCGACATCATAAGCTGATATGGGTAGATCGGGGCAAGTCTCTATTTGTAATGCTGTCATCGCTGGTGCCGTCCACATGTAAAATCTGTTTCCCCAGTTGGTGTGTCAGAGTGTATGAGTAGGCTGCTAGGAACTCTGACCATCTAGTCATTCTTGGGGAGAAGATATTTGGTGTAGGTTTGTTTCCCGCCAAAATCCCCATCAGTGGTTTGTGGTCTGTTATAATTTGAAAAGTCCGCCCGTATAGGTACTCGTGGAAACGTTTCACTCCTGCGATAATTGCTAGTGCCTCTCTGTCCAATTGGCTGTAATTCCACTCAGTTTTGGATAAAGTCCTTGAATAATATGCAACAGGCGCTTCTCTGCCATCAGGTAGTTGGTGGCTTAGGATGGCACCTACTCCGAATGGGGAGGCGTCGCAGGTCACTCTTAAGGGTAGTGTGTTGCTAAATTGAATGAGAACGTTTGATGATGTTAGCAAGCTTTTAATTTTTTGGAAGGCTTGCTTTTCTCTGTAACCCCAAGTCCAAATTGCTTTCTTGTCTAAAAGACGGTGCAATGGTTCTGCTATAGTGGCCTTATTTGGCAGGAATACATTATTGAAGTTAATTAGTCCTAAAAAGGCTTGTAGTTCGGTCTTGTTTTTTGGTTCTGGTGCGTCTTTAATCGCTTTAATCTTTTTGTCTGTAGGGTGTATACCGTCTCCGTCTATTAAATAGCCCAGGAATTCGACGCTATTCTGAATTAGGCAACACTTTTCTCTTTTCACTTTGAGGCCAGATTCTCTGAACTTAGTTAGTACTTCTTTGAGTCTTTTTTTTAATTGGGTTTCATCTTTGGCTGAGATCAGGACGTCGTCAAAATATGGTACGACTCCTTGTATGCCATTTAGGAAGCGTTCCATTAGACTCTGGAAAACGCCTGGGGCCACACTCACTCCAAATTGGAGTCGGTGACACTTGAATGCGCCCTTATGTGTGACTATAGTCTGTGCTTCAGCAGTTTCTGGGTCCACTGGGAGTTGTTGATAGGCTTGTGCTAGGTCAAGTTTAGCAAAAACTTTTCCTTTTCCCAGGGAGTGAAGCAAATGCTGGACTACAGGCACCGGGTATGCGCTTGGTTGTAATGCGTGGTTCAGGGTAGCCTTATAGTCACCACAGATTCTAACGGACCCGTCGGGTTTGACAGGTGTGACTATAGCTGTTTCCCACTTGGCATGGTCCACAGGTTCTAACACCCCTTGGGCTATTAATTTGTCCAGCTGTTCCTCTATTTTTGCCTTTAGTGCAAAAGGAACTCGCCTGGCTTTTATTCTTCGTGGGGCTATTTGGGGGTTTACACTGAAAGAAATGGGATTTCCCCGATACTTGCCAAGTGAGCCGTCAAAAACGTCTTGGAATTCTCGGATGAGGTCGTCTTCCCAGCCGGTTGTGGTCACTCGATCGACCCCGGTCATCCCGATGCCCAAAGGCACGAACCATTCGATGCCCAGGAGGCTTGGTCTGTCTCGGTTGACTATGGTCAGTGGTAGCACCTTGATGTGTTGTTTGTAGGCGACTCGGAAATGTCCCATGCCGACTACAGGGATTTGGTTTCCCTGGTAGTCCTTGAGAGTTAGGTGCTGCTTCTGTAATTCTTTGGGTTTGATATCTGGGACTAGCTGTTTTATTGTGTCCCACGATACCATGGAGAGGAAGGACCCCGAGTCCACTTCCATCTTGCAGTGCCTTCCTTCGATTTTTACAATGACTTTAACTTTCTTCACGCTTTCCGTCTGAGCGCTCTTTATAATGACAGTTTGGTGTGCATTGGCTCGCTTCTCTTGTTGCCACTTTCTCTCAGCTCATTTAGGCTCAGCTTGTGTAGGGGAATTTCTGCGTCTCGTTGGGCTGTAGCTTTTTTTGTTCCTGCAGACTTTCTCGATATGCCCTCGTTTCTTGCAATGCCTGCAGATGGCATCGAGAAATCTGCATTCAGCTCGGGAATGGTTTCCTCCGCAGCCAGCGCACTCCCGCCAATTCCTTCTTTCGCGCTCTTTTCTGTTCGTGAGCAAACAGTGGACCTCGTCGTCTTCGCTCAATTCGAATGTTTCGCCCGACTCTTCGTAGTGGGTTGTGGTGGCAGGCTGCTTTCTGTCTTTGGTTGGGTTTGTTTCTTCGCTGTGTGTGTTCATCTTTTTCATTGTGACAGCCGATTTTTTTGCGGCTTCAGTGGCTGTGGCTTCCGCGATGGCTTCGGTCACGGTGATGTTGGGCTTGTTGAGTAATTTACTCTGTGCGGTCGAGTCTCTCAGACCCAACACCACGCGATCCCTCATCGCTTCGTCAATGTTCAGGAAATCACACTCACCCCTTAATTGTCTAAGGGCAGCAACGAAATCGGCGACGGTCTCTCCCTCTCTCTGGTCTCTGCGGTAATATTCATGTCGCTTTATTAAGTTTGACACCATCGGAGCGTAGTGTGCTTTGAGAATTCTTTGCAATTCTGGACACGTTAGTTGTTTAACATCTCGGGGCTTCGCAAGGGCCTTTGCCATCTTGAAAACCGTTGGCCCGCAGTGAGTCAGGAACACAGCTCTCTTGCGTTGCTCTGAAATGTCTTCCATTTCATTGCTCTCCAAATACATCTGGAAGCGGTCTGCATAGGAATCCCAATCCTCTTCGTTGGGATTGAAGGGTGCGGGCGGTGCGTTGTTTCCAGGCATCTTGGTTGTCATCTGGACTTCTTATCACCGCATGCAGGTTTTTTTCGTTCAGGACGATCCCACCTTCGTCGCCAGTGTTTTGTTCAGAAAACACACAAGGTAGACCGGGTTCCAACAACAAATGCTTTATTCTTTAACTAGTCAGTAAAGAGGAACACTTGGCTGAAGCCGAGGCCAGCCTTTTATACAGGCTGGCTTGCCTGCTTGTAGCCAATGGCAGTTGCTTAAATTTGCCGCCTTTCAGCAGCTCTTTGGATTGGTTCCTGGTGAACCAATCCAATGCTTAGTTTATTTGACCAATCAGGTTTGCAGATTTGGAGTCACCCAATTTACATATAGAACAAAAGTGAAACATCAAAATATGGTCATAATCAGTAGAGGTCCATGACCTAATAATGTCTTTCTTTATGGCATTAGGACCTATTATTATAACCAGTAGGTTTCTGATGCAGTGAAGTTTGTGGCACACCGGTTTTGATAGCTTATTCTGATGATGTCACTGATTAGCTCCTGATAAGCTCCCATAATAAATAAGTATTCACTGTAACTAATCTTAGCATTTTATTTATTGATTCAATTTATCCATATTCTGGATTACAAAGAAGAAGGAAAATATTCTTGATCTTCTCACCCACCCCCAAAAATGCCATCAATATCAACCCTCAAAATTTGGCATGGAAATTAAGCCAAAATCATGGAGAGAGTGTTGCTAGCCATCTGGACAGAATTGCAGCCTATTTGGAATCTCTGTGGAGGAGATTTTTACTGAAACAATCTCTGAATCTTGTTTGCATGTTAGCATACTCTCTGACTTTTATTTGGAGCAGTCTGAGATACCCATTGTGACTGAAAGTTTGTTTGTATCAAGCCATCTGGCTTGGAACTGAGCTCCTGTGAGTACTTGGAAGTCACGACTGAATCCCTGCTTGGGTTTCCATTCCCACCATTTTGACATGTTCTGCTTTGTAAACTCCAGAATGAGAAAGTAGCACACTGCTAGAGTGAATCCAACAATGCATTTATATCAGAATGTAACATATGCCATTGATATATATGATATGTATCCCAGTAACGGTACCATATTTTGGGATCAACCTCAAAGCCAAAAGCTCTAATCTTGAGGGGTGACAGTGAGGAATCCAACCTCAGAAATCCCATCCTTCTGTCCACCCACTTTTTTTCAATTACTGAAAAACAATAAATAATTAGGAAAAAATTAGGAAGAAAGTCCTGAGACAAGCTTTCTACAAAAGAAAAAGTGATACATAAGGAGAATGTTATCTTTTAGCCCTCTCCTATTCCTTCTGAGACAAAGACAACCTCAGTAGATTACATATAAGAAATTATGCAACTGGATTAGTTGGAGCCAGGCAAGCAGAAATTTTGCATTCTTGTGGAATAATCATTCATCCTTCCTATAACTCAATCAATATTGACAAGGTAAGCTAATATTTGACATAAGAATGCAGGTGACAGATTTAATTATAGATTTAAATTCCTCAGGAGCATAAAGAATACAGCAAAATGTAGGTAATAAAAATGCCTAAAATATGACAAGAGTTTTTTTCCCCCATCAAGCAGAGGGAAAGAAGACAAGCAGAGTTGTTCCACTGGTTTTCTTGAGAGAATGGCTGCCTTTGGTTCTTCCCAGATGTTATCTGACTAGCAGCCAAACTGTCATGTTGCCTAAAGTGTTTTCATCCTAGCTTATTAAAATATGAAATTGTAACTTGTTTTATCCTTCTCCTTTTCCCCATCTCTTTTCCCTTATGTGACACTTTCTTTTTTAGAAAATATTTCTTGAGGCTTACTTCTTAACCTGCTTTGGCTTTCTGAATTGTCAAGCATGCCTCAGGAAAAGAGATGGTAAAAAAGAAAAGAAGAAATAACTTCCCCCTTTATCACAGCAAGAACAATTTATTTTGTTGAATGGTAATTTATCACCATTCTTTAAGTTACAACACACATTCTCTTCATCCCATATTTCATTTGTAAACTAAAAACAGAATCCAAATACCGCACCATTCATTCCTTATCAACAAAAGCTCAGTAAGGGTTGCCAGATATAATTATCAATCTTTGATCAAATACAACCTATACTCTTCCCCTGTAGTTTTAAGAATCTTGCTCCTTAATCCTTCAAATAAAGTCCCAAGACTGATTTTCTCCATTGTTTGTTCAATTGTCCTCTTTAGTACAATTGGTCCTCAAATTCCCTCTAGTATCCAACCTTCAAATTCTCAGCCTATCTTGTTTTCACTTAAACAAACCCAAAATAAACACAACTTCCTATAGGAAAAAATCATCTAATTAGTTTAAAATTATGGCTTCAACTCCACCTGAGTTTTTAAACCAGTATTAACTTTCAAAAATAAATATTCTAGGCATTCTTTTGCTTTTTAATCCAAAAATTAATATTTCTCCCAGTTTTTAAAATACTGTTTAAAATCATTTTCTCTAAGGAGAAGGAGACTCACCTGGTGACTGCAATAATACTTGCTATTCCAAAGAGTCTTAATATTTCTAAAGCAATAAAAAATAGAAAGTAATTAAGAAGTGAAGCTTGGCCAAGTTTTATGTCTTAAAAAAAGACTGTGTTCATGATTTTGGGCAAAGAAGGTCTTTCTGTCAACTCCCAGATATCCAGTTCATAAGCTTACTGTAAAACATCAGTTCATAAGGAGTAGCTGTGCAGAGTACATAGGAGCTATCTCAGTATCTCTTTTTAGTCTGGAGAGAATTTTGGCAACCAAGACCCCACATCTCATGCTGAGATCCATCATGATGTCATCCTGCTGCAAAAGGGATGTTTTGCATGCCATGGCTTTCATCTAAAAGTCCCAAACATTCATGACTTGAGCATAATTACTTAAATGGTTCCTTGGACGTCTTCAAAGACAGAGAGATAGATATTTATCAATTTATCAAGGATGATTTAATTTGGATTCCTGAACTGAAAAAGAGGTAGGTTTCACTAGCCTAAATAGTTCTAGGGTTCTTTTGAAAGTCACTAAAAACACTGAAGTAAACAGAAAAAAACAGTTGAATTAAATCAGGGATATGTCCTTCACCTTCATTGGCCTCAGAAGTAAATGTTATGTCTTACTCCCATCTTTGAGGCAGGAACATAACATTCATTTTTCTTTGGTTGAACAAAAATGAAGGAAAATGGCTCTATCTGTGACAATTGCCAAATCCATCCTTATGAAGCTGGCACCAATGCCACAATGAGATCAAGCTGTCAGCATCCAATTGAAAAGAAATCTAACCAAAGGAAAATAAAAGACAAAAAAACGAGGAGCATTTATAGGGATTGTTCCATCCGGAAAGAAGCACGTGAGACCAGGTTCCAAACAGCAAGTCTTTATTTCAAACTGATAGGCAAAAGATACGGATACATAGCCCAAGCCGCGGCAGCCGTTTATATAGTGGCTTGCCTGCTGGCTTGTGACCAATGACACTTGTTTAATTCTTCCCACCACTTGGCGGCTTCCCAGATTGGTTCCTAGCGAACCAATCTGTAAGTGGCCTTTTCGGCCAATCAGAATGAGGGACTTGGAACCTACCAAGTTCCATACAGAACACCCCTCCCCCTTTAGTTCAGTCCAACATGGGTGGCATAGTCGTGCAGGTAGGTGGGGCTTTTCCTAGTTCTAGTTGACCTGCGTGGCTCAGTCTTGTTTTGGTCTTCAAGTGGTTCGGACAGGATCGCTGCTTCTCTCGACCTTCTCCATGGAACCTCCTGGAAGGGTGAGTCAGCCATACTACTCCCACCTGAGTCTCTCGGGCCGGTTGAGATGGCTCCACCATTCCCTCCTGCTTTGGCTGGGTTGGTTGAGCTGGCCTGGCTGCCTCCTGC
This sequence comes from Laticauda colubrina, assembly GCA_015471245.1. Classification (NCBI taxonomy): domain Eukaryota; kingdom Metazoa; phylum Chordata; class Lepidosauria; order Squamata; family Elapidae; genus Laticauda; species Laticauda colubrina. The sequence goes on from BLBF01000032.1 coordinate 17,833,825, forward strand.
CAGGAAGGCCTCACTTCGCTCTCCTTCGCTCTTCTTTCTTGGGGTTCATCTAATCGTGAGTGCTCTTTTTGTTTGGTTAGATTGTCATTTTGCAGAGTTTGTTGTCTTGTTATGGGAGGTTTGTCTCTCCCTTTTTTATTTATTTGTACTTCCCCCCCCTCCTTGGTTGTTTTATCATCAGAATTTATTATTTTTGGTTCTGCGGCGGTTTGTCTTTCAAGCTTGCGGGAACGAAGCTGGTCTATGTACTGCTTCAATTCCCTCCCATTGTCTAATGTTCATTGGTAGGACCGGGGGCCTGTGAATTGTGTGATGGTGGCTGGCAGCCATAGAGGGTCCCCAGTAAAGTTCTTGGTGTAGACTAGGTCACCGATTTCGAAGGTACGGTACTTGCTGGAGGAGTCGGGGGGCTTGTCCCATGTGTAAGTGGGGTATAACCTGTCCAGGTAGGACTGTAGTTTCCTACCCATTAAAAGTTCAGCCAGGCTTTTATTTGTTGTGCTACTAGGGGTAATATGTTGCAAAGTTAGAAATCGGTTGAGTTTGTCCTGCACGTTTCCCTTGTCCATTCTCTCTAGGCCCTCTTTGGTATACTGAACCATGTGTTCGGCCCTGCCATTCACAGCCGGGTGGCCTGGCGCAGTTAAGGTGTGACAGATACCCTGGGCAGCCAGGTATTGTTCGAGTTGCAAGGCGGTAAATTGGGGCCCGTTGTCCGAAACCAGTACATCAGGTAGCCCATGCGTCACAAACAGTTTCTCGAGCTGTTTCATAACAGCCTCGGTGGTTGTGGAAGCCATGAGGATGACTTCCAACCAGTTTGAATATGCATCGACTACAATCAAAAAGGTGTTCCCCTTCGTTGGCCCAGCAAAGTCAATGTGCACTCTAGACCATGGACCCCGGGAAGTTTCCCAGTCCCTGATTGGTGCCCATGGGAGGGTAGGCCTCACTTTCCGACAGTCGTGGCATGTTGCAACCCAGTGTTCAGTGTCTTTGTCCAGCCCTGGCCACCAGACATAACTCCTGGCCAGGACTTTCATTTTGACTACGCCCAGGTGATCCTCGTGAAACATGCCCAGGACATCTTCTTGGAGGCTGCTTGGGATTACCACCCTGTCACCCCATAAAATGCACCCTTTTTCAATAGACAGTTCAGTCTGTCTGGCACAGAAAGGTTTAAAAGTCTCAGTTTTTCCTCCGGCCAGCCTTTACCTACCCAGTTCAGTATGCGCGCTGTCAAAGGGTCTTTGGCTGTGGCTCTCGCGACATCGGCTGCAGTCAGCGGCAGCTCCGGGCAGGTCTCAAGCTGAAATGTGGAGGTAGTTGTGGCAGGATTGTCCTCTGTGAAGGGCAACGTGGAACGGCTCAAGGCGTCAGCGTGCGAGATTGCTTTGCCAGGTCTGTGGAGTAGTGTGTAGGAATAGGCAGCGAGGAATTCAGACCACCTCGTCATTCTAGGAGACAGAATGTTCGGGGTTGGCTTGTTTTCCGCTAGGAAAGGATTCCAAGGAGAGGCTTGTGGTCGGTTATGATAGAAAAGGGTCTACCGTAAAGGTACTCATGGAATCGTTTGACTCCGGCGAAGATTGCTAGGGCTTCCCGATCAAGCTGGCTGTAAAAGTGTCTTTGAAGTTGACTGGTGCCTCTCTGCCATCTGGAAGTTGGTGACTCAGGATGGCGCCGACCCCAAAAGGTGAGGCATCGTAGGTGACTGTCAGAGGCAGGGTGTTGCTAAACTGGATAAGAACGGTGTCTGACATTAATAGGTCCTTAATACCTTGGAAGGCTTTCTGTTCCCGGTGGCCCCATGTCCAAGCAGTTTTTTAATCTAACAGTCGATATAGGGGTTCTGCTATTGTCGCCTTATGGGGTAGGAACACGTTGTAAAAATTTATGAGGCCTAGGAACGCCTGGAGATCAGTTTTGTTTTTGGGTCTGGGAGCATCTTTGATAGCCTTCACCTTTTTTTCAGTGGGGTGAATGCCTTGCTCATCGATTAAATAGCCCAAAAATTCGACCCAGTTAGTGGCCAGTTCACATTTTTCCTTCTTTACTTTTAGGCCTGATTTTCTAAAGCGTGTTAAGACTTCTCTTTACCTGGTCTCTAGCTGGTTGGCATTTTTTGCTGAGACCAGTACATCGTCGAAGTATGGGACGACACCTTTGATTCCATTTAGTAGACGTTCCATGAGGCTTTGGAACACGCCTGGGGCAATGCTAACACCGAATTGGAGGCGGTTACATTTAAATGCCCTTCTATGTGTTACAATAGTCTGTGCCTCTGCCGTAATGGGATCAATGGGTAGGTGTTGATAAGCCTGCGTGAGGTTGAGTTTTGCGAATATTTTTCCTCCCCCTAGCAAGTGCAGTACATGTTGCACTACTGGCACTGGGTATGCGCTTTGTTGGAGCGTGTGGTTCAGGATTGCCTTCTAGTCCCCATAGATGCGCACTGACCCATCTGGCTTCACCAGTGTGACGATAGGGGTTTCCCATTTGGCGTGGTCGATTGATTCTAAAACCCCTTGCGCTATCAACTTATTCAGCTGTTCATCAATTTTTGGTTTAAGTGCGAATGGAATGCGTCTGGCCTTTCAAAGAATGGGGGCTATTTTCGGGTCTAGGCTAAATGAAGTTGGGGTCCCCTTGTACTTGCCTGGAATGAAATTGGGGTCCCCTTGTACTTGCCCATCGAAAACATCTTGGAATTCTTGGAGTAGGCTCTCTTCCCAGTTGGTTGTGGCGATGAGGTTGATCTCGGTCATCCCGATTCCCAGAGGTGCGAACCATTTGATTCCTAACAGGCTAGGGCAGTCGTGGTCGACTATAGTCAGAGCAAGACTTCGGCGTGGTGTTTAAATTCAACTAAAAAATGTCCAAGGCCAACTACTGGGATTAGATTCCCCTGATAGTCTTTTAGCACTAGTTTTTGTTTCTTTAGTTCTCTCTGATTAATGTTCGGAATTAGGCACCGGATGGTATTCCAGGATGCCATCGATAGGAACGACCCTGAGTCAACTTCCATCTTGCAGGGTCTCCCCTCGATGCTCACCTCTATCTGAACCTTCTTTCCACTTTCTGCCCTGGCATTGTCGATGGTGACTGTCTGAAGCGTTTCTTCCCTGTCACCGGTTCTCTTATTGCAGTTCCATCTGTTGCCGGATTGTTTGTCATCGTATCTGGGGGGGGGGGGTGCTGCCACGTCTTTTTGGACTATAGCTCTTTTTGTTGCGGCAGACCCTTTCGATGTGCCCCCTTTTATTACAAGCCCAGCATATTGTGTCAAGGAACCTGCATTCAGACCACGGGTGATTGCCTCTGCAGCCTGCACATTGAAATTCCCGCCGATTCCTTTTCGCACCATTTTCTATCTGAATAGAGTCTATGGACATCTTCGTCGTAGTCTTCGGTGTCACTCTGGGTTTCGATGTCCTCATGGTGGGTTGTCGCTGTGGGCTGTTTCTTTCCTCCCTCTGCCTTCTTCTCCCTGGGTTGGGTTAGCAGGTCTGGAACTGCGTTCATTTGCCGTATGGTGGCTGCTGATTTCTTTGCTGCTTCAGTGGCAGTTGCCTCAGCAATGGCCTCGTCCACGGTTATGTTTGGCCTATTCAGTAGTTTGCTCTGAAGGGTAGAGTCTTTCAGGCCGAGGACTACGCGGTCTCTCATTGCCTCATCCATGTTTTGGAACTCACAGGCTCCTCTGTTGTGTCTCAAAGCTGCCACAAAATCTGCTATGGTTTCATCTTCCTTCTGGTCCCTCTTGTAGAACTCGTGCCTTTTGATTAAATTCAAGACCACCGGTGCGTAGTTTGCTTGGAGCAATCAGTTCAGGTTTGACATCTAGGTCATCTGTTTGACATGTCTGGGTTTTGCCAGCAACTTCGCCATTTTGAATACAGCCGGTCCGCAGTGTGTAAGGAAGACAGCCCTCTTCCTTTGGTCTGAGATTTCTTCCATCTTGTTGCTTTCTAAGAACATAAGAAAGCAATCGACATACGATCCCCAATCCTCCTCATCAGGATTGAAGGGCATGGGCAGTGCGTTGTTACCGGCCATCTCTCTCGCTCAGTTCAGATCGCTGCGTGCTCCGGTCTCTGCTTCTATGACGATCCCATCCTCGTCGCCAGTGTTCCGTCCGGAAAGAAGCACGTGAGACCGGGTTCCAAACAACAAGTCTTTATTTCAAACTGCTAGGCAAAAGATACGGATACATAGCCCAAGCTGCGGCAGCCCTTTATATAGTGGCTTGCCTGCCGGCTTGTGGCCAATGACAGTTATTTAATTCTTCCCGCCAATTGACGGCTTCCCAGATTGGTTGCTAGCAAACCAATCCGTAAGTGGCCTTTTCGGCCAATCAGAATGAGGGACTTGGAACCTACCAAGTTCCATAGAGAATACTGATGTATATTTTTCTTCTTAATTTAATGGAGCTGTTTAACCATTGGGTCATAAGAAAGAACTACAAACATCATAGATGATGGATAATTATAGTCAGTATGCAGCTTATAGCAGAGTTGAACAACACTTTACAGAGCTATGCAACTGGGAGCTGCAACACAGCTTCCTGACCTTGCAGAAATTTACAATAAAGATCTGGACTTAATGATGTCAGAGGCAGAGACAAGTTTTGCCTCTTCCCTACAATACTTAATGGGTGAAAATGGAGATGTGAGATCTCCCCCACTCTAAGCTCTCCTGAATTGTACTCCTTAAATTCGTTCATTTTTCTGATTAATTTCAGTGGCATAATTACAAGGCCAGCAGAATGTGGGTGTACCATCTCCACTTGAAGTATTTGGCATCTTGGAGAATGCATATCTGTAATCTCATCTAAAATGGAAACCTTGCAGGAACTTTAATCTGGTTTAGGCTTAGCACAGATTCACCTTCCCCAACCTTCTACAGATGCCAGAAAAGAATGCCTGCCTCATATGTGACGTGTGATCCTGTTATGGTAGCAAACCAGAATAGAGACAGATCAATCCTGGCAGTTTTTCTGATTCTACCAGAACAGCATAAGACAGTAGAAGCGTCATTCTCCCTCTTCTTGTTCTGAAGATACTTCAGAGCCAGTGTGAATTCAACAGCTACAATTCCTACCTCCCACCTCCTCTGTTACACATGAGTCACTGCAGCAAAGCTATTAAGTTATTATACAGGGTTTTTATATGAACATCATTCCCATTTTCAAAAGGAAGATAATCTTTCAATTAACTGCTGCTTTAAACAGGCTTTACTAGAAGAAAATGTAGCTTCTTCCCACAAAAGTGGTGGAGGCACCGAATGATTTCTTCCTTTTTTCTCTGTCCTGTGATAATGATGAGAAGAAACATTTCTATTCATTACAAGAATGACTTCAATTAGAGCAGAGAGGTTAACCTCCGACCTAGCTGATTATACCTGATTTTTTAGCTTTTTTATAACGGTGCAGCAAAGCAATATACATCTGTCACATTAGAGTGCCAAGATCATGTTCTAATCCAAGCCTATCAGGACATTAAAGGTGAGTTAAGTCCAGAATGCAAAGACACTGTGCAGATTTTAATTAGAGATTTTCAACAAAATCCATTATTAACTTCCAAAGGTGAATAATAGCCAACTGAAAAAGGTCATTTGTGCCTTTCCAAAGACAGAGAGCATTGACTTTCTCCCTGCCTTCCAACCACTGTTTCTTGAGGTCAAGTGTCAGGTTGATAGTGGACAAAACAAGAAGACCTTCCTCTATTCATATTTTCACCTCACCAGGAAGGGTTTTAGGCAAGTGATTATCAGAAGGCAGAAGTTAAAATAGAATAACTATTCTATTTTAGAATAGTTGAATAGTTCAGAATAACCCCAGCATTATTGTAGAAAACTGGCTACACTGATGTGATAAATAAATGTCAATGTCCCCTAAGGCTGATTCTATGCAACCTGAAGGATTAACCTGGAACTGTCTATTTCATTAAGAATTAGTTGAAGTAACAGAGGAAAGAAAGAAAACTGCTGATAAAAATAAATAAATCAGCCCACAATGTTCTACACACAACAAGCTTTAGAATCCATGGAGAAGGGATATTTATTGATTGCCAGTCAGAGAACTTACAAATATTATTGTAAGTTTGGTTTCAGCTCTAAAATCCTTCTTAAGTGCCTTTATTCCAACGGGGAAGAAGATATCAAGATATCAAAATGTTTGGATATTTTCACACCAAGATAGTTGGAAAATTCTATTTATAACCAACTGGTTCATAGCACAAAGAAACAGTGAGTTCACTTTTGCTTTTTCTTAATACTAGCCCCAGATTTTGATAGGTTGCTTTAGAGGAGGAAACGCACAGAAACTATGATTACATGAGCCAAATAGTCTTAAAATACCTTCCTTGGCCAGTTTTTGGGATACAACAGTTTGTCTAAGACAGCAGGAGAGTCATATGGATATTAAATGTACTATATGTCTGGCTTTTACACAGAATTTTGACAGATGAAGATAACTGGAAGTCACTTCCCATTAGAAAATTAACACATGAATTGGATTTTAATATATTAAGTTGGCCATATAACAAGTGGATAGATAGGCGAGTACCACTTTCATTTGTATGCTGCCAGATGCTATAGAAACATAGTAAAATCCGTTTCTACCTACTAAGGGAAAGACTGGGTCTGGTGTCTGATACTGAAAACAGCAGTCCTACGTCTCCTGCCTCTGTTCTTCCATCTTTTCTTCGCTCATTACATTTAGTAGTGTAAAATACTGCAGATTTTCATACTCAGCTCTCCCCTGCATTATTAAACATTACCGCAGAATAGAAAAGGTGCAGGGACACTGCTACAGCACTATTTCAATCTTTGCTTGTAATGGATATAAGATTAAACCCTGGTTTATGTCACTATCATTATAACAATTTAACAGACTGAGGGACTTTATGCATTCTGCATACACAACCTTTGGTAGCAGCTTCTAGCCAAATTAGTTTTTTTTTAAATCTAAGCAGGTTTTGGCTTGGCTGGTACTTGGATGGAAAACCAACAGAGAATCCCATGGCTGGGAAGCTAAAAAGGTGTCATAGAACAAAAGTATGGTAAAATATGCCTTTGTCTTTTTACCAAAGAAAACAACTCAGCTATATTCAGGTAGCCATCAGACAGTAACTGAACTTGACTCAATCTAATTTTTATTCAATAGGTACACATAGTAAATATTCCTAATCTCTTGCTTTAAAATAAACAAGATCACATTGACATAGGTTTGCAGAAGTATCTGCCACAAGATTGCTCAAGGCCAGAGTATGGGATTCATAGCAAAATCCAATGAATTCTTTTTTAACTGAGTAATCTTATCCATGACTGTTGGATTCTTGGCCTCTCTCTTTATGACTGGAGAGATACTCTATGAATAGGGCTTTCCCTGTCAGTATGATGGCAGAAGACTCATTGGAATCCTTCTTGTAACTTCTTCTATGATAGGAGCTATAAAGAGGGGTTTGATGGGGCAATTAGGTATTAATCCAACAAGTTAAGAGACCACTCATTTCAAGTTCTGTAATATAAAAAAGCTCCAAATGTACTATCTTTCTCCCATTTATTTATTTTGTCAATTACAAAATAACAAGTGTTTCAAGGGATTGTTTTAGTGCAATTTTGTTTTACAATTCAGTTCAGTATAACATAAACTTTGCTATGAACTTGTTATTTTTTTCTTTGGGGCCTCCAACATGAAATTTGTAACAAGGGCTTTTTACATTTAGATCCATTGATATAGCTATGGCTCCTCTTCTTTACTAGCTGATACCCCACATTAGGGATCTTGAAACTTCATAAACACACATCCCTACAGTCCTCAGGACTGAAGTCAGAACTTCATAAAGGAAAACAGCTTTGTTTTCTCCCATTTTGGAAATCCAAACATTCATATTAAGCTGCTGCCACCTAGAGGCCACATTATGTTTATTACAAATGTGTTTCTGTAATGTTGAAATAAAAATTGTGGATCAGGATTAAATCCAATTCCTTCTTTCTCCATGAAAAGGAATATTTAAGGAAATCATATTTCTGCAAATGCCATGATTTAAAATCTTGCTTTTCTTCCTGAAAATAAGGTGGCATATTTGGAAATGCATCAACTGAGATAGATGTTCCTCAACCAACACTATGAAAGAGTAGATTTCATACTCCGATGCAACTGACCCCCTTCTTATAAACAGAATCTAAAGCAGGAACCCTCACCAAAACAGAGTTTAATATTCATGCAAGTTTGGAGGAAAGTCATAAACAGAGCTCTAATGTTTAAAAGCAAGGTATGAAGATGGTGAGTTGGGAACCAGCAAATCTCAGGTTAAAACATTCCCAAGGTAAGAAGCAGGTGTTTCCCAGTTTCAAACCTGGGAAAAGAATGGTAAAATACCCATTGATTCAAAAAGAAGAGAAAACTTAAAAATCTATCTTTATCATCCATCCATCCATCTATCTATCTATCTATCTATCTATATCATCTATCTATCTATCTATCTGTCTGTCTGTCTGTCTGTCTGTCTGTCTGTCTGTCTGTCTGTCT
>BLBF01000032.1:17851133-17879164 GCA_015471245.1 Laticauda colubrina
CCAGGGGCCACGCTTACTCCAAATTGGAGCCGGTGACATTTGAATGCGCCCTTATGGGTGACTATAGTCTGTGCTTCTGCTGTTTCTGGGTCCACTGGGAGTTGTTGATAGGCTTGTGCCAAGTCGAGTTTGGCGAAAACTTTGCCTTTTCCCAGGGAATGCAGCAAATGCTGGACTACTGGCACCGGGTATGCGCTTGGTTGTAATGCATGGTTCAGGGTAGCCTTATAGTCACCACAGATTCTGATGGACCCGTCAGGTTTAATGGGTGTGACAATAGGCGTTTCCCACTTGGCATAGTCCACAGGTTCTAACACCCCTTGGGCTACTAATTTGTCCAGCTGTTCCTCTATTTTTGCCTTTAGTGCAAAAGGAACTCGCCTGGCTTTTATTCTTCGTGGGGCTATTTGGGGGTTTAGACTGAAAGAAATGGGATTTCCCCGATACTTGCCGAGTGAGCCGTCAAAAACGTCCTGGAATTCTCAGATGAGGTCGTCTTCCCAGCAGGTTGTAGTCACTCGATCGACCCCGGTCATCCCGATGCCCAATGGCGTGAACCATTCGATGCCCAGGAGGCTTGGTCTGTCTTGGTCGACTATGGTCAGCGGTAGCACCTTGACGTGTTGTTTGTAGGCGACTTGGAATTGTCCCATGCCTACCACAGGGATTTGGTTTCCCTGATAGTCCTTGAGGGTTAGGTGCTGCTTCTTCAATTCTTTGGGTTTGATATCTGGGACTAGCTGTCTTATTGTGTCCCACGATACCATGGAGAGGAAGGACCCCGAGTCCACTTCCATCTTGCAGTGTTTTCCTTCAATTTTCACGATGACTTTAATTTTCTTCCCACTTTCCATCTGAGCGCTCTTTATAATGACAGTTTAGTGTGTATTGGCTCGCTTCTCTTGTTGCCACTTTCTCTCAGCTCGTTTAGGCTCAGCTCGTGTTGGGGAATTTCTGTGTCTCGTTGGGCTGTCGTATTTTTTGTTCCTGCAGACTTTCTCGATGTGCCCTCGTTTCTTGCAATGCCGGCAGATGGCATCGAGAAATCTGCATTCGGCTTGGGAATGGTTTCCTCCACAGCCAGCGCATTCCCACCAATTTCTTCTTTCGTGCTCTTTTCTGTTCGTGAGCAAATGGTGGACCTCGTCATCTTCTTCGCTCGATTCAATTGTTTCGCCCGACTCTTCGTAGTGGGTTGTGGTGGCAGGCTGCTTTCTGTCTTTGGTTGGTGTTTCTTCGCTGTGTGTGTTCATCTTTTTCATGGCTATGGCAGATTTTTTTGCGGCTTCAGCGGCTGTGGCTTCCGCGATGGCTTCGGTAACAGTGATGTTGGGCTTGTTGAGTAATTTACTCTGTGTGGTCGAGTCTCTCAGGCCCAACACCACGCGATCCCTCATTGCTTCGTCAATGTTCAAAAATTCACACTCACCCCCTAATTGTCTCAGGGCAGCGATGAACTCGGCGACAGTCTCTCCCTCTCTCTGGTCTCTGTGGTAAAATTCATGTCGCTTTATTAAGTTTGACACCATCGGAGCATAGTGTGCTTTGAGGACTCTTTGCAATTCTGTCCACGTTAGTTGTTTAACGTCTCGGGGCTTCGCAAGGGCCTTTGCCATCTTGAAAACTGTTGGCCCGCAGTGTGTCAGGAATACAGCTCTCTTGCGTTGTTCTGAAATGTCTTCCATTTCATTGCTCTCCAAATACATTTGGAAGCGATCTGCATAGGAATCCCAATCCTCTTCGTTGGGATTGAAGGGTGCGGGTGGTGCGTTGTTTCCAGACATCTTGGTTGTCATCTGGACTTCTTGTCACTGTGTGCAGGTTTTTCCGTTCAGGACGATCCCACCCTCGTCGCCAGTGTTTTGTTCGGAAAACACACGAGGTAGACCGGGTTCCATCAACAAATACTTTATTCTTTAACTAGTCAGTAAATAGGAACATTTGGCTGAAGCGGAGGCCAGCCTTTTATACAGGCTGGCTTGCCTGCTTGCAGCCAATGGCAGTTGCTTAAATTTGCCGCCTTTTAGCAGCTCTTTGGATTGGTTCCTAGTGAACCAATCCAATGCTTAGTTTATTTGACCAATCAGGTTTGCAGATTTGGAGTCATCCACTTTACATATAGAACAGCTTCTGTTCAATCAGCATTAGAAAAATCTCTGTGAATTTTAAATTATTTCATGAACTCAAAAGCACAGTATTACTTAACAATAATAAGTTGTAATTTGCTGCTGTAGATCAACGTGCTATCTTATTAGATAGAATATTACTCTGTAGCATTTATGAGTTGCTATTTATTAATATGGCTTCACTGCTTTAACTATAGTGAGTTGGGCCATAAATTCAAACACTATTATATGCTTATGAGTATTATTGCTGGCCTGCATATTTATTGTCCAATTAGGTTTGATCTGGAGCTGTTTCTTTCAAGCCCCATAGATACCATGCAAAGCCTAAACAAGGGATATGTGGATTCATCATCTTTTTAGGTTTTTTGTCCCATGTCTTCCTGAACCTTCTGCTTTTCTGATGTCAGAGCAAAAAGAGAGCTGAGAGGAAAAGAATACCTTTGGCTCTTCTTTCCTGGAAGAAAACTTCTCCTAGCCATGGAACCACTGTATACAATTAATTCCTCATCCCTTTGCTTGCAATGGGAAGGGGAAAGGTGATGAAAGCCAACCAGCAAGACAATTCTTTTGTTCTGCCCTGCTAGTTCTCCACTTTTGGATCACGTGGTTCCCAGTGGGAGGATTATTCCATTAGGCTCTTGGATTTTCAAAGAACAGTCAGTAATAAAGCACAGAGATTTTTCAAATACCACTCGAAGCAAGTGTATGAAAGACATTGCTCTCTTTTTGATACTTTAAAAGAGTTGTGTTACAGAACCAGGGTCATGTTCAGAACTTCAGATCTATGCAATACCCATCTTAATACTTTAGCTCTTCTGCCATCTTCAGAGGAAATGCAATCAGATCGGCAAGGAACATTTACCACCTGGACTAATGCACCTACAAAAAAAGAAGGGGGGGGACAAGTTTCTAATTCAAACAATCTGATATAAGTTTATTTTCATTTTATGCACATCAATGGGGAGGAGTACTGGGTTTTTCAGCTTTAAGCCTAGTTAAAATAATTCAGTTGTGCAGAGAATTTGATTCAGTGAGGGCTGGATTTAACTGTATTAAGCAGGCTGGTGAGAAGCTGCCAGGGTTAGTAGAGTGCTTAGGGAGGAAAAGACAGGAGTTGATGGATTCATTCACTGCAGGGAAAGTTATCTATCTTGAACAAAAAATAATGTACAACTTTTCAAGCCCTGTTTAGACATCAGTGGAAGAGAAACTGTAGCTCAGTGAAAGAGCATCCAACTTGCACATGAAAGGTTTTAGGTTCAGTACTCAATGTCTCTAGATGGAGTTAAGAAATATTTTTAGAGGTAACTGCTTCCAACGTGGGATTAATCCATTGTTTGTGCTACCCTATCTACCAGCAAAATTTCAGATGATCACTAGATGGCAGTAGATTTTCTAAATATCTTTGCTACCATCTACTGACCTCTATATTTTTGCTGTTTGGATCTGATATCCCTAATACTGGCACCATGTTTAGCAGCCTTTAGTAACTTTATCCTCCATGGATTAGTTGAATTAATGAATTTCTCTTTTCAACTTATCTAAATGGCTGGTCTTCTTGTCATAGCAAATCCTATAGCTTAGCGGCTGTGTAAGAAAGAGTTTGCTCTCGTTTGACCTGATTCAATTAGACTGATTCATTCCCAAGCACTAATTTTATGAGAGTGGAAAGAAGAACCTTTTACTAACCACTATCTTTATACCAGATTTATTTTTTCACAGTGCCTCACTACAAAGACTAATAATGGGTTTTGAGACTTGAGACCGAAGCGGTGAATTTTCTGGACAACTTATTCTTTGTTCACCAGCTACATCTGTTGCCAGCACATATTTCCAATATAACTGACTCATCAGCCTAGAACTAAAAATATTCAAAGCTAATCATCTTAAACCAACAACCAAGGAAGAATATGTGCAATATAGAGAATTGTACAAAACATATAAAATAGGAGAAGTATCATAGGTGTGGTTTTTTTTTTTAAGATAAACTATGAGGGATTCCTTGTGCTCTCTGCGCTTGGTTGTTTTCTTGCAGATGTTTCATTACCCAAGCTAGGTAACTTCTTCAAGTGCTAACTGAAAGTGAACTATGTTCTTTATAAAGCAGGAAGAGAAATGTCTTTTCCCTTTTACATAAACAGCCCTATGCAAAGTGATTCTTGAGTACAAATGAGCGTCTGAGCTGTAAAATAAAAACAGAAAAAGAGAGGATTTATGAAATTATGGGAAGGCTGAAGAAGTTCATTTGGATGCAAAACAGAGGAGAAGGAATTGAAATAGAGAACAAGGATAGGATGAGAAAAGAGGTAATCATGAAGATAATAAAAATTGAAATGATATGGGGTCATATTTGCCATTAATCAGGTTGACATCTGAATCAAATTATGGAAAAGGAAGGTCTGCTGTTCTGAAATCAGACAATAAAACAATGCAGGAAATCAAACTAATGGTATTAGCATCTTCTTTGATTGGGAAATTCAAGCCTGCTGAAAAAAAGCAGTCAGCTTTTTGCAGAAACTTAAAATCAATGTGAGCCTCTTATAGCAATAGCACTTAGACTTATATATCACTTTATAGTGCTTTATAGCCCTCTCAAAGCAGTTTACAGAGTCAGCATGTTGGCCCCAACAATTGCTCCCACCTTGGAAGGATGGAAGGCTGAGTCAAACTTGAACCTGGTGGGATTCGATTTGCCAAATTGCAGTAGGAGTAGCTTGCAATGCTGCACTCTAACCACTGCGCCACCGAGGCTCCTATGTCCATGTTCAAACTTCATGCAATTTGTTTTGAAACCAAGAGAGATGATGAGGCAATTAAAAGTTACATTACTATGAGTAGGAGCTGATTGCCAGTTTTCCTTGTCTTAGAAACGAAGGATAACCATCAATCCAAGATAGATAAGAAGAATGAAGGGTGAGAAGAACAGTTAGAGGAAAAAGTACAGGTAGTCCTCAAATTTCGACCACAATCAAACCCAAAATGTCTGTTGCTAAGTGAAACGGTTGTTTAGTGAGTTTTGCCCCATTTTATGACTTTTCTTGCTACAGTTGTTAAGTGAATCACTGCAGTTGCTAAGTTAGTCAGTGAATCTGGTTTCCCATTGACTTTGCTTGTCAGAAAGTTGCAAAGAGAGTTCACATGACCCCAGTACACCGCAACCATCATAAATATGAATCAGTTGCAAGCATCCAAATTTTGATCATATGATCATGGGGATGCTGCAAGTGTCATAAATATGAACCAGTTGCTAAGCATTCAAATTTTGATCATCAGTCATGTGAACAATGGTCATAAGTCACTTTTTCCAGTGCCATTGTAATTTTGAAGCATCACTCAATGAACTGTTGTAAGTCAAGGACTACCTGCATAGCCTTCGCTTTGAGTGGAGTCTTATACCAGTTTTCCCAATTTGTGGTTTGAAAAGAAATATAAAGCAGAACCTAGAAATTGCTAAAATGACTCAACTTCATTTTTATACCATAAATAACACTAAGTGATACACTGACATTTTTTTTAATATTGATTGGAAACCATTTGAAGAAAAGTTTCTTTTTTAAAAAAATATTTTTTTCATGCAACTGTTACTCCCAACCTGCTGGTTTTTTAAATCAGAGCATAGGAACTAGTTTTTGCTTTTTGCTACTGTTCTTAAGCAAATAACTGCAGTTGTTAAGAGAATTGTATGGTCATTAAGCAAATCCAGTTTCCCCATTGGTTTTGTTTGTTGAAACTGGCTGAGAATTTATATTTATGTTAATACTTATACCTGTTATCTAATACTTGCTTGACAAAATAAATAAATAAATAAATAAATGAGAAGGTAACAAAAGGTGTTCACATTCCCTTGTTCTGTATGGTGTGAAGAGTTGTACAAAAAAAAAAAAAGGTTATTTGATAATTAAAAATCAATCCAGGATTGACAAGAAGCAAATTAGAAGTGTTGTGCAGCTTGACAGGTGTGGCTCTGTAAAATAAAAGACAGAATCTAGGTTTATCTTGATAAGCAAAAAAATGTATTCATTCAGCTGAACAAAGGCTAGTCCTACAAAAGATGGAGAAACACAGTGTGAGGTGGATATTTATTACATTTCTTTGCTTTCAGTTAGTTACATAAGAGAAAGACAACAGACAAGGTATAGAAATATAGAAATTATAAAAATAGTCACGCAAGCATTCGACAATACTAGTCACATGCCTAAACCATAAGCTAGTGGTTTCCTTAGGAACTTTCCAGTGCCTCGAAAACCTCCTGAGGCCTGAACTTTATGAAACCTTTCCATCTCAACATATGAGCAACCATCAGATTCCTGATCAACAGGAATCGTTGATAGTATGTAATCGTTGATAACATAGTTAACTATCTTTACTCCAACATGCTAGTTATCTTGACTCCAAGTCCACCTATCTGGCATTCCAATGACTTATTATCTTTCAGTTCAGCCCTCTTTGTCACAGAAACTTGGAGAGCTTCAGACAATATTTTTAACATGCATTCTATGTTTAAGGCAGTCTAGTGCAGCTGCTCCAGCGCATGGGCTTCATACTATAGTCCCAAATATCTGTGAGTATTAGCAAAAATCAAGCCTCAAGCTGCTGCAGAGAAGGATGGTGCTGAGACAAATCTTTTATTAGAGCAGCCTATTACCTGGTTTAAGGAAACATCATTAGCAGCTTACTTGGCAACTTACTCGCTTGTGATAGACATCCCATTAGCCAAACCAGTGATTACTACTTTATGCCAAACATAAGACAGATGCGTAAGATAATGACACAGAGAAAGATTCCAAGCTACCAACAATTGAGTTTCCTGTATCTGTAACCAAGCCAAAGTAATGAAAAAGATAAATTCTGGATTCAAAAGCAAATTCAGACAGCATTACAAAAAACAGACAAAAAAAGCAAAGGGTAGTGGAAAAGAGATTTTAAGGAACATGTTGTAACAATAATATTAAGACTAATAATATGGGGAGAGAGAAAGATCTCCAAGGCAGAGTAAAGCGGCGGACCTATTAAGTAACAGTGGTGCCCCAAATCTTCCATTTTCAGAACTCTTAATGCCCAATTTCAAATTTAGAGTGCTCTGCTTTGGATTCAAAAAGGTTGTCCAAGATCAAAAACATAGATTCAAATCCAAAAATGGGGCTAACCAAAGCTCAGAATATTTTCAGAGTGGCCAGAACAATTCCAGAACACTTCTGGTGTGTCAGAGGCATCTCTTTCAAACACGAAATAACCGTTCTGAACTCTAAACATTTCAGATTCAACAAAACAAACATTGCCTGCTCTACTAACTATTATATCTGTAAAGAAGGATAATCATGCTGCCTGGAGACTGTCTGAATAATTTTCATAGGCCATCAGCACAAGATGTACAGGAGTCTGAAGGGCTCAACTCAGGAAGAGATATTGAGGCAAAACAGTAGATTATTGTACTCTTCACACACTTTTCTCCAGCTAAAGGGGGAAATAAGATTATGCCAGTGGTGGGATTCCAATTTTTTTTTTACTACTGATTCTGGGCGTGGCTTGGTAGACATTGCAGGAGAAGGACACTGTAAAATCTCCAATCGGGGTGGTATTTGCCAGTTCTCTAAACTACTCAAAATTTCCACGACCGGTTCTCCAGAACTGGTCAGAACCTGCTGAATACCACCTCTGGATCGTGCCCTGTATACTGTACTTTGCATAACTCACCTGTTGCCTGATGTATATGATTTTGCCAATATATTAATATAATTTGTGACTCATTTTTATTTCTGGAGCAAAATGGCATTCAAGGCAGGCAGCTAGCATTGCTGGGAAAGATTGTAATGAGAGAGTCATTACAAAGAGAAAAGAGACTGAGAGAAAGGACACTGACCTTGAGATTCAAGTGCAGGAGAATACCAGTCAGATGCTTCACAATAGGTATATACCACAATATGTTGCTCTTTTTCCACTGCAACATACAAATGTCTCCAGATTCTCTGGGAGGAGGTTTCAAAATATTTCTAGCAGGACTTCCAAATTCTGTAACAGCTTTGTTCCCTATGCCATCCATTTGGTAAACTCACAAGATTTCTTTCTCTCACCATGTATGTTCCGTCCAGAAAGAAGCGCATGAGATCAGGTTCCAAACAACAACTATTTATTAAACTCGCAAGGAAAAAGTATACGGAACAACAGCCCAAGCTGCGGCAGCTCTTTTTATAGCGGCTTGCCTGCGGCTTGTGGCCAATGACACTCTTTTGACTGTTCCCGCCATTTGGTGGGCTTCCCGGATTGGCTTTTAAATAACCAATCTGCAAGTGACCTTTCTGGCCAGTCAGAAAGAGGAACTTGGAACCTACCAAATTCAATACAGAACACTCCTACCCCATTAGTTCAGTCCAACGTGCGTTACGTAATCACGCAGGTAGGTGGGACTTTTTCTAGGGGATGGCTCCACCGTTCCCTCCTGGTTTGACCAGGTCGGTCAAAGTGGCCTGGCTTCCTCCTTTCAGGAAGGCCTCGCTTTCTCTCCTGCTCCCAGATTTCTTTCTTGGAGTTCATCTAACCGTGAGTGTTCTTTTTGTTTAATTAAATTGTCTTTTTGTAGTGTTTGTTGTCTTGTTACAGGAGGTTCATCTCTCCCTTTTTTTTTTATTTGTATTTCCCCCCTTCCTTGGTTGTTTTTAGGTCGATATTTATTTTTGATTCTGTTCTATATGTAAAGTGGATGACTCCAAACCTACAAACCTGATTGGTTAATGAAATGAACACTGGATTGGTTCACTAGGAACCAATCCAAAGAGCTGCCAAAAAGGCGGCAAATCTAAACAACTGCCATTGGCTGCAAACAGGCAAGCCAGCCTGTATAAAAGGCTGGCCCCGGTTTCAGCCAAGTGTTCCTATTTACTGACTAGTTAAGAATAAAGCATTTGTTGTTGGAACCCGGTCTACCTCGTGTGTTTTCCGAACAAAACAGATTCTATGGTGTTTTTTCGTTCGAGGTGGCAGGAACGAAGCTGGTCTATGTGCCGTTTCCATTCCCTACCGTCGTCTAAGAGTAGTCGGTAGGACCAGGGGCCTGTAACTTGGGTGATGGTGGCTGGAAGCCACAATGGGTCCCCGGTGAGATTTTTGGCATAGACCAGGTCGTGGATTTCGAACATACGGTATTTGCTGGAGGAATCAAGGGGGGTTGTCCCAGGTGTAAGTGGGGTGCAATCTGTCCAGGTAGGAACTTAGTTTCCTACCCATTAGGAGTTCAGCTGGGCTTTTGTTGGTTGTGCTGCTAGGGGTAATATGCTGCAAAGTTAGTAGTCGGTTTAGTTTGTCTTGTATGTCCCCCTTGTCCATTCTCTCTAGGACCTCTTTCGTGTACCGGATCATGCATTCAGCCCTGCCGTTCACAGCCGGATGGACCGGTGCAGTTAAGGCATGTCGGATACCCTGGGCAGCCAGATACTGTTCAAATTGCAAAGCTGTAAATTGGGGCCCATTATCCAAAACCAGTACATCAGATAGCCCATGTGTAGCAAAGAGTTTGTCTAGCTGTTTCATTACAGCTTCGTTGGTTGTGGAAGCCATGAGGATGACTTCCAACCAATTCGAGTATGCATCCACGACTATCAAAAATGTGTTTCCCTTTGTTGGCCCTGCAAAGTCAATATGTACTCTAGACCATGGACCCTGGGGAGTTTCCCAGTCTCTTACTGGTGCCTGTGGGGGGGTAGGCCTTGATTTTTGACAGTCATGGCATGTTGCAACCCAGTGTTCAATGTCTTTGTCCAGCCCTGGCCACCAGACATAACTCCTGGCCAGGACTTTCATTTTGACTATGCCCGGGTTACCCTCGTGCAACATGCTCAGAATGTCTTCCTGGAAACTGTTCGGAATCACCACCCTGTCACCCCATAAAATGCACCCCTTTTCTTTGGACAGTTTGGTCTGTCTGGTATGAAATGGTTTAAAAGTCTCCGTTTTGTTCTCTTCCGGCCAGCCTTTACCTACCCAATTGAATATGTGTGCTGTTAAAGGGTCTTTGGCTGTGGCTCTTGCGACATCCGCCACAGTCAGTGGCAGGTCTCGACAGGTCTCAAGCTGAAGCATGGAGGTAATTGGTGCAGGGTCGTCTTCTGTGATGGGCAGTGGGGAATGGTTCAGGGCATCGGCATCTGTGATGGCTTTGCCAGGTTGGTGCAACAGCGTGTAGGAGTAGGCAGCGAGGAACTCAGACCACCTCATCATTCTAGCTGACAGAATGTTCGGGGTTGGCTTGTTGCCTGCTAGGATTCTAAGAAGGGGCTTGTGATCAGTGATTATTGAAAAAGTTCTACCGTAAAGGTACTCATAGAATCTTTTGACTCCGGCGATAATTGTGAGGGCTTCTCTATCGAGTTGGCTGTAATTGCGTTCCGACTTGGAGAGCGTCTTGGAGTAAAAGGCAACTGGTGCCTGTCTGCCATCTCGTAGCTGGTGGCTCAGGATGGCGCCGACCCCAAAAGGCGATGGATCACAGGTGACCATCAAGGGCAGGGAATTGCTATACTGGATGAGAACGGTGTTGGACGTTAATAGATCTTTGATACCCTGGAAGGCTTTTTGTTCCCGGTGGCCCCATGTCCAAGTGGTTTTTTTTAATCTAGTAGTCGATGTAGGGGTTCTGCTATTGTTGCCTTATGAGGCAGGAACACGTTGTAAAAATTTATGAGGCCTCGGAATGCTTGAACGTCAGTTTTGTTCCTGGGTCTAGGAGCGTCTTTTATAGCCTTCACTTTTTTCTCAGTGGGGTGAATGCCTTGTTCATCGATTAAATAGCCCAAAAACTCAACCTGGTTGGTGGCTAATTCACACTTCTCTCTTTTTACTTTGAGGCCTGATTTTCTAAATCTTGTTAAGACTTCTCTTAATCTGGTCTCTAGCTGGTTGGCATTTTTTGCTGCAACCAGTACATCATCAAAGTAAGGGACGACACCTTTGATTCCGTTTAGCAGGCATTCCATGAGGCTTTGGACCACGCCTGGGGCAATGTTAACGCCGAATTGGAGGTGGTTACACTTGAATGCCCCTCTGTGTGTTACAATAGTCTGTGCCTCTGCCATAATGGGATCAACGGGTAGTTGTTGATATGCCTGCGTGAGGTCGAGCTTCGCAAAAAAATTTCCTCCCCCTAGCGAGTGCAGTACATGTTGCACTACTGGCACTGGGTATGCGCTTTGTTGGAGCGCGTGGTTCAGGATTGCCTTATAGTCTCCACAGATGAGCATTGACCCATCTGGCTTTATCAATGTGACGATAGGGGTTTCTCACCTAGCGTGGTCAATTGGCTCTAAAACCCCTTGAGCTATTAATTTATTCAGTTGTGCGTCAATTTTTTGCTTTAACATGAATGGGACGCATCTGGCCTTTAAACGGATGGGGGCTTTTTTCGAGTCTAGACTAAATGAAATTGGGGTCCCCTTGTACTTGCCCAGAGTCCTGTCGAAAACATCCTGGAATTCTTGGAGCAGGCTCTCCTCCCAGTTGGCTGTGGCGATGCGGTTGATCCCGGTCATCCTGATTCCCAGGGGCGTGAACCATTCGATCCCTAGCAGACTAGGGTGGTCTCGGTTGATGATGGTCAGAGGCAAGATTTCAGCGTGGTTTTTAAATTTGACGAGGAAATGTCCAAGGCCTACTACCGGAATACAATTTCCCTGGTAGTCTTTTAACAATAGTCTTTGTTTCTGTAGTTCTCACTGTTTAATTTTCGGTATCAGGCCCCAGATGGTATTCCAGGATACCATGGATAGGAATGACCCTGAGTCGACTTCCATCTCGCAGGGCCTCCCTTCGATGCTCACCTCTATCCGAACCTTCTTTCCACTCTCCGCCCTGGCATTGTCGATGGTGACTGTCTGATGCGTTTCTTCCCTGTCATCGGTTCTCTTATTGCGGTTCCATCTGCTGCCTGCTTGTCTTTCTTCAAGTCTGGGGGGGGGGGTGCTGTTGCATCTTTTTGGACTATAGCTTTTTTTGTTGTGGCAGACCCTTTTGATGTGGCCCCTTTTCTTACAAACCCTGCATATTGCATCGAGGAACCTGCATTCAGCTCGCGGGTGGTTGCCTCCGCAGCCTGCACATTGAAACTCCCACCAATTTCTCCTCTTTTCAAACCATTTTTTATCTGAATGGAGTCTACGGACGTCTTCATCGTCGTCCTCGGTATCACTCTGGGATTTGATGTCTTCGTAGTGGGCTGTCGTTGTGGGCTGTTTCTTTCCTTCCTCTGCCTTCTTCTCCCTGGGTTGGGTTGGCAGGTCTGGAATTGTGTTCATTTGCTGCATGGTGGCTGCTGACTTTTTAGCTGCTTCAGCGGTGGTTGCCTCTGCAATGGCCTCGGCCACGGTTATGTTTGGCCTGTTCAGGAGTTTGCTCTGAAGGGTAGTGTCCTTCAGGCCAAGGACCATGCAGTCCCTCATGGCCTTGTCCATGTTCTGGAACTCACAGGCTCCTCCGATGTGTCTCAAGGCTGCTACAAAATCTCTGATCGTTTCATCCTCCTTCTGGTCCCTCTTGTAGAATTCGTGCCTTTTTATTAAATTCGAGACCACCAGTGCGTAGTGTGCTTGGAGCATTCTGTTCAGGTCAGACCAAGTCATCTGTTTGACATCTCTGGGTTTCACCAGCACCTTTGCCATTTTAAAGATGGCCGGTCCGCAGTGTGTAAGGAAGACAGCCCTCTTCCTTTGGTCCAAAATTTCTTCCATTTCGTTGCTTTCTAAAAACATAAGAATACGATCTATATATGATTCTCAATCCTCCTCATCAGGATTGAAGGGCACGGGTGGCGCGTTGCTACCGGCCATCTCTCTTGCTCAGTTCAGATCGCCGCGTGCTTCGGGCTCACCTTCTATGACAATCCCACCTTCGTCACCAGTGTTCTGTCCGGAAAGAAGCGCATGAGACCGGGTTCCAAACAACAACTATTTATTAAACTCGCAAGGTAAAAATATATGGAACAACAGCCCAAGCTGCGGCAGCTCTTTTTATAGCGGCTTGCCTGCAGCTTATGGCCAATGACACTCTTTTGACCGTTCCTGCCATTTGGTGGGCTTCCTGGATTGTTTCTTAAATAACCAATCCGCGAGTGGCCTTTTCGGCCAATCAGAAAGAGGAACTTGGAACCTACCAAGTTCCATACAGAACAATGTACATGCATACATCCGAACTAGACTGTGTTGTTTCTCCGTGTCATATAATATATGTGGCAGAGGTGGTATTCAGCAGGTTCTGACCAGTTCCGAAGAACCGGTAGTGGAAATTTTGAGT
The DNA here is from genome assembly GCA_015471245.1 of Laticauda colubrina. Classification (NCBI taxonomy): domain Eukaryota; kingdom Metazoa; phylum Chordata; class Lepidosauria; order Squamata; family Elapidae; genus Laticauda; species Laticauda colubrina. The sequence goes on from BLBF01000032.1 coordinate 17,864,534, forward strand.
AATTCAGAGAACCGGCAAATACCTCCTCTGAGTGGAGATTTTACAGTGTCCTTCCCCTGCCACACCCACCAAGCCACGCCCACAGAACCAGTAGTAAAAAAAAATTGAATCCCCATCACTGATTATGGGTACATGCATAATTTTGTGATTTACGTATTTATTTATTTATTTCATCATGTTTATGTTTATATTAGAGGTGAAGACCCTTTGAGAGCTGTATGCAACCTAATTTCATTTTAATGTGTGCCAATTAGTGTACATTCAAAGTGACAATAATTCTAAGTCTATTCCCTCCCTCTCTGCTTTTCTACCAGAAATTAGCACATTGATACAGGCAGTTTTGAATTATGACCACTGTTGAGCCCAAAATTTCCATTCCAACTGAGGCAGTTGTTAAATGAGTTTTGCCCCATTTTATGACCTCTTTGCCACAATCATTAAGCACATCATTGCACTTGTTAAGTGAATCTAGCTCTCCTCATTGACTTTGCTTGTCAATGAGTCAGCTGGCTGGGAAGATTAGAAAAAGTAACCCTATGTGATCCCAGACAGGTGCAACTGTCATAATTATATTCTAATTGATCACATGATCATGGAGATGCTGCAATAGTCACAAGTGTGAAAACCATTTTTTTCAATGCAGATGTAACTTTAAATGGTCACTAATCAAATGGTTGTAAGTCAAAATTGTAAGTCATTCATACTGTATGTATTCATCTGAGAACTATTTGAACAAAAGATATCTTTAAAGCATAAAGAATTGCATAGACTCCACTTCTAATGTAAAGATAGGAGATGGCTGCTACAGAATGTTCCAGAATGATAGATTCCGCCTCCTTTGATCTTTTCAACAGCCCAACTAATACCATTTCATTAATTTCCAGTACATCCCAATGCACTGGGCCATTAATTGTAACAATATCAACATGCTCATGCTATGATGTTTACCCTAATTTGTAACACAGGCTGCTATTTAGCACCAGCTTTCACTTGTGATAATTTATACCTGGGCTTCATAATCAATCAAAAGAACTTGAGATTCTACTGATGAAGCAGCAGGATCAAGATCCAGATGTTAAATAGATGCATTCAAATGCTGGAATAAAAATGTGCTTTCACAAGGGAACAAACTTAATCCCTCCCCATTAGGGATAGGAAGGAAGAACTATGTGATTTCTATAGGAGTAAATCTGCAAGATCTTTCAAAATGAATTTTATTTTACACCACAGGCAAAAGTATTGAACAGAGTCTGCTAATGTTGTCTCTAGCTGATTAAAAATCAATCCCCAAACTATGGGAAATTCACTTCGGTTTTAAAAGGTTCTCTTTCTGGAAACTGCAAAATAATTTTAATTGTAGCTTATTAACGCAAGTCAGCTAAAATGTGACTTAAAAGCAGCTTAACTGGCCACATCTGAGAGTCTAAATATTACCATTTGCATAAGCCCGGAAATGGAAGCTTCCACACACCTTTTTATGGCAAGTTGAGCATGAAATAATGTTTAAACGTTTAAAAGGATACACACTTCTTCCTAGTGTTTGTTGTGGTATACTGTTATTCAGATAGAAGTGAACAATCTAGATCAAGTTATCAGGCTATGTACTTGCATAACATTTCTATCCAAGGGGAGGTTCTGAAAGCCAAGACTGGAAGTCATAATTATGCAATCAAAGATCTCCACTTTTGTACATGATCAATGACACAAACATACAAGGTGAAGTTTTGATCAGCCTCATGTGCCACTTTTTAAACAGGACTTTGCTGAGCAGTAGCAACAACTTTTTAGTTGTCCAAAAGGGTCCTTGTACTTTCTCCACTTGCTCTGTTACTGCATCAACAGACCCTGTCACACTGGCTGACGGATGCAAAACATTTGTAAAAAGGACACCGCGGACGAGAAAAATGTTCCATCCATTGTTATCCGCTCTCAAAAGGGGCAAAAATTTGCATAACCAGAGTGGACAACACGGAAAGGAATGGACGGGGGGAGGACGTAGGGAGGATGGAAAGCGGATGCTCCACGGAAGCCGAGCGGGTGGAAGCAGATGGGAGCGGATGGCACATCTGCAAGGCTTCCGGGGGAGCGCAACAAAGTGGACGCGGAACAGAAAGAGTGGATGCAGAGCGGATGCCGAGCGGACGAAGCAGATGCACAGCAGATGCCGAGCGGATGAAGCGGATGCAGAGCGGAAGCCTAGCGGATTCCTAGCGGAAGCCTAGCAGATGCCTAGCTGATGCCTAGCATTCACTGCGCATGCGGGGAGGATGCATTGCGTCAGCCCCGCGGATATAAAGGGAAGCAGCTCCCAAGCAGGTCACCATTCAGAGGAAAGACCTGCTTCCAGACATAGCTTGTCAGCCAGCCAGCCAGCCAGCCAGCAACCCAACAACCATGGGGAAGAAACAGAAGCCTCTGCCATCTGCTACCAGCCCTGGCAAGAGAGACAGGGCCACCCTCCCACCCCCTGGCCCTGACTCTGCTTCTGCTGGGGCTTCTGCTGCCCGGCCTCGATCTTCTGGTGCTGGGGCTTCTGCTGATGCTGCTTCTGGTGCTGGGGCTTCTGCTGATGCTGCTTCTGGTGGTGGTGCTTCTGCTGGTGCTTGCTCTGCTGATGCTGCTTCTGGTGGTGGTGCTTCTGCTGATGCTGCTTCTGGTGCTCGTGCTTCTGCTGGTGCTTACTCTGCTGGCGCTGCTCCTGGTGCTGGTGCTTCTGGTCCTGGTGCTTACTCTTCTGGCACTGCTCCTCATCCTGCTGGTCCTGCTGGTGCTCCTGCTCCTGCTGGTGCTCCTGCTCCTGCTCCTGGTCCTTCTGGTGCCGCTGGTGCTGCTGCTGCTGCTGGTGCTGCTCATCCTGCTTTTGCTGCTACTGTTGTTGCTGCTGCTGGTGGTGGTGGTGGTGTGGAGGAGCAGCCCCTACAACCTCAAAGCCCCTCTGATGAGGGCCCATATGGCCCTGCCAAAGTGAGGAAGAGGCAGACGTGTGAACGGGAGAGGAGGCAATACAACATAGAAGAGGAACATGAGGAGGAGGTGCTGGAGTGGCTGAGGGAGAACGAGTATCTATGGCGGAAGGGACACAGGCTCTATAGGGACACCAAAAGGAAGCAGGCTGCTTGGAGAGGGAAGGCGGAGAGCCTGGGCTACACTTCGGAGGTGCTCCTCGGCTGGTGGAAGACACACCTGGTCCGGGAAGCTGCACCTCAAGAAATCTGGCCAGGCCGCGGTCAAGCTGACGGACAGAGAGACCTACATGATGGCCAAGTGCAGCTTCTTGGAGGGTGAGATCTGCCACCAAGGAGCAGCCCCTCTCACAACCCTCTCTCTTAGGCAGCCTGCTGAAAGCCAGTCCTCTTCTGGCAAAGAGTCAGCTCCTGTCTCCAGGCAGGTATCTGTGGAGCGTGCCACGACGGAGACCCCCCCAACAGCTGTACTACCCATGGCGGAGCGCGTGGAGGAAGTGGGAGAAAGGAGACGGCACTTCCACCAGAGACCAACCCACATCCACCCCCAGCTCCACCTCCACAGAAAGGTAGAGAGGCAAACCGGAGGGCAGAGCCACACTGTCCTGCTGGAGATAAGAGACACCATCAGGAGCAGCGTAGATCTCCTCTCTCAGCTGGTACACACCGACGCCCCATCCTCCAACCGCAAGCTCTTCCTCACCTATGTCAACCAGACCCTCATGAACATGGCGGAACCTCAGTACCAGGTGGTGAAGGACAGGATCACCAATCTTCTTCACAACCCTCCAGACCAAGATGAACCTGCTCCCACCCAGTCCAGGCCTGCTCCTCCAACTCAGGTGATGTCACTGCCCTTCCAAGGCTTTCCACAGGCCCTACCCTACCAAAGCTATGGCCACCAGGAGGTCCAGCAGCACAGGCAGCTGTTCCCAGTCCAGGCACAGGTACATCTGATGCCACCGGTGCCACTGATGCCACCGATTCCACCCACGCCACCAATGCCACCCACGCCAGTCCTCACCCAGCTGCAGACCAGACAGCCCCACTACACTGCTCCTTCCTCCACCCCACAGCCAAGCCCGGCCTCAGTACATCTGTCATCGGTATTGGGGCTGACACCCCATGTCATGGAGGAAGGGGCTCTCAACATCACGGGGCTGAGCCAGCTGTCTGAGAGCTTCCTCAACACACCGTCCCCTGTTGTCCTCTCAGGGCCAGGCACCCCAGTGGCGCTTCAGACCAGCACTCCAGCAGCAGCCACCTCCACAGCACCTGGACCCTTCACCCCTGAGACTGGGCACGCCTCCGAGTGACCAAGAAGAGTGCCAGAGACTGGGTGGCTACCTGTTGACTTTATTTTTACTTTGGACACTTGACTTGGGTCATTTTTCTTTTACAGCTTGTTATCAATAAAGATTATCTTTGCTTCACACACTTGCTTCATTTATTTTTGTCAATAAAGTCTTGGTGGAAACTTTTAGAAATGGTTTAAGCCTTTGCATGCTTGTGGGATGGGTAAGGATAGCAGTGGGATGGGCAGGGATACCTGTGGGATGGGTAATAGCTGTGGGATGGGCAGGGATACCTGTGGGATGGGTAATAGCTGTGGGGTGGGCAGAGATACCTTTGGAATGGGTAATAGCTGTGGGATAGATAAACCTCAAGTGCAAGCATAGTGGGACTGTATGGTCCACCCTCCCAAGTGCCACACCTATGGCCCTTTATTATCAATAATAATGTAATCATTCATCCACACATGTCAACATAAACACAACTCTTTATTAAATGCCCTGTTCATTGTAGGCCCACCCAACATACATGGCCCAAACTCATCTATCATCCTGTCTTGCCACTCCCCTGCTCCAGCTGGGGAGTTGCACCAGTGTCTCAGGAGGTTGCGCTGCTTCTTCCATTCACGTGAAGCTCTGTTGGGGCCTTGCACATCCTTAGTGTCTATCAGGTTTCACCCTTGCCTCCATTCCCCAGGCTCCATGTCCCCATTGCCTTGTTGGAGGTCCACGAGCCTGTTCTGCAACACTGGGTACTGGCTGCATATGAGATTGTACAGGATGCAGCAAGCTTCCACGATCCTCCTCACGGTCTGTTGGCGATGATGCATGGTGGTGAGAAGTACCTGGAACCTGTTGGCCAGGATGCCAAAGGCATTCTCCACCACCCGCCTTGCCCTGGAAAGCCTGTAGTTGAAGATCCTCTCTTCACGGGTGAGGAGTCTGGAAGTGTATGGCTTCATGAGGTAGGTTCTGAGGGAGAAGGCGTCATCCCCCACGATGAAGTAGGGCACATCTTGTGTGTCGTTTGGGAGGGGGTCTGGATCTGGGAAGCCCATGATGAGGTTGTGTTCCAGCCCCTCCTTGAGGTCACTGGCATTGTATACCTGGGCATCTGAAGCTGACCCGTTGCCTGAAGCATCGATGTACATGAACTTGTAGTCAGCATCGACCATGGCGAAGAGGATGATGCTGAAGAAGCCCTTGTAGTTGAAATAAGTGGACCCCGACTTGGCTGGTGCTTTGCAGGCCACGTGCTTGCCATCTATGGCTCCAACGGTGTGGGGGAAGTTCCACCTCTGATACCACTGCTCTGCAACTTTCTTCCAGCCTTCTTCAGTGGAGGGGCACTGGAGGAGCTCCTCCAGGTATTCTTCGATGATGGCCTGCACCACTTCTCTGACCAAAATGCTGATGGTGTTGTGTGGCACCCTCCAGCCGTACTGCATGCTCCTGTAGGTGGTCCCTGAGGCCAGGTGGCGCAGAGTCAGTGCCACCTTGAGCCCAGGGTCCAGGCTGGGCCGGAGGTTCATGCCCTGCTTGGTCAACCTGGGTCTCAGCCGCTCCACAACTTCATCAAACATGGCTCGAGGCATCCTCATGAAGTTCTGGAATGCCCGATGGTCTTTGTTCCTCAGCTCCACCATCAGCTTGTAGTACAGTCCGTACTCTGCTCTTCTCCCGATCCATCTTCAGACCCAGACGCTTCTTGGACGCCTCCTTTTCTTCCCGTAGAACAGTTGAAAGAGCCTGTAGATGGCTTCTCACTGTTGCAGAACGATGGTGGCTACCAAAAGGACTGTGTGACGATCCATGGTGGACATCAATGGATGCTGTGGAAGAGCAAGAGCAAGATGAAAGCTGCAGAGGTCTGCACAGCAGGGCTGCTGGACTGAAAGTGAGATCCAGGTGAGTTGCTCCCACTTTTTATTGGCAATATAGGTTTTCCACTAGGTGTCCTTTTTCATCCTCTAGGCATCCTCTAGACATCTTTAATATCCGAGATAGGTCCCCTCTGCAAACGTTTTTTCCATTTTAAATGCTTTCTTTGTGAGCTGCATCCACTTTCATCCTTTCTCCGTCCCTGCTACTAACGCTTTGTGTCCGTTCCGCGTCCGTTTCGCTTCATCCCTGTGTCCGTTTACCGCTGGAGCAGATTTGAGTTGCACGGATGCGCAACAGATGCCTAGCAGATATAGCGGACGCGTAACGGATGACAACGGATGTAGAACGGATGTTCCCCGTATGCATTGCGGATGCAGAATGGACACGTTGGATACATTTTCCGCTCAAAAAGTTTTGAGCAGCTCAAAACTTTTTGAGCGGATGGAACTTCAGTCGACAGATGCTGGACGGATAGAGAGGATGAAAAACGGAGGCAATGAGTACAGAACGGATGAATCGCGTTAACCAACGGAGGGCAAGTGTTTCTCTCCGTTTTACATCCTCTTTCCATCCGTTGGTGCAGTGTGACATGGGCTTAACATGGTGCATTCTGCCCAAATTTTCTTAGCAATTACATCATTGTCAAAAAGCAATCAAAAAAGACATATTTCATGGTGGAAGCTGTAAATATTCATGCACTATTTTCATAACCTTTTCTAATAAATACGATTGATTCATGCTCATAAACTGCTCTAAAATCTGCTCATTTGCATCTACATGCAAGTTTAGTAATTTATGCATTCAAAAGCTTCCTCATTATCTTTGTGAACACTGTCTGAAGATGCTACTTTTACTGAATGGGAAATGGATGTGGTCCCTTGATGAAAATAAATATTCTTCATTGGTGAAGACATGAGGTCATTTTTCTACAAGTATTAAGTAATTATGTTTTTAAAAACCGGTACCTAATAATTGTTGTAACACAAAACAGCATGCTAGAAAAGCTAAGTGATTAATTAGTTTCTGCTAAATGATGTTATCAGGCCTGACTTTGTAACTAGCTAGTAATTACAGGAACAACTATTTGATGGGTATCCTGTGATTATGCCCTTTTGGAATCTACACAAATGACTTCATGATTTCTTTTTAAGGAGTATATATACATATGTTTTTTCTTTAAATTAGCAACATACTTCTCTGTGGTTTACTTAAGGCAATGTTTCTCAACCTTAGCAACCTTAAGATGTTGTGGACTTCAATGCCCCAAATTCCCCACAAATCACACATCTTAAAGTTGCCAAGGTTGAGAAATACTGATTTGAGGTCAGGGGTGGGATTCAAAATTTTTAACAACCAGTTCTGTAGGCATGGCTTAGTTGGTGGGTGTGGCTTGGTGGTCACGTTACTGGCTGGGCATGGCCAACTCAACATCACTCACATTGAGGCAGGCATCTCCTAGCCTGGTCTCTCCTGACTGTGGGGATGCTGCAACAGTCGTAAGTGTGAAAAACAGTCATAAGTCACATTTTTCAGTGCCATTTTAACTTTGAACAGTCACTCCACACAAGCAAGGTACCAACAAGGGAGGGAAAAAAACTCCAGAGAAGTTCCAGAGACAGAAAGTCTAGTCCTGCCAAGAATGTAATTAGGGTTAATGGAGAGGCAGTTTCTGTAAGCAACATCAGAATGTTTCTGTAAAAGCGTGGGAAATCAGAAGACAGGAGACCAGCGTAACTTCAGCTCTTTATTCAAGGTATAGATCTGTGTAGCCTTTAGTGAGCTGCGGCAGCTCTTCTTATAGAGCTAGCCGGCAGCTCTTACCCAATGACAGCTTTCTGAATCTCCCGCGATCGGTTCATCCAATCACAGGAGATTCCTTACTAACCAATCACTGTCATGCGTCTCGGCCAATCACAGTGTAGTTCGTTTCAGCCAATCAGGTTAGGGTATTACAAGAATGTTAATATGTAACTCCCCTCCCCTCTTGGTATGGTCCATTCTACATGACGTAGTCGCGTAGGTAGGCAGGGCTTTTTACTTGCCTACTTGACCTGCGCAGTTCAGTTACTGCATGGTCTTCAGCCAGTTCGGAAGAGATCTTCGTTGCTCCCACTCTTCTCCATGGAACTGCCTGGAAGGGTGAGTCAGGCTTTTCGCCACAACTCCCACCCGGTCTACTGGGTTCGGTCGAGTTGTCAGCTTCTTTGTTCCCGGCTGGTCTTTCCGGGCTGGTTGAGCTAGCTTGACTGTTCCTTCCAGGCGAGGTTCCGAGTGGGTCGTCTTCCTCTGGTACCCTTCGGCTGCTTTCATTCTCTGGTGAGTATTATTGGTTTCTTCTTTTATTTAGCAGTGTTTGTATTTCTGGTTCGGTTTGTGTTGGTTGGGCCCGTTCGGTTTGTCATTGTCTTGTAGTCGTATTTTCTCTTTCTTTTTGATGATTGTTTGGGGTTCCCCCCCCCCTCTAGTTTTTTTATTAGAGTCTGTTTGTGAATTTTGTGGGTTTTTGGTGCTGTTTAAAATTATTCTTGATCGTATTTGGTCGACATGCCGTTTCCAGTTTCTTCCATCCTCTGTTTCCAGCCGGTACGACCGGGGGCCTGTTACTTGGGTTATTGTAGCGGGTACCCATAGTGGGTCCCCTGAAAATTTTTTAGCATAGATCGTGTCTCCTGGATTAAATGCCAGTTACCGCCTGGATGAGTCTGGTGGTTTTTCTGGATTGTAAGTCGAGTGAAGTCTGTCTATATGGGATCGGAGTTTTCTTCCCAACAGGAGTTTCTGCCGGGCTTTTATTGGTTTTGGCACTTGGTGTTATGTGCTGTATTGTTAATAGTTTATTTATTTTGTCGTGTATGTTACCAGTGTCCATCTTTTCTAAAGCGTCCTTGGTGTACCTGACCATTCGTTCTGCCCATCCGCTCGCCGCCGGATGAACAGGCGCTGTCAATGCATGTCAGATTCCCCATTCTGCGAGGAATTGCTCAAATGCCAATGCTGTAAATTGTGGCCCATTGTCAGATACTATCAAGTCAAGTAGGCTGTGGGTGGTGAAAAGTCTGTTTAGTTGTTTTGTAACCGCCTCCGTCATGGTAGATCGCATTAGGCTTACCTCCAGCCAGTTGGAGTAAGCGCCTACTGCGATCAAGAATGTGTGCCCTTTTGTGGGTCCTGCAAAGTCTATATGGACTCTCGACCACGGGCCCCTTGGTGTTTCCCACTGGAGGGTTGTTGCTTCGGGCGGGTTTGGTCTGGATTGCTGACATTTGTCACATGTAGCCACCCAGGTTTCAATGGTTCTGTCTATCCCTGGCCACCATACGTAGCTTCTGGCTCGGGATTTCATTTTCACAATGCCTGGGTGTCCCTCATGCAACATGTGTAATTTTTTTGTGTGTAAGCTGTCTGGAACTACCACTCTATCAACCCATAGTATACATCCCTTTTGGGAGGATAATTCAGTTTTCCGGTTTCGGAAGGGTTTAAACTTGCCACTGCTTTCTGTTTCCAGCCACCCTTTTACCACCCAGTTCAAAACTCGTGCCAATTTGCCGTCTTTGATCGTCTCTCTCACAATGTCTGACGCGGTTGTTGGTAAGTTGGGCAATGTCTCTATTTGCAGGGTGGATGTGGTGGATGCAGGGTCATCTTCGTAATCTGTTAAGGGGCAACGGCTTAGTGCATTGGCATGCGAGATGCATTTCCCTGGGCGATGTATTAGTTGGTAGGTATAGGTGGCAAGGAACTCAGACCACCTTGTCATCCAGGGAGACAGTATGTTGGGGGTGGCCTTGCTTCCCGCCAGGATCCCCAGTAGTGGTTTATGGTCGGTGATGAGGGTGAAGTCCCTACCGTATAAGTACTCGTGAAACCGCTTCACGCTGGTAACCGCTGCAAGTGCCTCCTTGTCGAGCTGGCTATAATTTCTTTCTGCCTTTGATAATGTTTTTGAGAAGTAAGCAATCGGTGCTTCTCTCCCGTCTGGCAGGGTAGGGCTTAGTATAGCTCCGATGCCGAATGGAAAGGCGTCGCAGGTTACCATTAGTGGTAGGGTCTCGCTGTACTGGATGAGGACTGATTGTGATGTGAGGAGAACTTTTATGTTCTGGAAGGTGGCCTCTTCCTGTTTGCCCCAGGACCAAATGGACGTCTTGTCGAGCAACCTATGCAGAGGTTCCTCTGTTCTTGCCTTCTGTGGCAAAAAGACATTGTAGAAATTGATTAGTCCCAGAAAGGCTTGTAATTCTGCCTTATTTTGAGGTCTCGGGGCTTCCTTTATTGCTTTTATTTTTTTGTGGGTAGGGTGGATTCCATCTTTGTCCACCAGATATCCCAGGAGCTCAACCTTTTCAGTGCATAACCGGCACTTTTCTTTTTTAACTTTAAGTCCTGCATTTTTAAATTTTTGTAGGACTTCTCTGAGTCGGCTTCTCAATTGTCTTTTGTCTTTGGCTGCTACCAACACGTCATCAAAATATGGCACAATTCCCTTAATTCCTTGGAGTAACTGTTCCATTACACTCTGGAACACCCCTGGTGCCACACTGACTCCGAATTGGAGCCTTTTGCACCGGAAAGCCCCCCTGTGGGTCACGATAGTTTGCGCTTCCACAGTCTTGGCATCGACGGGCAGCTGTTGATATGCTTGCGCAAAGTCGAGCTTCGCAAAGACTTTTCCTCCCCTGAGTGAGTGTAGGAGGTGCTGTACCACCGGGACTGGGTATGCACTTTGTTGCAGTGCATTGTTAAGTGTCGCTTTATAGTCCCCACAAATTCTTACGGACCTGTCTGGTTTGATTGGGGTGACTATTGGGGTCTCCCAGTGTGCATGATCTATTGGTTCCAGGACCCCTTGTGTGATGAGCTTATCTAATTGTTCGTCTATTTTTGGTTTGAGGGCGAATGGAACTCGTCTTGGTTTGAGATGGATTGGGGCAATATTGGGGTTCAAGCTAAATGATATTGGGGACCCCCGGTACTTGCCTAATTGTCTGTCAAACACTTCTTGGAATTCCTTCATCAGCTCCTCTTCCCAGTCTGTTTCCTCGACATGGTTGATGCCGGTCACCTCGATCCCTAATGGTGCGAACCATTCCAGACCCAGCAGGCTTGGGCGGTCTCTGTCGGCAATAGTGAATAGAATACTTTTCCATGCTTTTTGAAGGTTACATGGAAGTGTCCAATTCCTATTACGGGGATTCTGTTCCCCTGATAGTCTTTAATGGTGAGTCTCTGGTTCTCCAGCTCTTGTTTCTGTAAGCTGGGCACTAACCTCTTAATTGTGTCCCAGGACACCATGGAGAGGTATGATCCGGAGTCCACCTCCATTCTTCACAGCCTGCCTTCGATGCTGACCTGCACATGTACTTTTCTTGTGTCTGAGTTGTCTGAATGGCCGATTGTGACTGTTTGATGGGTTCTTCCTGTCGTCTGGTGTCACTGAGCCACTTGTTTTGGTTTTTGCAGTTTCATCAGTTCTCTGTGAATCTGTCTCGGTTTCTGGGAGGCATCTTTGTCTCAGTATCCCACCTTCATCACCAGTGTAAAAGCGCGGGAAATCAGGAGACAGTAGACCAGCATAATTTCAGCTCTTTATTCAAGGTATAGATCTGTGTAGCCTTTAGCGAGCCGCGGCAGCTCTTCTTATAGAGCTAGCCACCGGCTCTTACCCAATGACAGCTTTCTGAATCTCCCATGATCAGTTTGTCCAATCACAGGAGATTCCTTACTAACCAATCACCATCGTGCCAATCACAGTGTAGTTCGTTTCAGCCAATCAGGTTAGGGTATTACAAGAACATTAATATGTAACAGTTTCCTTCCTGCCTTCCTTACATGATTAGACCAGTAATTTCTTCTGACAACCAGTTCTCCGAACTGCTTAGAATGTTAGCAACTGGTTCTGGCAAATAGATACAAACTGGTAGAATCCTACACCTGCTTAAGGTATTATTTGATTTGTGCGTGGGTAATTTCTTCTTCATTTTGTTTGAACAAAGTCACTGCAGAGATTTGGTTCCAGAAGAGTGATGTTAAATCCCTCACGCCTAGGACTGTAACAGCAGATGTAAGTCTTGGGTCTGAAGTCTCCCAGACAGCCATCTAGCTAGTAGGAGCAACCTATGGAGGAGACCCCAAAAACTACACACTGATTTTCTTATTCTCACTCAGCCTAGCCCATAAAATTGATGACGACAGGACAGGTAGTCCAATAATACCTTGGAAAGAATAGCATTAGATCAATATCAGGAATGGCTATACCATGATAGATAAACAGCATAGCAGCAGCTAGTTTGGCCACATATGGACATTGTACCAAATTGGAAATCAGGGACCTCTGTGAGAGAAATATTTTCTAACAAACCACTGAAGCTTGTAAGTCCTAGATGGGTAGAATGAGAATCTCCATCTGTACTCTGTTAAATTCAACTGGCTGAATGGAGAATAAATTCTACAAAGTGAAAGAGTAAAAAGATATTGCTCAGAACACCATACAACTCTGCAAAATAGTTACTGTAATAACCAAAAAGAAGTGGTTTTTTTCTGGTCTTTATTTTTCCTCCCCTTATGGGCAAATAGATTTACCATAAGCCATAATAAAATATCAACAAATTAGAAAAATTTTAAGATTAAAATCCTATAAAATCAGCACATAAAAAGAAGCGACTGACATATTACTTACATAAATTAGTATGAACTGGCTCTAGCATACTGCTGGTTCAGAATCATTCATTAAGTTTCTATCCTGACATTTTATCTTGAGATTAGATAGATAGATGATAGAAAGAATATCAATCAAAGAATAGAAAATCAGTAAATGTCTCTGAACCAGCTGTATGCTAGACCCAACTCATACTAATTCTTGCAATTAATTTGTTAAATTTTCTGGAATTTCATGGGTAGGCTGAGGGAAGAGCAGAAGTGATCCTTTATGTCTACTATGCCAATTGATTGTTCTTGGGAAAGCAGCATGGCATCAATGGAATGTGACAATCATAGAGTAGAAAGAGCCAGTTCTTAAACATTTACCAGCATCCCACTGTCCTCAGAGTGTCAACCCTTCAAATAGTATAGACCAAGAAGCCAATATCAAGAACACTAATACTACTTTTATTGTAAGATTACAGTAACAAGAATCTTGCAAATCCAAAAGTTTTTTTTCCTCTGCCTGCCTTTAGATTCTGGAATGTTTTTTTTCAGATTACATTTCTCGCTTGGGCTCAGATTTCATTTATCAGACTGCTGTCTAGGTTATGGTTCTTCTTTTTAACTCTCTAGATTATTCTCCCAGCTCATTACACAATTATTGTTAAAAGTTTTTAAATGACACAAGTATAATTTTTAAAAGAAAAAGAGGAATTCATGGCATATTTACATCAGGAGGAAGGAACTCAGATTGGATATAGGTAGAAAAAGATCCCTTCAGAAGAGTCTCTAAAGAAGATTTTAGCTTATTTGTTGGTTCACCCGAAGAATTCACCTGGATTCCCAGAATTTAAGGCAAAGTTTATTTGGAATCAAACTGAGAGCCATTGGATGTACATGTCATCTCCATATGAAATTATCAGGCCATTGGGCTCTAGGTTTCAAACATCAAAAAGGGGTTTAGTTGAACTCCACTTCAAAAGCACACATACCCCTCAGCCTGTAGCTAGATAATCTCAATAGAACTAAACAAATTAAACAGCCAAACCTGGTTAATATACTACATGGAAGACTAGCAGAAGATGGCAGGACTTTAAGCTAAACTGAAAAGTCCAGAAGAAGAAAGAAAGGCTTACCTGGACATGCAGAAAGGAGCAATAAATCATTTCTATGTTATCATCCAGAAAACTACATACAGTATATCACTGGAATAGATTTCACTACATTCAGATTTCATTTTTTTAAAAAACTTCATACTTTTCTTCTTACTGCATCCTCTCTGTGTGTCTCTCTCTTTTTCTATTCTTTCTCTTCATTGAAGTCAACAGTCCAAACCATTGAAAGGGTACTTAATTTTTCTTTGTTAGTTTTGATGCCTTGAATAAAAGGTATCAACCCAACTGAATTTGCTTTCTTATCCCAAAATTGAGCCAGACTTTAGATGGACTTCAAGAAATTCCAGATTTGTGGGGATGTGCTGGAACAATTGCTGTCCCTGAAAAGAATTTCAGGCCATGGGGGATAATGACAAATATATATATATATATTCGACGTGGTTTCACTATTCACTCAAGTCCCAATAAAAGAAACTCTTGAAATCATCAAAAATAAATACCAACCAGCTAAAGACCTCATGGAACTAACAGAACACTGCCTAACCAACACATATTTCACATACAAAGGACAAAGATACAAGCAAATTGAAGGAGCCCCTATGGGATCACCACTGTCACCCGTCATTGCAAACCTGTTCATGGAAGAATTCAAATCCAGAGCCCTGGCTAATGCCACCCACAAACCCAAACTATGGCTAAGATACATCGATGACACATTTGTGATTTGGCCCCATG
>BLBF01000032.1:17894164-17932761 GCA_015471245.1 Laticauda colubrina
AAAAAAAAAAAAAGACTATTCCAACAGCTGAACAAACTGCAGTTGGCTTCCAAGTGCAATTTAAGGTGCTGGTTATCACCTATCCGCTCTACATGACTCAGTGACTGAATTTCTGTGGCCACCTCTCTGAGTTGAATCTGCCCATCTAGTTAAATCTGGGATAGAAAGCTTATTGAAGATCCCACTGCTTAGGGAATGTCATTTATGGAGACCCTGTAGTCAAGCTTAGTGATGTGCACCTCCCCCTTTGAAACAGCCTCCTTCACCTCTCAGCTACATTTTCCAACAGCCAAGAAGGAATGACTCCAGAAAACCATTTGGGGGCTATTGAAAGATACGCTTCTCCCAAAATGGTGCACATCCAATTGATTGTTATTCTTGTTTTTTCTATTAACATTAACCCTATGATGTAATATATTTTAACATCACTCCACTAAAAATGGAGCAACATATGTTAAAATAAGTAAATAAATAAAAAGAATGTGTGTGATAGAGTCAGGATTTTCTCTAGTTGCTGGATTTTGGAAGGAGTGTGGCTTTCCTTTGTTTTTGAATTTTGTTAAACTTCTTTTTTAGCTTCTTCTCTGTTTTCTACCTGATTATGGTGTGAAATTGAGTAGAATTAAGGCAGGTAAAGGGAACTGTGTGTGCTGCCAAAAGGGGGATAGGGCCTGCATGACCATCCTAGCTAGAATGGGTTTATGACAGCACCCATTTTCCTTAACCATCCAGGCCTTCCATGGGGTAGCAACCAGAGGTCACTTCTTCTGAATCCCAGCTGCATATAGCATTTTCAAGCTTTAATACTGTCCCCTTCACATAGACACCTGACAGCAGAGTAGGAGAGTCCACCAAAGACTATTAAAGATGCCAAAAGTGGGACGTTTTTAGAGTAGAAGGTAAAATGTGTACCTAATATCTATTAGGTATTATAGCTTGTATTACTACAGTTTGTATTATCTGTGATTTTCTCGTCTCCTTCCTTTTTATTCATCTAAACTCAGATTAAGCCTTGTTTTGTGTGGGATGATCTGATAAATCCTTACTGTGGAGGATAAAAATCAAGGACCCATGAAATTAACCAGCCCCTGCTTCCAAATCTGAAATTTACTATATAAAGGTAACCCTAGACCGTAGGAAAAGAAAACAACTTTATGCAATATTTGTGAGTGGTTTTATAATGGCATTCTAATTAAAAGAAAAAAATAAAGCACATAAAATTTCTATACGCCTATTAAAAGTTTGGAAGTGAGGCTAGATGGGAATAGGAAGAGAACTTGGTTCCTCTCCAATGGTGCTGTTAGAAGGATTATCCAAATGTTGATATGCTGCTTGTAGAGCCATATTTTCTACATATCATTCATGCCATCATACAAAGTTGTGGCAGAACCATGGAAGAAAAAATGAACTTGAAATATTCCCTTAAGAAGGAATATCTGGATTCCATACACAGCAAAGATTGTACATGTACACACAGCCTCTTATCCATAAAATAAATTGAAATTATTCTCATGTGACAGCTTGATTTCTGATAAAAAAAAAAGACCAATTCTTGTTTCCCAAGAAAGCAAAACTGAACCCAATTCCCACTTTGCAGTTTGCTGATGATTAATAAGATCATAGATGAGCAGATTCTGAGACCAGTTCCTTTTGCACCTTTGGAAACCATTCCAAATATAGTTGGTGAAAATCAGTTCTATAGTTTCCTTTTTAAAATGTATTTATTTGTTGAAATTACATACCACTCACCTTCCGAGGGCCTCAAGTGATGGCATTCCCACAACTTCCAAGGGCAAGCTGTTCCATTGGTTGATTTTTCTCACTATCAGAAAGTTTCTCCTTATTTCCAGGTTAAATCTCTCCTTGTTCAGTTTCCATCCATTATTCCTTGTCTGGCTTACAGGTGCTTTAGAAAATAGATTGACCTCACAGAATAACTCTGGTTAGTATAGAATTTTGAGGCAGAATTATACAAGAAGTCATTGTGTGCCCTAAAATAGGGTTGATATAGATGTTAAAAAGAAGTTAAGCAAAAACTAATGAGTTCCCTCCAAAAAAATCCATGGAGAAAAAAAGAAAACCATGAGCCCAACTATATGCGTAACATAGTCTCCCCCACTATTTATTATTGCTTCATCCAGTATAGCTCTTGTCCTTTAAAAAAAAATAATGCAAACTTTGGACACTATTTGTCCTAAATGTGCTTTTTCAGGAGGCAACTGGACTTTCTTGTTTTTTCTTCTGAAGACATTTCACTTCTCATCCAAGAAGCTTCTTCAGCTCTGACAGGATAATGAGAAATGGAAGAATTTATATTCCTTGCAGACAGCTGAAAATTTGCATCCTTTTCGAGGGTGGTTGAAGCATTTGGGGGTATATCTGTATATTCAGAGTCACCTCAGTAGTGCTCCTGGTTCCTGTAGTCTGTAATTTTTTTCCCCTCTGGAAATCCATTCCTACTGCCACACCATTCAAAGGGTGTTCATCCCAAATTGTATAGCTAAAAATCTGTAGAGATTCTCAGTCATTCAGGTCATGGTTGTCCCAAAGGGGCTTTTTCAGGAGGCAACTGGACTTTCTTGTTTTTTTCTTTTGGAAAAGGTTTCGCTTCTTCTCCAAGTAGCTTCTTTTTTTACTGTACAGACACATACAGTTAGTTACTTACCCCTTATCTTGATGTTCATAATTAATCTTAAAATAAGACCCTTTTCCAGAACCTGTAATTTGATTAAATGCTTGTCTCCATGTAGCAATATATTCACTCTACAAATATACACAGAGGAATAACCGAGCAAATGAGCAACCACATATTTTCCCTTGATTCTCTAATTTTAGTTTGGCATTGGACATGACAGCTATGACCTGATCAGTCACAGCCATCCATTGACACCAATCTAGTCTGTACCTTATAAAGCTGTGCAATTTACTGAAAGATAAAGCACATGAAAGAGCTTCTGTAAGAAACCTCGAAGGTGCCTTTAGAAGTGCTGAGGTCACATCAAAGATGTTGGTCCATGGGCCAATCTGGCTTACAGTCAAGTTTCTTTAGATGTGACAGCTGAACTAATGTTCCAACAATGACATAGTGGGCTTTTGATTAAAAGTAAAGAAATCAAGCTGAAGACAAGGTTCATTGTAATAATATAATATCGATTCTGAAAGCTTTATGGATCAAGGATCTCTTAGACATATCATCTAAACATTGACCTGTCCTTCTGGTCCCATATCCATCAGTTCTTCAGCTGACAGCAACCATTCCATCTGTTATCAGCAAAGCCATCCAGGTTTTTCTTCATTAACACTCACTTTTCCAGAAATTAGCTCTGTGTGCATTCAAAAAAAGATTAGCTAGAAAATGATGAATGCCAGCCTTCTTCAAACTGGCAACCTTCATATATGTTAAAACTGCTGCTCTTAGAATTATTATACTGAAGGGAGCTGGTGGGAAGATAATCCAATAGATTTAGAGGGTGCCAGGCTGGGATAGACTGGCTTATCTGAGAATCATTTGCCACTCTAGTGACAGATGCTAATAACTCTGAAGTTGTGAAATCAACCACTGTCATGAGTGCAGAGTCATGAATAAGACTGAGCAAGGCAATCACATTATTTTTCAAGGCAGAAAAAGAAGTTTGTTTCTCCCACACTATTGCATTTGCACAATGTCTGCCTGTGGAGGTTTCTGGATGGCAAGGGAATGCTTTATAATGGTCCAGGGGACAGGTATGGCTAAGCATCAGGAACAAAGTAGTCTATTACTGTCAAGATTGAATTTTGACAGGTACATGCCTCTTCGTTTCAATTTGCCATTAGAGTAAGGGGGAGAGGTTGCTTTAGAATGGGTTGGATGGAGAAACAAAACCTCTACAATTCCACTGAAGACCATAAGAGCCTGAAACCTTTTCAAGGACTTCATAGTAGATGTGGAGCAGAAGCAGATGGTTCTCATAACAAAGTGAACTTGTTTATATGGACTATGTGAGAAGTTGGGGGTTTGGCTGGGGAAATTATTGTTTAACTGTATGAACTGGTATTTGGGATCCTCAGAGTTAATTTTGCTTCGACATTACCATGCAGTGTATTCAATAAACAGTAAGATTTTCAGAACCGGAATGAACCTGGAATTCTATCTGGAGTCTCATGCTGGATGTTGACAATTACAAATGATGAGCATCAGGTTGATGGGATCTGTCTAGACTGAAAAGCATTTAAGAAATGAGTGAATCAATAGATACAGCATATTCATTTCCTAGATTCCAGAAAGGTCATTTTGTCTTTCACAGTCTTATGTGTGCCTACTGTTTGCAAAGCCCCTATAGTTTTCTTAGTAATATTTCAAAGGTGATTTGCCACTGCCTGCTTCCTAGGGCTGAGGGACAGGACTGGCCCAATATTCTCCAGTTAGCTTCATGCCTGTAGTGATATATGGGAACCACATCAGGATGTAGGATGAGCAGTCCTAACAGATAACAGTTAGAAAAGTGGCAGCTGAGCCACAGAAGGAATAAGGGTTGACAAACATCTCAGAAGGGACCCTCTCTAGTTTCTTAGACTGTAAAATGAAGGGAAGATTTGGGGTATTTTCAGACTTGCAAGACTCTATTAATGTAATCTTGCAATAAAGTTAGAACTCGTATTTGTAGATGTGCTTCTTGCCTGGACAACCTTGCAAGACAGACAATGTCCAAGGAGGGACCAGAACTCATGGTCTCCTGGTTTCTAGACTGGGACCTTAACCACTACACTGGCCTGGCTCTGGTCTGTGGAAAAATCCCTTAAAACTCCCTTTTATATGACTACCACAGAGGTGGTATTCAGCAGGTTCTGACCAGTTCTGTAGAACGGTAGCGGAAATTTTGAAAAGTTCAGATAACTGGCAAATACCACCTCTGACTGGCTCCACCCTCATCTATTCTCTGCCTCCTGAGTCCCAGCTGATCAGCTGGATCTTCTTTTGTTGCCCTGCTGAGGAGAAAAGAGCTGGAAAGCAGGTTAGTGGGGTAAGGAGGGAATAGGATTTTACAGTATCTTTCCCCTGGAGTGGGGTGGGAATGGAGATTTTACAGTATCCTTCCCCTGCCGCACCACCAAGCCATGCCCACAGAACCAGTAGTAAAAAAAATTTGAATCCAACCACTGGACCACCATACTTTGTAAGATCATTTCCAGGAGCATCCACAGGCTGTGTTCAAAAAAAGCCAAGATGACAACCACAACAGGTGATCAAAGGTTATTTGCATCACATAATAAAAAACAAAAAAAGGGGAGCTTTGACTGCTCTGTCATGGCCATTACCTTTTTTTTTTTTAACCACACCTTGCAGATTTCAATCAAGTGAACTTTCAGTTAAAAGTTTTGCTATAGAACTTTCCATCATAGTCAGAAATAGTAATTCGTAAAGGAATTCAAACTTTGTAATACATACACACACACACACAGAGAGAGAGAGAGAAGTACATGTGTATGTGCTTGTGCATACTTGGATTGTGGGGGAAAGCTAGAGAGCAGAGCACTTGCTTTTTCTCAAGAAAATTCTACAAGAAGATCTTGTGTAGAAACAAAAAGAAGAAGCAAATTATTGGATAAATTTTGTCTAAATTTTGTAAAGCAGTGTTGGTCAAGCTTGACAAGTTTATGATGTGTGAATTTCAACTCCTAGAATTCCCCATGCAGCATCATAGGAGCTGAAATCTATGCATCTTAAAGTTGCCAAGCTTGAGAAACATTGCTCTTAAGTATTGCTGTCAATCAGAAGATGCACTGCTGTCAGCAACAGTAAATGATATAGGGTCTTCTGTTTAAGCAGCAGTTGGACTAGAGGATCTCCAAAGTTCCTTCCAACTCTGTTATTCTGTGTTCTATGGTCTAAATCAGAATCGCCAAGAGCTGGACACAACTAAATGGGCGTTGCATAAGTGCACCAATGTGCCCACCGTCCCTGTCTTCATGTTCCCTTTTATTCTTATCTATTTCATGTATTAATTATGATGTTTATACTTATGTATATTATCAAATGCATGCTTGACTAAATAATAAATAAATAAATAAATAAATAAAACGTTGTCCTTAAACAGGGGTGTCAAACTCATGGCCTGCGGGCCAGATGTGTCATGTGCTGGCCACGCCCACACCTGGTTTAACGAAGGGGGGGGAAACTCACAATATGACACGTGACACATTTGGTCTAAATGATATATCAACAGGTGGGGGAGTACCTGACTGAACTTGTCTGGACTTGAAATCTAAGCAAGTTAGGCCTGATTAGCCCTTGGAAGGGCTAATTCCCTCACAGGGAATCCCAGGACTATAGACTAGACTGGAAAGTTGAGAAACTATTCAGTAACATGTCACTAGTAAGCCTTTTTCACATTGCTGCTTGGGAAACTATACAAACATGTCTATGAGGTCATCAGAAGTCAAGATTTGATTGAAGGAGACTTAAGAACTAAGTCCAAGTCTCCTTAATACACCAATTAACTGACTGAGCCTCTTGTGCTCATCTTTTCAACAATATTTTAGAAGTAGGATCCCACCTCCCAAGATGCCTATATGTAATTTATGGCAAAAATATAAGTATGCCAATGAACACTTCTTCAATTGTTCCATTAATCAACTGTGAAAATAAATGAATGCAACAATCTGCAGCAATCAGTCCTCTCTGATGACCCACATCAGTGGTGGGATTCAAAAATTTTATTACCAGTTCTGTGGGCATGGCTTGGTAGGCATGGCAGGGGAAGGATACTGGAAAATCTCGTCAGAGGTGGTATTTGCTGGTTCTGTGAACTACTCAAAATTTCCTCTACTGATTCTCCAGAACTGGTCAGAACCTGCTGAATACCACCTCTGAACCAGATGCATCAGACTCCTGTCTATTCTGTACCAACCTTACGAAAGAAACTAATTGAGAATTGGAGTCTGATATTGTGATGCCATCAAAGATGAGACCAGACAGAGCATTAGAAAAACTCATAGAAGCAATACAGAATTGGAAGATGTGGAAAGACCTAGCCCGCAGAATCGCCAAGAGTTGGACACAACTAAATGGGCATTGCATAAGCGCACCAACATGCCTACCGTCCCTGTCTTAATGTTCCCTTTTATTCTTATCTATTTCATGTATTAATTATGATCTTTATACTTATGTATATTATCAAATGCATGCTTGACTAAATAATAAATAAATATATAAATAAATAAATCATTGCCCTTAAACAGTTTCCATCGAGAGGAATCATGCAGTGATTTTAAAGCACTCAAGAGTGCACTGCACACGTGTTATATAAACACACTTCCTCTAAAAAATTCCAAAAAAAGCCATTGTGTTGCACTTTTTAGAGCAATCACTTAGGACTGAGAAGATCACAACTGAAATTGTACGTTATCAGAAATTTCTTTCGTCCAACTGCCTGTCTCTCCTTGAGCTCACCTACTTGACATTTTAACCTCATGTATTTCACAGAATGGTTATGTGGACAAGAAATGCGCTGAGCTTTTCAGAGGAAAAAGAAACCCCCAAAATATATTATAGGACAACAGATACCAGGCAATTACCTCACTATGTCTATCCTTTGTTCTGGCCACTTATTCTATTTTCTTTCACCTTGTAGCAAAGAAGGAGATCTGAGAAGTGGGTTCTCACTGACTATCTGATAAACAACTGTGTTATTAAACCTGGTACAGTATTAATATTGCCTTTATGGGGTCACTCTCACAGATAACTATGATGCATCATCTGCATTTCTATAAGGGTTCAGAATGATATTTCTTTTTAAAAAGTGTAAAATAGTTTGATTTTTAATGAAGAAATGTTTTGTTTAAAATGATGATGATAATGATGATGATGATGATGATGATGATGATGATGATGATGATGATGATGAAATACGACAGATAGGACTTTGCAATCATGGAGAATATATGCAGTGCAAAGCCAAGTAGCAGACTGTATTTGTAATTTGATAATGGTAGCTCTTTTGGTAATGAAACATCTGCAAAAAGGAAACCAAGTTTGTAAAATACCAACAGCACAACAGAGACAACTTTGTCTGATCCAACTTCTTTTACTGTGCCAACTTCTTCCCCCATCTGGATTTTCATATTTTATATACAGTAAAAATGACCTTTCCCTTTTCTAGTGTACATAAGCCAAGGCCACTATTAAACTGATGTTATTGGTTTCAACAATAGCTCGAAGTATCTTATACAATGCCTTTCCACACTTTACCTCTTGAGAACAAAACATTGCACTGATCTGAGCTATCACAATAGATCCTCTACTGCACAGGTGTCAAACTCGCGATGTCACATTGCTGTCACGTGACGTATTGTGACAGTTTTTTTTCCTTCGCAGAGCTGGAGTGGCGTGGCACGCAGGTGATGCATCTGGCCTACAGGCCATTAGTTTGACACCCCTGAGTCTACTATAAATTGCTCGTTGGTTATACTAATTTGCAGACACGTTGGTATGAAATCTCTCCTTTGGTTTCTGCCACAGTCTTTACTTTCTTTTTAAAGTTCTTATTAAAAATCATTTATATTCACAAACATGCCCAAAAGGTATTTTCTGAAAAGAAAAATTAGGTTGGGTTGCAATGAAATGTTTTTTTTTTTAAATTTCAAAGGTTGTCAAACCTTCATACTCAAATAAGCAGAGGTAAGAGATGAAAGCAGAAATGACAAAGATCAGCAAACTTAAAGAAAGTGGGTGCAACATCCTTCCAATTTGCTTTCTAGTAAATAGATATTTTATCTTGTCTGGTATCCATTTTGTGAAGAAAACAGAAGAAAGGCCCCTCTCCTTATTTCAGGAACTCATCAAAATTGGGAACTGCTGTCCTAAAACAGTACTTTTTTAAGGCCTGAAGAAGGGTCCAATGATAGTTGTGATAGTATTGTAGTGAAGGAGGTAGCAGCTGCTGAAGTGTCTGGTAATGGGTTAAAATTAACTATCTTTCCTGCCTGTCTACTTCAACATGCAGCTAAGGATGGTGTCAGAGTTCCAAGTAATGCACCTCTTGAAAGCAGAACTCTGAGGCAGGTAGATTCCTCAAAGAACAATTTATTCGACACATCATATTGGCACTACTGGTAAAAACTAACTCACCTAATTAAAAAGTGAAAGTTCCCCTTTCCCCCCCTCCCCCAGCATCAGTCACATTGTCATATAAAAGTGCCAGATGGTTGTGTGGTTACTCTACTCCTCCCCTTTTCCACCACTTGTTGAAATGTCCTTGGTTCCCACAGGAAAACTTTTTGTTTTGACGACAAGATCCCAGCTATTTTCTCTCCCTCCCTCTGTTTTGTTCGGAAAACACATGAGGTAGACCGGGTTCCAACAACAAATACTTTATTCTTCAACTAGTTAGTAAATAGGAACGCTTGGCTGAAGCTGAGGCTAGCCTTTTATACAGGCTGGCTTGCCTGCTTGCAGCCAATGGCAGTTGTTTAGATTTGCCGCCTTTTAGCAGCTCTTTGGATTGGTTCCTAGTGAACCAATCCAATGTTTATTTTATTTGACCAATCAGGTTTGTTGATTTGGAATCACCCACTTTACATATAGAACACCCCTCCCCCCTTAGTTCAGTCCTACGTGGTAACGTAGTCTCGCAGGTAGGCGGGGCTTTTCCGGACTCGACTTGACTTGCGCGGTTCATTCTTAGTGCCGACTTCGACCGGTTCGGATGGGGCTGCTGTGTCGTACGTCCTTCTCCCTGGAACCGTCTGGAAGGGTGAGTCAGCCATTTTACCGCCGCCTGAGTTTCTTAGGCTGGCGGTTTTGCCGCTCCCTCCCGTTTCCTCCGGGCAGGTCGAGCTGGCCTGGCTGGCCCCTTCCGATGGGCTCTTCACGCAAGTCTCTCCAAACAGTGAGTCTTTTATTTGCTCTTTTTGTTCGTATGTTTCATTGGGTTTGGTTTTAAACAGTTCTTTATTTATTTCTCGCCTTTCCCCCCCCACCTTGGTTTGCAATTCGCCGGTTTTTTCGGTGAATGTTTGTAAATCTGTGGTTCTCTCTATAATTCGGGATTGAAGCTGGTCTATGTGCTGCTTCCATTCCCTGCCATCCTCTATTTTTAATCAGTAGGATTTGGGGCCTGTGATTTGGGTACTCTGTCCTGGTAGCCATACCGGGTCCCCGGTGAAGTTTTTAGCGTATACCAAATCGCCTATTTTGAATTGTCTAAACCGTGTAGAGGAGTCAGGGGGGTTTTCTGGGGTAAAATTTGGGTGTAACCTATCAAGGTGAGATCTTAACTTTCGCACCATAAGTAATTCTGCTGGGGACTTATTGGTTATGGTACTGGGCGTTATGTGCTGGAGTGTGAGCAAACGGTTTACTTTCTGTTGGACATCTCCAGCGTCCATTCGTTCTAAACCTTCTTTAGTAAACCGGACCATTCTCTCAGCCCTGCCGTTCGCAGCCGGGTGAGCCGGCGCGGTTAGGGCATGTCTTATACCTAGGGAGCCTAGGTATTGCTCAAATTGTATGCTGGTTAGCTGTGGCCCATTATCTGAGACAAGAACGTCCGGTATGCCATGGGTGGCAAAAAGGTTGTCCAGCTTTTTAATTACAGTTTCTGTTGTCGTTGATGGCATAACTTTTACTTCAAGCCAATTCGAATAGGCATCAACGACAATCAGAAAGGTATGCCCCTTGGTAGGACCCGCGAAATCAATGTGTATTCTTGACCAAGGTCCCCGAGGGGTTTCCCAGTCCTTAACGGGTGCTTTTGGTGGGGACGGTCTAATTGCCTGGCATTTGTGGCATGAGCTTACCCAATACTCTATGTCCTTATCAATACCCGGCCACCAAACATAACTTCTAGCAAGGCTTTTCATCTTAACCATTCCCAGGTGCCCTTCATGTAACAACCTAAGTACCCTGGGTTATAATTTGGCAGGGATTACCACCCGATCACCCCACAACAAACACCCCTTTTGGATCGAAAGTTCAGTCTGTCTGGACCAGAAAGGTTTAAAGTTTTCAGTTTTTTGATTCTCCGGCCAGCCTTTACCTACCCAGCTAAGAACGCGGGCAGTCAATGAGTCTTTCGCAGTGGCTCTGGCGACATCATAAGCTGATATGGGTAGATCGGGGCAAGTCTCGATTTGTAGCGTTGTCATCGCTGGTGCCGGGTCTTCGTCGGTTCCTGGTAAGGGTGCTCTGCTCAGAGCGTCCGCATGGGAAATTTGTTTCCCTGGCCGATGTGTCAGAGTGTAGGAATAAGCTGCTAGGAACTCTGATCATCTAGTCATTCTTGGGGACAGTATATTAGGTGTTGGCTTGTTTCCCGCCAAAATCCCCATTAGCGGTTTGTGGTCTGTTATGATTTGAAAAGTCCGCCCATATAAGTATTCGTGGAAGCGTTTTATTAAGTTGGACACCATCGGAGCATAGTGTGCTTTGAGGAGTCTTTGCAATTCTGTCCACGTTAGTTGTTTAACATCCCGGGGCTTCGCAAGGGCCTTTGCCATCTTGAAAACTGTTGGCCCGCAGTGCGTTAGGAATACAGCTCTCTTGCGTTGCTCTGAAATGTCTTCCATTTCATTGCTCTCCAAATACATTTGGAAGCGATCAGCATAGGAATCCCAACCCTCTTTGTTGGGATTGAAGGGTGCAGGCGGTGCGTTGTTTCCAGACATCTTAGTTGTCATCTGGACTTCTTATCACCACATGCAGGTTTTTTTCCGTTCAGGACGATCCCACCCTCGTCGCCAGTGTTTTGTTCGGAAAACACATGAGGTAGACCGGGTTCCAGCAACAAATACTTTATTCTTCAACTAGTTAGTAAATAGGAACGCTTGGCTGAAGTTGAGGCCAGCCTTTTATACAGGCTGGCTTGCCTGCTTGCAGCCAATGGCAGTTGTTTAGATTTGCCGCCTTTTAGAAGCTCTTTGGATTGGATCCTAGTGAACCAATCCAATGTTTATTTTATTTGACCAATCAGGTTTGTAGATTTGGAGTCACCCACTTTACATATAGAACACCCTCTCTTTTGGCAACCCTGAAACGGTAAAGATGGCCTCAGCCACGTTCGCTTCAGGGTTGACAGATGGGGAATCATTTAGTTGTGCATGTACTACAGGGAAGTCATTGTAACAACATGGCTGAAC
This sequence comes from Laticauda colubrina, assembly GCA_015471245.1. Taxonomy (NCBI): domain Eukaryota; kingdom Metazoa; phylum Chordata; class Lepidosauria; order Squamata; family Elapidae; genus Laticauda; species Laticauda colubrina. The sequence continues at coordinate 17,906,279 of BLBF01000032.1, forward strand.
CCATTAGATAAAAGTTCAAATCTCCTTTTTACTGAAATTCTCCCAGTCCTCCTGCACCAGAAAGTACAACTTTGTAGTTCTTGCCTCTCCTTTCAAAAAAGAAAATAAACTTGGCATAGTTCTTAGCTCATAGTCTTTCTTTACTGTTAGAAATTAGACAACCCATGGACAGAAGTTGTCTCTGTGCCAATTTATTAGTGGGAAAACATTTCTACCTTCAAATTCCAATTTTAATCAGAGGTTGGTGAAAAACGTGACTTCTCTCTTTATTCCTTCTCACCTCCATACACAGTTTCTGGCAAGTTTTTCTCCTGCCTCAGTTTCCAAAAGAACACTAGCTTTTCCATGTGAAGAGGGAAGAATTGTGGAGAATCTTTCCTTTGCCAAAATACTAAAGTAAACCTCTCTCCTGCAAAGATCCTGCTTAAGACAGAGAAATGGATATTCCCGGTCTTGGAAGCAGTTGTTAATCTTATGACAGCCAAGAGGCATTGCCACTAGTCTGCGGCCATTTTTCTTCTAGTGACTTAGAGTGTCTTCACTTTATCATCTGGCCATTGTTGACGTGATCTAAATCCTGTTCCTCATTCATGTTATTTTGGCACATCGATGGTTGGAGGTCTCTAGAAGATGCTATCAGTTAACAGTGGGGGAAATGATTTGTGCTGGGACTGGGTTCTAAAAGGCAGAAAGACAATGTTGCTTCTTTAGCAAAGAATTCTGTGAAAAATTGGATGGAGAAATAGATACCCATGGGAATGTTTTGCTGCATTGCAGCCAGATTTGGACAGCCATGTTTTGCTGAAATTAAGTCATAAAGACTTGGGTTGTGCAGTATGCTAATACTCATCATGACATGTTAAGTCACAGCCCTAAAATCTCTTCTCACTTGAATTTAGCATGCATGAGCAGAACTCTGTGTGTATATGAACACTATATTTAAAAACCAATTTAGTCTGGTCTGTGATCCTGCATTTCAGTCAACATTCAACTATGAAAAAAGAGGGGGGAGAAATGTAAAGGAACAACCAGCTTCCCTAGGCACTAGGCCCACTTCCCTCAATATGGAGAACTTTACCCAAAGAATCTCCTTTTTTTAATTTAATGCTTTGGGGCTTAATAGCCACCATCACAGGAATTCCCATGAGGTATCTTCTGAATGCAGCCTTGCCTTGATCTTTTATTTGGAAAGAAGCTTTAATTATAAGTCATTGTGCATATGGGTTTTATGCAAAAGTGGCAACAGGGCAATATAGAAAGCTTCTTGTGATGGTTTGAAAAACAGCAGTGGTTCTTCCAGGGAAGAATAGCAGACTGAAGACAGCTCCATATAAGTAAAGCCAACAGTTACAGTTAAGAACAGGGAGCTGATGAAAATATTGGCTCCTTCAAACTTCTCTGGGCAAAGAGAGGACATGACATTGCCCAAGATTCGCTCCATATGGTTGTTTCTCAAGAGGAGCCTGTAAGACAGTTTCCAGAAGGTAGGAAAACTGGGAACTGAGAATTTGCCACTGCTATATGACATCCAGCTGCAACCAGAGTCCTTCAAAGGACACTGAGTTTGTACTTTCTTCACTAATCACTTTTCTGAAATTGCCTATTAACTACTTTAAAGAGTTTAGATACCCTCAAAATGACAAGGCTGGAAACACTGGGAGGGATGTCCTTAAACCTTAATATAAGAAAATGAAAGTGTTTCTTTAAAAGCTCTAAGAATTTAAAATAAACAGCAAAAAGCAAAACAAGGTTTTAGCTATAGAAAGTTTAAATGGATTAAGGACTCCAAAAACTTTGGAATATTTGATTTTAGCTAGTAGTTTAATAAACTTTGAGATTAATTCTAAAAAAATAAATATTTTATAGGAAAGAAAAATATTTTCAATATTGGAAGCATAATAAGTTAAGCAATTTATAATGGTGTTCAGGAACAGTTTTAAGGAATTATAGTGGGACCTTGATGCCAGCTGTGTTGTCTGTTCTTAGGAATAGTCTGTTCTCAAATGAAATTTATAAAAGGATTTGCAATAAATCTGAGAAAGCAAATAAGATTTTTTTTATTAGACACACAAAAAAAAATTAGATGAGGATTTAAAAATTAAAAAGAAAGTAAGAATGCCCCTCCCAGAGAATAATTGGAAGAATTTATTCTTGCTGGACTAATAAAAGATGCTTTCTAAAATTATAAAGAAATTTGAGACAATGATGTACAGTCCTCTGAATAGATTAAAGAGTAAAATTGTTTTACACAAAAGGAAGGAACACATAACTGGTTTATTCAATCAAGGTTAAAATGGGAGATCTCTTTCTCTGCCTCCTCTTTTTTTCTTCCAAAAAATTCTGCATAAAAAAGTTCTGCTTTTTCAATCGAGTCAATTCTATGTCTCTGCTCTTGCCACATAAAAATTAGTCCTTCTGGTATCAGCCATCTGTAGTTCACTTCATTTTCCAGTAGCATTTTGGTCAAAAATCGATATTCTCTTCTCATCTCTCTCACTCTTCTAGGTATTTGTTTTAAAACTACAATCTCTTTGCTTTTATATTTCAATGCTTTTTCTCTTGCCACTTGTTATATTTGTGTTCTGATGGATTTTTTAGTAAATCTAATATGTACTTCCTTTGGTAGTTTATTTCTCATCGCATATCTTGTATAAACTCGGTATATCTCATCTACTCCGTCCATCATTTTTTCCTCAGTAATTTCCAGAAGATCTGCCAATATTTCTATCATTATCACAGCCAAGTTTTCTCCTTTTTCCTCTTCTATATTTTGAAATCTAAGATAAAATTCTGATCTTTCCATCTCCCACCTCAACATCCCATTTTTTTCTTGTTCTATCACTGTTAATCTAGTGTCAATATTTCCAATCTTCTCCTCTCTTTGTTTTCCTTCTTCCTCAATTTTTTGGAATCTCTCCTCATACTTTCCCATCATTTGTTTAAAATTTTCATCAGATTTCTCTATTTTTTTGTCCATGGTATCTATTTTTGTCTTAATATCTTGAATTCCTTGCATAATCATCTGTAAATTTACTTTTTCTTGTTCCTTATCTTGCTTCAACATTGTCTGAATTGAAAGTTGTCCTTCAAGTGGTGGGGAAGCAGAGGTAGAAGCAAAAACGCCGAATGGTTTTGGCTTCCTGCTCATTTTAATATTTCCAAGTCTTCAAGCTCTCTTTGACTTTAAATCCAGCTGGTATGGTAACCAAATATAGTCCAAAAAAAATCAAAAAGAAAAAAAAAATCCAATAGTAAAAAGCCCAAAACCAAAAAAGAAAAAAGGAAAAAGAAAGGTCTTCAGGTTCTTCTAGACCCTAATCCAATTAAAATAAATGGAAGAAGCAAAGAAGCAAGAGAAAAAAAAAAAGAAAGAGAAGAAAAAAGAAAGAACTCTGAGGCTTTCCCTTTAAAATAAAAAGCAAGAATACTAGAGTTAAAATTAACCAAAAAGGCTGGCGAGTAGGAGTTTCAAAGGTATATATATATATATATATATATGCACTGTACACTGCACTTTATTTCTTTATCCAAGGCTCTTATTATGACTGTCTTCTCCAGCAGCTTCAAAGCCAAACCTCAAATGTTGAAATATTGATAAGAGTCCAAGAGAGCACCTGTAATAATATTTTACTGTATTCTCCCTCTATCTTATCACATTAAAATGTCCTTGAAAAGAAGTGCTTTTCTCCCCAATTCAAATAAAATATTTTCAAGCCTCTAGTTGGCAGTGTTACAGCATCTCTAAATACTCTTTCCCCCCCCAGCCAAAAGAAAAAATGTTTATAAAGAACTCAAAAAAAAAAAAAAAAGATAGTCAAAGGGAGCCTCTATCCTAAAAAGAAAGTTAAAAAGATAAAAAATAAAAATCAAGTGAAAAATAAAAATATATATAATAGAAAATTCAGTCCGGTTACCTACAAAGTCACCTTAAAGTCCTCAAAGAAAATAAGAAAAAAAAAATCCAAGTCTCAATTTGACATCACTTAAACGCCGCTCAACCCAGGTTCAGTCAAAAGAAAAATAAAGCCACAGATTTCTTCATTGTTCAGGATGTCCTTTCAAGTCTTAATCAATTTATAATGCAAAAGAATTTCTCACCCAACCGATACACGCTCATTTAAATCCCTTTCTTTCCGGAGTTGTCCCGACTTCAGCAGCTTAAGAGGCTGCCTTTCTGCTTCCAGCAAAAGGGCTTCTCCCGGATCAAACCAGAGATTTTGCGATATCTCTGGGATCCTGGGAATGTGCCCTTCACAATCCCCGTCTCTACGGGACGGTTTAGGTCCGTTAGAACCGACCAGAGGCAAAAATATCAGCTGAGATCTCAGAGCCCCGAGATCGCAGCTGTAACACCGAGACGTAGCTCCGCCTTCTGGAGGAACAACTGGAGATTGAAAAAGAGAAAGGAGTTGTAGGTGGACAGGTAGACAGTAAAGAACAACGTGAAGTGAGAGCTACGAGAGCTGTTAGACCTAAATATAAAGCATAATCATGGAAGAAAAAAAATTGATTACAATGAATATAAATGGACTTCACTCAGCTGTTAAAAGAAGGAAAACTTTTCACAAATTAGAGAAATTAAAATTTGATATAATTTGCTTACAAGAAGTTCATATTAAAAAGCAACATGAGCATTTGTTAGTACAGCCAAAATTAGGGAAAATATTTACTTCTTTGATTCAATGTAAGAAAAGAGGAGTGGTTCTCTACATTAAAGAAGATATTCCAGCAAAACTGATCTGCACGGATGAAGATGGAAGAGTATTAATGGTGGAAATAATGGATAATAATAAAAAAATACTCTTGATTGCAATTTATGCTCCGAATGATAAACAAGAAGAGTTTTATAAAAAACTACATATGGAAATAATTAGACTGGACTATGTTAACATAATCATGATGGGAGACTTTAATGGAATTGTGGACAATAAATTGGACTATATAACAACAACAACAAAACAAAATAGAAAGATTCTCCCTAAATCTTTTTTTTAAATGACAGATGAATTAACCTTAAAAGATATTTGGAGAGAAAGAAATGTTAAAACTAAACAATATACTTTTTATTCTAATAGACATTTATCATGGTCCAGGTTAGATATGATTTGGATCTCAACAGAATTAATATCTACTATTCAAGAAACAAATATTGAAATAAGTACTTGGGCAGATCATAGTCCAATGACAATTAAATGGAAGGGACAAAGAAAAAGATCGAGATGGACATTAAACAATACCATTTTAAAGGAGAAAGATTTTATACAATGGATGGAGAAGGAATTGGTCTTTTTTTTTTTTAAAGAAAATAAAAAAGAAGATACCTCAATACAGAATGTTTGGGATACAATGAAGGCATATGTAAGAGGTTTGATAATAGACTATACAAGAAAAAAGAATATTAGGAAAAGACAAACCTCTAAGGCCTTGGAAGATGAATATATAAGACTTGGAAAAGAATTACAGAAAATACCACAGAAAAAAGATATTAAATTGAAACTGGATGTAATTAAGCATAAAATGGAATTAATAGAGAAAGAAGAACTGGCACAGAAAATTAGAAATTCTAAACAGAATTATTTTGAAGATGCAAATAAACCAGGTAGATGGCTAGCATATAAACTGAGAAAGGAGAAGGAATCAAGAAAAATATTGAAACTAATAGATGATCAAGGTCAAGTTTGTTGTGGTAATAAGGAGAAAAAGGAAATTATTCGAGATTATTATGGACAACTATATAAACAAGAGAATATTGATGAGAAAAAAATTAAACAGTATTTACAGAATGTTAACTTACCGAAGATACCTAAAGAGACTGAAGAAATGTTAGAAAGCAATATAACAATGATGGAACTAAATGAAGCATTTAAAAGACAAAATAATGGGAAAGCACCAGGTCCAGATGGGCTTCCGGCAGAATTCTATAAAAAAATTCAAGAATCATTGAACACTCCATTGTTAGAAATTATGAATGAAGTTATGTTAAAAAAGATGACACCCAAAACATGGTCAGAGGCTTATATTACACTTATTTTAAAGGAAGAGGCTGACCCGTTGCAAATTAAGAACTATAGACCTATTTCCTTATTGAATGTAGATTATAAAATCTTTGCTTCAATCTTAGCAGAAAGACTGAAAAAATATTTAAATAATTTTATCCATCCAGATCAAAATGGATTTCTACCAAAGAGACAAATTAGAGACAACATGAGAGTAATTTTGGATACCTTGGAATATTATGAGGCTCATCCTGAAAAACAAATGGCTTTGATATTCCTAGATGCTCAAAAAGCATTTGACAACGTGAACTGGAGATTTATGTTATTACTATTGGAACAGATGGGTTTTGCCAGAAAATTTATTCAAGCAATAGAAACCATATATAATAAAAAGACAGCAAAGGTAATGGTGGAGGGAGAGTTTACAGATCTTATTAATATAAGAAGAGGCACAAGACAAGGATGTCCCCTATCTCCTTTGTTATTCGTATTGACTTTGGAAGTGTTGAATAGAAATATTAGAGATGACAAAAGTATAAAAGGAATGAAAATTAAAAAGGAAGAATTTAAACTACAAGTTTTTGCTGACGATTTAGCTTTTATTCTGGAAGACCCGTTAGAAACCGCTCCAAAATTATTGGAAAAGATAGAGACATATGGTGAGATGGCTGGCTTGAAAATAAATAAAGATAAAACAAAGATTTTGACAAAAAACATGTTATTGAGACAAAGAGAAGAACTGACAGATCTTTTGAAAATTCAAATTACAAACAAGGTTAAGTATCTGGGGATATATTTGACAGCAAGATGTAGCACATTAAAAGAGAATAATTACATTAAACTTAAACAACAGATAATTACAGATTTGAAGAAATGGGAAAATTTACAATTGTCATTAATAGGGAGAATTTCAACAATTAAGATGAATATTTTACCTAGAATTTTATTTCTCTTTCAAACAATACCAATTAGACTTGGAAAAGACTATTTTGAAGATTTAAATAAAACTATGTTGAAGTTTATATGGCAAGGTAAAAAAGCGAGAATAAAGCTAAAACTTTTGCAAGATGCTAGAAATAGAGGAGGTTTTGGCCTGCCTAATTGGGAATTGTATTATCAAGCTGCGAGTTTGATGTGGGTCAAAGAATGGATAACATTAAGAAAACATAGATTGTTGACATTAGAAGGACATGATTTACTGTTGGGCTGGCATGCTTTTTTATGGTACAAGGGAACTAAAACACAGGGGTATTTCAGAAGACATTATATACGGGAGTCTTTGTGGTTAAATTGGGAGAAGATAAAAAAACAATGTTATTTGAAAATTCCAGTTTGGTTATCGACTATTGAAGCATTTTCCTATCCTATGATCTATAAAAAGGAACAAACAGTTAGATATGGGGAACTGTTGGATGAAAAGGGTGGACTTAAAACGATCCAAAATTTAGAAGAACAAGGTATAAGGATGAATTGGTTTTCATATGCGCAAATACACTCAAGATATCTTGAAGATTTTAAAACGGAAGGATTCTATGATAAACAGACTGATTTAGATAAGATATTGATGGGTACTGATGAGAAAGTGATTAAAAAGTTATATGGTTATTTATTGGGAATTAAGCTAGAGGAAGAACAAGTTAAAGAAACTATGATTGCATGGGGGAAGAATTTTGGATATGGAATTGATTTAGAGCAATGGCAAAAATTGTGGTCTCAAAATTATAAAATGACAATGTCAATAGCATATAAAGAAAACTTGTATAAGATGTTTTACAGGTGGCACCTTCCCCCGACAAGAATAGCAAGAATGTTCAAGAATAAATCTGAAAAATGTTGGAAATGTCATCAGATACCTGGCTCATACTATCATATGTGGTGGACTTGTGAGAATGCTAGAAAATATTGGACTAAAATTCACATGTGGTTGGAAAAAATGACAAAGAAACACATAGACTTGAAACCAGAGATCTTTTTATTGGGAATTTTACCTGATATATATAATAAAGACTTGAAATATTTGATTGTAAATGTATTAACAGCGGCTAGGATTGTATTTGCTAAAAACTGGAAGAATGAGAAAATACCATTGCAGGAAGAAATTATTAAGAAAATATTGGAATGTGCTGAGATGAGTAGATTGACATTTGAAATTAGAGAACAAGAAGATAAACAATTTTATGCAATTTGGGGGTTTTTTTATCAATGGTTAGATGATAAAATACAATAATAGAGCATTAATATTATATATATGAAGAGTTTTTAGGATTGATTTGTTATGATTATACGATAAATTAGAGAATAAACTGTTTGAAGTATTGTTATCTCACAAAGCATGAATGATTAAAGGTATAGTCAGAAAAAGATTTTTTTATTTATTTTATTTTTTTTAGTAATATTAGAATATGGATTGACAATATGAGTGGTTATGCAATATAATTGTAATTGACACTATAAAATGAATGCACAAAACTGATGAACCAACCGATACACCGGGAGTATATATGAGAGTAGATGTTTTTAATGTTTTGTATGTTTGTCTGTTTGTAGAAAATTAATAAAAACTTTAAAAAAAAAAAAAAAGGTTAAAATGGGACATGTTATTTTGGATAGGTCTTTTTGGATCTTGGTGACAACTGGACTGGAAAAATGTTGTGTATTGGATTTGCAAAAGGTATAGCATTTAAGCCTTTCCCCCTACATTCACTTTATGTATCCTAATCTGACAGTATCTAAATTGGCTTAGTATCTCATTGTTTTTTTCTTTAAAGTAAGGGATCTTTGTGAGCTTGCTCTCTTTAAATGAGATATTGTCCCTTTATTCATGTTAAATTTAGCCTTTTGTTTATAATAGGATCCTGGGACCACTTTAATGCCTTCTAATTAGTTTATAGTTTTCAGTTAAGAGCTGAGATATGGAATGATGCATTTTATATTTATTAGTAAATGTTATTACTTTGGGGCTCTTTTCAACTATTTGTGATGCCTGGATAGGAGGTTCTTTGATTTGCCTTTACAATAGTTAAGAGTTGAGTTGTGGAATGGAGAATTTTATATCTGTTAATTAAGAGGAAGTGAAAAGATAGGGAAATTATTTATACTTGTGCGAAGGATGGGAAGTCACTTTGTGTGTTTTTTCTTTTTTCTCTCTTTCTATTTTTTCTTTCTTTTCTGTATTCTTGCACTTTTTATTCACTCTATCTTTTTCCTTTCCATTTTAGTGCGTATTATCTTTTACAATTCTATATTTATTTATTTTCTCTTAAATCTCTTAATAAAATTAAAAACAATAAAAGGCACAGGATCAGCAACCAAGATTATTTCCTTGGGGAAACTAGATCTATTTGACAGGATGTCCATCTCACACCAAGACCTATGGTCAATTGACAGGCTGTGACTGTTTCTGTCTCTCTGTCATCAGTCTCATTCTAGAATTTGCCTTGCTCAGAAGTAAAATCACATTCCAACTCCTAATTATTTTTAAAGGGAATTTGAAGGACCTGAATGTCTCTAACATTGTTTTAACCAGAAGCTCAGAAAGGTTAAGGAGCCTCTCCAGTTCAGAATGTGTTGTTATGTTGAAGAATGTGGCAACTTCATCCTGATTCTAGTCATGCTCAGATTCAATCAAGCAATCAAGAAAAATCTTTAAAGAAAGAAATCTAGATTGAGACATTATCGTGAAAGAGGGGTGAAAAAGGAGTGCCCATTTGTTTATTTGTTTATTTTTGTCAATTGCTTTCAAGATAATAGGTATAAGTAAAAAAATAGTTATGAATACATGGATACATTTAAGAAAAATAAAAAAATAAAAGAAACAATAGGACAGGGACGGTAGGAACATTGGTGCGCTTATACACGCCCCCATAGACCTCTTAGGAAAGGGGTGAGGTCAATAGTAGACAGTCTAAGGTTAAAGTTTTTGGGATCTGGGGAAGAAACCACAGAGTCAGGTAGAGTATTCAAGACATTGACCACTCTGTTTCTATTTCCAGCAATCAAGTTTGTTTTAATTAACCTTGAGTTTGTATTTATTGTTTGCTCTTGTATTGTTATGGTTGAAGCTGAAGTATTCATTGACAGGTAGGATATTGCAATGTATGATTTTATATACTGTACTTAAGCCCCTGTCCCACTGCACTAACGGATGCAAAGAGGATGTAAAACGTTAAAAAAAGCTTGCCATCCGTTGGAAAACACTATGCATCCGTTGTGTACTCACTGCATACGTGTTTCATACGCTCTATCCCTCGAGCATCCATCCACTGAGATTTCATCTGTGCAAGAAGTTTTGAGTTGCACAAAACTTTGTGAACGGATGAACTTTCCGCCGCGTAAGATTTACATCCGCGGCATATACGGGCAACAAACGTTCTATGTCCATTATCATCCATTAAACGTCCACTGTATCCTCTCTGCATCCTCTGGCCATCCCCTCAACTCACATCTGCTGCAGCTGAAAACAGAAAGAGGGAGGAAACAAAAGGTACACGGAACGTCTACACAGAGTTAGTAGCATGGAAATAGAAAGGATGTAAGCGTATGCATCTCGTATATAAAGGATTAAAATGGACAAAACATTTGTATCTGGGATGTATCTCGCATATTTAGGATGTCTGCAGTATGTCTAGAGTATGTAGAAGGACACCTAGCAGACTACCAATATTTCCTATAAAAAGGGGGAGGAAATCATCTGGATCTCAGTATGAGTCCAGCAGCCGTGGTGTACAGATGTCTTCACCCTTGGACTTGGTCTTCCACATCATCAATTGTTCTCCACCATGGATCATGACACAGTCCGTATGCTAGCTGTGATCATTCATCACCAGAACCAAACCCTGTTCAGACTGTTTCACCTTTTATACAGAAGGAGAAGAAGGAGACGTCTAAGAGCTGTGTGGGTCTGAGGATGAATCGTGAGAAGAATGGAGTTTGGACTGTATGACCAGTTGATGGTGGAGCTGAGGAATAAAGACCCTCATACATTCCATCACTTCATGAGGATGCCACCAGCCATGTTTGACGAAGTTGTAGAGCGTCTGAGACCCAGGTTGACCAAGCCTAGCATCAACTTCCATCCCAACCTGGATCCTGGACTGAAGGTGGCACTGACTCTGCAGCACCTGGCCTCTGGAACCACATACAGAAACATGCAGTATGCCTGGAGGGTGCCACACACAGCATCAGCAAAGTGGTCAGAGAAGTGGTGCAGGCCATCATCGAAGAATACGTGGAGGAGCTCCTCAAGTGCCCCACCACTGAACAAGGCTGGAGGAAACTTACAGAAGAGTGGTATCAGAGGTGGAACTTTCCCCACACCATTGGAGCCATAGATGGGAAGCACGTGGCCTGCAAAGCTCCAGCCAACTCAGGGTCCTCTTATTACAACTACAAGGGCTTCTTCAGTATAATCCTCTTTGCCATGGTTGATGCTGACTACAAGTTCATGTACATCGATGCTTCAGGCCAGTTTCAGATAGCTTCAGATAGCCAGGTATACGACGACAGTGACCTCAAGGATGGGCTGGAACTCAACCTCATCATGGGTTTTCCAGATCCAGACCCCCTACCCAATGACACACAAGATGTGCCCTATTTCATCATTGGTGATGACGCCTTCTCCCTCAGAACCTACCTCATGAAGCTGTACACTTCAAGATACCTCACCCACGAAGAGAGGATCTTCAACTACAGGCTGTCCAGGGCAAGACGGGTGGTGGAGAATGCCTTTAACATCCTGGCCAACAGGTTCCAGATATTACTCACCACCATGCAGCATGAGCCACAGACTGTGAGGAGCATCATGGAAGCTTGCTGCATCCTGCACAATCTCATGCGCACCCGTGACCCAGTGTTGCAGAACAGACTTGTGGACCGTCAACAAGGCAATGGGGACATGGAGCCTGGTGAATGGAGGCAAGGACGAAACCTGATAGACACTGTGGATGTACAAGGCCCCAACAGAACTTCACGTGAAAGGAAGAAGCAGCACAACCTACTGAGACACTGGTGGAACTCCCCAGCTGGAGCAGTGGAGTGGCAAGACAGGATGATATATGATTAATGGATGCTTCCTTGAGCCTGTCGCATAACACTGATGAGATTGTGCCATGTATGTTGAGCAGTCCTACAATGAATAGGGCATTAATAAATACCTTTGTTTATTTTAAAATGTGTTGATCAATGAATAAATTGTTATTGATAATAAAGGTCCATATGTGTGGCAGCTGGGGTGGGGAACCATACAGTCCCACTATGCTTGCACTGGAGGTTTATCTATCCCACAACTATCCTTATCTATCCCACAAGCATGCAAAGGCTTAACCATTTTTTCAAAGTTTTCACCAACACTTTATTAAGTAAAAAAAATGAACCAAGTGTCTTTAGCAAAGATAATCTTTATTAACTTTCTTAGGTAACCTTTATGACTTTATTAAATAAGCAAAATGAACCAAGTAAACTGAATTAAGTGTGTAAAGCAAAGATAACCTTTATTAACTTTCTTAAGTAAACTGTATGACTTTATTAAATAAGCAAAATTAACCAAGTAAAGTGTCTTAAGCAAAGATAAACTTTACAAGTAAACAACTCAGTCTCTGACACTATTCTCAGTCACTCTGAGTCATGTCCATAGTCTCAGCTGTTAAGCAGGTAGGGACTGTGGAGGTGGCTGTGGCTGGAGTGCTGGTCTGAGGTGCCATTGGGGTGCTTGGTCCCGAGAGTACAACAGGGGATGGTGTGTTCAGGAAGCTCTCCGAGAGCTGGCTCAGTCCCGTGAAGTTGAGAGGCCCTTCATCAAGTACCTGAGATGTGAGGCACAAGACTGATGACAGATTGACCTGGACTGGGTAGGAGCAGCTTCATCTGGGCCTAGAGGGTTATGCAGAAGTGCTGTAATCTTCTGCTTCATCACCTGGCACTGAGCCTCGGGCAGGTCCCTCAGGGTCTGGCTCACGTAGGTGATGAAGGTGTGGTGGCCCGAGGATCCTCTGTCCAAGTGGACCAGCCAAGAGAGAAGTTCTGTGCTGATCTTCATTGTGTCCCTGATCTCCAACAGGACACTGTGGTTCTGGCCCTCCAGTCTGCCTCTCTGCCTGCATCCTGTGGATCTGGGGGTGGGAGTGGGGGTGGGTTGGTCTCTGGTGGCTGCTACTTCTTCCTCCATTTGTGACAGGGGAATCTCCAAGTCCTCCGGCATGGGGAGTGCAGCTGTCGGGGGGGGTCTCTGCCATGGGGCCCTCTGAAGACACCTGCCTGGACAGGGTAGCTGGCTCCTGACTGGAAGAGGACTGGCTGTCTGTGGGCTGTCTGAGGGAGAGGGGTCTCAGAGAGGCTGCTCCTCAATGGTGGATCTCACCCTCCAGGAAACTGTACTTGGCCATGACATACATCTTGGTCAGTGAGCTTGACAGCGGCCTGCCCGGATTTTTTGAGGTGTAGCTTGCCATACCAGGTGTGCATGTGCTTCCACCATCCCAGGAGTACATATGCAGTATAGCCCAGGCTCTCTGCCTTGTCTCTCCAAGCTGCCTGCTTCTTCTTGGTGTCCCGATACAGTCTGTGGCCCTTTCTCCAGAGGTACTCGTTGTCCCTCAGTCATTCCAGCACTCATCCTCATGGTCCTCAGAAACAGTGTACTGTTTCCTCCCTCCATTCTCCTTCCCTTGCCTCTTCCTCCCTCTGGCAGGCCCTTCAGCAGCAGGGCCTTCAGGGGCTTGAGCAGCAGGGCCTTGAGCAGCAGGGCTTTGAGGGCCTTGGGGCTGGTCCACCACAGCAGCAGCACCAGCACCAGTAGCACCACCAGCAGCAGCAGCTTCAGAGTCAGTGCCGGGGGGGGATGCTGGTTCTGTACTTCTTGCCAGGGCTGGAACGAGTAGGCATGGGCTTCCTCTTCTTGCCTGACTGACGAACCATGGTGTTCCTTCAAGATGTATGTGGCAGCACGTCTTTCCTCTGAATGCTGACTGCATGCATACTGCATCCTTTTATATCCGTGGAGCTGACACAATTCATACTCCCCGCATGCGCAGTGAAAACTTTGCATCCGATATACATCCGTGCGGCATCCACTTTGCTTCCTATAGGCGTCCATGATGCATCCGCATCATCTGCTACCCATCTGCCCCTTCCACTATGCGTCCACTTCACAATTCTCCCCCGGAACCCCTTCGGATGTGTCATCTCCTTCCATCCGCTGTCATCCGCGAGGCTTCCTATGAACATCCATTTAACATCCCCGCTACGAACTACCCCTGTCTATTCTTTTCCGTTCTTTTCTGTTCTGTTTATGCAAATTTTCACCACTTTTTGGAGCAGATGACAACGGATGGAGCCACCCCCAAAATTTTGCTCATCTGCTGTGTCCTTTATGCATACATTTTGCGTCCGTCGGCCAGTGGGACCTAGCCTTTAGATCGGACCAAAGGAGGCATAGTTCTAGGTTTTCTAGGTCTAGAATTTCAAGTCTGGTGGCATAAGGCATTCTGCAAAGAGTAGAGGAGTGGAGAACTCTTCTTGGGAAATATTTCTGGACTTTCCCAACTGTGTTTATATCAGATACGTAATGTGAGTTCCACACTGATGAGCTGTATTCGAATATTGGTCTAGCAATGTTTTGTATACTCTAGTTATTAGTGTATTATTACCAGAGAAAAAGCTACGTAAGATAAGGTTAACAACTCTTAAGGCCCAGTCCCACTGGCCAATGGATGCAAAACGTATGCATAAAGGACACAGCAGACAAGCAAAATTTTGGGGGTGGCTCCATCCATTGTCATCCGCTCCAAAAAGTGGCGACAATTTGCATAAACAGAATGGAAAAGAATGGAAAAGGACGGATGTGGGTAGTATGTAGTGGGGATGTTAAACGGATGTTCATAGGAAGCCTAGCAGATGAAAGCAGATGGAAGCAGATGACACCTCCAAAGGTGTTCCGGGGGAGAATTTTGAAGCGGACGCATAGCGGAAGGGGTGAATGCATAGCGGATGAAGCAGATGCATCACGGACGCCTATAAGAAACAAAGGGGATGCCGCGTGGATGTATATCAGATACAAAGTGTTCACTGCGCATGCGGGGAGTATGAATTGCGTCAGCTCCACGGATATATAAGGATGCAGCACGCACACAGTCAGCATACAGGGGAAAGATGTGCTGCCAGATAGATCTTGCAGAAATACCATGGTTCGTCAGTCAGGCAAGAAGAGGAAGCCTGTGCCTACTTGTTCAAGCCCTGGCAAGGTGAAGAAGGCCAGAACCAGCATCCCACCCCCTGGCACTGACTCTGAAGCTGCTGCTGCTGCTGCTGCTGCTGCTGTGTTGGACCAGCCCCAAGGCCCTCAAAGCCCTGCTGCTGAAGGCCCTGCTGCTCAAGCCCCTGAAGGCCCTGAACAATCTCCAGAAGACCCTGATGCTGAAGCCCCTGAAGACTCTGCTGAAGCCCCTGCCAGAGGGAGGAAGAAGCAAGGGAAGGAGAAGGGAGAAAGGAAACAGTACACTGTTTCTGAGGACCATGAGGATGAGGTGCTGGAATGGCTGAGGGAGAATGAGTACCTCTGGAGAAAGGGCCACAGACTGTATCGGGACACCAAGAAGAAGCAGGCAGCTTGGAGAGACAAGGCAGAGAGCCTGGGCTACACTGCAGATGTACTCCTGGGATGGTGGAAGCACATGCACACCTGGTATGGCAAGTTACACCTCAAAAAATCCGGGTAGGCCATTGTCAACCTCACTGACCGGGAGATGTACATCATGGCCAAGTGCAGTTTCCTGGAGGGTGAGACCCGCCACTGAGGAGCAGCCTCTCTGAGACGCCTCTCCCTCAGACAGCCCACAGACAGCCAGTCCTCTTCCAGCCAGGAGTCAGCTACCCTGTCAGGCAGGTGTTTTCAGAGGGCCCCACAGCAGAGACCTCCCAGACAGGTGCACTCCCCATGCTGGCGGACTTGGCGGATGACACCCTGCTGTCACAAATGGAGGAAGAAGCAGCAGCCACCAGAGGCCAGCCCACCCCCACCCCCACCCCCAGCTCCAGAGGATGCAGGCAGAGAGGCAGACTGGAGGGCCAGAACCACAGTGTGCTGTTGGAGATCAGGGACACAATGAAGACCAGCACAGAACTTCTCTCTCAGCTGGTCCACTTGACATAGCAACCTCAGATCGGAACACCTTCCTCGCCTACGTGAGCCAGACCCTGAGGGACCTGCCCAAGGCCCAGTACCAGGTGATGAAGCAGAAGATCACAGCATTTCTGCACAACCCTCAAGGCCCAGCTGAAGCTGCTCCTACCCAATCCAGGTCTGCTCCTCCACCCCAGACGATGTCACAGCCTTTCCACGGCTTTCAACAGCCCCTCACCTACCAAGGCTATGACTACTAGGACTTCCCACAGCAGAAGCAGAACTTCCCAGTCCAGGACCAGGTTCATCGGATGCCAGAGACGCGTCCTCACCCAGATGCAGACCAGACAGCCCCACTACACTCCTCCCAACCCTTCCTCCTACCCACAGCCAAGCTCATCAATGGACAAACTGTCATCAGTATTGGGCCTGACATCTCAAGTCCTTGATGAAGGACCTCTCAACCTCACGGGACTGAGTCAGCTCTCTGAGAGCTTCCTGAACACACCATCCCCTGTTGTACTCTCGGAGCCAAGCACCCCAATGGCGCCTCAGACCAGCACTCAAGCCACAGCCACCTCCACAGTCCTTGCCCCTTAACAGCTGAGACCATGGACGTGACTGAGAATAGTGTCAGAGACTGAGTTGTTTACTTGTAAAGTTTATCTTTGCTTAAGACACTTGACTTGGTTCATTTTGCTTATTTAATACAGTCATATAGTTTACCTAAGAAAGCTTATCTTTGATTAACACACTTAATACAGTTTACTTGGTTCATTTTGCTTATTTAATAAAGTCATAAAGTTTATCTGAGAAAGTTAATAAAGGTTATCTTTGCTTAGCACACTTAGTTTACTTGGTTCATTTTTTTTACTTAATAAAGTGTTGGTGAAAACTTTGAAAAAATGGTTAAGCCTTTGCATGCTTGTGGGATAGATAAGGATAGTTGTGGGATAAGTAAACCTCCAGTGCAACCATAGTGGGACTGTATGGTCCACCATCCCAGCGATCCAGATGATTTTCTCCCCCTTTTTATAGAAAATATCAGTTGTCCGCTATGGGGCCTTCTACATACTCTAGACATACTGCAGACATCCTAAATATGCGAGATACATCCCAGATACAAATGTTTTGTCCGTTTTAATCCTTTATATACGAGATGCATACGCTTACATCCTTTCTATTTCCATGCTACTAACTCTGTGTAGACGTTCCGTGTACCTTTTGTTTCCTCCCTCTTTCCGTTTTCAGCTGCAGCAGATGTGAGTTGAGGGGATGGCCAGAGGATGCAGAGAGGATACAGCGGACATTTAACGGATGATAATGGACATAGAACGTTTGTTGCCTGTATATGCCACGGATGTACATCGTACGCAGCGGAAAGTTCATCCGTTCACAAAGTTTTGTCCAGCTCAAAACTTCTTGCACGGATGAAATCTCAGTGGATGGATGCTCGAGGGATAGAGCGTATGAAACACGTATGCAGTGAGTACACAACAGATGCATAGCGTTTTCCAACGGATGGCAAGCTTTTTTTAACGTTTTACATCCTCTTTGCATCCGTTAGTGCAGTGAGACAGGGGCTTAAGTATAGTATATAAAATCATACATTGCAATATCCTACCTGTCAATGAATACTTCAGCTTCAACCATAACAATACAAGAGCAAACAAAAAATACAAACTCAAGGTTAATTACAGCAAACCTGATTGCTGGAAATACAAACAGAGTGGTCAATGTCTGGAATATCTACATCCTCTTTGCATCCGTAAGTGCAGTGGGACCAGGCCTTTAACGCCTTTTTGGCTATGTAGTTACAGTGGGCTCTAGCACTTAGGTCATTAGAGATGAGTACTTTAAGATCCTTGACAGAGTTTGGATCATCAACATGGTCTTGACTATTGACCCTGTATTTTATTTTCTGATTATTATTTTTTTGCCAATATGTAGGACAGAGCATTTATTTATTGAGATTTCAAGTTGACATTTGTTTGACCATTCTGATACATAGTCAAGGTCTTTTTGAAGGGTAGCAGTCTTGTCTGTGGTACTGAACAGCTTTACATTGTCAGCGAAGAGAACGCAGTTGCTTTTGATATGATCACAGAGGTCATTTATGTAGAGTATGAAAAGAGTTGGTCCTAGAACACTGCCTTGGGGGACACCACTGATGACAGGTACAGAATTTGATAGGATGCTCCCAATTTTGACCATTGTCAAAATTGTTTGACAGGAATGCTTCTATCCAGTTATGCAGGTGTCCAGAGATACCATAAGATTTTAGTTTTAGGAGTAGTTTGTTGTGTACCACTGAATCAAAGGCTTTACAGAAGTCTATGTAGAGTGAGTCTATTGCTTGGCCCGGATCGAGTTGTGTACTCCATTTGTTTTTGCAATGTAAGAGTTGCATATTACATGATAGTTTTTTCCTGAAACCAAATTGTTCATAAGAGAGTAAGTTGTTTATTTCTAAGTGGAAGATGATGATTGGTTAATAATTGATTCCATGACTTTACAGGTGATGCAGCATAAAGAGATTGGTCTGTAATTTTCAACTAGGCTGGGGTCTCCCTTTTTGAACATGGGGATGACCGTGGCTTGTGACCATAGGTTAGGCAAGGAGCTGGTCCTGAAAAAATTTTCAAAGATTATGCTAAGAGGTTCGGCTATGGCAGTGGATAGCTTTTTTAAGAAGTAGGCACATATTCTATCCGGTCCAATAGATAGAGATGGTTTTAGATTGTGTAGTGCTTTTTCAACATTGTCTTCTGTAAAATCGATATGTATTAGATCATTGTAGTTGTCTGTGGTTCGACTAGGAAATACTGGGCATGATCCATTGCTGTTTACAAATACTGAGCCAAAGAATGTGTTAAAAGAGCTTGGTTTAATAGTGTTGTTGTTGCAGTCTTTACTATTAGATCCTTTCAAGGGTGGGATGGACCTTGAGTCTTTTAGTTTGTTGTTTACAAAATTGTAGAAAGTGCGGGTGGAATTGCTGTGTAGAAGGTTTTCTTCTTGTTTAATGTGATAATTGGTGCATTCAGTTTTTATCTGGTGGCCTAAATTTTTGTGTCGGCTTTTGAAGTTGGCAACGTGACCAGATTTGTTTTTCCATCAAAGTGATTTCTTTTTGAATTGAAGCTTCCTTATTGTTTTGGGCAATTTGTTTTTTCTGGTTTGGGGAGTTGTTAATGGTACAGATAGTTTGATGACTCTTTTGACTTCAAGTAAAAATATGTTGTAATGGTCTTCTACAATATTGCATCCAGTGAATAGAAATTGTTAATCAAGGGATGAGAGATCATTGTTTATAAGATCATAGTTGCCTTTTTTGAAGTTATAATTGGGGATTCCATTGTTGTGATGATGTTTGTGTGGATATATGTTGAGACAAAAATCAATCATGTTGTGGTCACTGTTGGAAAAGGGTTCTTTAATTTGTATTCCGTAAATTGAATTAAAACTATTGCAGATGAGATCGAGGCAGTTGTTAAGTCTAGTGTTGTTGGTTACTAGTTGTTCTAGTCCCAGATTTGTTACTGCATTGTAGAAGGTTGCACGTGTGGGTTCAATTGTACATTCATTAAGGGTCCAGTTTATATGAGGTAGATTGAAGTCACCAAGAAAGATAAAAGCATGTGAGCAGGATGCTGCCTATATTAGTAGTGTATTTAGCTTGTTTGCATGTTCGATGTCATGGTCAGGGGCTCTGTAACATAGTAAGAACCGAAATGTGATATTTAAGGACAGATCACAGATGACGGTATCAGGAATTAGCAAGCTCCTGGGTAACTTGGATGTTTTTTAGATGTAGGGACTTTTTATAGAAGATAGCAACCACCTCCGCTACGGATTTCACAATCTGATCGGTAAACATGATAATCTATTACTGTGGTAATGGAGTCAGGGAGAGATGCATTGAGCCATGTTTCACAGACAAACATAATGTCGAATTTAGCCATATTTAGTAAGAGGAGAAATTCAGGTATTTTATTTACAAGACTTCTTGCATTGAGTAGCTGATATTTAAGGCCAGTTGTGGTTGGAATAGAGGTAGTTAGGGGTGTGCATGCCTTGTTTTGGATTGGATGTTGGATTGGATGTTGGATTGGATGGGGTGGGGTTGGATGTGGAGTTGTGGGTTGTGGGACTTTCTTTTGATGCAATCAGCTCTGCAGTCAATGTATAGGTCCTTTTCTCCATTGTCTAGATGGTTTTTGAGTTCTGCATGGAGTTCATGGGAGCGAATTCTTTGCAGTAATGGATAAATCTGGTCTTCAGTGAAGTTTTTTGTGGTTGGGATTTGTTTTTGCAATGGCGTTTATTGTATGAATGAATATGTGTTTGTTGGAAAATTTGCCCTTCTATACGTGATCTCTTCTGTTTTTCACTTCCCCATGTACCTTCCAAGAATAATCCAGGTCGGGAGTGTCAAACTCAAGACCCATGGGCCAAATCTGGTCCACAGGATGCTTAGATCTGACCTGTGGAGTCACCCTGAAACAGTGACGGACTCACCCAGGGTGCCTCTCCCAGCAAAAACAGAGCTCGGGATGGCTGTGCACGGTCCTACTGAGCTCTGTTTTCAGCTGCAATGGCCTTCTGCAGCATGCTGCCAGCAAAAACAGAGCTGGAAGGGCCCAACAAGCATGTCATTATATGAAAGTTCATGAATTGGAATAGGTCAGCCAATGGGAAATGTTTGGTGACTAAGACACAGCACCTGTTGTGAGCCAGACAGCTTTGAGACTGGGCATGACTTAGGGTTACTGGTCCATATATAAGAGTTAGTTTGTCTTTGGAACTTTGCTCCTCTGTATTATATTGCTTCTATGATTATGACTTCTGGATTCTGAGTTCTGGTTCTGGGTATTGTATACATGCATCATACTTTATATTATTGTATATAAAAAAAATTCTTTTATAAATGAATCCTGTTGAATTATTTACATGTGATGGTTGGATTGCTGCAAACTCTGAGAGTGTGGCCCTCCTGAGCTCTGCTTTCAATGGCAGAGCATTGCAGGAGGCTGTTGCAGCCAAAAATGAACTCTGGGAGGGGTGCCCCCAACATGAGTGACACGAGCTGACCACACCCACCCTGGCCACGTCCACCCAACCCCCAAGATCAAATACAATCCTCATGCAGCCCTCAATGAAATCAAGTTTGACACCTCTGATCCAGGTAAAACAAGACAGTATTGAGTGCTGTGGACAGAGAGTGGCTTTCTGTATATTTTGGCCACACACAGCTTCATGGACAATTTCCTCTTGCTTATACAAAATATTTAGAGACTCGCCTGCCTTCTGGAATCCCTGTCCATAGTCAGTCACCATCCGATGACTTTTACTGATAAGCAGCATTAATTATTAAAGCAGAAATTTTGTCAGTGTTTAAAGTGTAAGAAATCGACAAAGCAGCGAGCATGGAAGGAATAAATCCAATGCTGATTAACTGCTTAAATCAAATTCCAAAAGGTCAGCACTGCCAGCTACGTCCAAACTGATGCCATTCTAAGCACATGACAATGTATCTCCAAGCCAGTTGTTTTTTCCAAGGCTTGTATATCTAAAATCCAGCATTCATCTGAACACTCATAGAATCAGCTTTGCAACCAAGGTAGTAGTAGCAACAGATGGATCAAACCAATCCAGGCTTTCAATCTCTTCTGCCTTTTGTTCCAAGAGATATATAATGAACATGCATTTATCTTTTTATTTTGATTATCGTGTTTCTGATAGACTTCACAGAGCAGCTTGAATTAAATCAGGAAACATTTCAAGGACACTTTGCCTATATTGTTTTCTGGATGAGTAATGACAATGAAATGCAATTCCTTGAAAGGATGAGTGATCAATATGCAGAATGCTTTTCCCATCACCCACCAAACATGATAGATCACCCTTGCTTTCTCTGATCCTTAGCTGAAAAGTAGAAAGAGACTAAATCAAAAACTCAAAACAAAAAATTGGATGTTTTAGTGCTTTTCTGGCCAACGGCCACCCTAGGGATGATGAATATCAACCATGGTGTCAGCTATTTAAAAAAAAAAAAACAGGGCAAAGCATTTTAGACGAGGGTAGCAACAAATTAAAAACAAGTTCTAAAAAAAACCCATTTCATTTAACTCATGGTTATGTTGATCATTTGGCAATTTTTCAAACATTTATATATGCAGGGGTGGGTAATTATTAGCCTGAAGACTGATAGATGTTCCTCATCTAGTTCTGTAAATAGTTTGGGTTGACTATGCTATCGTCTATTTATTTCTTTGTTAGATTCTAATTCATCTTTTCTTCAGGAACTCAGAGTTATAGATCTAGCAGATACTTCTGTTATTTCCTACAGTCAATCATTAATATGGTCACAGATCAGAAAATAAAAGCATTAAAACTTAATAATAGCAGTAAAAAAATTAAAAAAGACAGATGGAATAATATATTGTGATTGGTGGTAACACTAGGCAGTTAATGTTTGCCTAATTTTATAAACTATTTCATCCTGATTTGATCATAGTAGTTAACGCATGAAAAAGATCAGTATTTCCCAGATATTTTATTAGGTAAGGTGTTATGAATTGAGTCTATGAATCCTTATAGAAGATGCTGTATAGCAGAACGTGAGCTATTGTTTCAATGGTCCCTTGTCCATAGGGGCACAATTTCAGCTCATATTTAATTTTTTTTGTATCAACCCTCCAAAACTGCTGTAGGAAATTATTTCCTACAATAACAGTCACATGAATAAGCATTCACAAAATCTGCCCCTTTTCTAAAAGTCTCAATCAAGTCTTACCCCTTTCACCATTTATTCACCAGTAAAACCCAAATGATCTGGGGTTCTCTTGTTTTTCTTTCTTTCTTTCTCTTTCTTTCTTTCTTTCTTTCTTTCTTTCTTTCTTCCTTCCTTCCTTCCTTCCTGTCTTCTCTCTCTCTCTCCTTTCTTCTGTTATTGGACATCAGCCATGTGCATATCGTGTACAACATAAATCTTTGTGAATTAGCAGTGCATAACTGGGTTTTTTGTTTTTCCCCAGGCAATGATGACCAACTTGGTACAATAATACTCACACTAGCTCTACAACTATTCTGGAGATCCAACCAGTTTGCAAAGAAAAAGAAGCAACTGGCTTTGTTTGTCTGAAATAATTCAGTCCTTGGCAGGTACAACTGTGACAAATGCATAGTCTATTTAGCTGCTATCTTTGTCTGCAACTTCATTTGCAAGGTTATCACTGATCTAGCAAGAACTGCATGATTTCTTCCTACACAGCAGCATTTCTTTTCTTAGTGAGCCTCCCTCAGGCCACATTTGTTAGCACATGCTGCACAGAAGAAATAATTGATTTATATTGATAAAATAGTTCTGAATCCAAGTCATCTTAGCTGGAAAGTGAATGTTCTTCCATTACTGGGTTCATTTGTCCTAATGAGCTATTTTGCAGAACAAGTTGTTAATGATATTGCAGCATCTTCTAGTGTAGAATTGCCCAACCTGCCATCCTCCAGTTGCCATGGGACTACAGTTGAAACTACACTTAAGCATGTTCATGTGTTGTGAAACAGGGAAGCTGTGAGCATCCTAAACAAAGGCAAGTCCAAAAACACTAGAGAATTCCTGGAAACCTGCCACTCAGACAAATTTCCCATCAACAAGCACACAAAGATAAACAACTTCCACACACTATTCAAAAAAGACAATCAGAAAGCCAAAAAGGAAACAAAAAGACCAAATCACCACCTCACTAACAATCAACACCCACCTGAGCAGAGATCAGCACCAACATAGGACAAAAATCAAGAAGTAAAGAAAACCCCAATCAAGGAACCACCAATACAGACAAGCAAGCTAACAGTTAACAACAGCCTAATGAAGGAACTACCAAGATCACTCCTATCAACACTAATAAGATAAGCCACTAGCATATAAAATGAGAGCAATTCTCCACTCCCTTCTAACACTGATGATGTAACCTAGTTTGGTAATGAAATGTGCCTCCCCCCTCCCCCCCAAAAAAAACACCACCAAGCTCAGAGAGCGCCAAAGATCCCATGGTTCAACCGGGACCAAAAAATTTTCTTCGATGCAAACTACTACCCTACCTAGCAAAATCCTCCCATGTAAATAGATAACAAAACATATTTAAAAACTACACAGATCAAATCTTGGTTGGACTGTTATGGTAAACACTATAGTTGTCGCCCAAAATAAACTGTAACATTTAGACATAGTGCCTGTTCATATTAATAAATATGGTGAAAGCATTCCACACTTAATCTGAATTTAATCTTTACAGGAGAAGGGCCCATTAGAAATGGCATAGTGGCTCGCATATTTTAAAGGGAGAAAGATACTACAGTTAGAGATAACCCATATTACAGAGAATATTTATAGCTAGGGGTTGAACTGTGGAGTCCTTGGTTCTCTCTGAGATTGGTTGTTTATTTGCAGATGCCTTATTACTCAACTTGGTAACATCATTAGCGCGAGTGAGTGTGAGCTTTGCTCCTTGTTTATGAACAATAGCTTGCCCTGTCTGTTTTGGTGGGGATGTAGTTTCCTCCTTGGTAATTATAAATATATGAGATATATATGTTTTGGATGACTTTGTTAAGTTTGTGTGCTATAATAATGCCATTTGGTTGTAAGAGTCTGTTGGCTGTTTCTGAGACACTGTTGATATATGGTAATGTAATTTTAATAGAGTATGTTACAGTCCCATCAATTAAGGATGTACACCTAATAGGACCACAAAAATGATCCTTCTCAGTGGTGGCTCTTCTCTATCATTCCCCCAAGGCACAGTACAGTTAGTCCCCATTTATTACTTTTCCCAAAAGCCCTAAAAATGTGGTTTCATCAGTGGGCCTGGAGCAGTGGTGAGATTCAAATATTTTTACTACCGGTTCTGTGGGTGTGGCTTGGTGGGCATGGCAGGGGAAAGGATACTGTAAAATCTCCAGTCAGAGGTGGCATTTGCCAGTTCTCTGAATTACTCAAAAATTCCGCTACCGGTTCTCCAGAATTGGTCAGAACCTGCTGAACACCACCTCTGGCCTGGAGACTATAAATCAGTGGCGGGCTGCTGCCGATTCGGACCAGTTCAGGTGAACTGGTAGTTCCAACAATCAGCTGGCCCTGCCCACCCACCAACACCCTATCCTGTCCTTTATTTCCTGCTTTCTAGCTCATCTCAATTGTGTGGCACAGCTGATTCCCCCTACCTGCTGTTCTACTTACCATTGCTGACTTGAAAGGTAAGCAGCTGAACTTCTAAATGCTCCATTTTCAGCACTGTGTGCAAGTGCCTTACACACGCACGCACTCACCGAGCCAGTTGTTAAACCGGTTGAACCCACAACTTCTACAAATGGATATGGAACAAATCAAGTGATGATTTGATTGTATTGTTGCTGCCAGGGATGAGTTGGGGTTTTTTTTTAATGGGTTTCCCTTATATAGTGGATTTTTAAATGTTGTAAGATGCCCAAAATCACTTATCTATGAGTTGGGTGGCTATATAAATTTGTTGAATAAATCAATCAGTAAATCCCTTTCATAACTTACGTTGGTTGTACCATATTGAGTTCAGTGATCAAAGACTGTTTGATAAAGTTGTGTAGGTATCGATTTTATTGGGAAATGTTGGTTAGGCATTCTGCTTCCTTTTTTGAATGTTCTGAATTGCTGCAGTGCATCTGCATTCATCAAAAACATCTCAGAAACAATTAAACAATTAAAAGTCTGCTGCAGTACCCAGCAGATAGCACCATTTTGTTATTGTTTAAACCTCAGTCTAAATTATACAGCAGGGAAATTGATGGTAATTTAACACAGTTATGTTTTGAATACATATTATATAGATCACATTGCATGGATCAGTGGAGAAATCAGAAGCAAATATTTATCTTCCCTATCAAATAGATGAGCCAGGGGTGGTTTGTTCACTTCCTGCAATTGATTAAAGGACATGACTTATGGATAAGCACCTGCTCAGACATCAGAAAGCAAAAGAAACTAAAGCAAGCCATTAAGTGGGCACAATTCAAGGTGGTGATTATGACCTCTAGAGCCTTTTGTGGCTTAGGATGTGGATTGCTCCCTGATTTCCTTCCCTAAGGGGTTTCTGCTCATACCGTAAGATCAGGAAGGTTGTTTTCTCCAGATTCCTTCCATTTAGGAATGTCATCTCCAGGGATTATAGAAATGTCCTTTTCAGCTGCAGTCTTCGTCTCCTCTGGAACAGCATTTCTATTGAGATCAAAGTAACAGCCAACCTATACTTTTTTTAAAAAAAGGCATTAAAATCTAGATATTCCAGATGATCTGAGAATATATATATATATATATATATATATATATATATATA
>BLBF01000032.1:17933161-17965229 GCA_015471245.1 Laticauda colubrina
CTATGAAACAAAATTGACAGACCTACTCCAAGACTCCACATACAAACCTATAAACACAGACCCAACCACATATCTAGAAAAATTTTCTCTCTCAAGTTAGGCAAGAAGAAGAAAAGAAGATTGTAATGATCTAATCATAGGAAACAATGTGTTCTTTTGATTTACAAAATATAATATGGTTTGTTTTGATACTTTGGATTAACCCAGCCACATTCACCATCGTTTTCCATGTGGTACAAAGCCAGGCTATTTTGCTTTATTCAATAAAACATGGTGAATTGAACCATAGTTTAGTATGTGTGATCCCAGTCAATGTATTGCTTGAATAATAACAAACACATATGTTGAACAACAATCTTCTCAGTCACATTCTTTCTCTTCACCCTAAATTTAATACAGATGTTTCCTTTTCTTAAAAATCATGAGAAATGTGGGCTTACTTACATGACCCACTTCTGTCCAGGGAACTTGTAATGAGTCAACTAGGCCATGCTGTTTTTCAGCCTGTGGTGAGGTTTCTGTGTATGCGTTGCTATAGAAGAAAATTTCAACCCACATCAGATTCTGATATAACCTAGCCCTTTTTTGAGTGTGTAGAGTGTGCCAGAAAATGGCAACTAACATGGTTGCTAAAGTCAACACAGACATTTAAAGAGAGCTTTAATTTAATTCTTGAATGGCCACATTTGCAGAAACTCTAGAATTTCCATATACAGACTGTTTCTATTTTTACAACTGCTGCAAAAACCGAAACCAATAATGATTTGTATAACATCATCATCCAAGCAGACTATAGCCTTCTTCATAAAACTTGATCTCTCTGGCTGGATATCCCCTTAGAATGAAAAAAAGAAAAACATTGGATACACATACTTCTTCCATACACCAGCCAAGTATCAGATCCAGCTCCTGCCACATCACAAGGCTAGGCTAAATGCTAGGTAATAAAGTCCAGCACAAACTCTTCCACAATTTCCAGATGTTTTGGGTGGCATCTTCAAGAATTATTACATTTCCCATTCCAATGCATTTCAAATCAATAGTCCCCTATGTCCTGGTCCTGATGACTGAGAACCTCCACTGACATTTTGGTCCATTAGCTCAGTAGTTCTCAACCTGTGGTACACAGACACCTTGGGGGGGGGGGGCATAATATTGTCACAGTTGGGTCCTCAAAGGCTTGAAGAAATGTTGCAATTTAAAGCTAAGCCTTGAGGGTCCATGCTCATCGTCCAGGGCTACAAAAGGTATTTAAAGGGGGTCCATGGTGAAGAAATGATTGAGAACCACTGCCTTTAGCCTTCCCTTTTTAAAAAAACAATCCCCACATGTCAAGTAATGGATATCCAAAATAGATTCTGGGCTTACAAAACTTGATAATTATGGTTTAAATCTTCAAATCCTTGCAAAGATGACCAGGGATACGTTTCTCCATTGTTTGTTTCAAGGGAAATTTTGACTCTCCTAGTGTAGCTGGAGTGATTATTGGATCCTTATTGCCTGGGAATTCCAGAGCATGCTAAGGTGGTGAAGGCAGTGTTTAAGTGGCAACATAACCAGTTCAGCATCATAACTTTTTGCTCTGCAAGACCAAAAATGCTTCCTTTTTTGGAAGCTTTTTCTTTAATGTGTGAGAAGACTTGCCACTTGACTTTTCATAATCTATTCTTATTTAAGCAGGCTGCCTCTGGTCCTTTTGCTAAAGTTCAGGGGTAGAATAGAGACTATAACCTTGCTTCATAATTTTTAGATCACTGGATCAGGAGCAACTGGATCTGAAGAACTAATTACTTACAGCAAGTGGTGAAATATATTTATTTCAATTACTCGCAAATAACATGGACATGAACACTAATGAGAACTCTTATATACCCACTGTGTACTCTTTACATACTTTTGTTTTCAGGGAATGCTTTTCAGAAACTGCAGAAGCCTAGGAACCCTGAAGCTACTACAGTCAAGATGAAAGGTTCTGATGCAGTCCAACCATTGTTTTTGTCTTCTTGCTTACCTTCACCACTCTATAAATAGACAGAGTGTCTTATTAAAATGTTAACAAGTTTCATTCTCTGAGAGGAGAAGGAGCCAGTGTTTCATCATCACCAGCAAGGGAATCAAAGAAAAGTACAAGCACTCAGGAGACACAAAAACCCAAAGCATTTTGACAATGTGTTCAACAAAGCTGCTGCAGAAAAACAAATATTCAAATGAATAAAAGTTTGGTTTTGGGGTTATATTTTGTTTTTGCTTAAATCCCAGAACAATTGTGACATCCTGTCCAGATGGCCTTTTCTAAACTGAGATTGTTTCAGGTCTAAAAATGCTGTAAACATCTCATTTTCAGAAACGAGAAAGCACACCCTCAAGGCACCCTCACATCATCAAGGCATTTGCCTTTCAAGGTATCATTCCTATTTTGCTTGCACAACTGGAACAGAAAACAAGCAAAATGCTTCATAGGCCTAACAGTTGAGAAAGAAGATTTGCTTGGTCCACAGGGATCTTACTCTCTTGTAGGATGTACCCTGTTTAGAGAATCATGGTTGAAGGGAGCCTTTTTTCCCCTTGTAAAACAAGTTCTGAATTAAAACAAACTCCATAGGTGGCTACCCAAACTCTGCCCATGGACTTCCAATGAAAGAAAGCCATCAACACATAGTGTGTAGTTCCCACCATTGAAAAATAGTTTACATTTATGAGAGGAATATCAAGAAGATTCCTCTAATATTTATCATTTCCCCCTTTACAGTATATAGTCACCTATAGGCTAAGCCTTTACAATGATTCCTTACCGTTCCAATAGCATTTGTTTTCCATATACCTGATATTTCAAGTATTCTCTGAACAGTTCCCATTTTCCTGCAACTTCTCAAAAATGCAATATGTATTTTGGCACAAAGTTCTGAATCCAGAGAATTGAATGGAACAATCCTTTCTTTTGACTAGGAAACTATTGTTTTATCAATGCAGCAGCCACTGTCAATGCACCAATAATGGCTGAGTCATGCAAAATTGAGGTTCCTCAGTTTTATTTCAATTTGGTGGTGGCTTATAGTGCATGGACTATTTTTATAGTTTTTACATTTTACCCACTTCCAAACAGAAGGGAAATGATATCCCTTTTCCCAATAATTCTATAACTGAATGCATCGATAAAATTAGAAAGGTCTCCAGAGCTGCACAAGTAAAGTTTTTCCATATTGCTGCAGTACCGCCCATGTGCTTGGATCTCTCTGCTATCTTGAAAAACTCATCATCATGCTACTAATACCATCATAAAGATACCCTTGTTCTGAGAATTGCTATGGAATTTAATGGCAAATCTATGGTGATCAGGCATTCTGCAACTGATTCTAAAATTCATACATGTTTGTGAAAGTAAGGCAACATGTCTCCATTGCTTTTCTACTGATCAGAATCAGTGATGTGCAAGGTTAGATCCTAGGAGGAATGGAGCCTTGTTATTTTCTTCTTCCTCCCAGGGGGTCTTGTTCAAGAGCACCAGAGGGGAGTGCGCAAGATTTCTTGTGCAGCAGCTTGGACTGGAAACAGCTAGTCCTAAAAAATAGGTCTCTCAAAGCTCTGGTTAGTAATATTTATTAGGAAGACAGCTCAAGTAACAGAAGCAGAATTCCAGAAAGAAATTCCATTGTACTTTCAAATGAGAAGCCTACATGTAAGCAATTTTGGTTAGGAAGGTTTTTTTTTTTCCTTTTAACATGAAGGAGGAGATATTTGTCTACTAGGCTTCTTATCAGTGTGAGAACCAGCTTTTGCAAGATGGAAACAGGGAGTGCATGTGTGACTGTACATCTAGATTCTAGATGCATATCAAAATCAATTTTAGCTGTAGAGATTAATTTTTAAATGTGACCACAGCACCCTAAAGAGAGTTAGGAAAGCCAATCAACTTGGCTGTTGCTGGTAAAGAATACATTTGACATGCTCTGATCCTTTGTCCTCCTCCCAAGCAGTTGGAGCTTTGAAGATTAAAGAAGTTTCCAAACAATCATTAAAACTGGGGCCAGGAAGAGCACTTACAGAACTGCAATCTAGATGTAAGCAACCTGAATTTCTTCTAGGGTGTGCAGCACATTGTGGTAGGCAAGCTCAATCATGAAGGGCATTTATGAGATTTCCAGCTCTGTCGTTGATGGGCCAGCAGCCTAAGAGACAGAAGTGGTATTCAGCAGGTTCTGACCAGTTCTGTAGAACTGGTAGCAGAAATGTTGAGTAGTTCAGAAAATTGGCAAATACCACCTCTGACTGGCCCCACCCCCCTCTATTCTCTGCGTCCTTCTCCACCAAGCCATGCCCACCAAGCCATGCCACATTCACCAAGCCACGCCCACAGAACTGGTAGTAAAAAATTTTGAATCCCACGACTGGAGAGAGAGCATTTAGCGCCACCTCAGCAGGCAAACAAATGGGCAATCCTGGACTCTTTGCTTAGGAGATAGTGAGTCCAACCAGGAGAAAGGGAAGAAGAAGGCATTCATTGCAAGGCTCACTTGAAAACCACAGACAGGGCAGCAACAATTGTGTGTACAGCTTTTAAGATGGTATTGACTAAGACTGCTCTCAGACAACACACACGCATATTCATATCCAAGTCAATTGTTTGTATTCATCCTTTCTTAACCTCCCCACCCAGCTCCAGCCATGATGTACAGGAAGTATTTTCATGGCAGCTAGGAGTTCTGCAAAAGTGTCAGCTTGGGAAAGACTGCTTCATATAGTTTCTTCTATATCAGTTGCTCGGAAGAAAGATGGGATTCAAACACAACAAACACATTTCAAACAGACTGCAGTTAAATATCAGTTTTACTTGGGAGAATTGGGTTTTAATCCTTGTTCAATCTTGTACTCAATGCAATAAATCACCACACAATTCAATGGCTGAAAGGTAAAAGGGGACAATAATATGGGGTGGGCAGGGTGTCATGTGCTGGGGAAGGCAGGAGATTCAGGCAGTTCAAATGAGTATAAAGATTTATTGCAAATTTATGCTCTCTACAAGAATCTGGCCAACTAGCGGCCAAGAGCAATGAACGGGAGATAAGAAAGGCATTCAAGATGGGCTGGACTTAGATCTGTTGCAGGCACTCAGTGACTCGTGACTTATGATGCCTTTGACCATTCCCCTCAGGCTCAGCCTGTTCATCTCCTACGGTGTGTGGGGAATTTTAATCCCAAAGGATATATGTAATCCATCATTTTGGGGTTCTGGAGAGGAAAAGTGATAATCAATCAATTTATTGCAGAAATAAAATTCTGGAACTAATATCATACTATGGATATATTTCTGTCTTGCATTTGCCACTCATTGGAAATTTGTCGGACCACAGAGGCTCACGTGGCTAGGATGCTGGGTTCAGAGGTAGTGTTCAGCAGATTCTGACCAGTTCTGGAGAACAGGTAGTGGAAATTTTGAGCAATGTGGAGAACCGGCAAATACCACCTCTGACTGGAGATTTTACAGTATACTTCTCCTCCCACGTCCACACTCACAGAACTGGTAGTAAAATAATTTGAATCCCACCACTGGCTGGGTTGGAGGACAACAAGATTGTGTTTGGGACACAAGTGCTGTTTTGGAGCAGGGTTTTGCTCCCGTTCTTCACTCCAGCTCCTGCTGGGGACATGAAAGAAGCCTCCTATTGGGTAACCTCTGGCCAATGATGTCACCAGCTAATTCTTTCTATCACAAGTGCGATGCAATTGGATATTTGTCAGTTTGCAAAGTTTGAAAATATTTGTAAAACATATTGAAAATACATCAAGACAAAAATAGAACAGAGCAGAGCACCAAGAACCTTACAGTTCAACCCTGAGCTACAAATATTCTCTTCTATCAGTATGAAAATTTAAAAGGAAAATAAAGAACAATAAGCAGGGATGTCCTCAACAAAATATGCATAATATATTTGCATAATATATACATATGTCTATATGCATAATATGTAATGCACAATAAGATGTACAATATGTGATCTTAAGGAAAAACATAAATATTTTAAACATGCAAGTTCAATATTTTTACCCAGAATAACATTTGTATAGAAGAAAGTGGTCAATTAGGAATAACTTTATTATTCCTATTATTTGATGATCATTCTTCAAAGCTTTTGCTGCTGCATTAATTTTTCAGCGAAAGTCATTTTCCACATTTTAAAATACCACTGATCCAAACAAAGCTGCACTTATTTAAAAACAATGGAAAAATAAATTGCTTCAGAATTTCTTTTAATGAGAAACAGCTCGGAAATGCTAAAAATAAATAACAACAGTAGAAGTTATTTTGAAGACCATGTGTTGATTTCCCAATTTCTGCAAAATCTTTTGACCAAACAGAATAATCAATGAAAGGCTCTCATCAAAGGTGTCAATTTTATTTGCTTACAATGCCCCCGATTTTTGTTTCTATAGTATTTTTTCATTCAAGGTTGTGGGAACGAAGCTGGTCTTTGTGCTGCTTCCGTTCCCTACCGTCGTCTAAGAGTAGTTGGTAAGACCGGGGGCCTGTAATTTGGGTGATTGTGGCTGGAAGCCACAATGGGTCCCTGGTAAGGTTTTTGGCATAGACTAGGTCGCCGATTTCAAACATGCGGTATTTGCTGGAGGAATCGGGGGGGGTGTCCCAGGTGTAAGTGGGGTGCAATCTGTCCTGGTAGGAACATGGTTTCCTACCCATTAGAAGTTCTGCTGGGCTTTTGTTGGTTGTGCTGCTAGGGGTAATATACTGCAAAGTTAGTAGTCGGTTAGTAGTACTCTAGACCATGGACCACGGGGAGTTTCCCAGTCTCTTACTGGTGCCTGTGGGGGGGTAGGCCTCAATTTTTGACAGTCATGGCATGTTGCCACCCAGCGTTCAATGTCTTTGTCCAGCCCTGGCCACCAGACGTAACTCCTGGCCAGGGCTTTCATTTTGACTATGCCCAGGTGCCCCTCGTGCAACATGCTCAGAATGTCTTCCTGGAGACTGTTCAGAATCACCACCCTGTCACCCCATAAAATGCACCTCTTTTCTATGGACAGTTTGGTCTGTCTGGTACGAAATGGTTTAAAAGTCTCAGTTTTGTTCTCCTCCGGCCAGCCTTTACCTACCCAATTTAATATGTGCACTGTCAAAGGGTCTTTGGCTGTGGCTCTCGCGATGTCCGCCGCAGTTAGTGGTAGGTCTGGGCAGGTCTCAAGCTGAAGTATGGAGGTAATTGGAGCAAGGTCATCTTCTGTGACAGGCAGCGGGGAATGGCTCAGGGCGTCAGTGTGTATGATGGCTTTGCCGGATCGATGTATCAGTGTATAGGAGTAGGCAGCGAGGAACTCAGACCACCTCGTCATTCTAGGTGACAGAATGTTTGGGGTTGGCTTGTTGCCTGCCAGGATTCCAAGAAGGGGCTTGTGATCGGTTATTATTGAAAATGTTCTACTGTAAAGGTACTCATGGAACCTTTAGACTCCGGCAATGATTGCGAGGGCTTCTCTATTGAGTTGACTGTAATTGTGTTCCGACTTGGAGAGCGTCTTGGAGTAAAAGGTGACCGGTGCCTCTCTGCCATCTGGTAGCTTGTGGCTCAGGATGGTGCTGACCCCAAAAGGCGATGCATCACAGGTGACAGTCAAAGGCAGGGCATTGCTGAACTGGATGAGAAAGGTGTCTGATGTTAATAGGTCCTTAATACCTTGGAAGACTTTCTGTTCCCGGTGGCCCCATGTCCAAGTGGTTTTTTTTATCTAGTAGTCGATGTAGGGGTTCTGCTATTGTTGCCTTATGGGGCAGGAACACATTGTAAAAATTTATGAGGCCTCGGAATGCTTGAACGTCAGTTTTGTTCCTGGGTCTAGGAGCATCTTTGATAGCCTTCACTTTTTTTTCGGTTGGGTGAATGCCTTGTTCATCGATTAAATAGCCCAAAAACTCAACCTGGTTGGTGGCTAATTCACATTTCTCTCTTTTTACTTTGAGGCCTGCTTTTCTAAATCTTGTTAAGACTTCTCTTAATCTGGTCTCTGGCTGGTTGGCATTTTTTTCTGAGACCAGTACATCGTCAAAGTAAGGGACGACACCTTTGATTCCGTTTAGCAGGTATTCCATGAGGCTTTGGAACATGCCTGGGGCAACGCTAATGCCGAATTGGAGACGGTTACACTTGAATGCCCCTCTATGTTTTACAATAGTCTGTGCCTCTGCAGTAATGGGATCAATGGGTAGTTGTTGATATGCCTGGGTGAGATCAAGCTTCGCAAAAATATTTCCTCCCCCTAGCAAGTGCAGTAAATATTGCCCTACCAGTACTGGGTATGTGCTTTGTTGGAGCGCATGGTTCAAGGTTGCCTTATAGTCTCCACAGATGCGCACTGACCCATCTGGCTTCACTGGTGTGACGATAGGGGTTTCCCACCTGGCATGGTCGATTGGCTCTAAAACCCCTTGAGGTATCAATTTGTTCAGTTGTTCATCAATTTTTGGTTTTAACGCGAACGGGACGCATCTGGCCTTTAAACAGATGGGGGCTATTTTTGGGTCTAGGGTAAATGAAATTGGGGTCCCCTTGTACTTGCCTAGAATCCTGTTGAAAATATCCTGGAATTCTTGTAGCAGGCTCTTCTCCCAGTTTGCTGTGGCAATGCGGTTAATCCCGGTCATTCCAATTCCCAAGGGCATGAACCTGATTCCCAAGGGCACGAACCCTAGCAGACTAGGGCGATCTTGGTCGATGATAGTCAGAGGCAAGATTTCGGCGTGGTTTTTAAATTTGACGAGGAAATGTCCAAGGCCTACTACCGGAATACGATTTCCCTGGTAGTCTTTTAACAATAGTCTTTGTTTCTGTAGTTCTCACTGTTTAATTTTCGGTATCAGGCCCCAGATGGTATTCCAGGATACCATGGATAGGAACGACCCTGAGTCGACTTCCATCTCGCAGGGCCTCCCTTCGATGCTCACCTCTATCCGAACCTTCTTCCCATTTTCTGCCCTGGAATTGCCGATGTTGACTGTCTGATGCGTTTCGTCCCTGTCACCGTTTCTTTTGCTACGGTCCCATCTGCTGCCGGCTTGTCTTTCTTCATGTCTGTGGGAGGTGCTGCCGCGTCTTTTTGGACTATAGCTCTTTTTGTTGTGGCAGACGCTTTCGATGTGCCCCCCTTTTTTTTTACAAGCCCTGCATATTGCATCAAGGAAACTGCATTCAGCTCATGGATGGTTGCTTCCGCAACATGCACATTGAAACTCCCGCCGATTTCTCCTCTTTTTGTGCCATTTCCTATCTGAATGGAGTCTATGGACGTCTTCATCTTTGTCCTCAATATCACTCTGGGATTCGATGTCTTTGTAGTGGGCTGTCGCTGTGGGCTGTTTCTTCCCTCCCTCTGCCTTCTTTTCTTTGATTTGGGTTGGCAGGTCTGGAATTGCATTCATTTGACGCATGGTGGCTGCTGACTTCTTTGCTGCTTCGGTAGCAGTTGCCTCTGCAATGGCCTCGGCCACGGTTATGTTTGGCCTGTTCAGGAGTTTGCTCTGAAGGGTAGTGTCCTTCAGACCGAGGACCATGCAGTCCCTCATGGCTTCATCCATGTTCTGGAACTCGCAGGTTCCTCCAATGTGTCTCAAAGCTGCTACAAAATCTCTGACCGTTTCACCTTCCTTCTGGTCCCTCTTATAGAATTCGTGCCTTTTTAATAGGTTCGAGACCACCGGTGCATAGTGTGCTTGGAGCATTCTGTTCAGGACAGACCAAGTCATCTGTTTGACATCTCTGGGTTTCGCCAGAGCCTTCGACATTTTAAAAACGGCTCGTCTGTATTGTGTAAGGAAGACAGCCCTCTTTCTTTGGTGCGAGATTTCCTCCATTTCGTTGCTTTCTAAAAACATAAGAAAGTGATCGATATAGGATTCCCAATCCTCCCCATCAGGATTGAATGGTGCGGGTGGCGTGTTGTTATTGGCCATCTCTCTCGCTTGGTTCAGATCGCCGCGTGCTTTGGTCTCACCCTTCTACGACAATCCCACCTTTGTCGCCAGTGTTCCATCCAGAAAGAAGCGCGTGAGACCGGGTTCCAAACAGCAACTATTTTATTTAACTCACAAGGCAGTAGAATACAGAACAAGAGCCCAAGCCGCGGCAGCCCTTTTTATAGCGTTTTGCCTGCGGCTTGTGGCCAATGACACTCTTTTGACTGTTCCCGCCATTTGCCTCCGCGAGTGGCCTTTTTGGCCAATCAGAAGGGGGAACTTGGAACCTACCAAGTTCCACACAGAACAAATAACACCTAGATGATCCAGAGAAGTTAAGGAAGATGGAGTTGGTTGGTAACTGGATGGAGACATCAAAAAATAACAGGACTATGTATGGTCACGCATGGGGAGAATAAACATTGTATAGTCTAGCTAATAAGGCAAACTACAGATACATGAAGCTTTCAGTCTTCCTCAAGCTGATGCCCTCCAGGTGGTTAGACAAGATTCTCATCACATCCATGATCCATTACTTGGACCACTGACATGCTAGAAGTTATAGTCTAAGATAACTGGTGAATAAAATCCCCCAAAAGTAATGTATTCTGTATGATCCAGATTGTTAAAAGATAAAGAATAAAGTATTCAGCCAATGGTAGCACTGACTGTTCTTACTGTTTTCATATCAACATTACCAATTTGGAGATGGTTATCTAAATTACCAGTACTACTGGCCAATGTACAAAATTAATGAAACAAAAAATCTTAGCATTATATTTGCTAGATTATATATGCCTGTAAAATAGCATATCAACTGACCTTAAGTCAGTAAGCTGAAGTAAGCTGAGTGTTCAGTTCGCGGGAATGAGACTCAGAGATCAGCGTAACTTCAGCTCTTTTATTTAGTTCTTCAAGTCCAATGTAACCAGGAACCATGGCAGCTCTTTTTATAGAGAGCTGCTCGCGGCTAGTGTCTAATGATGGCTACTTGTTTTTCCCGCCGCTTGTATTGTCCAATCATAGTCCTGCTATGATTGGCCAATCAGCGTCAAGAAAAGTAGCCAATTAGCTTTGGGTATTTATTGTCCAATAGGAATAGCCTATTTGAAGTATGTTAATATGGAACACCCCTCCCCTCTTGGTACGGTCCTACCATACGTAGTCACGTAAGTAGGCAAGTCTTCTAGGTTGCCTAGTTGACCTGCGCAATTTAGTTGTGTTGTCATCTTCAACGGGTTCAGACGGGATCGCTGTTTCTCCTGTCCATCTCTGTTGAACCTCCTGGAAGGTACAGTCAGCCATGGCGCTCCTGCTCGGCCTACTCAGGCTGATAAAGTCGGCCTGGCTGCTCCTTTCTGACCAAGCATCCAGATCTACTTGTATTTCTTGTTCCTCATCAAAGACTTCTATGGATAGGACACTGTTTTTTCCTTGCATTTATTGGGGAATGTTTTTTATTGTGATTGTTTTGATTTTCTCCAGTTCCTTTTTCTATCAGGGAAGTTTCTTTTTCTACCAGAGGGGTTTCTTTTACTACCGGAGGGGCTTCTTTTTCTACCGGAGAGTTTCCCCCCTTATTTATTACTGAGGGGTCTCCCCCCTCTCTGGTTGGTCTGTTGCTGGTTTTGTGTAGTTGTTGTGATGTTTTTGGTGTGTGTGTGTGTTGTTTTTCATGTCTGGGTATGTCGGTGGTGTGTTGTAGTGTGCGTGATCGTATTTGGTCAATGTGTCTTCGCCAGGTTCGACCGTCGTCTGTTTCCATTCTGAAGGACCGTGGTCTGGTTATCTGTGTAATTGTTGCCGGTATCCACAACAGTTGGCCGGTGAGTTTTTTTGCAGATACTAGTTGTCCTGGTTCAAATTTGCGATACTTGCTCGAGGAGTCGGTTGGTTTTTCAGTGGCATAAGTTTGGTGTAATCTGTCTAAATGTGATCTTAGTTTTCTGCCCATCAGTAATACTGCTGGGCTTTTATTTGTGGTGGAGTTTGGTGTTATGTGTTGTATTGTCAGCATTTTTTCGATTCTTTCTTGCATGTCCCCTGTGTCTAATTTGTCTAGTGTTTCCTTGGTATCCCGGACCATGCGTTTTGCCCTACCATTCATTGCTGGTCAGGCCGGTGCTGTCAGTGCATGTCGTATGCCATTTTCTGCTTAGAATTTTTCGAAGGGTAGTGCTGTAAATTGTGGGCCGTTGTCGGAGATGAGTACATCCGGTAACCCGTGTGTAGTGAATAGCTTTCGTAGCTGTTTGATGACTGCTTCTGTGGTTGTAGAGTGCATGATGCTTTCTTCTAACCAATTGGAGTAAGCATCTACTACGATGTATGCCCTTTTGTTGGCCCCGCGAAGTCTATATGTATTCATGACCAGGGACCCCTTGGTGTTTTCCTGTCCAGAACAGGAGCTGAAGGGGGTGCAGGACGGGAGTTTTGACATTTCCCACAAGCGTCGACCCATTTCCCAATATCTTTGTCCATCCCTGGCCACCATACATAGCTCCTGACCAGGGTTTTCATTCGCACGATGCCCGGGTGGCCTTCGTGCAACATACACAATACCTGGTCTTATAGTTTTTCTGGTATTATGACCCGATCACCCCAAAGTATACACCTTTTCAGTGATGACAGTTTGATTTGTCTATTCTTATTTGGTTTGAAAATAATGTCTGTCTCGTTTTCCGGCCACCCTTTTCCTACCCAGTTCAGGACTTGTAACAATGTCTTGTCTTTTGCGGTCATTCTGGTGATGTCGGCTGCGGTTACTGGTAGGTTTGTCCAAGTATCGATTTGTAGGGTGGAAGTGGTTGGTGCTGGGTCAGTCTCTATGTCTAGTAGGGTAGTGCGGCTCAAAGCGTTGGCATGCGAAATGTTTTTTCCAGACCGATGGATTAGGCTATAGTTGTATGCAGCCAGAAATTCGGACCACCTTGTCATTCTCGGTGACAGTATGTTAAGGATTGCTCTGTTTCCAGTGAGTATACCTAAAAGGGGTTTGTGATCGGTCACAAGGGTAAAAGTCCTACCGTAAAGGTATTCATGGAAGCGTTTTACGCTGGATATAGTTGCCAATGCCTCTCTGTCCAACTGGCTATAGTTCCTTTCAGTTTTTGAGAGGGTCTTTGAGTAAAAGGCAATGGGGGCTTCTCTTCCATCCAGCAGGACATGGCTAAGCATGGCCCCGACGCCAAACAGCAATGCGTCGCAGGTAACTGTAAGCGGTAATGTCTTGCTGTATTGTATCAATATTGCATCAGAGGTGATGAGGTCCTTTATCTTCTGGAACGCTGTCTCTTCACGTCATCCCCAGATCCAGATGGCCGATTTGTCTAGGAGTCTATGTAGAGGTTCCGCCGTAGTTGCCTTCTGTGGCAGAAAGACGTGGTAAAAGTTTATCAGTCCCAGAAAAGCTTGTAATTCCACCTTATTTTTTGGTCTAGGCGCCTCTTTGATTGCCTTGATCTTTTTTTTCGTGGGGTGGATGACCTCTTTATCAATTTGGTACCCCAGGAATTCGACTGTTGATTTGGCCAATTTACACTTTTCTTTTTTTACCTTGAGTCCCGCTTTTTGGAACCTTTGCAGGACCTCTCTGAGGCGGGCTTCTAATTGTTTCTCGTCATTAGCTGAGACAAGCATGTCGTCAAAGTATGGGACTACTCCTTTTATTCCTTGTAGTAACCACTCCATTAGGCTTTGGAAGACCCCCAGGGCTACGCTGACTCCGAATTGTAATCTTGTACATTTGAATGCTCCCCTATGCATCACGATCGTTTGGGCCTCTGCTGTTTCCGGGTCTACTGGCAATTGCTGGTAAGCTTGGGCAAGGTCGAGTTTTGTGAAAACCTTGCCCCTTCCCAGGGAGTGTAGTAGGTGTTGTACTACCGGAACAGGATATGCACTTCGCTGTAGTGCATGGTTCAGGGTAGCCTTGTAGTTCCCACAAATTCTCACGGACCCATCTGGCTTAACTGGGTCACGATTGGGGTCTCCCATTTAGCATGGTCAATTGGTTCCAGGATGCCTTGTTCTATAAGTTTGTTTAATTCTTCGTCAATTTTGGGTTTTAATGCGAAGGGAACTCGCCTCGCCTTCAGCCTAATTGGAGCTATGGTTGGATCTAAATTGATTGAGATAGGGGACCCTCAGTACTTGTCTAACTTTCCTTTGAAGACGTCCTGGAACTCTCTCATCAGGTTCTCCTCCCAGTCTGCGTCAGTGATGCGGTTAATGCTGGTCACTCCGATTCCTAGGGGCTCGAACCACTCGAGTCCCAGTAGGCTTGGTCAGTTCCAGTCTATGATGGTTCGCGGCAATATTTTTTGGTGTTCCTTGAAGGTTACCTGGAAGTGTCCAAGCCCGACTACCGGTATTCTGTTGCCTTGGTTGTCTTTTAAAATCAATGCTTGTTGTTCTAATTTGGCTTTGCCGATGTGTGGTACTAGTCTTTTTATGGTATCCCAGGACACCATCGATAGGTACAATCCGGAATCGACCTCCATTTTGCATTCTTGCCCCTCGACTCTGACCGTCACATGTACCTTTTGGCCATTAGTAACGTTGGAATGGCTGATGGTGATGGTCT
This sequence comes from Laticauda colubrina, assembly GCA_015471245.1. NCBI lineage: Eukaryota > Metazoa > Chordata > Lepidosauria > Squamata > Elapidae > Laticauda > Laticauda colubrina. The sequence goes on from BLBF01000032.1 coordinate 17,947,705, forward strand.
GATGCATTTCTTCTTTCCTGTCGCTCTCGCTTGGCCACTTCCCTTTGCCTTCGCAATTTTCTTGGTTCCACGTTGTCCTCTCTTTCTGTCTCGGGGGTGTGTTGTCCATTCTTCTGGGGCTGTAGCTTCTGCGGTTTCTGCATACATATGTGATGTGGCCCTTCCATTCGCAGTACTGGCAAACAACGTCTAAGAACTGGGACTCTGAACAGGGGTGGTCTCCTCTGCAACCGGCACACAACCGTTTTTTATTAGCCGCTCTCGCTCAGCTGAGAGCTTATGGATTTCCTCTTCCTCATCGATTCCGGATGATTCACTGTCTGTGAAACGTGCAGCGGTCTTGTGTGTGCTTTCTATTTTCTTCTTGGTGCCCTGATTTGTTTTAGTTGACGTCTTTGACGGATTGGCATTCATTTGCTGCATTTTTGCTACTGATTTTTTTGTTGCTTCTGCTGCCATGACTTCGGCAATAGCCTCGGTAACGGTGATCTTTGGTCAGGTCAGCAGTCAGCTTTGTAGGGTAAGGTCTCTCAGTCCAAGTACCACGCGATCCCTCATGGCTTCATCCATATTCAGGAATTCACATGCTCCTCCGATGTCCCTGAGAGTGGCTACAAAATTTGTGATGCTCTCACCTTTCTTCTGGTCCCGTTTATAAAATTCATGTCTCCTGATGAGGCTGGAGATGGTCAGTGCGTAGTGAGGCCTCAGCAGTTTCTCCAGGTCCGGCCAGGCCATTTGCTTAACGTCGTCTGGTTTTGCTAGCGCCTTGGCCATCTTAAACACTGTGGGCCCACAGTGTGTTAGGAATACAGCTCTTTTGCGATTGTCCGAGATTCCTTGCAGGTCATTACTTTCCAAGAACATGAGGAATTTATCGATGTAGGATTCCCAGTCCTCTGCTGCTGGATTGAAAGGTACGGGTGGCGAGTTGGTTCAGGCCATTTCGTCTGCTCGGTTCTCAATGCCACGTGTCCAACTGATCTCTTTCTCAGAATCCCACCTTCGTCGCCAGTGTTCAGTTCACGGGAACAAGACTCAGAGATCAGCATAACTTCAGCTCTTTTTTTTAGTTCTTAAAGTCCAATGTAACCAGGAACCGCGGCAGCTTTTTTTATAGAGAGCTGCTCGCGGCTAGAGTCCAATGATGGCTACTTGTTTTTCCCGCCGCTTGTATTGTCCAATCATAGCCCTGCTATAATTGGCCAATCAGAGTCGAGAAAAGTAGCCAATTAGCTTCGGGTATTTTTTGTCCAATAGGAATAGCCTATTTGAAGTATGTTAATATGGAACACTGAGTAAGTTTAAACCTGCTTAACATTTGGATATGAGACCACCAAGAAATCTTCAGCTGTAAACTAAACTGGAAGTAAAAAAGTAAGATCTCAGGAAGGAAAAAAAAATAAACTAATTCTGTTTTCTTACCTCTAAGAATGGAGATGCAAGTCACCAAGAACTGAGCTCAGTTGAAAGGAGACTCCAGAGGACAAGGACTTTCAATAATATTTATTGTAAAATTCCACCTCATCTTCCCATCCTATCAAGTATTCAAATGCAACAAATACACAGATTGTTTCAATGTTTGTTTTAGCACTATTACAAACTGAAACCTAAAAACTATCCATGATACTTTGAACATTTTTTTTTGATAGCTGCAAAACACCAAAGTCACTTCTTTCATCTGGCATGCATACCATTTATATAGATTGAAAGTGGAGCTGAATGACCTTTTCATGTTCCATCAAATCCTGTAATTGTGCAACTATAGAAGAAAGACTGCAACCCAGTTGGAGATGGTTATCTGGATGGGTCAGTCTAACCGTAACAGAAGTCTTTTAAGAAAAAAAGTGTGCAAATGTGTGGGCATGTTTATGAATTGTACTTCAGTTCCACCAGCTGTATACAAATAGTTCTATTTGTAGACTCTCCCTTCTTCTCCTCAAGCCTTCCATCCCAAATCCATTTGACTGTTACTCAGTCAGAGGCCTGCGGCCCTGAAAAAAGGACACAGCTGGATGTGGATTAAATCGAGGCTGAAACCTGCTCAAAACAGCTTAACTAAAATCAGAGACACATTGTCTCTGAACTCAGTCCCACCAGGTTCAGTTAGTCCACAATGAGATAAACTAAGTTCAGATCCAATTCTCTATAATGAAAGCATTTTCAAACACATGCATCCTGGATGAAGAGTAAAAAAAGATTGTGATATTCAGCTTTAAAAAAAAAGAAAGAAAAAGAAGTCATCCTATCACATTAATAAGTAAATGTTTGGATCTGTTTTTCTGTAAGTATGGAGAACTGTATTGTCCTTCATTCTTGGCCAGTGACTCTCTGAAAGTTGAAGAAAGAGACAGAGGGGCTAATTCTGGCTACACAAGATCAAGCCTAAAGAACAAATGCATACATAGCCAGAATTGAGAAGACAACAGCAGACAGCAAATGCCACATTTGCAAAGGAGCTGAAGAAACAGTAGACCATCTAATATGTTGTTGCAAAAAGTTCACACAGGTTGATTACGAACAACTGGATAACAAAGGAATAACAATGGTGCATTGGAATAGCTGCAAGAAATATGATTTTCCTGAAAGTGGAACCATAACATAGACAAAATAGTAGAAAATGGAGAAGTTAAAGTGCTCTGGGATGTTAGAATTCAAGACACCTGCCACATAATACCCCAGACCTAATAATTGTTGAAAAGAAAGATAAAAAAGTTTGGATAGTGGATGTAGCGGTACCTGTGTTCTGGCCCAACCCTTTTCCAATAAAACAAACAGGAACCAAAGGGAACAGAAATCTTTTAATGATTCTTACGAATCCCCAGTTAAAAGGCTGCTACAAACTGATTAATTTTGATAAGCACAAGCCTCGCCAAAACTGTGCAAGGCTGCCAAGAATAATAGATAAGGTTACCTAGAGATATTTTACAACACAAGAGTCTTCAAATACCAATTTAAGATACTGCAATGTCCACGAGGTTCGAGTTTCAAAACTTCTTTGCTTCCTACAAAGAATGTCCGATTCACAGCTGGTTTTTATCTTCTTGAAGGAGGGGCCATTACCTTGCAGCCTTACTCCTGAGTCTCCCATGTTGCTGCAGCTGCTCTTTCCTGCGAGCAGCCCTGCACGCGCACACACTTGGCACAAACTCCTCAAGAACCTCCTCATCGCTGCTGCCAGTCTTCACAATCCCTGAAGGCAGCAGTCTAGTCCCTAATGGTCCTGGTCCCTCATCTGAGTCCTCTCTCTCCTCAGCCGTCTGCACCTGCTGCCAGAAACAGAAGAACAGAAAAGAAACAAGTGAACAACCTGGAAAAATAAAAATAAAAAAGAAATAAGTGGAGAAAAATTCAAAGATCTGCAAATAGAAGTAGAATGACTACAGCAAAAGAAAGCAAAGATAGCACCAATAGTGATAGAAGCCTTGGTTAAAATCCCAAAATGTCTGGAGCACCACTTGAACACCATCAGCACTGACTAAATCACTATAACTCAATTACAAAAGTCAGCTTTACTTGGAACAGCTTACCTCCTGCGACAATACTTTTAATATTATGAAACCACAACATCTGCCTATCTCCGATTTCTGAGAAGGGCTTGATAGGTGGACAATAATATTGAATCTCATCTGAACATCTAACCAATTATAATAATATTAATATGCATTTTTTTTTTTCACCATGGCCATGCATTTACCCTCAGAGTTAAGAAAAGGCATTGTTCCCCGCTGACCTCAGGCAGTTTTAGGAAGGATCCAGGTCTTTTTCTGAAGCAGTGAGTAAAATGCAGTGCTTGTTGCCAGAAGCTTATGCAACTGCTTCTAGAAAATTCTGGGAACTGGTAGAACCAGATGCTTGGCAAAGAAAAGCGAAACTGGAGCCTCCAAGAGCAAGTAACATAATTCATGGGATGACCTCTGTGGGGAAGAAGGAGCAGTGGAAAGACAATGCAGCTGCAATGAGAACAAAAGAAAGATGCTAAAATCTTGTCCAAATCCCAAACAAGAGATTTGAAATCTGGAGCAGCTACAAGTTGGGACATGAAACAGACATTCAAATTAAAGCAAACAAAAAAGGTGGCACACCAATGCATTCATCAGACCTGCCCTGCAGATCCCAGTGAGTCAGCTCTGAACTCTCTCAAGACACATAAACTGCCTGCTGAAAGGAAGGCTTCCCTTAGATTAAATGTCTAGTCCAAGCTTGGTTGGACAGTCTCCCAGTTCTGCATACAATTGGCAGGCTGGATGTAATTATTTCTTCTTAATGAAAGACTTTTTTTTCTGGGATATGTAACCGCGTAAAAGTCCATTGCCACTCCTTGTTAATTGCGCTAGCCAGCTTTTGACCAAGAACTGAAACTCAACTTGTACTTAGTGTGTACTTTCAAGCTGCAGCTGGTGTCCAAAAGCACACATGTTATGATGAGAAGTATATCTTTTCCAGTAGGCCTCAGGAGACTCCTTTTAGGGCAGTCCTATATTTAGTGAAATAGCACTTTCAATGCTCCTGTCAGATTGTTATGGGAAAGTACCCTAAAAGTGGTGTATTAAAACTTATTTGAATAGAGGGACTCCCTTTATACAGTTCCCAGATGGCTCCCTGTACTAACATTATTGTGTAACGATTCCACTTTTTCCCTTTTTTTTAAGGGTGGGGGGAGAAGCAATGACACAACACAGATGGAACATCACAATATTGGAGCTTATTATTTACGTTTATGAGTGAGACCCCCATTCATTATTTCAATGAAGAATGAGAACTGCAGGGTAAAAGCTTGAGAAAGCCCATTTTCCTCAGTCCACATAATAAAAAGATAATCCAATACAAGGCAAGGGGGAAGCTGAATTAAACCATCCAATGGCTTCAACTCAGATCGGACAATCTGCTCTGACAATCACAGTGGGGACCCTCGCTTTCTCTCTTCGTACTTTCTTTATAACAGGGGACCAGATTTCAAGGAGCTGAGGGGGAAAACCTACTAACATTGCCAAAGGGGGAGGGAATGGCTTTTCCTGTCCCCATTCAAACAGCATCTACAATGGGTCAACTTCTTGCAGCAAGCACACACTTCTGCTGAGAACAATTCAAGTCTACTTTTCAGAAGAAGCACCATGTTGGGGTATAGCAATAACCCCCAACCTTTTGGGCCCAAGAAACTGGTTCCGTGTAGAGATGTTTTTCCATGTACCAGAGAGGAGTGCTTTCGTGTGTTGCCTGCGGATGGGGCTTTTCCGGTTATTGTCATGTGACGGACCAGTGCTGGTCCATGGACTAGGAGTTGGGACCGCTTGGGTATGTAATGTAATGTTTACTGAGAACCAGGTTTAGGTTTAACTATTTGTTCTGAATTTAACTAGATTGTATGGAAATCATGCACATGTATGGAGACGCTGAGAGCAGAGTTGTGGTTAAAATGGAACTGAAAAACAAGTGAATCACATGTCCCAAAGATGCTTATACTGTCCTGTCAGAGGTGAAGAGGCTTCTTGGATGAGAAGGGAAACATCTTCAAAAGAAAAAAAAACAAGAAAGTCCAGTTGCCTCCTGAAAAAGCACCTTTGGGACAACCATGACCTGGATGACTGAAAATCTCTACAGACCTTTAAGTGAACCTCATATTGCTACGTGGAGATCAAATACATTGTATGCAGATTAAGGGCAGGGGGCATACGCAAGACGATAAGTGCAATTGATCTGTTTCTTTGGACACATTGCCAGCTTAATAAACTAAAAGATTTTATTGCCTTTGTGAAGGTTAACATTACTTAATTTGTGTGCTTTTAAGCTTTCCATGGAAATGTCAGAGCTTTTAGTCTTAGCAGTTTATAGCTTTTGAACATCTACTTTTATATTTTCACTCCTGGGTATTCCTGGGTATTTCTGCCTTGATTATAGCAGCTGATTCTAACTCATAAACACTATCCCCCAATTAAATCTGTAGCATATGAGGTTTCTGCACCCACTAAAACCTATTCCCAGTATAGTATTTTAGTACCCTTTAGTTCAGGAGAATTGTTCTCAAGATTCAGCTGCTGGAATCTTTAGCTCACCACTATATTTTAGATTTCATTATCTATTAGCGATTTTTCTTTTCTTATTCATAATAACTAAGGAACAATATATAAAATAAACATCTTCAGTAGGGTTGGTGTCTCTTTACTGGCACAGTTTTACATGGAAAATGCAACTTTTCAAGCATTGCTGAGCTCATCAGAGACTAAAACATGGGGACCAGAGCTCAATTTCAAAACTAATTAAAACAATGCAAGACTTCAGTCACTGTGGGCAGGATGCTGATTAACATAATGCTTAATCTTGCTGAAGTCAGTAGAGTGTAAAAGCCAATCGTTGAGGATATTTTCAAAGGAGAAAATCACGAGAATGCATTCAGAAGAAGCAGATGGAAGATAGAATGAAAATTCTGCCTTCGTCATTTTTTTTTTTTTTCAAAATATGTCGATGTAAGTAGTCCTCAACTTACAGCCACAATTGCAGAGGTGGTATTCAGCAGGTTCTGACCAGTTCTGGAGAACTGGTAGCGGAAATTTTGAGTAGTTCGGAGAACCAATGGTAACCTTCCCCCAGAAGTAGGGAGGGAATGGAGCAGAAGTGGGATTTAATTTTTTTTACTACCAGTTCTGTGGGGCGTGGCTTGGTGGATGTGGTGTGATGTGGCTCAATGAGTGTGGCTTGTGAGCATGGCAGGGAAATAATATTGCAAAATCCCATCCCCTCTCTATACCACTCACCTGCTTTCCAACTCCGTTCTCCTGTGCAGGACAACAAAAGAAGACCCAGCCGATCAGCTGGGACTTGGGAGACAGAGAATAGGCGGGGCCAGTCAGAGGGGGTATTTGCTGGTTCTCCAAACTACTCAAAATTTCCACTACCGGTTTTCCAGAACTGGCCAGAACCTGCTGAATACCACCTCTGGAATGGATGTATCCTTCCCCTGCCACACCCATCAAGCCATACCCACTAAATCATGCCACATCCACCAAGATACACCCACCAACCCATGCCATGGCCACCAAGCCATGGCCACAGAACCGGTAGGAAAAATTTCTGAATCCCACCTCTGCGCAATTGAGCCCAACATTTCTGTGATGAAACAAGACATTTTTGCCCCATTTCATATGGTCTTTCTTGCCACAGTTGCTAAGCAAATCACTGCCATTATCAAGTTAGTATCACAGTTGTTAGGTGAATCTGGTTCCCCCCACTGATTTTGCAGCTCAGGTCACAAAAGGTGATTACACAACCTCAGGGTATGGCAACTGTCATAAATATGAACGAGTTGCCAAGCATCTGAATTTTGATCATGTGACCACAGGGATGCTGCAATGGTTATAAGTATGAAAAACAACCATTAGTCCCATTTTGCAGTGCCAATGTAAGTTCAGACTAAACAAATGGTTCTAAGTCAAGGACCATCTTGAGTTGCCAACTGCCAGCAGTTCAGCAGTTCAGTTGTCATTGGCTCAAGGTTGACTCAGCCTTCCATCCTTCCAAGGTGGGTAAAATGAGGTCCCAAATTGATGGGGGCAATATGCTGGCTCTGTAAAACTGCTTAGAGAGGCCTGTAAAGCATTGTGAAACAGTATATAAGTCTAAGTGCTATTGCTATCTATATTTCTCTTCTATTAACAAGCTAAACCTTCTTTTCCATGCTACGATTAAATACGATAAACAAGGCTATCCCTTCTCTAAGTTTTTTTTTTTTTTAATGAGGCTGAATTTGGAAATGCTGTACAAGATATTTAGAGGAAGAAGTAATCATTACAACTACTAGTTCAGGCAGCATCCCTTGCCACAATCAATTTAGGATCAGAAATGAGAATGAGGAGTCTATGATCTGGACACAATGAATTACATTTCAGTTCAATTTCATAATTGAAATTGCTGCAGGCAGGTAAAACATTTAGAATTGTAGATTGAATCATGGCAACTGGACTAATTTTATTAACTTTACCTGGATGACTGAGAATCTTTTATCAACTTTCAGAATTGTACTTTTTTGGGCTCTTGTGTTATTGATACAATGTAGTACATTTTTAAAAAAAGTCTCACTTTGGAAAAGAAGGCTGAAAGATAGAAAGGAAGACGGGAATATGTTGTTTTAAAATAAACTAATCCTACGATCTGTAGAAATAATATAGGTTTATTATTTTTCTTGATGCACTAACACCAGGAGCATTTTTTTAAGGCAAAGTACATCAAACCTCCAGTAGCCAGCATTTCCTATATTTTGATTTAATAAAACCCAATATTTGCAACCCGTACTTGTTGTATGCTTAAATTCCAGTTGTGGAAAATCTAATTTTAATGCACATTTAGGCCTCGAACTCTAATTTAAAAGCCAGGCACAATTGTCAATGTACAGGCATTTGTGAACTGGCTTGCTTGCTTGCTTGCTTGCTTGTTTATCTGGCTGCCTGTTCACTCTCAGTGACTCTGGGCAGCTTACAAACAATAAAAAACCCAATATAAAAGACGGGGGAAAAGAGTAAACTCCTGGTGGGCATAGCAGTGGTACATGCAAACTTAGTTAAAAACTAAGCAGACTTCCTGTTGACTCAATCTTTGAAGATGATGCTGTAGTAAAATCCTAGCAAACTTTGGCTATTTCATAACTACACAACCCTGAAGATCAGAAGTTCATCCTCCCTGATTTTAAACAACCAATTCTGTCTTCTTTTAAAATAAACATATGCTGTGAAGCACTCTGTTATTCAAAAGCATGACAGAATGAATTACAGAACAAGATCATCTACTAACAAGAAAGTTACCTTGGGCTGGCCTAGGGCAGGAGTCAAAAGTATTAAAGATGTTATTAGCATGCATCAAAGCAAAAGTTAATGTTTTTCTCATGGGCAACAATTATTATCTTGTAGCTTTCAGGAACCAGTCTAAGCTATTCTTGGCTTTAAACAACTACCTTTCCTATAAAGAAATAGTATATCCAATACACTTGTGTTATGCCTTCTACTAGACAAAGCTGCATTTTGCTCATTTTAAGGACTGCATGCTCCCATTTTTATCAGCTTGATATAGTTAAGCAACCCTGCATAGTTCAACTAACCTATGTTAATCCTGTTAAATGCAAAAAAATTTTTAAAAAAGCTAAAAGGGATTGAAATTAGCAACAGACTTTTCATTTTCCTTTATGCATAAAGATCTTTGTTTCTGCAGTTTATGCTTCATCATTGAGGACCCAGATTGTTGGGGGCAATGCGCTGACTCTGTAAACCACTTAGACAGGGCTGTAAAGCTCTGAGAAGTGGTATATAAGTCTAAGTGTTATTGCTATCATCCACTCACTTTTAATACTCCTAATAAGTTAATTGGATTCAGAGATGGGTTACAACAGGAGACCTCAATCAACTCTTGTAATCATGACATCCACAGCTGTATTCATTATAACTTCAGGTTTACTTCCATATCCATGGACTTTGGTGTGCTTAAATGTATCTAACATCCTCTTTTAAAAACAATACTAAGAGGGTACAAGTTCAAAAACCTTGTTCTTTTTGGTTGCAGAATCCATTTCAAATTTCCTTCAAGGACTGGCAAAATTTAACTGCCATGCCTACAGCCGGTCCAGGGGGAGGATGCATGGGAAGGTTTTTTACATATTTCATGCAATCACACAACCTCACATGTTGTCTCCATCTCAGTCTGCATTGATAGAGGCATGTGGTATGCTGATAAACTGCCTGCATTCTCTGCCTCTGCACTTGGCTTCAGGTGACAGGACTGTTAACCAATTCAAATCCTTCCTTTCTGTCAGTAAAAAGTTGGTGAATGGGACAACAAAATCCAGCTGAGACAGTGTCATCTCAAGTCTGAGAAATCTAGGGTTTTCTCATCAAGGGCACTCCATGGAGGGACTGATAGAATGCAATATTCAAGATATAATTTCTTAAACTAAAAATATAGCTATTATGCTGTATATTATTACATTATATTATAATTATATTTTTTGAATAGTATAGTATAATATAGTATTGTATTGTATTGTAGTGTGCTGTGTTGTGTTATATTATTATATATTATACTGGTAACCCTTGACTTACAAGAGTTCATTTACTAACTGTTCAAAGTTACAACGGCATTGAAAAAAGTAGACCTAGGTCTGTTTTTCACATTTATAACTGTTGCAGCATCCCCATGGTCACATGATTTATATTCGGATGCTTGACAACTGTCTCACATTTATGACTGTTGCAGTGTCCTGGGATCATGTGATCCTCTTTTGCAACATTCTGACAATCACAGTCAATGGGAAAGCCATTGACTAACTTCAAAACTGCAGTGGTTCACTTAATAAACATGGTGAGAAAAGTCATGAAATGGGGTAAAAACTCACTTAACAAATTTTTCATTAATAGCATAAATTTTGGGCTCAATTGAGATCCTAAATTGAGGATTACCTATACATTATATTAAATATCATATATTAATATATTAACTCCATCTATAAAGCAATTGATAATTTGTCAAGCTGTTATTGCTAGACTTACCAAATAGAGGCAACACCCTAGGGAAATTTTTATTTTATTTTTTGCTTCCAAGGATTTTTTAATTTGGCCTCTCCCCATCCCTTTGAAAAGTCATTTGTGTGATAATGATCTCGCATGGCTGCAAGTTGTACATGAATGAAATAGACACATGGCAGTAGAAGATCAAATCACTTGGGAAATTCTCATCTGAAATGACACCTGGTGCCAATTGTTTGTCTCCTTCCTCAAACTATGCGCCCTCCCAGAAATGCTCATCTAACAAGAAAAAAGTAGCTTCTGTGCAGTTGAAGGAAAACAAAAATTCAACAGATCAACATTACAGAAGCAATTTTAGTTCTGATCAAGGAACTAAGAACTTCATCAAATTTCCAGTTCTTTCTTTTGTGGTGCCAAACAGCTCCCAAAATGTGGTGCCTTGGCACTGAGAAAGTATTTTGAATCTAAGAATATGTTTATATTCCTGCTGCCAGTCCTTGAGCACACTTATCATATCTTGTTTTGCTCCTAAGAACCTGCTTGTTCAGCTCACAAAAAAATTAAATTAACGCAAGGCAAAAGGTTCTGAAAATGACAATTATCTTTTTGAAAAAAAACCCAAATTAGTGCTGAGAAACAGCTTTTTTGCTGATTCATAAACATGGTATTCCATAAAGTACCGTGTTTCTCTTAAATAAGGCTGGGTCTTTTTTTTTTTTTTTGAGCCCCGAAAAAATGGCTAGGATGTCTTTTGGGGGGTGACTTAATTTCTTCCCCATGCACACCTCCACCTAGAGCACCCCATGCGCATTCACCTCTCCATGAGGCCGCTGCTGGAAGCTCCCCAAAAGGTAGAGTCACCAGCTGCTTCTATTGGCCGGTAGAAGCGGCCTCGGGGCGAGCACCCACGTGCATTCACCTCACTGCGAAGCTGTTTCTATCAGCTGATGGAAGCTCCCCAAAGACAGTCACTAGCCTCTTTGGGCTGAGGCGTGGCTGCCAGCAGGATTCTCCTGAGAGGAGCACCCCATGCGCACTCTCCTCAAGGCCATTTCTATCGGCCGATGGAAGCTCCCAAAAGGCAGAGTCACCAGCCGCTTCCATCGGCCGATAGAAACGTATTTGTGGCGAGGGGAGTGCGTGTGGGAGCGCAGCTGCAAACTTTTGGGAGGGAAGAAAACTGAGTTTCTCTCTCTCTCTCTCTCTCACACACACACACACACACACAAAAACCACCCCTGCTAACCCTCGTCCCTGCACAGGGTCAGCCAAACCCTTCTGGCAAGGGAAGGTCTCAGCATCTGCGGGGTTCCCACCACCACCCTCCCCTCCCCAGGCCATTTTCCGGGCACCCTGTCAAAGTCCCAGGGCAACCGAACTCCTTTTACCTGCTGCTGCCACTGATTTGGGGAGTGGGGGGGGGGGCGTCAGGGAGGGAAGAGGAGGCAGCAGAGCTTGGCTATCCTAAGAAGGATTGAGCGGTCTCCCAAAAGGAGACGTGGGAGCATCCTCATGGGAATGCAGTGGGAAAGCAAGGTGTAAAAGGGTTGCTGCCATGGCACAGGAGGGCGGAAGGGAATTGGAGCAAAGAAGGGCCAGGGAGAAACTAAACCATCCTTTCTATTGCTTTGGTGAGGGCCAAATATTTGCAGGGGCTGGTTGGAAAGGCCTAATTTTAGTATGAACCTTGAGTCATGGGGAGGGAATTGAATGGCAAAGGCACTCTGCATATGATCCGAGGCAATCCTGCTACAGCTCACGGGTGGCACTAACAGTTGGGGGGAGTCTGAGAACTTCACCGACACCTCGTTTTCTCTTTTTCTCTGAGCACCTGAAAGAGTGCCCGTCATTAACCAATTAACCAATGCCAGCCTCAGAATCCCTTATTTTGGCATAATTCAGGATGAGAGAGGAGCTGTAAAACCAGGGACTTGGCGACAAGGTGCAGTTTTGTTTTTTTAATTGAGTTCAATCATGAGACATTTCTGGATTTCATTGGAAATCCGAGGCGTTCAGAAGAACTTTTGAAAACTTATGAGTCTAACTTTGAGAAGCAATGAGTTCAGTCCTCTCAAATGGCGGAGGTTAGGGACGGCCTTTGGAGACCTCCCCTTTCCTTTAGCTGAGGGAGACCTGAGTGATTTTAGGCCAAAAGTTGCCCCGGAGAGATTGATCAGAGAATGAGCAGGAAAGCAAAACAAGAACACATTTGGGCTAAGGCCTTTTCTCCCATTCCCTCCGTAGCAATCTCACAATTTTTATCCAGACACAGATACGTGTGTGCTTTCTTTCTTGCCCTGCTGGTAGATTCAAAGACAACTAATGTGCGCTCCTCTCACGAGGCCATTTCTATCAACTGATGGAAGCTCCCCAAAGGCAGAGTCACCAGCTGCTTCTACCGGCCGATAGAAGCAGTTAGTGACTCTGCCTTTGAGGAGCTTCCATCAGCCAATAGAAATGGCCTCATGACGAGGGGAGTGCACCCAAGCGCTCGCCCCGAGGCCGCTTCTCCCGGCTGATGGAAGCAGCTGGTGACTTTGCCTTTGGGGAGCTTCCATTGGCTGATAGAAACAGCCTCGTGGTGAAGGGAGTGCACATGGACACTTGCCCCGAGGTCACTTCTACCGGCTGATAGAAGCAGCTGGTGACTCTGCCTTTGGGGAGCTTCTATTGGCCGATGTTCTATCGGTATTCGATCAGAGTATTCTAGCCTAGGCTACCTGCATGGCACTCCTAAAGACAAGTTTTCTCCCCCCCCTTCCCTTCCCCCACATTTCTATTCACCTCGTGTAGTTCTAACGAATGATGTGAGAAATGGTGGGGAAACGCATGGTTTAAATAGGCCTAAATTTTGGGGGCGGGGCTTAATTTTACCTCATGCCTAGAAATCATGCTGGGCCTTCCTATTGGGGGAGGCCGTATTGTTGGAGAAACAAAGTATTAGAATTCACACGAATAATATGTGTAGTAAATTACTGGACCCTACTTTAGACTTTTTAAATGGCTATATATGTGAGACAAATTGTTTGGATACAGACATAGGTAAATTTTTCACTTCAGTGTAGTAAAATATTAGAATGGTCCGCATACACTTATTATGGAATGATGTTTGCCTGCATGCTTTGTAACTTCTTTGTAATTATGAGTTCAGAGATTATTTCTCTATTTTACATCAGTTTTAAAGGGCAAAGAGATCACAAATGTTTCAATATCCGCAGAAATTATTAAGGAAATGATAAATATTTTATTATTTCTCAGCCAAACATTCACAATTCATTGATCTTAACAGAATTTGAAGAGCATATTTATATTATATAATGATATACCTTTAATTGCCAAGATACTAAAGCTATTAATTGATTATTACAAAAGACAAAAAATTTAGCAATACTCATATGAGAAAAACTGCTGGCTAGAAAGAAATTTGGAACTTCAGATTGTGTTCATTACAGTTCAATTGTTACACAAAATTGGATAATCCCGTACTATTAGAAAGTATTTTAATAGCATTAGCTCCCAAGAATAAAAATGTAACAGATATCAACTGTTTTCTCTCAGTTATAAACATGTTCGCTCAAGAAAAAGTTTTATCCAAAATATGTATATTATAAACAAATATTTCCTCCACATTCAAATCACACATAATAGTTAGTTGTTTCAACTTTTAAGTAAAGGAGGTAGTAGAAGCTACTCTGGCTTGTCTAAAATATCCAATATCCAGACATTTAAAAAAGCCATATAAAGTTATGGAAGAAGGAATGCTGAACTTCATGCCATAAAAATTAAGTCAACTTCATTATCAAAGTTCATAACATGGTTCTAATTTTATTACTTAGTGCAAAATAAATGTCTTTTCATCTTCAGCAAGGAAAATAATGCATCTTCAAAATTTCAAAGAATCTTCAATCATCGCTGTCACTTCCAGAATCACTCAACTGCAGATCATTTCCTAAAATCAAAATGGTAAGTTACACCATAGTAAAGAAGCATTAGCAATCAAATCCAACAGCATAATCTGAATCCGGACTCTGTACTTTTCACTCTATATGTTGCATTTCTTTTTATAAATAAAGGCACAGGGCTTCCAATCACTGATCTCTGATTTTATCTTTTAATCCTAACACACAGGATCCACCAGGCTTTCAATAGCTTTCAATATTACTCAACCTTATTGAATTTGTCCACTTAAATAAAGATCAGCTTTTTGAGAGGGAAAGTAACTACTTACAAGTGATTGCAATTTAGCCTTCACAAAAAGTATGAGGAACGGAACAACAGTATGACATGCAACAGAACAGACAATTGCATTAATAATTGTCCTTGTCAAAATACTGTTTGGTGGGTGGCAATATTAGTAAAATACTAATTGGGAGAAGTTATTTAGAGTTTATCTTCTATATTTAGGTCAACTGAGAAAGAAAGGACTTCTGGCCACACATATAGGTATAATTAATGGTGTGCAAGATTACAAACTAAAGGGAAAAGTCTATGAACGTATATTGTAATATTTGGGGAGAAAGATTCAGAAAATCATATATATTCCCTAGTATTTACAGCTTTTATGCAACTCTATAAATTTGGAACAAATTCAGATATCCACCTTCTGGCATGGTACAGTTCTATCCTAACAAGATAACCAGAAGCAGAATTAGTTATATTTAGTGTGGTTTTAATGTTTAAATTTTAAAATACTAACATTTTAAATATCCTTTAAAGACACTGTCATTTTTATCATTAGTGTAGACATGAGAAGTATAATTTGCAAATAATATGTTCCACCTGAGGACATAAATGAAATCTTATGCAATTTTATTTTTTTCAATATAAAGCAGAAAAAAGAATTCTTTTTAGAAACATTTCAATGGCAAGTTGTAACATAAAATCAGTAAGATTGAAGGGTCATCAGTTCGGTATACTGGCTATGAATACTCGGGTCAGAAGCAATTTGAAACATTTTTTTTTTACTTAAAATTTGCCCCATATACATTAAGAACACATTTAATATATTTCTTTGCCCTAGAAGCAAAATATAAATGATTTTTTAAATAAAAGAAGCATTTAAATATAGAAATGTGGGATAATTAATACTAAAAATTAACTGTTTCTTTGAAATTTCTCATATTATATTTAATTATATAATATTTATATAGAAAGAATAGTAAGATGGCTTACTATTGCCACAAAAGATTATGTTGATTATAAGTTATCAACAATAGTACTTCATCAACCCTATAGTGTTAACAGAGCTCAAACAAAATGCCAAATTATACAATTATTTTGTTCAAATTTCTAGTCATTCAATCATTCTCTCATGCTCTCCAAAATTTTCCTCCCTGTTATTCATCATAGCATTAAGCATGTTCAGTTTTCTTGGGCTGTTTTCTCACCTATTTGGGATGTAAAGTGAACGTATAGTGCTTATCCTACCTAAATCAAAATTTTGCTGTTTCTCACTGGGTTTTCTATGCATCTGTCAACTGCATCACTAAAAGCTTTTAAAATTAGTTTTTCAGGTGGCCCAGAAAATTACCATATATATGCTCATATAACTTTATAAAATCTTTTGCTTTATTATATTTTTTCCTTATCAAGTTCATATTGAGGGCCAGTTTGGCCAAATGGTTAAGGCAGTAGCCTAGAAAGCAGGAAACCATGAGTTCTAGTCCCACTTTAATTATGAAAGCCAGTTGGGTGACCTTGGGCCAAACATCTTCTCTCAGACCAATTTAAGTCACAGGTAGTTGAGGAAAATACCATATATACTTGCATATAAGCCAACTCTAAAACTCAAAAAAATATATATCAAATTAGGGGGTCGGCTTATACGCGCATAAATCACACAAACGAACTGACATGATGCCACTTCTCAGATCACGCAATATCATCGATATTACCATTCAGTCATACATACAGCCATAAAAATTGAGACTGTACTAAATAAAGTTAATTCCGACAAACTACAACTCAATTTCAATATTAATTTTAACTGTACCTCAAATAAAATGCAACATAATTACATCTAATTAAGCACATTTTTTTTACTCTGGGTGCCTCCATTTTGCTTTTTCTATCATCGGATCATAACA
Source organism: Laticauda colubrina (assembly GCA_015471245.1). NCBI lineage: Eukaryota > Metazoa > Chordata > Lepidosauria > Squamata > Elapidae > Laticauda > Laticauda colubrina. Next base: position 17,964,293 of record BLBF01000032.1, read on the forward strand.
CGCTGTGATTGGTTAGTCATTCACATGACCGCTTTCGTGTTTGCGATCGTCACATGCAACATCAGACTCTTTACATACCGGGTAATTAACTTAATATTGTTTCCTACACAAATGCTTTGATAATGAACCTTCATCAGTGCATTGCATATTGATACTCTTTTGTTATTAGCCCAAACAACACACCATGGTATTTGGGGGTCGGCTTATATGCAAGTTTTTGCAAAATTCCTCATTTTGGGGCAGTTTTTTAAGGGCCAGCTTATATGCGAAATCGGCTTATATGCGAGTATATACAGTAGATTCCAGTAAACTGATTTGATCTTGTTGATACAGTGAATATTTTAAAGAAAGCCAGTTTTCTTTCTGAACTTTAATTTTGTCAACATTCAAACCATCAAGATTTTCTTATAAGACTTTTAAAAAGTCTTAATGAGGCAATAAAATTAAATAAATTGCCAGGAAAATAAATAACTATTAGTATCAATTGTTATATAATCCAAGACATTTCTAGAGAACACTAATAATGAAGTCTGACAATAGTGTAACTGAATAAAGATACAGAACATATTATAGATACATACTGATGAGCACAAACAAAAGATTGGGTGGCATCATTTTTGGTTAGCTTTGACGTTAAGCTACAATTTATATTCCCAATGTTCTTGATTATATATGATATTCCAGAATCAAGCAGAAAAAATCCTTTGGTCTATTTTTGGATCATAAGATAGGAATGGAATGGAAAATAAGATAGGAATCTACCATTTACATATGACACGCCAACTTGCATTTTGCCTAAAATGCTTCATTTTGAGAAGTGTATATAAAAAAAACAATTATCCTATAATTCTACAATCATTTATATCAACTATCTATCTATCTATCTATCTATCTATCTATCTATCTATCTATCTATCTATCTATCTATCTATCTATC
>BLBF01000032.1:17965239-17982804 GCA_015471245.1 Laticauda colubrina
ATCTATCTATCTATCTATCTATCTATCTATCTATCTATCTATCTATCAGTGTAACATTTATCCCACCTTCTAATTCAAACTGCTGCTGTCTAACTTAAATCTGTGCCTGGAAAGTTGTAACTAACAGCATGTGGTTTCCTCATGCTCAAGTCTATCATAGCATGCTTTGTTTCATGACTTACTCAGCGTATTCATCAAACAGCCACTGCTCTCTTGACTTCTGCGATATCCAATATCCACATCTGGGAATGCCTGTTGTGATACTGTCCTCATGGGATGTGGTGGCTGCAGGTGTGGCATTGACAAGGGAAGCGATAGCTTTGATCCTTCTTCTTCAGAATCACTAGAGCTGTTTTCACTACTTGATGAAGCGGATGAACTTTTTGATTCCGATGAACTATCAGAGCTGCTCATTTGCTCGATGATTTTTGCTTCTGCTTTTAGCTCTGAAAGATATGATATAAAAAAGGGGGGAAAAGAATTAAAGACAAAGGCAAACATAATCACAACGTTCAGTTCCCAAACCTGATGGGAGATTATTAATTATGTGGTACAGAGATTAGAATTGGATCAGATGCTCCCAAAGCTGAAATCTCTACTCAAAGAAAACATAGATAAAAAGAGAAAATATCAGTTCTGAAAAAGGAAGAAAAACTCCAACTATATAAGATGGCTTTTTGAAGCAGAGCTCAATAAGTTTTATGTTTTATCTTAAGGAGACTCTTCAATAATTAATTTCAATCCTGGCCTCTGCACAAAACTGATACTGATTATTCACAAATGCTCTTGGGGAAAAAACCTGGCAAAGGGTCTTCAAACCTCTCTTTATTTGAGCAATCTTAAATATTGATGTAGAGCCCTGAGGAACAAATACAAAATATGTATGAATAAACCTGCTTCATCATTGTTTTTTAAAGTGATAGCAGCAGAAGCAACATGGAAAACTTCTCATCCCTCTATAGCTTATTAGTAACAATTATTAGAGTTTAATCAAATGACGAACAGTTACAGCTGATATTCTTCGTAGATCTATCTGCATTGGGAAGGGCCAAATTGACCTGCGACAAATAAATCCTGCTGATTATATGTTCACTGTAGATCAACTTTTGACAGGATGGCATAGTAGCAAACAAAACTCTATTCTAGGTTAGCAATAATATTCTGAGCAAGCTTCATAGATCAAATTGATTCAGTCATTAAGCATGTAGCAAAGTAAGGATGATTGATTCACAGGTTCCAAAGATTATGAGAATGCACTTATACCATAATTTGTTAATAGCATATTTAGTTTGCCTTTCACTTTGGGATATCAGACAACAGAAACATAATACACCATAACTTTCAATAAAATAATAAAATAGCATGATATAAAACAAATGCATCAACTTAAAATCAGGTATGTCAGCATTTAAATGACTTATTTATGTTCTCCATATGTCACTGAAACTAATCTGTAGTCTAAAGAAATGTTATTTTCTTTTTTTTTAAATGCACCTTTCACATTTTTAAAATTTATTTATTTATTAACTATATATACTGTTTGCTATAAAAATCACTGTGGGCAGTTTACAATAGAATAAAATCAAAATTATAAAAACATTAAAATTAACCAGAATTAGATAAAGACCAAAACTCAGTTGCACAAACAGTACAGAGAGATAGAATTCCTGTTATTCCACCAACCACTCCCAGCATGGAGCAACCTATCAGGACCTCACGCCAACCCATAGAACCAAGTTTTAAGGCCCTTCTGATTGGCCAAGAGGATGGTGGAAGATCTCACCTCTGGTGGCAAGATCAGGGGCCACATCAGAAAAGGTTCTTCTTCCAGACACCAACAGCCAATATATCTTGACAGATGGAGACCAATTGGTATTCTAATCAAAACTATATTGATTATTTTAATAATTATATTTGCATTTTGGAATTCAAAAACTACTACTTCTGTATCAAAACCAAGCAAGCCAAGATTTTTAGCAGTTCCCCCATACAGCCCAGCAATTCTATACAACTCTTATTCTGGCTGTAGCTAATGTTTGAAATACTATTTGCCATGCAGCATTTTCAATCTTGAGGCAAAGCGAGTCTAAACTTTGCTACTTCTAATGAACCTAAAGCAACAGCAGTATTATACTGTATGGGATTTGCTGATGAGCTTTGGGCACTGCCAACCTCACTCAGATTCTAGGCAAACTATGTTAAACCTTCCTTCATAACAATGGCTGGGTTAAATCCCCATTCTGACTTTAAGGCCCTGTCACACTGCCCAACGGATGCAAAACGTTAGTAAAAAGGACACAACGGACGAGCAAAATGTTCCATCCATTGTTATCTGCTCTCAAAAGGGGCAAAAATTTGCATAACCAGAGCGGATAACACGGAAAGGAACGGACGCGGGGAGGACACAGGGCGGATGGAAAGCGGATGCGGAACGGAAGCCCAGAGGATGGAAGCGGATGGGAGCGGATGGCACATCCGCTAGGCTTCCAGGGGACCTCAGCAAAGCGGACGCGGAACGGATACAGCGAATGCACAGCAGATGAAGCGGATGCAGAGCGGAAGCCTAGCGGATGCACAGCGGATGAAGCGGATGCAGAGCGGAAGCCTAGCGGATGCACAGCGGAAGCCGAACGGATGCCAAGCGTTAATTGCGCATGCGGGGGGGATGCATTGCGTAAGCCCCGTGGATATAAAGGGAAGCAGCTCCCAAGCAGGTCACCATTCGGAGGAAAGACCTGCTGCCGGACAGATTGACTGCCTTGCCTGCCATGCCTGCATGCCTGCCTGCAAGCCTTGCTGCAAGCCTTCCTGCCAGCCTGCCTCCCAGCCTCCTGGCCAGCCTCCCTGCCAGCCTTGCTCTCTGCCTGTCTGCCAGCTTGCTGCCAGCCTGCCTTCCAGCCTCCCTGCCAGCCAGTCTGCCTGCCAGCCTTGGTGCCTGCCTGCCTGCCTGCCTTCCTGCCAGGCTTCCTGCCAGGCTTCCTGCCAACCTTGGTGCCTGCCTGCCTGCCAGGCTTCCTGCCAGCCTTGGTGCCAGGCTTCCTGCCAGGCTTCCTGCCAGCCTCCCTGCCAGCCAGCAACCCCACAACCATGGGGAAGAAGCGAAAGCCTCAGCAACCTGCCGCCATCCCTGGCAAGAGGGACAGGGCCACCCTCCCACCCCCTGTCCCTGACTCTGCTTCTGCTGGGGCTTCTGCTGCTTGGGCTCGCTCTTCTGGTGCTGGAGCTTCTGCTGAAGCTGCTCCTGGCGGTGGTGCTTCTGCTGGGGCTTACTCTGCTGAAGCTGCTCCTGGCGGTGGTGCTTCTGCTAGTGCTTACTCTGCTGAAGCTGCTCCTGGTCCTGCTGGTCCTGCTTGTCCTGCTCGTGCTCCTGGACTTGCTCGTACTGCTCGTGCTCCTGGTCTTGCTCATCCTGCTCGTGCTCCTGCTCGTGCTCCTGGTCTTGCTGGTGCTGCTGGCGCTTACTCTGCTGCTGCTGATCCTGGTGCTGCTGGTGCTGCTGGTGCTGCTGCTGCTGATCCTGCTGGTGCTGCTGCTGGTGCTGCTAATGATGATTATGATCCTGCTGGTGATGATGATGATGATGATCATGATGATTATAATCCTGCTGGTGAGGATGATGATGATGATGATGATGATGAGGGCCCACCTGGTCCTGCCAAAGGGAGGAAGAGGCGTATGCGACAACGGGAGAGGAGGCAATACTCCATTGAGGAGGAACACGAGGATGAGGTGCTGGAGTGGCTGAGAGAAAATGACTATCTGTGGCGGAAGGGACACCGGCTGTACAGGGACACCAAGCGGAAGCATGCTGCTTGGAGAGAGAAGGCGGAGAGTATGGGCTACACTTCGGAGGTGCTCCTCGGCTGGTGGAAGCACATGCACACCTGGTCCGGGAAGCTGCACCTGAAGACATCTGGCCAGGCCGCGATTAAGCTGACGGACAGAGAGACCTACATCATGGCCAGGTGCAGCTTCCTGGAGGGTGAGATCCACCACCGAGGAGCACCAGGAGCCCCTCTCACTACCCTCTCTCTCTGGCAGCCTGCTGAGAGCCAGTCCTCTTCCGGCCGAGAGTCAGTCCCTGTCTCCAGGCAGGTTTCTGTGGAGCATGCCACGGCAGAGAACCCGCGGACAGGTGTTGTAACCGTGGTGGAGCGCGTGGAGGACTCCCTGGTGCGGTGGGAGAAAGGAGACGGCACGTCCACCACAGCCGTACCCGCATCCACCACCCCCCCAGCTCCACCTCCACAGAAAGGCAGAGAGCCAGAGAAGCAGGAGGGGCAGAGCCACACTGTCCTGCTGGAGATCAGGGACACCATCCGCACCAGCATAGATCTCCTCTCTCAGCTGGTCCACACCAACTCCTCATCCTCCAACCGCAAGCCCTTCCTCACCTATGTCAACCAGACCCTCAGGGACATGGAGTAACCCCAGTACCAGGTGGTGAAGGACCGGATCACCGAGCTGCTTCACAACCCTCCAGATCCAGAGGAACCTGCTCCCACCCAGTCCAGGTCTGTTCCTCCACCCCAGGTGATGTCCCTCCCATTCCAAGGCTTCCCACAGCCCCCCATATACCAGGGCTACGGCTACCAGGAGGTCCAGCAGCACAGGCAGCAGCCCTTCCCAGTCCAGGCACAGAGTCATCGGGCGACATCGTTGCCACCGGTTCCACTGATGCCACCGATGCCACCCACGCCAATGATGCCGACAGCGATGCCACCCATGCCAACGATGCCACCCATGACACTGATGCCACCCACGCCAACGATGCCAACAACGCCAGTCCTCACCCAGCTACAGACCAGACAGCCCCACTACACTGCTCCTTCCTCCACCCCACAGCCAAGCCCAGCCTCAGTACATCTGTCCTCGGTACTGGGGCTGACACCACATGGCATGGAGGAAGGAGCTCTCAACATCACGGGGCTGAGCCAGCTGTCCGAGAGCTTCCTCAACACACCGTCACCTGTTGTCCTCTCGGGGCCAGGCACCCCAATGGTGCTTCAGACCAGCACTCTCCAGCACCAGCCACCTCCACAGCACCTGGACCCTTCACCCCTGAGACTGGGCACACCTCTGAGTGACCAAGAAGAGTGCCAGAGACTGGCTGGCTGGCTACCTGTGGACTTTATTTGGACACTTGACTTGGGTCATTTTTATTTTACAGTTTGTTGTTCAATAAAGTCTATCTTTGATTCACACACTTGCTTCATTTCTTTTTTTTAATAAAGTCTTGGTGGAAACTTTTAGAAATGGTTTAAGCCTTTGCATGATTGTGGGATGGGTTAAGATAGCAGTGGGGTGGGCAGGGATACCTGTGGAATGAGCAGGGATACCTTTGGGATGGGTAATAGCTGTGGGATGGATAAACCTCCAGTGCAAGCATAGTGGGACTCTATGGTCCACCCTCCCAGGTGCCACACCTATGGCCCTTCATTATCAATACTAATGTAATCATTGATCCAAACATGTCAACATAAACACAACTCTTTATTAAATGCCCTGTTCATTGTAGGCCCACCCAACATTCATGGCCCAATCTCATCCGTGTGATGAGACAGGCTGAAGGAAGCATCCATTAAGCATCTATCATCCTGTCTTGCCACTCCACCGCTCCAGCTGGGGAGTTGCACCAGTGTTTCAGGAGGTTGCGCTGCTTCTTCCCTTCACGTGAAGCTCTGTTGGGGCCTTGCACATCCTCAGTGTCTATCAGGTTTTGCCCTTGCCTCCATTCCCCAGGCTCCATGTCCCCATTGCCTTGTTGGAGATCCACGAGCCTGTTCTGCAAGACTGGGTAGCGGGTGCGCATGAGATTGTGCAGGATGCAGCAAGCTTCCACGATCCTCCTCACGGTCTGTGGGCAATGCTGCATGGTGGTGAGAAGTACCTGGAACCTGTTGGCCAGGATGCCAAAGGCGTTCTCCACCACCCACCTTGCCCTGGACAGCCTGTAGTTGAAGATCCTCTCTTCACGGGTGAGGAGTCTGGAGGTGTAGGGCTTCATGAGGTAGTTTCTGAGAGAGAAGACGTCATCCCCCACGATGAAGTAGGGCACATCTTGCGTGTCGTTGGGCAGGGGATCTGGATCTGGGAAGCCCACGATGAGGTTGCGTTCCAGCCCCTCCTTGAGGTCACTGGCGTTGTATACCTGGGCATCTGAAAATGACCCGTTGCCTGAAGCATCGATGTACATAAACTTGTAGTCAGCATCGACAATGCTGAAGAAGCCCTTGTAGTTGAAATAAGTGGACCCCGACTTGGGTGGCGCTTTGCAGGCCATGTGCTTCCCATCTATGGCTCCAACGGTGTGGGGGAAGTTCCACCTCTGATACCACTGCTCTGCAACTTTCTTCCATCCTTCTTCAGTGGAGGGGCACTGGAGGAGCTCCTCCATGTATTCTTCGATGATGGCCTGCACCACTTCTCTGACCACAATGCTGATGGTGTTGTGTGGCACCCTCCAGACGTACTGCATGCTCCTGTAGGTGGTCCCTGAGGCCAGGTGGCGCAGAGTCAGTGCCACCTTGAGCCCAGGTTCCAGGCTGGGCCGGAAGTTGGTGTTTGCCTTGGTCAACCTGGGTGTCAGCCGCTGCACAACTTTGTCAAACATGGCTGGAGGCATCCTCATGAAGTTCTGGAATGCACGAGTGTCTTCATTCCTGAGCTCCACCATCAGCTTGTTGTACAGTCCGTACTCTGCTCTTCTCCTAATCCATCTTCGGACCCAGACGCTTCTTGGCCGCCTCTTTTTCTTCCCGTAGTAGAGTTCACAGAGCCTGTAGATGGCTTCGCACTGTTGCAGAAGGATGATGGCTGCCAAAAGGACTGTGTTACGATCCATGGTGGACATCAATGGATGCTGTGGAAGAGCAAGAGTCAGATGAAGGCTGCAGAGGTCTGCACAGCTGGGCTGCTGGTCTGAAAGTGAGATCCAGTTGAGTTGCTCCCCCTTTTTATAGGCAGTATAGGTTTTCCCCTAGGTGTCCCTTTGCATTCTCTAGGCATCCTCTAGACATCCTCTAGACATCCTTAATATCCAAGATAGGTCCCCTCTGTGAACGTTTTTTCTGTTTTAAATGCTTTGTTTCCATGCTGCATCCGCTAGGCATCCGTTCTGCATCCGTTCCGCTTCCTCCCTGCGTCCGAGCGGATGCGAGTTGCGCGGATGCGTAATGGATGCCTAGCAGATATAGCGGATGCGTAACGGATGCCTCGCGGATGCCTAGCGGATACAGAACGGACGAATTGGATACATTTTCCGCTCAAAAGTTTTGAGCAGTTCAAAACTTTCTGAGTGGATGAAACGTCAATAAACGGATGCTGGACGGATAGAGAGGAAGAAAAATGGAGGCAGTGAGTACAGAATGGATACATCGCGTTAACCAACAGATGGCAAGCTTTTTTGTCCGTTTTACATCCTCTTTCCATCCATTGGTGCAGTGTGACAGGGGCTTTAGGTCTTAAAGGAAACTGAAACCTCACAATTATTCCTTTCATATCAAAGAGCAAAACTGATTGGAGAAGGACCAGAGGCATTCATTCTTTTCTCTATGACAATCTGTCTGTCTGTCTGTCTATCTATCTATCTAGTCATCAAAGCTTTCATGGTCAGCACCAAACAGTTCAGCATTAGCAACAAGAGATCTTGAATTCTGCATGTCTACACAGCCTTCAATTTAGTTTAGGCAGTTTTTTCAGGTTGCCTTCCAGTTTAATTTTTAATTCATTAAATAATATTTTTTTGCATGTCTGATTTTATTAAATGGAGTCCATTTCACTTATGCCCTAAACAATACTAGCCATCCAACTGGCAACGCAAAACAAATCTTTTGCCATTCCTATCCACCACACTACACTCCACCCCACTCCTGAAAGGTCCTTCCCTGCTGGGTAATTGTCAGGTTGGCAGAATGCTGGGCAACCACTTCGGAACTGTGTGACTCAGAAAAAAAAATCTTAAACAAAACATTCAACTTTAGAAAAGAAACTCTCCATTTTAATGTAATCTTAAACACCCTACCCTGCAGCAAGTGGGTACTTTTTTTAAGCAGCTATTCGGGAAACTAAATGACAAGATTTTCCAGTCAGAGTTGAGTCACAAAAGAAACACCTGCCTGTATGCTTTCCCCCCTCTGCCCAAGTATTCAAGGACTATGCTGAGAAGAATGCCCTGGACATCAGTACAAGAAATCACTATTTTTTTAACATTAATTTACCACCCAGCCAAATTCTTCCTAGTCATCTGCCACAGTTTTTACCTGGAAGCTTATTCTACTTCACATAGTATGTAAAGTAAGTATGACATTCATACTGTTACTAATGGAAGGAAAAAAAATGGCATCACTTCCAACCTATTCAAAGGATCAAAATTCAGTATGATCCAAATTTTGTTGAAAAGCAGCATCCACAAAAAATAGTACCTGAAATCTAGACAACTGCATGCGTAATCATGCAAAATCTTAGTGAAAATAAAACCATAATCTAATAGAAGGGGAAAACTTTCAATGGGATTGGCTCACCACGCCTATGCCAGCAAAGGGGATAAGCTGCTTCCTCTCCATCAATCGGGGAATTTGGGCTGGGGGGTCCAGGAGAAGATCGGGGAATTTGGACTGGGGAGTCCTTCTCTGATGTGGCTCCTGCCTTTTGGAACATCTTACCACACCCCCACCTGAAATCGGCTTTCACCCTTCTGACCTACTATTACAGCCTGAAGACCTAGCTCTGGCAAATGGCTTGGGGCTGCAACAGGAGAGTATTACACTGGAGGTGATTGATAAATTAAGAGAAAAAAACCCTCTCCCCCTCTAAGTGCATTCTGCTCCCTCACCCCACATGTGTTTACTACAACTTCACTTGGATTCTAATTCTATTTTTATTGCTTTTAGAAATATTGATCTTTTATGGTTTGATTGCTTTTAATGTTGTAGGCCTCCTGGAGTCACTTCAAAGCAAGATGAATGGCAAACAAATTTAATAATTAAAAAAAGAAATTAGAGACTGTTATCGAAAAATGTAAAGAACGATGATAGTGACCAAGAGAATATAAACAGGATCAACATGACAAAAAAATCCAGGTGTCAGACAGACAGCAACTCAATTACATATCTGTTTAGTGTAGCATGAGATTTTGTATTATTATACCACACCATACTTATTTTTATTGCTGGCAAGAATCAAGGATCAAGGAGAAGGCCGACATATGGTCTATTGCAGCGCTTCCCAACTGGTGGGCCGCAAGAAAATTTTGGTGGGCCGCAGAGAAATGTCACCCCCAGAGCACCCCCACAAAGCAATTAATCCAGTGTGCAGAAATACAAGACTGCGCAGCCCACGTGGCCCACAAGAACCCTCCCCATCCACTCATTCTTCACCCGGCAAACTTGCCTGCTATATTGCTATTTTTCCTTTTTCCAACCATCATCTGTTCTGCTGTGCCGGGAGATTTAGATTCGCTAGGAAGCAGAAAATGGTTGGATTTCTTGCTTTCTAGCTCGTCTTTAGATCTTCAACTCTGCTTTTAAGCACAGCCAAACCTCCCTTAGGACTGAAGGTTCTATTATTCAGTGCAGACTCACGACAAGCAATTTTTTTGTAACAGACTCAAATAGCCAATGGCAGATAGATAGATCCTGAATGATTCTGTGAGCAACTCAATCTGCCTGTCTGTTTTGCCTGGTTTTGGGTAAAAGTTGCTCCTTTTTATATAAAAAAATCAATATTTCCATACATGGTGTGTTGTGAGTTAATTTTGTGAGTTTGCTTGCAAGCAAATTTTATGTGACAGACTGAGCTAGCCGATGGCAGATAGATAGATCTCTGAATGAATCTGTGAATCTGTGAGCAACTCAATCTGTTTGCCTGCTTTGCCTGATTTTGGGTAGAAGTTGCTCTTTTTTATAAAAACAATAAATATTTATATAAATATTTATAATATTTACATACAAGCCATGCCCAGCCAGTCACATGACCATCAAGCCACACCCACAAATTAGGCTACGCCCACAGAACCAGTTAGTGGTTCCTGGGATTTAAAATTATGAGTTTGGTGGTCCCTGAGGTCCAAAAGGTTGGCAATCCCTGATCTATTGCAATCAGTGCAGTACCAGAAGTAATAAAAAACCCTGTACTATAGCTCTCATAACCTTTGGAGCCATGGACAATAATTATAGATTAATGAATTTTAATCCAAACAGGAGGCATGAATATCCATCTCTAATCTCTCTCTCTCTCTCTGCCCCCCTTCCAAACATCCACCCATTCAAAACACATGGATATGTTTATATGAGATGAGCATTGCAGTTCAGATGAGGGAGCAAATTTTACTATAGTGAATTCATTAGAGGATGGATGAGCATTAGATAAGTATGTCTAGATCACAGCTAAACATAAGCAATAAATCTATATATAGTTATATATAGTCATATAACATCTTCCACTACACACCAGTAAACCTAACCAGCCAGAAAATTGCATCAAAAAATTATTAAAAACTTCCCACGTTATATAATATTCTGCATACAGTCAGGGTATCGGTTGTGAATATGTAATCATATGAATCGCAGCTGAATCTGAAGCTGCTACCCCACCTGGACCAACTTACCTTCTCAAGGACAATTTAAGCAAAGAACTTTGGTCTCAAAGCCTTCAAGTTACAGAGACACTCCACAATCAGCGTCTCAAGGAATATAGCTATAATTTACCTCTTTCAATATCATCCATAGGTGAAGGTGGAGACACCTTTTCTTTTGGTGGAGAAGATTTGTGGTTGTTTGGCATCTTATTAGTGTGTTTCATTAACTGCTGCTGCTGGTGCTCAATACGAGACTGCACCTTGCTGCTGCCTTCACCTCTGCATCAATCAGATCATAAAAAAAAACTATTGAAAAATATGCAGTAGTTTGCTTTTTGAACACTTTTTAAATAATATACAAAATACACGAATGTCTGAGATGTGGATAAATATAATATCTCCTACAATAATACAGTTGTTACAGCCTAGTTATTTCCTGAACATGTGCTGAAGTTTTTATTAAAATAAACAAATCTAAACTTGCTTATTCTATAGGAAAATAGTTAAATTTGTTCCACTTTACAACAATAAAGAGATAGAGCATGCTAAGAAATAAAGTTAAAGAAAGCAAATAGGAATTGACTGGAGACAGAATAGAACTTTTTAAAAATCCCATTTTTCATTGAAATCTTCCAAAATACCATATATTTCAATAGCCACTATACAAGTGATATGAACATGCAATAGAGTACAACAGAAAGAAAATTAGAAGAGCTTTGAACCTCCATATTCTCTTATCTGTTTGGCATAACAGCTTTGTTTCAATTAATGATAGTTTAAATTTACATCTGAATCACAAGCCATGATTGATATTAAAATCCAAGCAGAAGAGACAGCTTTCGCATTGCACTTCTTACTTATGCTGGAAAATGATAAGGGAAAGGAACACATATAAAGCTAAGGCTTATCAGAACTTTTATCCCAAAGCAGCTGTCACATTTTAAGAAGGAACGACTTGGCTAGTTTGTTCTACCCACCTTGTTTTCTTCACTGTGATATTGCTACTAAGTTTCTCTAGTCTACATTCACCAGTGTCATGGTTAATTATTAAGATGCATTCTTTTTGATATGTCTTCTTGGAACCCTTGAAAACTGTTACTGGTGGAGTAGAGCCCTATTTTAAATCAAAAAAGAATTACTAGTATCACTACAAGTTTTTTTTTTATCTTAGGGCAGAGCTCTATGTTTTATAATAAAAAGCCGTCAAATTTCACACGTAGCCTCAAGTCTCTATTTCATTATAAAACTGAAAAGGGAAACCAATCTTAAGATTCATGTTTCATAATGAAATTACGATTTTCAGGTTTTTCACACAATACTGATTTCAGTCCAGCCCAGCTCAATTAATTCCTACCCTTTATCATATAACCACAAAAGATTTCATTCCATATTGATTAACATCCATCCCAGTTATGAAAAAAGTTTATGTTTGCATCAGCAACCCATTACTGCCCTGAATTACTCCATTTCTTTTTTTTACTGTTGAATTTTTTATCAAAATTATAGTGCAACAAACAACTTTTGAAAATACTAGTTTGCTTCAAGAATACATACAGCAATTTTACAGTTCTGTTCTATCACAGAAGAGTAACTATGTGGGTTTTCTAATTTACTGTTTACTGAAAATATTTTAATATCTTAACAGAATTGAAGATGAATCTCCCTCATCAAAGGGAGTATTATATGTTCTCATTAAATCAATTTCAGCCTCTTTCATATGTCACAGATAACACAAATCATATCATGTAGTGCGGAGTCCTTGGTTCTCTCTGAACTTGGCTGTTTTCTTGCAGACAGTTCATTACCCAAACTAGGTAACATCATAAGTACCAAGCCCCTTGAGCTACAAATATTCTCATTTATCATATCATGTTGTGCCCGCTATTTGGTCTTCCCCACTTGGTTCATCCTATCAGGTGTGGCCAAACAAACCAGGAAACTCCACACTTAACAAGGAGAAATGTAAGTAATGTTTGTTCTTGACTTATGAAGAGGAACAAGTTAGGAGAATTAGGTAACACAAAGTTGCCTGCTTTTTGAGAAGTTTTGGCTGGTAGGGAACAAGAATTGCACAATTTGCCACAGCACCTTTCCTTAATTAGACTGTCTAAAAGTTGGAGGTTTCTGGCTTATAAAAAAAATAGTAAAAGTTGCTTCGCACATCAGAGCGATGGAGTCACACTAAAAAAATTAAGGAAAATAAAGGAAAAAGTATTGTTCTTGGCTAGAGAATGAATCAGAGGAAAGATCCATTAGAAACCGAGAAAGAAAAAAGAAAAAAGAAAAGAAAAAAATATTCCAAAAATACTGAATAATTTTTTCAGTAAAAGATAATCAGCCTATGTTTGACATTAGCAAACGCTGCAAACCATGGGGGATCTTGTCCAATCAGAAATGAAAAGCCATATACATTAAAATAAAAAGTTGGCTTTTAAATACATCAATATAGATTCTGCATCTCAGGATCAGATTCAGAAATAGAAATTTGGTGAAAATAGAAATAACTTATATATTTATTTTGTATTAGGAATTATTTACATTCTTATATATCTACTTCAGATCTTTTATTCTGTCAGCATTAATCACTTTTGTGCAGTTATTACAAAAAATACTTCTAAACTGATAGAAGAATGCAGGAATCAACACAAGGATTTTCCTCCTACTTATTGTCTCACATGCAACCAGTACCAGTTGCAGAACACAGAACACAGAACCCTAACCCTAACCCATCTGCATGATCTACCTTGATAATTATATTCTTCATGCACTTACATAAAAGTAATCAGACTTAAGATACAGCTATGCCTTTTTAAGGAACACAAACAGCTTACCTCAATATTTGGCAACATTACTGTTACCTGTTCACCTTTACCAACTTCAAGGTTTCCTTCGCAAGATGTATCAATTGATGCAGGTTTGAAATCATCTGAATAAAATCATAAATATTTATGATTCCATAAATATTGATCAACTTACAAGATAAATGAAAAAGTTACGTTATTAAATGGAAATCTTTTCTACTAATAGCTTATCTGTCTGGTTTAGTCTTATTCAGTAGTCCTTAGGAGTAATCCATTACTTATAAATTAATAATTAAATTCCCATACCACTCAACTCCTAGTGTCTGGGCTGTTTACCAATGGTTAAAAAAATTAAAACACACACAAAAAAGTCCAAAACAGAACAAAGTCAAAGATGGCAGAGATAACAACCCTTCATGGGAACAAAGAAAAAGAAGAAAAGGGGTTTTGATCATGCTCAACAAAGGCCTGGGCAAAGAGCCAGGTCTTTAGGGCCCTTTGAAACTTGAGGTGTGTGTGTGTGTGTGTGTGTGTGTGTGCACGCGTGCATGCGCATGCACATTCAAACCTCAGGGAGAACTTCACTCCAGAGGGCAGGCACTGCTACAGAAAAGGGACTAATTTTTTTGCATTTCTAAGCAGCACTCTTTTACAAAAACATGTCAGTCTATTTTAAACAGATCTCCATTTCTAACTAATTATCACGTTCAACAGAAAATAAAGAACTAAGATTCAGAAAGAAAGAAAGATATATTTCAAGTTTCAAATCGAAATAATATCTCAATGCACATTCCCACACCCATATAACATAAGAGTTACAATTTTGGTAATACATATTCCCATCCAGTGGAATTAATCACTGCTCTAATCCAATTTATAGCTCTCCAAAGATATACTGATTAGGGGTACTATACACATACAGGGCTTTAAATTATGGAAAGGTGATGTCAAGACATTAGATGTCAGGTTTATCTTTTGCTAAATAATACTAGGTGCACCTTAATGAGCCGAAGAAATGTTTTACTCTATTTCATGAGATTAAAAAGTTACAAACTTAGTTTGTTTACTTCCAGGGTGTTATTGAATTTTTTTATCTAAAAATGTCAAATATGCCCTTGATCCTATTAACTTATCCTGTTAATTATTGACACTGCAGAGTGCTTAAGTTTTCAATAAATGTATCCTCAGCTTTCAAATTGCAAGCCCTTAACCTTACAAGTTAAACTAAAGCTTGGCAGCTCTATTCTAAAGTCAATATAAACCTTCAGGTTACAATTCTGTAACAATAATGTCAGTTGTGAAAAATATAACAGGATCAACTGCCAAAGTTGCCCTATATATTGTACAAAATACATTGTCACATCCCAAAACGCACACAAGCATTCTAAAAGTTGGATCTTTTCCATCTATGAATAGAAAAATATGATTTGGGTATAGAGATAACTGGTTGATATTCCTCTCTGAGCTGAATTTGAAATGCTTAAAAGCACACAGAAGAAAGTAAGTAGAACATTCACATAAATGAAACAGTTTTTTATTATCCAATTCAAAATACACTGTTCTACATCCTAGATATTTATACCTGAAATATGCTCTCACCTATAAAAGCTCACCTAGCCAGGAACTATTATTCAACGCTTGTCTCTTATGAGAGATTCAGAGGTGGTTGGGCAACCTCTGGAAAACCAGTTTATTTTTCGAAGCCTTCTCACTCACAAGCCATGCCACAATCCCTCCAACTTCGTTTCCCTGCCTATCACCTCTCAGTCATTTTCACCAGGTTCCCCTTACCCGTTTCTAGAAATGCTCTTCCCTTTAAAAAAAAAAACAAAAGGCAGAGGGCCTTAAACCTACTCCGCTGAGAAGTCACAGAACGAAACCGGTACATAAGTTTAATCCCCTTATGACAGGCTGACTTTACACAATACCGGCTGCTTTGATAATTACATCCCTTGATGAGCCTGGGTCTGAGTTTTGCTTCACTATGAAACAAATCCACACCCTCAACCTATATGATTGTATGTGTGTGTGTATTATACACACACACACACATATATATATATGATATATATATACACACACACACACACATATACACATATACATACACACACCCATATAGGTATATATATACTTTGTGTCTTGATTGAGAGCGTGGATTTCTATGTACTGTATTTACACACACACACACACAACTGTCCCTTCTCCCTAAAAAGCCTCCCGGCTTCTAAAACGCCAACAGGGGTAGTTTTCGGGTTAAAAACAACCAGGGTCCTTGGCAGAGATTTTGAGTCTCGGTCCCCGAGCTTTACACGTTTACATATACACACATCACAACCTTCTCTTGTCGGTCCCTTGCCTTCCGGCTTGACTTGAACAGCCGAGGGGTCCCCGCTGCCCCAAAGACGGAGCTCTCCCTCGCGGAGCCTTCCAAGCAAGCGTCAATTTTGCCGCCGCCGCCCCCTTTCCCCGCCTGCTTCAGCCCCCAGTTAAAGCACCCGCTTCGACTCACAGCGCAAGGTGTGGAAGGCGCAGCGCGGCTGCTTCTCGAAACTGTCGCCCAGCAACAGGACGCGCTCCTTGCTGTCGAAGAGAGCCCGGGCCGCGCCGTTCATCCCGAGACCCCCGCTTCCCGCTTCCTTCCTCTCTCGCTCGCCTCCTCTCTCCAACAGCTGCTTCCACTACCCTGGTACATCTCTCGCGTTTGCCAGTGGGGAACGGGGGCGGGGCTGCCGAGCGAGGCCACGCCCCGTGTCAGACTACCGCTTAGCTCCTCACTGGATGAGAAGCTCCGAGCACCGCCCTCCTTGCCTCGAGAAGCGGAGAAGGTTGAGGAAGCCGAGAGAGGGGCGGCGCGAAGAGAAAGAGCTGCCCCTTCCTATTGGCTGCGACCGTCTAGGGAGGTCACGCCCACTGCCGGCCAGTGGCCATCAGATAAAGCCCTCCACCTCCCCTACGAAGGGGCGTCTCAGGGTTTTAAGGAGGAAAGACGTGTATGCTAATGACAACTGCGGAAAATAGACCCGCCAATGGGAGGTGCCGAAAGTGACTCTCTCTCTCTCTCTCTCTCTCTCTCTCGGTCGCTGAGGTGTAAAAGAGCGCCGATTCTATTGGCTGGAAGCGCCTGTGATCTCACAACCGTTGGCATAACAGCGCCATAAACGTTTCCGGTCAGGAAAGGAGGCGGGTGAGAGAGAGTTGATGCCGAGGTTGAATGAGTGGTCTTGTGGGGGTGGTGGGGGGAAGTTGAGCGGCCACGTCGTGCCCGCAATGAGCACTTTATGACGCGGACAGTTACTGAAATGATGCTGGGACAGAGGGAGGGAGAAGGGAGAGAAATAACGTGAACTGGCTTTTGCAAAGCTGATATGAGGTTACTAATTTCTTCATTTTTACCTTCATTTTTTTTCATTTTCATCTTTTATGGTCTCTCTTTTATATAAAGTGAATTTTTTTCAAAAAAATAATAATCCCAATCTCTCCCACAGTTAAGCCCCAGTCTCGGTGATCTATAGTTTTGTCAGCAGCTCGAGGGAAATTTAGCATTATCTCCTTTGATTGTTTCTCCCCCCCCCGCCACTACTTACATAATACTGGGATTTTGTTGTTGTTTTCCATCACTATATATTCACCAAATTTAACCCGTTCGGCTTCTTTTGAGATCACTCAGTGCTGGCTAAGTACTGCCACATCCTTACATCCCTGAGATGACTTTCAATCCATTGCTTTCTTTGCCCCACCCTACTTCATAGTCTTTTTCAAGGAAAGGTTGTTGATTTACAACCTTTCGTTTAGTGAGTGTTGGGACTTACAATGGCACTGAAGAAAGTGACTTAAGAGCATTTTTTACACCAGGGTTGTAGCCTCTTCCATTGTCCTGTGATCAAAATTTGGGTACTTGGCAACTGGCATGTATTTCTGACCATTGAAGTGTCCTGGGGTCATGGGATTGCCTTGTGCACCTTCTGATGACCAAAGTCAATGGGGAAGCCAGATTCACTTTAACAATTGTGTTACTAACTTAACAACTGCAGGGATTCACTTAACAACTGTGGCAAGAAACATCTTAAAACAGGACAAATACATTTTCAAATACAAATACAATGTTCAAATACATTTTAATCACTTAACTGTCTCACTTAGTAACAAATTTTGGGCTCAATTGTGGTCATAAGTCAAGGACTACCT
>BLBF01000032.1:17982814-18017757 GCA_015471245.1 Laticauda colubrina
GGTCAGTGGGGATTTGAACTTGGGTCTGTCCCATCCAGTTTCTCAATAGTTTAATCTTGCTGGTTCTGGAGGAGATATAAAAGTAGTCCTAATTTGGGTATGACTGCATGAGAAGCTTATTCACTGACTGCTAAACTAGCCATATGAGCTAAGTTCATAAAAACATGCTGAATTAAAATATAACTGGCAAATTGTGGCCCAGGATTACTATGTTGTAGGGCTATAGGTTATACAAGGAAGGTACTGAATTTGGGGAGACAGGCAAACAAGGAAAGATAGAAATACAGTGTGTATTACAAGTGATATGTTTTATTACACCAAACTTAAGAACATAAAAGCTTTGTTGGATCACACACGGGGCTTTTCTAGTTCAATATTGTCATATAAATGTTTATCAGATGTCACAAGTATCAGTTATAAAAGCATTAATCCTCTTCCCCTTTTTCTCCCTACAGTTAGCAATTAAAGCTTCTTGCTTAGGAGGTAATGAACAGTCTTCAAAACTAATAGCCATTGATATATGTTCTTCTACAAGTTTGCCCAGCACTGCTTTAAATGGATGCCTATGTCTATTGTTCCCATGTTCACAATTAAATTGTCAGTCTTGAATCTCCCGAATGCAAAGAAATATGTATTTTAGTTCAAACAGTAAAGTCTATGAATTGTATATTAAAATTAGCTTCTATTAAATACCTTCCATGCAAATCTGATGTGGATTTTATGAGATGAAATCTATTTTATTACGCCTTGCTTAAACTGTTGCTTGCCATAAAATGTCACTTACTGAAGATAATTATTTTGGGGACCTTTTTTCCTTTCTTTCTGTAGTGAATATCACATGAAATGAAGCCACTTCATGTGGATTCTAGAATATTGTCTCTGACTGCTCAGATTACGGAAAGTCCTGATCAGGATATTCCTGTGTTGCTGCTAAAGTTAAAAGGTAAATTGAGATCTTAGGTATAGCTCCATAAGATAAAACTAAAGCCTGTTCTGTGCTGAGTCTGCTGTGCTATGATTACCATAGGGGTGTTTCCATTGGGGTTACTGGAAAGGGCATTTGTATATATAGAATTTTAGTATTACAGAGAAGACTTGATCATTATGGGAATTATGAGATTGTTGTGAATCTGAATACAATAGCTGTAAGCAGTGAATGTAGTATTGGACATGTTCTAGTTCTTATTTGTAAAATATTTTTAAACAAGTTAGGCTGATATAAAGACTTATGTGGATATATAAACCTCTATTTTTCTTTTTTTTCCACGCCCCATTTTTCTAAATTAACTTTAATGTATTTTTAATTTACATGATAAATCTTGGTGGTTTGGGTCTTTACAAAATTAATAATTATGCAGGAAATGAGATGTTGGAAGGCAAATAAGGAAAAGGGGGGAAATAATACTTGAGGCACTAAGATTGGAAACCAAGGGGAAGAAACTGAAGTTATTCATATATTTCTAAATTGAAAAAAAGGGCTCAGTTTATAACAATGCTTCATATGATATCTTGACCCATTAATCATGGATGAGAATTGGAATGAGTTTCTGTATCTTTAAATCTTCTAACAAATAATTGTATGATATGAATTATGTAAAAAGAGAGCCAATTATGAAGTGCACATAATAAAATTATATGGAAGTGCACATAATAAAATTACAGGAGTTAGTGAAAAGTTAAGAATTTGGTAGCATGTTTTCTGACTACATAATTTTTATAAAAAGCCATAAGCTTGATCAAATCCATGCATCTGATGAGGCAATGAAATTAGCTCATGAAAACTTAATATCATTTTATAAATGTTTTACTCAGAAAAAGTATACCAGACTTATAATAAGAACTAGTATTGATCTGTTAGCAAATCAGATGCATGTTTGCTCAATACATTGAACCATAATAAACTGGTCAGCCATATTTTAGCTGTGGCTGTGCTCTGCAAACTCACTATAAATGGTGAATTTATAGTTCAGAGTATTACACAAGTCTAGAAAATCAGGTTTTTAAATTATAGTTACCTTAATCATGGTAAGCATATTATGCAAATACTCTGAACAAAATGAGACTGGGAATAAACCACAGTATAATTTCAGTTGGAGAAACTATCAGTTGCTAGAGGGCTGCTTTCCAGTAAAGGAAGTTACAGCCAAAGTTGGTTCATTTCAGCTGTGCAGAATAAGGAACTTACTCTCTGGTTACCAGAATTCCAACTCAAAATTAGTCTCATACTACTGTATCATGGACATGGTGCACATATCGTATGTTCAAAGCATTTTCTCATTTACTAAACAGTGGTTTTTCCCTGTGGTGCATCATTTCACCCAGTTAAATGTTACAGAAAGCAGAATTTTAGTATTATATAGATAGATGTTCCAATTTATTACCTAATTTTGTGTTTTTGCTATGCTCCTTTCTGACCTGTCTTGCAGCCCTCTGTATTTATTATTTGTAGAGGGATCCAAACCTAAGCAGTTCAATTTTTTTTCTTAGAAATTTTAACGAGTGCATCCCCAGGAAGTAATGAATCAAAGAAAATTAAACAAGACTTATACTATTGTGATCTAGTCCAGTACTGTCTATTAGTCCTTAAGCAAGATTATACAAGAGTGCCCGGAGGATGGAGTACTGCTGCCCAGATAGCAGAGATATTAAGGTAAAAATCTGCACAGTTACATAGCTATATTCCTGCTGTAGTAACTCTGTATTAGCCTGTGGTTCTACTATTTGCAAATTACAGAGAGGATTTTTTTTCTTTTCCTTCTCAGTCAGTGTTGTGTAGGTCTTGAGGTGAAAACAGAACGTGAAGAGTTTTACAATAAACTGCTTCCTTCTGCAATAGACAGCCTCTTCTTCCTGGGAAGGCGTTTGCAAGCACAATTTGTTCGGGCAGTCAAGGTATTTGAGCCATTTGTAATATCTTGACATATTAATGCAGGCAGTCCTCAACTTACAATAGCTCATTTAGTGACCATTCAAAGTTACAACGGCACTGACAAAGTGGCTTATGACAGTTTTAATTTTGCAATTATGACCATTGCAGCATTCCCATGGTCATGTGATCAAAATTCAGATGTTTGGGAATTGGTTCATATTCATGACTGTTTCAGTGTCCTGGGATCATATGATCATCTTTTGCAACCTTTTGACAAGTCTGTGGGAAAATGAGATTCACTTAACTGTGTGACAGCGATGCACTTAACAACTGTGGCAAGAAAGGTCATAAAATGGAACATTTAACAACCGTGGCAAGAAAGGTCGTAAAGTTTACTTAAATGTCTCGCTTGGCATCAGAAATTTTGGGCTCAATGGTCATAAATCAAGGACTACCTATACAGAAAAATGTTGAAATGGGCAAGCGAGGGTTCCCACGTCTTCTATTACTTGGCCTAAGTGATGCTTACCAAGAATTTCTATGCTGTCAAGGCTCAAGACTGTTACCAAAGCAATAGCACTTAAGACTTATATACCATTTTACAGTGCTTTACAGCACTCTCTGATGGTTTACAGAGTCACCTATTGCCCCCAACAATCTGGGTCCTCATTTTACCGAACTGGGAAGGATGGAAGGCTGAGTCAACCTTGAACCAGTGAGAATCAAATTGCCAAATTGAAGGAAGCAGTCAGCGGATGTATCGTGTTTCTCCAACAATACGGCCTCCACCAGTAGGAAGGCCCAGCATGATTTCTAGGCATGAGGTGAAATTAAGTCAGCCCCCAAAATTTAAGCCTATTTAAATCATGCATTTCCCTGCCATTTCTCACATCGTTCGTTAGAACTACACGAGGTGAAGAGAACTTGGGGGGAAAGGGCGGGGGTGGGAAGAAAACTTGCCTTTAGGAGTGCCCTGTAGGTAGCCTAGGATAGAATACCCCGATAGCTGATAGAAGCTCCCTGAAGGCAGAGTCCCCAGCCCCTTCAGGGCGTGGCATGGCTACCCATGTCCCCTTGCTTTTAGGGCAGTCTCTTTCAGGCGATGGAAGCTCCCCAAGTGCAGTCAACAGCCACTTCGATCGGCCGGTAGAAGCGGCCTCGGGGCGAGTGCAATACACTCCCCTTGCCGCGAGTCCACTTCTTTCGGCAGACGAAAGCTCCCTTGAAGGCAGGGTCCCTAGCCGCTTCGGGGCAAGGCGGGGCTGCCTGTGTCCCCTGGCCTTTAGGCAGTTTTTTTCAGGCGATGGAAGCTCCCCAAATGCAGCCACCAGCCACTTCGATCGGCCGGTAGAAGCGGCCTCGGGGCGAGCACACACACACTCCCCTCACTGCGACACCGCTTCTTTTAGCAAACGAAAGCTCCCTTGAAGGCAAAGTCCCCAGTTGCTTCGGGGCAAGGCGTTGCTGCCCGTGTCCCCTGGCATTTAGGCAGTCTTTTTCGGGCAATGGAAGCTCCCCAAATGCAGTCACCAGCCACTTCGATTGGCCGGTAGAAGCAGCCTCGGGGCGAGCGCATACACACACTTCCCTCGCTGCGAGGCCGCTTCTACTGGCCAATTGAAGTGGCTGGTGACTGCATTTGGGTAGCTTCCATCACCTGAAAGAGACTGCCTAAAGACGAGGGGACTCGGGCAGCCACACCTCGCTCCGAAGCGGCTGGGGACTCTGCCTTCAAGGGAGCTTTCATCGGCTGATAGAAGCAGCCTCGCAGCGAGGTGCATGAGTATGGGCCACTCTAGGTGGGGGAGGAAAATAAGTCACCCCCGAAAAGACGGCCTAGCCATTTTTTCAGGGGTCAAAAAAAAAAAAAAGGCCCGGCCTTATTTTGTGAGAAACATGGTAGCTTCAGTACTGCATTCTAACCACTGCGCCACCATGGCTCATTGCAGTGATTTGTCCCTTTTTGATAATGCCTGATAATGCTCTGCTTGACAATATGGGTACGGAAGTTGTTGAACTTAGGCTATTTTGAAAATGCATTCACACATAGCTTTGTTAATCGTTTATTCAGAGTAACAGAACAAAGACAATTATTAGACCTGCCTCTGGTTGTAGGCTGATGCTGCAGAAAACATTGCCAAGGCAGATAGTCTGCTGTTTTTACCTATTGTTTTTCCTTATGCAATGTATCTGAACTTACATTTTCAACTGATGAGAGTAATTGATACATAATATGGTAATTTCTAAGAATTGTATTTATCCATTAATTTGCATGTTTCTGAGAAAACAAAGAACTAATAAAACAGCATTTGTTTTGCAGTATTTTTAATACCTGAAAAATACATATGGTACTACTAACAGATTTCACAAAATCCTCATACTGCGCCTAATTTATGGCGTGCAGTTTCTGATTCCAAAACACACGTGTACAGACATGTAGTTTCTAATTCCAAAACATAATAAAAGTATTCCAGTTGATTTAGTATTAACATTTCTTCCTCCCTTAACACTTAACCAAATGTGTTATTTTAATGCCATAGATCAGCTTTCCTGAACCAAATTTGAACTACATCTCTCATCAGCCTCAGGAATCGTGAAAGTAGTTGTCCAAAGCATATGGAGCATATTGAAATTCAGTAAAAATAAAAAATACACAACATTCCATGTTTTTAAGATCCACAGTACACTTTTAATATATTAGCTATTGTTAAGAGACATGCTGAATTCTACAAAGAAATAGAATATACTTGGTTGGTGCAGTTGCAGAATAAGAAGGAAAGTTATTTTCTTATTGTGCCTGTACCATAACTTAAGTAGTCCCCAATCCTGCTTCCCTCCCCCCTTTCTCAGTTTTAGAAGAATACCATCTTTTCAGTAAATATAGCTTGAGGGTATAATCACTGTTTAATTTATGTGTTTCAAGAATTTTAATCATCAGTTTCTCCTTTATGTTTTCTTTAAGGATGAAAAAAGGAATGAATTTCTACATTGTTTCAGAACAGTGACTGATGCCATCTGTTGGTTGTGTAGAAGTCACGTCCATCTAGTAGGAAATGGTAAGGAAAGAAAAGCCTGGAAATTCATTGAGTATGAATGTTATTATGATTTCTAATTCACATATGATCTGCATTTAGAGGGTTGATGTTAGCTCCCACTCTCCTCCCTTGAAACAAAATGAAGCATCGATTTAACTTCTGCTTGAAATGGATTTCCTGTTTTTGCCCTAGTGCTTCAAAATAAACACTTTCAGCAATTGCTGACAACTGATGATGCTGAAACAACAACCAAGACTCTGTTCCTCTTGCAGAATATTTTAAGGACCAATAGGTAATTATATACTAAAGTGCATATTTTAACATTTTGAAATTCATCCAAAAATATGAATAGTTCCTCTAAGTTAATTAGCTTTTCATCTTCATAATTCCATATTCTTCATTCTAAAGCAAGAGATACAAGGTTATAGGTATAGTTTAAAGGTAACCCCCCCTTTTTTAAAAAACTGGTGGACATATTTGGCATGTTGGGACACAGGTAGAGGCTTTCACAAAATGAATGCTGAGAGAGGTGCTTCCCTATTCATGAAATGAATATTGTAGGGGTGTAGCCGGATGTAGAGCAGCAGCTGGGGAAAAAATGGTACCTGCCAATGCTGTCCTTGAGGTGCTCTATTATTTTTTTCTCAGTAGCTCTTGGGAGTCAATATAGAACATTACCAATTTGAAGCATCAGGCATCTTCAGCTACCTATTCTTTCTGTATTCAAAGAATGATTATGGGACTCATTTGCAACATACCACCTTCTCATTTATTACATTTTTTAAATTGTAAAAGGCAGATGGAGTGGGGAGCCTGACATGCATCAAATAAATGGACATTTGGAGTACTCTGACTTCTGAGTTGGTGGAGTTTCATTCAAAGGATTTAGTGTATTTTTATATTACAATATGGTTGGGGTTCTTCCAATCCTGCCCATTTCCCATCCACCATTTTAATTCCAATATGGTTTCCTCTCTTTTTGGTTTTCTTAGTAAAGCATTAGTTCAAATAACAGAAGAGACTCTGCACTTCCTTCTGGATGAACTTATTTATAAAATTTCCTCTACCACCAACCCTGCCAGAGGAAATGAAACTGTTAAACTGTTACTTTTGATCACAGAATCTGATGCCCAACTTGTTATCACAGTGAATGCTCGCTACAAAGGTTTGTCAAAAAAAATTGGATTTTGAAAAAATATTTTAGAATAAATTTTGGCATTGAATATTCCTTGGGGAGAAGCTAACTCTAATTCAAATAGTTTGTTACATGTATTGGTTCTCCAAATTTAGCACTCATGTTATTGATTGTAAAATGTATTAATTGGGCACTGTTTTGAAACAGTGAATATTATGGGTGAAGTCCTGTAAAGGAATCTAGCACTATGTATAGTAAAACAGGTATAATTGATGGAATAGATAGGTAGGTAGGTAGGTAGGTAGATACATACATGTCTTATATTGCCATAATCATATACTAGGAAAAGCAGTGAATCTATTTATTTATTCAGTCAGTCATTATGAATGTATACTTTGCCTTTCACCTGCATTCAATGCAGTAAGTTTTATTACTATATATTTTATAATGAATCTATTAATTGTTTAAGCTTTTCTTTGTATCTTTCACTACTTCTTGCCAGTGATGTACATTTAGTGTGGAACTCTTATCATAGTATCTGTGTCACTAGTAATTTATAATCAACATCTCTAGGATGAATAAACAAGCACTTTTTTCTTACTAAGTAGCATATTTATCTTAGCACATATCATTTATTAAGGGCTACATACTCTTCTAAGCAACCAATGGACTGGCAAAGGATTTGACAAGAATCTCAATCAATTGCTGGACTTGTTGGATGCAGAAAACTTCTGTTCTTGTGACCCACAGGTACGATACAGGTATACTGTGTGTTTTGTAGAAAAAATTCTGTCTATGGTAGAGGTAGTTCATGTTAGATTTTTATCAATGTATTCATACGGTGTTTCATAACTTCTAATCTGGTCACATAATTGGAATGTGACTAATGTGAGGGAGAATTACTATAGAAGCATTCTGAAATTGTAAGCTTAATTCTTCAAAGGGAGTTTGCCATATCTCCAAGCCTGGATCAGATCTTCTAATTAGATTATAAACCAGCTTTGGTTTCAATGTAGACTAGTAAATTGTCAAATCAAATAAAGCTCATAAGAGAATGTACATTCTTAACATCTTCAACCATTTAATTATCACATGCACTAGAAAAATAAATAAGCTAATTTGTTGATTTCAGAGAATGCATCAAGCAGCGTGCTTGATACAGGCATCTTGGAGAGGATATCAGACGCGAAAAAAATTAAGGCAGCTTCCAAAAGCTATAACTATCTTACAAAGGAAATTTAGGTAAAACTATGTTTGTTTGTTTTTAATCGAAAACAATGTTGTGTTATTAAAATAGCTTGGAAAGTAAAGCTACAATATAGGGATTTTCCAGACCTCCTGTCTGGCCAGGAACATCAACTAGATACATATTTACTGAATAAAATCTCCATGTGTATGTTTTTTTAAACCTGAAAATAACCAGAGGCTTTGGAGGAATAAGCTTATATGGAAAGTCACAGTAGGCATAATTTCTCTGTGTTGCCCTTCTAAGAATAAACTTACTTCCGTAGAATTAGATTAGAGTAAAGGAATTAGATTAGAATTTCTTCACTCCCTTCTGTATTCATGCATTGTCTAAGGCTTATACATTTTTTTATTATTTTATTAGATTTATATGGTGCCCATCATATTTAGAGGTGACTTTTGTTAATATTACTATGATTAATTCCTTTCTTTGTATTCAGTATTTGCAGATATTCTGGTAAAAATATGGTGCTGAATTGGAATTATTTTATGGCTTTATATCCCAATTATTTTTATTTGTCAACATTTTTTTAATTGTGGTTGCACTATGCTATAATCATACCCTGATTTATTTATATAAATACAAAAAGTTATTCTTGGTACTTGTTTGAGGAATCCACTAGAGGGCAGATTTCATTCATGAATTTTCAACCCTGCAGATTATTTTCAAAATGAAAATTCTATGCTTCATTGCTAGACTACACTATATAAGGAATAAATTAAACTGCCTGATCCCAGCATACATATATAAATAGTGTGTGTGCGTGTACACATGCGCACGCTCATTTATTCATTCTTGACTCCAGGGGACTGCCTGAACTAGTCCCTGCAGTTTTCTTGGAAATATTTTCAGGAGTGATTTCTCTTGCAATTTTCCTGGGCCAAGATAGAGTGAGTGGCTCAAAATCAACCATCTGGCTTTATGCCCTAGGTAGAATTAAAACTCACAGTGTCCTGGTTTCTTGCCTGGTGTTTTAACTACTATACCAAAATGATTCTCTTATATACATAAGAGTGTGTGTGTGTGTGTGTGTGTGTGTGTGTGTGTGTGTGTGTGTGTAGAATAAAAGAATGCTCTTGTTTCCTCTTTATGAGATTTTTCTCAGAAGTGCTTAATTGCCATTGTTGAAAACAGCTGAAGTAGATCTTGCTTTTGGATTCAACTTTTGGATTTACTGTCATATACGAGCATACCTCATTAGTACTATAAAATAATACGGGACCAGAAGAAGACATGGTCCATGTCTTCAAAATGGAAGGGCAAGGAGTGCAGGAGTCTAGGCAGTCACTCATGAGTTTATTTTTGATATACAGAATTTAGAACAGGTACTAAACTGGGGCCTGAAAAAAACAACACAAGAATTACATAGAGATTGCAAAGTTAATGAAGAATAATGTCATCCTTTAAAAATAGCCCAACCCCAAATAAAATAAAATCCCCAAAAATACTGCTTTTCCCACTCTGGGGGACTTGTTTTGATTATGTCTTCTGGAACAAATCTATTTCATTTTTTTCCTCCATCAGGCAATTAAAAGTAAATGTCAGTAATACACTAAGAAACAAATAACATTGCAACAGACTGGTTTTGAAGGGGCTGAATTGTCCTTAAATGTTTAAAGGAGTTTAAGCAGAGCTGAATGGCCACTTTTCAAGAATGGCCACTTTTCAATAGGCAGGAAGCTGGACTGTCACATTTAAAGTCCCTTTACTCTTTCTGTCTACAATGGCTAGGCAAGTTTGCTCTGTGGAAGAATACATGGCAGAAATTCTCATGATTTAACCCTAAATGGTGCTAAAACTGGAATTAGTTTGAATGTTGAAAACAGCATTTTCAGTGTTTTTTTAAAAACTTATTTATAGAGCTAAAAGAGAACAGGAATTGCAAAGTTTAAAAAGACAGAGAGAAGAAGAGTCCCTCCGTCAACAACTGCAGCTTCAGAGGCAAAGAGCCATGAGGCTGTTTCACGAACGGCAGTTAACATTATTGGAAATTGTCCATGCAGGTATAGTTATTACAGAACCATGAAGAACCTTTGGGGAATTAGTATCCTCTTTACTTTAATTTGGACATTTTTTCTTTTCTTTGTTCTCCAGGGTGACTTCATTGATGCTCTAAAGGACTTTTATAATTTATGATGGATCTACTGTCCAAGGAATAGGATGAAATGTGTTGTAATTTGTATCCAGTAAAAAGTTGACTAACAAAGGCATAAATCAGTATAGCTACATTAAAATGTGTATGAATCATATAGTACATATTGTATTTGGTATAAGATCCTATCTATATAATGCACAAATAGAGGGTGGGGCTAGCACAATAATAATATATTATCAAATATTTAGGTATTATAATGAAATTACTTCACATCTATAATAATCATGTTATATTTCCCTTCCTGTCATATTAAAACTTTGACTTCAGTTGATATCTCTGGGTGAAATATAAATTTGGGGGCGATATCAATTCTGTGATGTCATATTGTCATATTCATGAGAAAGCAGTTAACTTGCTTTGCTTAGATAGCTATGGTCTACAACAGGGGTGTCAAACTCACATTGTCACGTGACTTATCGTGACTTTTTCCCCCTTCGCTAAACCGGTATGGGCATAGCCAGCATGTGATATATCTGGCCTGTGGGCCGCGAGTTTGACAATCCTGGTCTACAAAATGATTGTTCAACTAACTGTAGTGGCATTTGGTTTTTAAAAAATGTTTTACTCTAACCCTATATGGTTTCTCTTCTGCATCTTTCATCTTTCATCTCTGCTTGTGTGAATTCTGATTTTTCTAATAATGAATATACTCTCTTTATTTTTCAGGTCAAATAGATAAGCATATGCATGAAATGAAAGAGAAAGCAGCCCTAACTATCCAAAGATATTGGAGAGCATTTAAAGCAAGGAGAAATTTTCATCAGCAAAAAAGAAATCTCAAGGAATATAAAGCAGCTGTTCTCATTCAGAGAGCGGTCAGTATGCAAACCAATTGTTGGCATGATACAAAACATTATGCATCAGTAAATTGAAAAAATTTTCAATTTTCCGAAAGATTCGGTGGGCATGGCCAAGTGGCCATGTGACTGGCAAACCAAATACAAGTGTCCCTCGGTTAATGGCCAGTTGCTTAGCAAGTGTTCTAATTTATGATTGACCTGTTTTTGGAGTTTTGACAGCCATGCACATACAACATACAAAGACACACACACACACACACATGCCCTTCTAACTCTGCTATTCTATGATTCTGTAAGAATCTCCTGCTGGAGCAGGGTTTTGGATTAGGAGATGACCTCTGAGATCTCTTTTAGGCCAGCCCTACATTGCTGTGCTGCTTCAAAGAGTCTTCTGAAGCCAGGGTTTGTGTCCTTCCTT
This sequence comes from Laticauda colubrina, assembly GCA_015471245.1. Lineage (NCBI taxonomy): Eukaryota > Metazoa > Chordata > Lepidosauria > Squamata > Elapidae > Laticauda > Laticauda colubrina. The sequence goes on from BLBF01000032.1 coordinate 17,994,473, forward strand.
CCTTTTCTTTTTTGTCTCTCCCTCCCCCCCTCCCTCCTTTCCTGTATTTATTTATCTATATATCTCATTCACTTTTTTCTTTCTCCCTCTCTCTCTCTCTCTCTCTTTCTTTCCCTTCCATCCCCCCTCTTTCTTTGTCTATCCCTTTTCTTCCTTTCTCTTCTTTTCTCCCTCTTTCTTTCTTTCCCTTCTCTTCTTTCTCTCTCTCTCCCTCTTTCTCTTTTCCTCTTTCTCTCTTTTCCCTCTCTTTCTTTCTCTCACCCTCTCTCTTTCCCTCCCTCTTTCTTTTTCTCTTTCTCTCTCTTTCCCTCTCTTTCTCTCAGTCCCTTCCCTCCTTCCTTTCCTCTCTCCTTCAAAAGCTAGGAGACCCACCTGAAACACACACACACACACACACTTCCAACATCACTCGTTAACTTACCTTCTTCCTGGCCAGTCTCCTAAAGTCCCAGGGACCTGGTGTGATTATCCGTTCATACCCAGTCCCACGTTGCCCAGAAAAACTGGCAGGCAAGGCTTCCAGGAGTAACAAAGGGGCCAGGAGTACGACTTCCCCCCCTCCCTCAAGCTCCCACCCCACCAGCATCCCGGCTGTGTGCAAACTTATCTTCCTCCCGTTGTTGGTGGCAGAGGGAAAGGTGAGTCAGCCAGGGCAGAGCCATCGCCACTCAGCTGCCTACCAGCCCGCATCTCATCCTCTCCTTGGATTCTCTGCAGCTGCTGGACCTCACGGCTGCCGGGGGGGGGGGGGGTGCAGGAGGCAACCAGGAAGCATGCGTCCACCTGCATCACCCCTCTGCCAGCCACCCTTCTCTTGCCCAGCCAAACATTTTAGCTGAGTGCGAGCCACGAAGGAAGATCCGCTCTCGCAAGGTTTGACTTGCACCATTCCTACAGAATGCAACCCCATTCAGCCAAAGCATGCAGGCTGGTAGGTGGGTGGCAGAGGGAAGGGGCAGCAGGCAAAAGGGCAATGGGGACTGGGCGGCATAGTGTTGTGCTCCCTGGTTGGCCCCCGCTCCTAGCAGGCAAGTCCAAGCAGCTGCGGAGAATACAGGCAGGGGCCGAGATGCAGGCGGATGGGGACCTGAGCAGTGACAGATCAGTCCTGGCTCGCCTTCCTCTCTGCCATCAGCAAGCCAGGTAAGCTGGAGACTGGGGCTGGTGGGGGGAAACCTTTCTAGGCCACGAGTGCCTCATGGGCGGCGCTGGTGGCTAAGCAAGGCAGGCAAGTGGGGTGGGGGGAAAACTTTGCAAGGCCACAAGTGCCACATGGGTGGCACTGGCAGCTAAGCAAGCCAGGAAACCTTGCTAGGCCACAAGTGCCACATGGGCAGCTCTGGCGGCTAAGCAAGCTACATAGGAACGGGAGGTCAGCTAGCTAGGCTACAAGTCCTGAGGGCGGCGGTGGCACAAAGATTGCAGCCTAGGTCAGCCCAGGAGTCGGGACTCAACCAGGGCTTGTGGCAGTGGGGGCAGCAAGGGTGAGGGCAGCAGTGGTAGCATGGTGGGGGGAGCCAAGGCTGGTCCAGGAATCGGGACTCAACTGGAGCTGGCCATGGCAGCAGCATGTTGGCAACGGGAGCTTGCTGAGCCTCACTTAGGGAGATCATGGTGGAAGGTAGACAGTGATGGCGGGCGGGCAAAGTCAGACTGCAGACAGCAATGGCGCATGGTCAAGATAAGGCGGGGAGGGCGAGGCTAGAATGCAGTCAGTTTGTCATGCATGCACGATAAGGACTGACTGGGCAGGGAACGGAGAAGCAGGTGGAGAGGGGTGGGGCTGGCCAGGGGTCCATTTTACCAGTTCTCTGAACTACCGGGAATTGTAACAACCAGTTCTACCGAACTGGTGCGAACTGGTAGAATGACACCCCTGCATTAAAAGCAATGTTTCAGAAAGTCTGGTCTGCAAGACTTAAATTGAAGTCGTATTTCAATAACACATTTTAAACTATTCTTGTTTTTATAATCATGCTACCAGTTAATCAAATTGTTCTTTACTTCAGTGGTGGCCTCAACTAAGTTGTTTTAACCAGACTGTCAGTGTTGAAGTAAGCCTTGTTCTATCATTATGCCTGAAAAAAGGTTCAAGAGAAAAATACTCCTGTGATTTTGTCACAACTTTTAGCAGAAAAAAATGCTGCTGTAGAAACTAATTACGAGATAAAATATTAAGATACATTGATTCTTGATATCTTTTACTAAGGATATTCTTTTTTTAAATAGGTTTATTTTAAATAGGTTTCCTACTTTGTGTGTTGACCAAAGAAAAGCCTAAATTTAGTATTTATTCTTCAACCCAATAATATGTGGCAATTCTAAATCTAATCTCTTAATTGTTTCATAGTTCAAATAAATCTCTTGATATCTTTTTTTTTTAAAGAAGGCTCAACTTAGCTGCATCTTCAACTGTAATGTTTGCCCGCTAGTTCAATTTCAAGCCTTACTAGAGAGAGTTGTAAAGAATAAAACTTATCTCTGGAGGATTACAGCTCATGGCCAGCATTACAGGATCCATCTCCTTTCCCTTGCGTGAAGAAAGTATGGAGAAAACTCTGGGTTCAGGATGTGGCAGTTGTTTTAGAAAGATACACTAAAATGTTCTAACATACGTAGCTGTTTAAATGTTATCTATCAGAATTGATCTTGCATTGAAAATAGTGTTGATGTAACATTTTTTTTTCTAAAATTTCCATGTTCACTAAGAAGGTACTCAATGAACCTGACCTGGCCTATGTAAATATTAAGATTCGGTAAAGAGGGGATACTTGTTTTTAATATTTTATTTCAATAAGGTGCTTAAATTCTTGGAGAAGAAAAGAAGAAAGGCACATTCTCTCTGGAAACAGCCTGAATCTCTTTCGGATGAACAGAGGATATTGTTTCAGCAAAAGGTGGAAAGCTATATTAAACTGCACCCAGTAAGTCATCATTATTCCCCTATCCCTTGGATTGTCTCAAAAGTGCTTTTTTCTTCAAAAGGCAACTGGACTGTTTTTTCCCTTCCATGAGGAAGAAAAAAAAGTTTTGCTTCTCATCCAAAAAACTTTGGGGCTTTTAAGCATTCCAGTCATATGATTACATTTTATAATATGTTTTGCTGAGAACAGGCATTTACTTCTGGTTTCTGCACCCTTAATAAACTGTTGGTTCACTTAAGGGCCATAGATTCGCTTAATGACCACTGTGATTCGCTTAATAACCTTTACCAAAAACTTGGTAAAATCAAATTGGTCATGTGATTAACCAGTTTTACAACTATCAGCAGTTGCTACCAAGATAGGCAGGTTCCATTACAGACATAACTCGAGGCCTACCTGTAGTGATTTTACAACATTGCCTTCAAATCTTGAAAAGTTTTCATCCATATACTTATTTTCTTTAATTCTATTTCCTTTACCTAATGAAACATGCCAATAATGTGTAATTTTTTATAGCTATATAAACTGAAACTGCCATGGATAACCTGCTTTGCTTTTATTTGATATGAGAAACATAAAATATTTGGCAGGGTTGTTTGGGTCTTTTCTTTAATGTAATAATAAGTTGCTTCTTCCTGAATCTTAATTAAGAAATTAAATTTATTCAGTGATGAATAAATTATCAATGGCTTCAGAGAGAAAACAGAAAGAAGCACAGTGATTAGATTTACCGATTCCCAAGGAATGCAAATGTTGTGCTGCAGACTCTTACAAAGGTTTGAAGCTGATAACCGAGAGATGGTAATTTTTCTCTAGGCTTCTGCAATGTCAGAAGAAATGAGCAGAGAACTTCATCATCAAGCCCAGGAAAAACTAGCCCACTATATGCTGAGAAAAAGAAAAGATCAGAAAGCAAAACAACATCGAGAGGCTTTGCTTGCCCAAGTTCACACAGATGTGGATCAATTGTTAAGTACGTGCGTGTCTCATTTTGGTCTTGCATAGATTGTCTTCCCAGGTTAGCTTTGATGTGAATGCTGATTAATATCATACCTGAATTATCCAAGTAGACACTACTTCACCCAGCTTGAATTTTCTTCAGAGCTCATCATTGCTGGGTAAATTATGAATTAATACATCCTCTTGACGCTTAAGTATTGTGGGTTTAAAATTCTATTTTTCACATTGACCATTATCCAAGCCCTACCCACGCAATTTGAGGTGCTGAAATAATTACTATGAACAAATATAACATGTTTTCAGTTTGCACTTTGAGCTGTTCTCATGTTTTCGTACACACATGATCACTCCCATATGATCTTAGCAGTCTTCTTTTGAAGGAGACTAAAGAACCCATAGATACATACATCACATATCTTTCATTTATTTAGTAATTCCATTCTGGCACATGTATCTGTATCCAGTCCCTGTGATTATCTGGTTGATAAAACAGCAACAGCACAATGCATCACCTTGGTATATGCTGCATTTGATGGCCCTGAAAGGCAGCTGGACTTTGAGCCAGTCACTCGCTTTCAGCCCAACTCACCTAACAGGGCTGTTGTAGAAAATAGGAGAAGGAAGGGGTGTTGGGTATGTTTATTCCCTTGAGTTATTTGTAAAACAATAAAAGTGGGACATAAATAAATTCATATTATGTATTGTATGTATGTATGTAATATATGTATGTTATGTATGTATACACACACGTTCATACACATACATACGTTTGTGTATTTTGTATATATATCATAACTGGAAAAGGAAAAGAAAGATTATAAAGAAGCTGCTTTTAATCTTCCTGACCGCAACATTTATAGATATATTTCCCCTCTCTCTCTCACAGGTTATATCATAATTTTATTCTTTTCCTAAGCTATGCTTCCGAAAGCCCATGTCACACTGCACCAACTGATGGAAAGAGGATGTGAAACGGAGAGAAACACTTGCCATCCGTTGGTTAACGCGATGCTTCCGTTCTGTACTCACTGCGTCCTTTTTTCATACTCTCTATCCATCCAGCATCCGTCGACTGAGATTCCATCCGCTCAAAACTTTTTGAGCGGAAAATGTATCCAACACGTCCGTTCTGCATCCGTAACGCATACGGGGAACATCCGTTCTACATGCGTCCACTATATCTGCTAGGCATCCACAGCGCATCCGCGCAACTCGCATCCGCTCCAGCAGAAAACAGACACAGGGAGGAAGCGAAACGGACGCGGAACGGACACAAAGCGTTAGTAGCACGGACGGAGAAAGGATGAAAGCGGATGCAGCTCGCATACAAAGCATTAAAACGGAAAAAACGTTCGCAGAGGGGACCTATCTCGGATATTTAGGATGTCTGCAGGATGCCTAGAGGATGCAAAAGGACACAGAGCGGAAAACCTATATTTCCTATAAAAAAGGGGGAGGAACTCACCTGGATCTCACTTTCAGTCCAGCAACCCTGCGGTGCAGACCTCTTCAGCCTTGCTCTGGCTCTTGCTCTTCCACAGCATCCAGTCATCTCCACTATGGATCATCACACACTCCTTTTGGTAGCCACCATCGTTCTACAACAGTGCAAAGCCATCTACAGGCTCTTTCACCTGTTCTACGCGAAGAAAAGGAGGCGGCCAAGAAGTGTCCGGGTCCGAAAATGGATCGCCAGAAGAGCAGAGTATGGACTGTATAATAAGTTGATGGTGGAGCTGAGGAACGAAGACCCTCGTGCATTCCAGAACTCCATGAGGATGCCTCCAGCCATGTTTGACGAAGTTGTGGAGTGGCTGAGGCCCAGGTTGACCAAGCAGAGCACCAACTTCCGGCCCAGCCTAGACCCTGGGCTCAAGGTGGCACTGACTCTGCGCCACCTGGCCTCAGGGACCACCTACAGGAGCATGCAGTACGGCTGGAGGGTGCCACACAACACCATCAGCATTGTGGTCAGAGAAGTGGTGCAGGCCATCATCGAAGAATACCTGGAGGAGCTCCTCCAGTGCCCCTTCACTGAAGAAGGCTGGAAGAAAGTTGCAGAGTAGTGGTATCAGAAGTGGAACTTCCCCCACACCGTTGGAGCCATAGATGGCAAGCACGTGGCCTGCAAAGCTCCAGCCAAGTCAGGGTCCACTTATTTCAACTACAAGGGCTTCTTCAGCATCATCCTCTTCGCCATGGTCGATGCTGACTACAAGTTCATGTACATCGATGCTTCAGGCAGTGGCTCATCTTCAGATGCCCAGGTATACAACGCCAGACACCTCAAGGAGGGGCTGGAACGCAACCTCATCATGGGCTTCCCAGATCCAGACCCCCTACCCAACGACACACAAGATGTGCCCTACTTCATCGTGGGGGATGACGCCTTCTCCCTCAGAACCTACCTCATGAAGCCCTACACCTCCAGATGCCTCACCCGTGAAGAGAGGATTTTCAACTACAGGCTGTCCAGGGCAAGGCGAGTGGTGGAGAATGCTTTTGGCATCCTGGCCAACAGGTTCCAGGTACTTCTCACCACCATGCAGCATCGCCCAGAAACTGTGAGGAGGATTGTGGAAACTTGCTGCATCCTGCACAATCTCATGTGCACCCGCTACCCAGTGTTGCAGAACAGGCTCATGGACCTCCAGCATGGCAATGGGGACATGGAGCCTGGGGAATGGAGGCAAGGGCGAAACCTGATAGACACTGTGGATGTGCAAGGCCCCAACAGAGCTTCACGTGAAGGGAAGAAGCAGCGCAACCTCCTGAAACATTGGTGCAACTCCCCAGCTGGAGCAGTGGAGTGGCAAGACAGGATGATAGATGCTTAATGGATGCTTCCTTCAGCCTGTCTCATCACACTGATGAGATTGGGCCATGCATGTTGAATAGCCCTACAATGAACAGGGCATTTAATAAAGAGTTGTGTTTATGTTGAAATGTGTTGATGAATGATTACATTGTTATTGATAATAAAGGGCCATAGGTGTGGCACCTGGGAGGGTGGACCATACAGTCCCACTATGCTTGCACTTGAGGCTTATCTATCCCACAGCTATTACCCATCCCAAAGGTATCCCTGCCCATCCCACAGCAATTACCCATCCCAAAGATATCCCTGCCCATCCCACAGCTATTACCTATCCTAAAGGTATCCCTGCCTATCCCACAGCTATTACCCATCCTAAAGGTATCCCTGCCCATCCCACAGCTATTACCCATCCCAAAGGTATCCCTGCCCATCCCACTGCTATCCTAACCCATCACACAAGCATGCAAAGGCTTTCAGTGGAGGTGGAGCTGGGAGTGGATGTGGGTTGGCCTGTGGTGGAAGTGCCCTCTCCTTGCTCCCACTGCGTCAGGGGGTCCTCCATGCTCTCCGCCACGGGTAGTGTAGCTGTCAGGGGGTTCTCTGTCGTGGCACGCTCCATAGATACCTGCTTGGACACAGGAGCTGACTCTTGGCCAGAAGAGGACCGGCTCTCAGCAGGCTGCCTGAGAGAGAGGGTTGTCAGAGGGGCTGCTCCTCGGTGGCGGATCTCACCCTCCAAGAAGCTGCACTTGGCCATCATGTAGGTCTCTCGGTCCGTCAGTTTGACCGTGGCCTGGCCAGATTTCTTGAGGTGCAGCTTCCCGTACCAGGTGTGTATGTGCTTCCACCAGCCGAGGAGCACCTCCGAAGTGTAGCCCAGGCTCTCCGCCTTCTCTCTCCAAGCAGCCTGCTTCCTTTTGGTGTCTCGATAGAGCCTGTGTCCCTTCCGCCATAGATACTCGTTCTCCCTCAGCCATTCCAGCACCTCATCCTCATGTTCCTCTTCAATGGAGTATTGCCTCCTCTCCCGTTCACGCATATCCCTATTCCTCCCTCTGGCAGGACCATATGGGCCCTCATCAGAGGGGCTTTGAGGTTGTAGGGGCTGCTCCTCCACACCACCACCACCAGCAGCAGCAACAACAAGAGTAGCAGCAAAAGCAGGACCACCACCAGCAGCAGCACCACAAGTGCCAGCAGCGCCAGCAGGACCAGGATCAGCAGCAGCAGAGTAAGCACCAGCAGCGCCAGCAGCACCAGCAGGACCAGGAGCACCAGCAGGACCAAGAGCACCAACAACACCAGCAGGAACAGGAGCACCAGCAGCACCAGCAGGACCAGGAGCAGTGCCAGCAGAGTAAGCACCAGCAGAAGAACCAGCACCAGGAGCAGCGCCAGCAGAGTAAGCACCAGCAGAAGCCCCAGCACCAGGAGCGGCACCAGCAGAATAAGCACCAGCAGAAGCACCACCACCAGGAGCAGCGCCAGCAGAAGCTCCAGCACCAGAAGAGTCAGCCCCAGCAGCAGAAGACCCAGCAGAAGCAGAGTCAGGGCCAGGGGGTGGGATGGTGGCCCTGTCCCTCTTGCCAGGGCTGGCAGCAGATGGCAGAGGCTTTCTCTTCTTCCCCATGGTTGTTGGCTTGCTGGCTGGCTGGCTGGAGCTGTGTCTGGCAGCAGGTCTTTCCTCTGAATGGTGACCTGCTTGCGAGCTGCTTCCCTTTATATCCGCGGGGCTGACGCAATGCATCCTCCCTGCATGCGCAGTGAACGCTTTGCATCCTCTAGGCATCCGCTAGGCTTCCGCTCTGCATCCGCTTCATCCACTCGGCATCCGCTCTGCATCTGCTCTTTCCGCTGTGCGTCCGCTTCGCTGTGCTCCCCTGGAAGCCCTGCGGATGTGCCAACCGCTCCCATCCGCTTCCATCCGCTAGGCTTCCGTGGAGCATCCGCTTTCCATCCTGGCTACGTCCTCCCCCCATCCGTTCCTTTCCGTTGTTGTCCGCTCTGCTTATGCAAATTCGGGGCACTTTTGAGAGTGGATAACAACGGATGGAACATTTTCTCGTCCGCTGTGTCCTTTTTACAAACGTTTTGCATCCATCGGCCAGTATGACAGGCCCTTAAGTTCAAACCAATAAATTTCAAGTTTTTTCCTTTTTTTTAGCTTTAAGCTCCTTGTGGAACTTCCTTTAGGTCCACAAGGACTTTCCAGTCAATAGTAAATGTAGTTATTGCTCTTTCTCTAATCAAATTAATTAATTTTGCCATCTCTGCTAGTTCAGTATGTCTAATATTTTCCACAATATTCTTTAGAAACAACACTAAAGGGACTTTATGTTCAAGGGATATTTTCCCCATGAGAATAATCAGTTACCAGTTTTGGCCCACTCTGTTATTTCATGACCCATCAACACATTCTCTTTGTTATTAGTGCCATCCTTGACTATTACTTCCATGTAGAAATTTCAGCCTGTAATATAACCAATGTTGTTTAGTTCTTCAGGAGTGAATACACTTGCCTTTTACAATGCTAGTTACAGTTTTGCTTTTTTCATTTTTAGTCTTCCCTAAGTTTGATCTCTACTTCCAAACCACATACTCATAACATTGCATATTTTCATCTAAGATAAGACATAATGAATAATTGGGATGGGTGGGGAGTTTAGGTACCTTTTTATTGTTTTCTACCACAAAATAAGTAGTAAAATGTACTATACTTTGAAAGGATTGGCTGCTAAAATTCAATTGGGCTCTAAAACCTGAAAAAATAGTTTCAGATTAAATGAAAGATTAAGTAGTTTGTTCTAATCTTTTAAAGCAATCCAAGTAATGATCATAAATGAATCTTATAGCAAATTACATATGTTAGACATAAACTCTTATACATTCAACCTTACTTCAAGTTGCTAAGAAAAACCATTATGATTTTTATTTATTCTGATCTGGACAACCACTAATTTCTTGTCCTTATATCCTTCTCTCTGTTGTCTTTGGTTTCTTTCCTTTCACAAGTGATATGTAGTAGGCACTTTACTTGTTAGAACTTGGTTCTGTGTACTTTAGCTGCATTGCTCCTATATGTATTTCCTCTTGCATCATTGTAGGATGCTACTTTGAAAACAAGATGATAAAAACTGCAAATATAGAGAAGGTTAACCAAGTCTTTTAAAGAATGATATATATTTTTGCCATAGGTGCTCCAAGCCTCTCAGAATGTACCATGAAGGATCTGAATGTCTTTATGAGCAGATCTGTTCCTGTGGCAGCTAAAGCCAAACAATCCCATAATACAGTATTAAAATATATGCAGTGGCCCTGGTGGAAAAAACTTGAAGAAGACTTCTTTAAAGAAGAGGTTGATTCAGTGGACCCTACAACTGCTGAATTGGAGACTTTGTTCATTGGTGGAAGCAAAGTATGATTATTATAGAACATATTCTAACAAAGTAATTGTGTACTTTTTATCCCATGATTTCCCCCAAAAATGTATTAGCTATTATCTACTGAATCCATAAATATAATTCAACATTCCAGATATTGAACTTTGGGCAGAAAGTCTGAAACTAACTGCTCAGATAATTTCAGATGATCTGTAGAAGTGTATTGTATACAGTTTTATACACTAAGAATTGTATAATTTCAACTTTTTAAAGTGACATTTAAAACTGGGTGCTGTAGATTTAGAACTATGGGTACGCAGAAGAAACAAGGAGGGAGATCCCAAATTATGCATGTATGCATATGTGTTCCAGAATAGCTTTTCTTGTGAATAGTCGCCCTGTGTTCATAATATGGAGTCTTTCTGCCTGATTAAAAGTTAAGACAGCATCCAAATTTGAATATAAGCCTCTTGACTGTTTGCATTTTACCACATGTGCTTGGTGATTCCTCAACTCCTCTCATAGACACAGAAAAGCTTTATTTTTTTAGAAGACAAAAACAGAATTCCAGACTTGTAAAGCAAGAGGTTTTCATATCTAAGCTGGGAACAGGATTCAGATTTTAAATCCTTTGTTTGAGAAATCAGTAATTGCTCTAGTTGTTACAAAAATCAGTAATTGCTCTAGTTAGACATTGCATTGTTTTAATTTCTTTTCACTGATTTAAAAGTCTTGTTCTGTCCCCTCCTTTATTTCTGCACATTTAGGACATTCTGAGTAATTTCAGACTGAATTCAAGATTTACTTATTTATATCTAGGATGATGACAAATTTTCAAAACCATCTCTTTCCCAATATCTCTTAATTATAGTTGATTGGGACCATATTGTGTTTACTCAGAGTGTTGAATGTGTTTTATAGATCAAATTCATATATCTTTTGAGTTAGTTCAATAAACATCTTTTTAAAAAAACCTTGTTGTGATTGATTTATCTCCCAAAAGGAGAGGGAAGGATTAGAGCCAATAGTCACATTCACTTGTATTACAAGATGTATTATAGAAATTATTATTTTTCCACGTTGTCTTTTATTTACTAGAAAGGCAGTATACTGTAGGCTGTAGAGCCTGTATCATTCTCATAAGACTGAGTTTAGGGGGAGGACATCATAAGAGACACTGTCTGGAAAATAGGTGATGACACAGAAACTCCAAATTTGACAGGATATTTAGGGTAGTGTTAAGGGTCATAAAAAAATCCTGCATGCTACTGAAAAATGGGGACACACTTTTCTTGTACAGCTATTATAAGATATTTTGCAGGTTGTTAGATTCCAAGACTTGTGACAAAGGCTACAGAAGTCATCTCAAGCACTTGATGGGATTTTGAAGATCTATGCCTAAAAGGTCAGGGAATATTTAGGATACACATTTCTGAGACTAAGTTCTCAGCTGACTGTCCTATGAAGTGGTTTGGCTGCTGTTAAGAAACTTTGCACTCTTCAAGACTATGGGGAAATCCTAGGTAAGACTGCCATCAGAAAGTATAAAAGTTCTGGACATTGTAGTAGAATTGCCCATTTGCTCACAAAGTTATAAGAGTATAAAATATCTGATGCAAGTATATGGGAGCCAATATAATCAAGGTCATTAAGTCATTAAGCAGCTGATTTAAACAGTTTATGACCTAACTGACCAGATTTATGATGAAGTCATTCTAATGGGACTTAAGATAATGGATGGTTCAGAAGTTGTCAACCCTCTTGGTGATGTAAAAACAGGACAATCCAACCATCCTAAGATATTTATAAGGTGGGAAGAAACCTAACCAGTCAGGATTAACACACAGGCCTATATCATATCTACCACTAGAATATCCTACCAAAGCACTATCTGATCCACTGCCACCAGTAGAGGACAAAAGCATCCAAAACCTTCAAATTTTTAAAAGTGGGACATATCAACAGACCACAAAAGCCCAAGTAAACTAAGCTAAACTTAAAAGCTGTGAACCAAAAAAACCTCTTTCCAATCAAGACTTCCCTAAATTCAGTTATAGATGCTACTCCATTCATGGAGGGGTGTTCATGTGATAGATGAGCATCCAATAGTGGCTTGAAGGGATAGTGGAGCCATGATCTCTACCATACTGTATAGTACACTTATCACTTGTCAAAAACCAACACTCAGTCAAGGTCTTAGTTGAGTTTTAATGCTGTTTGCAAGGGAAAAACTCACACAGCACTTGTAAAGCTACATTTTCAGTGTAAAGACCAAATTAATAGGTTGAATTCAATACTTAATTTCTGGATTGAAATTTGGTAGGATTCTGACAATAATGAGACTTTGAATTACTGTATAGACAGATTCTGGCCTTTAGTTCCACCATAAAAGATGTTCAAACAGGTCAAAACGAAAAGATTGCAGTCTCATGCTAAATACAAACACTCAATTTTTTCTAATTTTCCACTCTCTCATCAAGAGGGGGTAGATTTTATCTACAGAAACCCAGGATAGAAATCACTCTTAATTTTAATTATATGAAGTTTATTTCCAGTTTTTATGAAATATACATCACCTATTTGTTTTCTGATGATTTCAGTCCAATGTTTGCTGCCAGGGTCAAGGTGGGTGGTTACATAAATCAGTATAATATATAAATAAGAAAGCACACAATTTTGTATTTCAAAAACAGTGATCCCTGTGACTAATTAAAATAACACATCAACTTACTTTAATTGCTGCTTATATTTTAGGACATATAAAAACTTTAAGCATTGACTGGAAGAAGGTTTATTGCAAATTGACTCTTCATTCTGGTGCTATAAACTAGTTAGTGCTATAAACCAGGCTGCTTTTTCCTTTTGATACTCCACCTATAATCTCCTTTGTTTTATATACTATACTGAGGTTCAGTGCTGTGTATTCTAATATTCAGTCTTGTCCTTATTATAACATTCCTTTATCATAAGAACTTTTCTAAGGTGTTCTTATGATTTTTTTTCTTTCAGCATTTTCTTCAAAAGAAACAGCTTCTCTCTCAAATGTTTCTTTGTTAAATAAAGGCAAATGACAGAACTGTCTTTATCAACAACCCAGCTATGGTCATGCTATTGGCCTCTATCAATTATTACCACTTCAGGTAGATTATGAACTCCCTTTTGACAATGCACAGTTTGATAATGGAAATTCCATTTTTAATCCCCCTTTCAGTGCTTAAAGATACTATAGTGTCAGTAGAGGTCTCCTTGTAAGACCTATTTTTCATCAGCATGATTTGCTACTCTCTAGTGTAGAAAGGCCATTTAATATGTGAAAAACCACATTATTTTATGTGGTTATTATTATTTTATGTGCAAAATATTATGTAATTAATAATTTTCTGCTCTCAGCAACCATATAATCCATTCAAGCATAATTGCATTAAGTTTTTTCCAACCAAACCCAATGCAAATTGATGTAATGGTTCTTAATATAAAGATAGGCTATTGAAAAATTAGATTTCCCTTACATTTTGAATTATGATGTTATAATCTCCAAACTAGATACACATGATAAAATCCAGGTTTACCTGTAATTTGGTAAAATAATGGTTAAAGTGCTTCTATAAGATTACTAAGTGCTTCATATTTCTATTAAAAACTATCACCCCATCAATCCCTGTGGCAGTCCTGTTTCAGCCAAAATCCTTTTTCTTTCAAGACCAAAGTCCTTGCTCTTTACTCTATACCAGTCTACTAAACAATCAGGCATCTGATTTTTCTCCATATGTTGTTCTTTTTTAAAATGTATCAGTGCAATATCATGAAATTAATTAATTTGTATTTGCATTTGCATTTCATTGTTTCATTCTACTGAACATTTAAGCAAGGTGATACAAAATCTTTTTTCTGCAACTTATTGCAGAATGCAAATTCTATAGGGCATAACTTGATGGCGCAGGAAGAGCAGTTATAGGACAGGGAAATAAATCAGTGCTGTGCATTTATTGAATAATTAGCAGATTCTGTTTCTGGCCAAACAATTTCTTCTCCTTCTCCTTCTTTGAATAAAGTACTCAATAAATATGGTCTACAGGAAACTTGGTATAAGAAAAATCTTCAAACACTAACAAATCAGTTACTTAGAATTCTGAGTATAATAAAATCTAAAGGAAGCATTTTGAATGCACCCTCAAAATACCTAGTATTCCATTTATTGCTGATATTTCAGGGACCAAAAAAAAAAAAAAAAAGCCCTAATTCAGGAGGTACAATGGCTAAAATAAAAGAAAAACAATGCCCTGGATTTTTAATGGGCCATAACTGTATAATCCTGACATCAGAAAGAAATAATGCAATAATCTTTACCAATGCACTTGTCTTTAATTCAGTGAGGTTCTTAGGTTCATTAACTTTTCTTGGAACATTAGGCAGAAATTGATGTTTCTAATGTTTAAAATGCATGTAATGTAAGAAGTATAGAATTTAAAATACAAGATATGAATTTAAAAAGGCATGGGAGAACGGGGCTGCACCTTACCTCAGATAGCTTCTAGTATTGGACCTTGGGAAGGTTATGGAGACATTCAAATCTCTTTTGTGTTATGAATCACATTCACCTAGTCGCCCCTGTTTTAGACCCAACCAGAATTTTATCCTGTGGCTTCGAATTCTCACACCATTTTTCTTCTCCAAAGAATTTCAATTTAATTCTGATCACATGCACAGAACTCTGCCTCCAGGGACAAATAAAAAAGCTTGCCCTACAGGGTCAACCATTAAGCTCTTCCACGATTTGTTTCGGCACTGAAATATTTCCTCGGCAGATGCCACAGTACTGTAGAAACTCTGATCTGGACCTACCTGAATGAAATGATGAAAACACACAGATACATTCAAGTGATAGAAGTGTAATACTCCTCCATAAATACTGTGAAGCCTCACTTATCTGAGCAACTCTGGCTATACTGGTATTTTCATCAGGACATTTATTGTATGCATAAAATACTTCATATGGTACATTCTGTAAGACATGCTGGAGCTTAAGGCTAGGTCCCACTGGCCGACGGACGCAAAACGTATGCATAAAGGACACAGCGGATGAGCAAAATTTCGGGGGTGGCTCCATCCATTGTCATTCGCTCCAAAAAGTGGTGAAAATTTGCATAAACAGGATGGAAAAGAACGAAAAAGAACGGACGTGGGTAGCATGTAGCGGGGATGTTAAACGGATGTTCATAGGAAGCCTAGCGGATGGAAGTGGATGGAAGCGGTTGATACATCCAAAGGGGTTCCGGGGGAGGATTGCAAAGCGGACGCATAGCGGAAGGGGCGGATGCATAGTGGATGAAGCCGATGCATCATGGACACCTATAGGAAACAAAGCGGATGCTGCATGGATGTATATCGGATGCAAAGCGTTCACTGCGCATGCGGGGAGTATGAATTGCGTCAGCTCCGCAGATACAAAAGGATGCAGCACGCATGCAGTTAGCATTCAGGGGAAAGATGTGCTGCCACATACATCTTGCAGAAATACCATGGTTCGTCAGGGAAAAAGAGGAAGCCCGTGCCTACTCGTTCCAGCCCTGGCAAGAAGGACAGAACCAGCATCCCACCCCCTGGCACTGACTCTGAAGCTGCTGCTGCGGTGGTGGACCAGCCCCAAGGCCCTCAAAGCCCTGCTGCTGAAGGCCCTGCTGCTCAAGCCCCTGAAGGCACTGCTGCTCAAGCCCCTGAAGGCCCTGCTGAAGCCCCTGCCAGAGGGAGGAAGAGGCAAGGGAAGAAGAAGGGAGAGAGGAAACAGTACACCATTTCCAAGGACCATGAGGATAAGGTGCTGGAATGGCTGAGGGAGAATGAGTACCTCTGGAGAAAGGGCCACAGACTCTATCGCGACAGCAAGAAGAAGCAGGCAGTTTGGAGAGACAAGGCAGAGAGCCTAGCTACACTGCAGAAGTACTCCTGGGATGGTGCAAGTACATGCACACCTGGTATGGCAAGCTACACCTCAAAAAATCTGGGAAGGCCACTGTCAAGCTCACTGACCAGGAGATGTACATCATGGCCAAGTGCAGTTTGCTGGAGGGTGAGATCCGCCACCGAGGAGCAGCCCCTCTGACACCCCTCTTCCTCAGACAGCCCACAGACAGCCAGTCCTCTTCCAGCCAGGAGCCAGAGAGCCTGTCCAGGCAGGTATCTCCAGAGGGCCCCATGGCAGAGACCTGCCCGACAGCTGCACTCCCCATGCCGGCGGACTTGGAGGATCCCCTGTCACAAATGGAGGAAGAAGCAGCAGCCACCAGAGGCCAAACCACCCCCACCCCCAGTTCCACAGGATGCAGGCAGAGAGGCAGACTGGAGGGCCAGAGCCACAGTGTCCTGTTGGAGATCAGGGACACAATGAAGATCATCACAGAACTTCTCTCTCAGCTGGTCCACTTGGACAGAGGATCCTCGGGCCGCAACACCTTCATCACCTACGTGAGCCACACCCTGGGGGACCTGCCCGAGGCCCAGTACCAGGTGATGAGGGAGAAGATAACAGCACTACTGCACAACCCTCAAGGCCCAGATGAAGTTGCTCCTACCCAGTCCAGGTCTGCTCCTCCACCCCAGGCAATGTCACAGCCCTTCCACAGCTTTCAACAGCCCCTTACCTACCAAGGCTACGACTACCAGGACTTCCCACAGCAGAAGCAGACCTTCCTAGTCCAGGCCCAGGTTCATCGCACGCCACAGACGCCAATCCTCACCCAGCTGCAGACCAGACAGCCCCACTACACTCCTCCTTCCTCCACCCCACATCCAAGCCCGTCAACGGACAATCTGTCATCAGTCTTGGGCCTCACATCTCAGATCCTTGATGAAGGGCCTCTCAACCTCACGGGACTGAGTCAGCTCTCGGACAGCTTCCTGAACACACCATCTCCTGTTGTACCCTCGGGGCCAAGCACCCCAATGGCACCTCAGACCAGCACACAAGCCACAGCCACCTCCACAGTCCCTGCCCGCTTAACAGCTGAGACCAGGGACATGACTCAGAGTGACTGAGAATAGTGTCAGAGACTGAGTTGTTTACTTGTTAAGTTTATCTTTGCTTAAGACACTTTATTTGGTTCATTTTGCTTTTTTAATAAAGTCATGAAGTTTACCTAAGAAAGTTAATGAAGGTTATCTTTGCTTAACACACTTAATACAGTTTACTTGGTTCATTTTGCTTATTTAATAAAGTCATAAAGGTTACTTAAGAAAGTTAATAAAGGTTATCTTTGCTTAAGACACTTGGTTCATTTTTTTAACTTAATAAAGTGTTGGTGAAAACTTTGAAAAAATGGTTAAGCCTTTGCATGCTTGTGGGATAGATAAGGATAGTTGTGAGATAGATAAACCTCCAGTGCAAGCATAGTGGGACTGAATGGTCCTGTATGGTCCACCATCCCAGCTGCCACACATATGGACCTTTATTATCAATAACAATTTATTCATTGATCAACACATTTTAAAATAAACAAAGCTCTTTATTAATGCCCTATTCATTGTAGGACCACTCAACATACATGGCACAATCTGATCAGTGTTATGCAACAGGCTGAAGGAAGCATCCATTAAACATCTATCATCCTGTCTTGCCACTCCACTGCTCCAGCTGGAGAGTTGCACCAGTGTTTCAGGAGGTTGCACTGCTTCTTCCCTTCACGTGAAGCTCTGTTGGGGCCTGGTACATCCACAGTGTCAATCAGGTTTCACCCTTGCCTCCATTCACCAGGCTCCATGTCCCCATTGCCTTGTTGGTGGTCCACAAGCCTGTTCTGCAACAATGGGTAGCGGGTGCACATGAGATTGTGCAGGATGCAGCAAGTTTCCACGATGCTCCTTCACAGTCTGTGGCTCATGCTGTATGGTGGTGAGAACTATCTGGAACCTGTTGACCAGGATGCCAAAGACGTTCTCCACCACCTGTTTTGCCCTGGAAAGCCTGTAGTTGAAGATCCTCTCTTCACGGGTGAGGTATCTTAAACTGTATGGCTTCATGAGGTAGGTTCTGAGGGAGAAGGCGTCATCACCAATGATGAAGTAGGGCACATCTTGTGTGTCATTGGGTAGGGGGTCTGGATCTGGAAAACCCATGATGAGGTTGCGTTCCAGCCCATCCTTGAGGTCACTTGCGTTGTATACCTGGCCATCTGAAGCTGACCCATTGCCTGAAGCATCGATGTAGATGAACTTTTAGTCAGCATCAACGTGTGGCAAAGTGGATGATACTGAAGAAGCTCTTGTAGTTGAAATAAGTGGACCCTGAGTTGGCTGGAGCTTTGCAGGCCACGTGCTTCCCATCTATGGCTCCAACGGTGTGGGGAAAGTTCCAACCTCTGATACCACTCTTCTGCAAGTTTCCTCCAGCCTTGTTCAGTGGTGGGGCACTTGAGGAGCTCCTCCACGTATTCTTCGATGATGGCCTGCACCACTTCTCTGACCACTTTGCTGATGCTGTTGTGTGGCATCCTTCACGCATACTGCATGTTTCTGTATGTGGTTCCAGAGGCCAGGTGCCGCAGAGTCAGTGCCACCTTCAGTCCAGGGTCCAGGTTGGGACGGAAGTTGGTGCTTGGTCAACCTGGGTATCAGACACTGTACAAGTTCATCAAACATGGCTGGTGGCATCCTCATGAAGTCTTCATTCCTCAACTCCACCATCAACTGGTCATACAGTCCAAACTCCATTCTTCTCACGATCCATCCTCGGACCCACACAGCTCTTGGACATCTCTTTCTTCTCCTTCTATAAAAGGTGAAACAGTCTGAACAGGTTTGGTTCTGGTGATGAATGATCACAGCTATCATACGGACTGTGTCATGATCCATGGTGGAGAACAAGCGATGATGTGGAAGACCAAGACCAAGGGTGAAGAGGTCTGTACACCACGGCTGCTGGACTCATACTGAGATCCAGATGATTTTTTCCCCTCTTTTATAGGACATATCATAGGTGTCCTTCTACATACTCTAGACATACTGTAGACATCCTAAATATCTGAGATACATCCCAGATATAAACGTTTTGTCCGTTTTAATCCTTTATATACGAGATGCATACGCTTACATCCTTTCTATTTCCGTGCTACTAACGCTGTGTAGACATTCCATGCACCTTTTGTTTCCTCCCCCTTTCCGTTTTCAGCTGCAGTGGATGTGAGTTGAGAGGATGGCCAGAGGATACAGAGAGGATACAGCGGACATTTAACGGATAACGGACATAGAACGTTTGTTGCCCGTATATGTCGCAGATATACATTTTACGTGGCGGTTAAAGTTCATCCGTTCACAAAGTTTTGTGCAGCTCAAAACTTCTTGCGCAGATGAAATCTCAGTGGACGGATGCTCGAGGGATAGAGCGTATGAAACACGTATGCAGTGAGCACACAACGGATGCATAGCGGTTTCTAACGGATGGCAAGCTTTTTTTTAACATTTTACATCCTCTTTGCATCCTTAAGTGCACTGGGACAGGGCCTTCAGGTAAAAAGTGAGCAAACATGACTTCCCGGCTTTTTGTCTTGATAAGTGCTTTTTTAGGAATTCATCGGCAAAGAGTATGCAATTCAGCCTGCTGAAATCCTATGTAGTATTATTTTTACTTCGAGTGCTCCATCAATGCAAATGCTTTATTTTCAGTCTGAACTATTAAGCCTCACACAAGTATCTCACTAAAGTGAGCAAGGCCAAGTTTTCCTAAGATCAAAGATCAAAACTACCTTCACTTTTTCTATTGGATACCAGCTACAATATTTTTTGGAACAAGAGAAGATAGAGTTGCTTTTTTCAAATGGATTATGGGGGACATTTTAGAGAAACAGCAAGTATTCACTGTTTTATCAACTGATACAATTTGTCAACCATGAACACCTTTATACTGGAAGCACTGCTGAGTTATTTTTGTTGCAATCAAAGTGGTGAGCCCTCCCAATTGATACAAATGAGCCCTCTGCACACAGTGGTTCAAGCAACAAAATAGTAATAGAACACATCTCTAGAACATTAACATCATCAAGTATAAGAAGATCCTTTGCTTTGTATCACTGGTTCCTATAGTGCAGTTCTCCAATTTAAATAAATTAAGACTCCTACACAGGAGGCTAAAGGATTAAGAAGAATTAGGCACTGAAAGCAATGATATTAAAGTATTTCAATAGGTTCAACAAACTGACATGTTTAATGTTTTATGACAAGAACTAAAGAGTAGATGACTTGTGATAAATCCAAATGAAGATCCTTTTACTGATAGCATATAATTGCAGAAAAAGATGAGGTGCTGTAATGAAAAATAGATCATAAAGAATGCTGAGGTAAAAAAAGGATTGTGATTTCAGTTGATTTAATCAGCCTAATGATCACATCTAATTGAAGATTCTTTGGGAATCTGAACCCTTTGAATCAGTCTACATTAAGGGCTAGCTGAATATTTGATTCTTTTAGGATTTAAGTGACTGTGAAATGAGTGGTTAGCATGAATAGGCAATCAATTCTACCAAGATATACCAGAGGGCTAGAGTGACACACGGAACAGAAGGCATTTGGGGAAGCAGTATTTATAAATATGAAATGATATGGAAATAAATTAAGAATTGTGAAAATTGATTTTGTACTAGTTTGTATATTGCTTCCATTTCAACATACATTTTGTTTTTTCCCCTAGTTGTCTAGTTTTGAGATTTATGCATCATATATAGGGTGACAGTAGGATGGGACACACATCTAAATAAAAATATACTTAGCAGTAGCAATGTTTGAAACTGACCAAAGTTAGCTTGGAAGATAACATCATTTGTTTTTAAGTATAATTTTAATTCAAGAGGACAAAGATAGAATTTCAGATATAACCTGATGACCCCAAATTTCATGATTACAGAGTGACCTTGCAGAGAGGGAGGAACATTTACTTCAGGCGACAATGCTCCAGTCACCTTGACTTTCCAGTCTTAACACTTGGAGAATTTTAAGTGTAGCCTCCAGCATAGTATATGGAGTTTTGCTTGGAAAATCTGAACCAGTGAGCATATAGTGGTGTGTAAGCATACTGAAGATCTTTGTTTCCCAGGCAAAATACTTGCAGGAATCTAATAATAGTTTTTTAATGCTAAACTCTTTGTGCAATGGTTTAATCAACTAATTACATATCAAGTTTCCGATCTGGACTTTCAGATCTGCTTGAGTAAGACTCTCAACTCTTCTTTGTTATCTTAAATAATAACCTCCAACAAGGTAATTCTTAGGTGAGGGAGAAGAAAGCGGAGTGATAGAGAAACTATGTTTTATATGACATTATTTTGCACTTTTTTGGTATGGCTGATAATGAAGGATTGCTGAAATAGCTGCGCAGAGATGTGGGCATCTATATCTGACCTTAAACAGTTCTGCTCTTGAAGTGTGAAAATTCTAGGTGGCAGGATGGATATTTTGCAAATTGCCAGTTTTTCGGCCAGTATAATGCACAAAGGACACCACTAAGTGAGAAGACAAATAATTAGAGTCATCAATTAATTGATGGCATACAGCTGTGACTCTCATTTTTTAACTAGATTGGTATTTTTTGTATTTTCTCACTTCCAGACATTGGATTGAATTTGGCTGATAAAGGTTAACCACTTGATATTTCAACCAGACAAGATTGAAATAATGATGGCTGGCATGTCCTGTGACTGAAGTGCAGAGAATTGCCTGTAAACAGACAAGTTTAGATCTTTACTGATGGTCTTCACTCAACTCTGATTCCTTGAGTCCTTCTAAATCTATATACTACTCTCATATCTGTAATCTTTACTGGGTGAAATGGTACTTCACAGGACAACCACCCCAAATGGACTAACTGAATTACAGGACCCATTACTCCTGTAGGAATGAAATTTTGGAAAGTTCATGCCATTTCAAAATATGCAAAAAAGGATAAAACTTTCTCAACCAAGCCACCTCAGATTAATTTACAGGAGGCTAAGATTCATTACTCCTGTGAGTGTACAATTTTGGAAAGTTCTTGCTATTTCAGGGAACACTATAGTGATGTTTAATGCTGCTACCATGCTGCCACAGTCACATGGTCCTCATTTACAATGTTCCCTTCCTATAAGTCAGTTAGGAAGCCTGGGGAGCTTGCAGGAAGAAAGGGATCACAGACTTGCATTCTCTGATTAGGTAAAGAAATATATGTGAAAGATTGACCCAACAACTCATCAGTTCTCTAGTTAAAAGCCTTAAACATGGATATTCATCCCAGTGCTGTGGCTATGAGTGTTTTTTGCTACAGGTCATCTTGGTGCTTCGTGTCCAGAAGACAACACAATGATATAAAGTAAGAGGTACAATGTCACATATGAAGGAAAAACTAGAACTTTCTTTTCCACCCCCACCGGGAGATCTTGCTTGAGTTTATTGTTGTTTTGCAAACTAAAGACGTTGACTCTATTCTATATCTGAATGTTTCTTCCCACTTAAAAATGGCAGAAACTTGTGTTACATATTATAATAACAATTATTAAACTGGAATCTGGGCTCTGATTGTTTTAAAAAAGGTATTCATAGGGGACATGTGGGCCCTTAGACCTCAAGTGTCTATTCTTATGATAGTTTTTGCATTCAGTACATTTATAACTGTATAATTACAAGTATATTACTTATTCAAATGCTTTAGCTTAAGTTTCTAATTTAGCAAGAAATATTTTGAGATGACTAAGCACATTATTTATGTATCTTCTCCACTGATTAAATTAAGGCAATACTTGTTTCCTCACATAGTTAAATTAAAGGGAATTTCCCAAGACTACTAAGAGGATCGCTTGATAAAATTAGAACACCTGGGCAAGCAATACAGCCCAGTCTGACATGTCAACTTCCTTCTTTTTAAAATCTTTTTTAAAAGCTCCAACTTGTTTCTTCAGAAACTTCTTCAGCTCCAACTTGTATCAGTCCCTCAATCCTTGTTACCCCTTGATTTCCAGTCTATTTTGAGAGTCCAAATACAGCCATTTTATCTCTCATTCTATTCCTAAGCCGTACATTATTGGCACTCTTGTTTTTAATTCCCTTCATAATTATCCTCAATATGTCATTTTCTTTTCTTTTTTTTCCTTTACGTTACACGTTGAATTTCTCTGAGTTGTTTGCCCCGAATTTCCTTTCCCAGATCTATCTATCTATCTATCTATCTATCTATCTATCTATCTATCTATC
>BLBF01000032.1:18017767-18041830 GCA_015471245.1 Laticauda colubrina
TCTATCTATCTATCTATCTATCTATCTATCTATCTATCTATCTATCTTATTCTCTAGCGCCAATCCTCACCACCTACATAAGCAACGTGACAGATTTTTTTTCTCTCTCACAATGGCCAACCAGGCCGCCTTGGCATTTTATGCGACCTGGTTGAGCGACGAAAATCCCCTCATTTCTCAGCCTCGCCCTCGCTCCCCGCCGAGCTCAGCAAGCGCATCCCTCACGTCTGCCTCGCCCATGCCGCTGTGCTTGGAAGGCATCGGCCTGCCAGGCCCCGCCTCCTCGACGCTTTTGCATGTTGGCTGCCGCTACCCAATCAGCTCGCCCCCTGACTTTCTCGTGCGCCTCTCGCCGGGGGTTGCTGTGGTGACGGATTAAAGCAGAGGCTTTTCCGCCAGTTCACGAGTGGGGAGGTGGGTTGATTTATGCACCGTGCAACGCAAGGTGCTGCAGCGGCGAAAGTCGGAGCCGGAGCCGGAGCCGTGCACAACAAAGGTACCCAGTCAAACGCTCCAGGTAACAAACGCGAGGCTCGCAGGAAAGTAGAAGCCGTTTTAAAGAGGGAATCAAGGCGAGAAAGGGGCGGAGGCTGATATGTCAGAATAGAAGAGGGGTTAGTTTGTGGCTTGAATTTCTGGCTGGCTTCCTGGCATGGCACGCGGGTAAAAGCAATCTCCCCTTACACACCGCGACGGTCGTCTGCATTGAACGTGGAGCTTCCTCTTCTCCATTGTGTGCATTGCACGCAATCGATAAAGCGCACCCTGGCAATTACGGATTGGGGGGTCCCCTCCCCTTCTCCCCGTGTCGCGTGTTTCGCGTGTGCGTGTGGACTGCTCGAGAGAGCATAAAGTTGGGTCTGAGTTTGACCTGAAAAAGGGAAGAGGAGGAAGTTGATCTGGTATAGGCATAGCGCTGCAAGGAGAAAGAACGGGGAATAACTTGTCCCTTGGGGTTAGATTTTGTGGAGTATTTTGCTTAACATGCGGGGATATGGTGGTGGTGTTTTTTTTTTAAATTATATACATAGTGTAAAAACTCGTTCAAAAACCCTTCGCTATGGGGGGGGGATTAGGGTTTTTGGAGTTCTGGCTTTCCGTAGTGGTGTAGTAGGGGACCGCTGTGTTCTGGAAAGAGATTCACACAACCATTTAAAATAAAAGACTATCTGACAACCGAAGCTCACACCTTCCAATTGTCATCTGTAAATTTCCCGATGCGTTTTCAACTTCGCTTATTTTAGCTGGATGATTCTGTTTCACGATGCTACCTAACATTTTTATGAATGATCTGAGCAAGAGCAACATCACCTTGCATAGATCGGACCAGGTTCAGTTTAGGAGTGACTTTACTATCCTTTCTAAAAATGTGTCTTTCTCCTGTACAAATAAAAACATCCTCTCCTTTTGAATCCTTTTTTTAGTAACTATCACAAAGCACCATATATGTGAGTACACCCCCCCCCCCCAATTCTCATTCCAATGTAGTGGGTGTTTTAAGATGTAAAAGTGAAGGATTTCTGCAAGTTGAAAAAGATGCTTTGCTAGGAAAGCTGGGAGGAAGGGATTTTCAGCCAAACCTGCTTCGTATTGACCTAAGCCTGCAAAGCTACAGCAGAGGCTTTGCTACAAAAGCAAATGGCTGCATAGAGTGAATTGGAGAGAGCTGCAAAAGGTTAGTGGGCAGGCAGTGCCTTCCCTCTTTTGGATGCTTTTCAGCTCTTTTCCTTTTGAAATAGCAAATAGAGAGCATTTCACAATGATGATAATGATAATTTGATCATTATAGTTCTCTCTCCTCCTGTTTACTCGTAACCTGCCAAGCAACTAGCTCAGACTGCATCGCTTTCATACTGTACTGTCACATTGCAGAGGCAAGGCAAGGGTTCCAAAATGGATTAACTCCTTTTCTATATCTGATGCTCAACAGACTGTTTCTGTAGTCCAGAGACTCGCTATGTTTTTTCCACAGCTATTGTCTTCTTCCTAGTCATACTTTCTGGTACCACTCCTAGGCTGATGAATGTATAGATTATAGACTGTAGATCAAAACTGAGAACTGAAATGACTACATATGGACAATAGATAAGCTTTTCCTTTGACACAGTTTACAAGCCTGTGTTTGCTCTCTTCATCTGATCACATTAGAATCAATAATATATCCTTCTTTTAATTTTGCTCAATGCCTTATAAACATTGAAAGAAAATACATAGTGCTTCACAATCAGTCACTAAAACTGTTGTAGTTCAGCGATACAATATAGACTCTGAATACTAAATATGAGTAAAATAGAGAGTGGGGGGTGCAGTTTGCATTTATGGATGGTATTTTCCATGTGGGATAGCTGATTTTGTACTTTAATGGCTGGAGTTTATACAGGCGAGAAAACAAGCTGAATGAATTCATCTTTGATTCAGGATGTCTTTTCAACATCCATACCCAACATGATGTCTGCCAGGATCTGTACCCAATATGGTGTCTGCCAGGACTCATTGTTTAAGTAAGGTCTTGTGACTGTCCTACATCACTGTGACTACTGCTCCTCGACAAAATATCCACCACATTGTGTCTGAATGTTCATAAAGAGCTTACACTGGCCCAATGCCTGATTTTTTTCAACATAGACCATCCTGTCCTTGAATGGCTGAGTGAACTGGACATTAACATTTGAACCACTATAAGTCCATGTGTTTTGCCATATGCTAAATAAAAATAAACTTTTCAAAATGGTGGCTCCATTCTCAATATCTGCCAGAAGTCTTTTTGTGATTGTGGCAGAATATGGATGTAATAAATAAATTACATTTTGTTAGATTTATAATCCACCCTTATTTTTGAACAATTTCTTTTCTACTTGTGGATTTAATGATAGGTATGGATTGACAAGGTCACCCATATGAGGACTAGAATCTAGAAATAGAACTGTTTCATTAAATTATGGAAAGATGCCAAATACAAATAAAATTCCAAAGTGATTTCATAATGACCAAAGTCTGAAGTACAGCTTAATATAATGGTATTGTAAAAACATATTTTTAAATTTAATATTTTTCCTTTGGGGCTTGGGATTTTTGGAATGATAGAAGAAATTTGTGAGTGTTGTGTTTCCATAAGGATAAAGTCTGAATGAAAACACCTCTTTCAAGTACCATATCATAATTGGTCTTGTGAGGTTTATTTACTCTTATCCTTGTATCTAAACTGTTGCATATAACATATAGGATGGGCTTTAATATGGTACCTTGTACGGTTGGATTAAAAGGGGGTTGATTTGACATACTAAAATAATGTACAAGATTTATACTGATGATAATATTCTTCATCGTTTTTCTCTATTAATATTTCTTGGCATGAAATTAGATCAGGTTCTAGGATCAGGTTGTGAATTAGACATGTAATTCAATGGCACCATAAGTCCGTAGGAAACTTATTTCAGCATTTTAATTATATTTTTGGCTACCACAGTACTCAATGTCATTCCTGGGAGAGGACCATAATTCAGCAACAGAGCACATATAGAATAGCTTTTCCTAATCAAGTGTTCTCCAGATGTTCTGGATATAGACTTTGCCACTACCGATGGGGAAATTAAATCTAAAACAATCTCAAAGTCTGTTATAAAAGATCCTAAATTATGATTCTTGGTATTAAAATGAGTTAAAAATAAATACATTTGGCAGGTGTACAAACAACTAGATATTTCAGGCAACATGCCTTACATCTTCTTAAGTTGGGGAGCTGTGACTCTCAGCTGTTGTTGAATTATAACTCTAAGCATCTTCATCACTGAGTGCTTTGAAGAAATGGAGTTCCAGCAAATTCCTTCCAACTGATTAAAATATTGTCCCATCACCAAGTAAATATAAATGCTTGTCAAATTAGTTTCTATAGGTGGAAAATAGGGGTTAATTTTTTAGATATTTTTACCGTGCTTTTATTACTTTGTAAGGAACGTAAGGTATCAGTAAACATATATAATACACCTTCCTCCTCCTATTTTCCCCACAATAATAACTCTGTGGTAGATTGGGTTGAAAGAGACTGGCTGGCTAAAGTCACTCAGGCCACTTTCTTTTTTTTCTTTTTAATATATTTTTATTGAGTTTCTTTTATTACATCATAAAACATCATGGTATCAACAGCGTTCTTGGCATCTGTACAAGTTCTTGGTTTAAATATCCTAACGCATACCGGTATTACATTTGTCTAATATTAAATAATAGCTTTAACTATGATTACTATTCTCATATCTTTGTATAATTTACAAAGTTATGTTTTACTTTCTTATGGATTATTCCAATTAGGTTTCTTGTCTCACTTCTTAGTTCTGTTTGTTGACCATTTATACCAATTCTTCCAAATTAAAAAGAATTCAGAGTCATCTTTTTCTTTCAGTTTCAATGTTAACATGTTCATCTCAGCACTTTCCATTACTTTATGCATTATTAATTCTTCGTTAGGGGTATCTGGAGTTTTCCATACCTGTGCAAAGGCTATTCTGTGGCTGTTGTAATGTGTAGCAATAAATATTTTACTTCTTTTGATAATCTTTCTTTGATGATTCCTAAGAGGAAGATTTCCGGTCTGAGCTCAATTACCCAGTAATTTCTTGTAACCAGTTTTTGATTTGGATCCAGTATATCTTGGTCTCAGGGCACAACATTAGATGTGATAAAATGTGCCGTCAACTTT
Organism: Laticauda colubrina; assembly: GCA_015471245.1. Taxonomy (NCBI): domain Eukaryota; kingdom Metazoa; phylum Chordata; class Lepidosauria; order Squamata; family Elapidae; genus Laticauda; species Laticauda colubrina. The sequence continues at coordinate 18,022,461 of BLBF01000032.1, forward strand.
TTTACATTTCCAACATTTGGGACTTTAAGTTGGGATAAATTTTTGCCAGTCTTGTTGGAAGCTAAATACCATCTATAAACCATTTTGTACATATTTTCTTTGTATGTGGTGGATACCATTAACTTATAATTTATGTTCCATATTTTCTCTCATTCCTCTAATTCTATAGTGTGTTCAAAATTCTGTGCCCATGCAATCATTGTGCCTTTGACTGTTTCTTCTTCCATTTTGAAGTCTAATAAGTATTTGCATATTTTAATATTAAATTTTATAATTTATACATTATAAATTTTTGTTCCGGTCCCATTAAGATCTAATTGATTCTTCCCCTTGTCAAAAGCAAAATCTTTTAAGTCTTTTTTATATTTATTTTGGATTTGCAAATATGGCACTCAGGCCACTTTCATGTCAAAGATAGAATTAGAACTCACAGTTTCCTGGTTTCTGTGCCACCACAACTATTACCTGAGCCTGGCTCTGGGTCATAACTGGCTCATTACAATTGGACTTTATTAAGCTGAGCAGCAAAATGTCTTGGACAACCCTGGTTAAAGGAATCAGGTTATATGAATGCTTTGTATGGAATATGGCTAGTTGGAATACATGATATTTTTTAAAAAGTGCTGACAATATGGCTTAATATAAGGAAACTTCTATTTTTATTGAGACATGAGAGATTATAGTCAAGAAGGCATCTTTGGTGGCTACTGTTTTTCTCCATTTCTAATATGAAAACCTTCACAAAGAACATTTGGGCCATGCTCACTGAAATTGCAGATATATCCCAGAAGAACACAATGACTAACATCTTCACATTGTCACAAGAACAATGTGAATTGTCTATGAACTTACTAGGAACTTCAGAGAATCTCTTCCTTTACATAAATTTATGTATTCTGCAGAATAGAAAGGTAGATTTGCAGGTGTTCATGCTGCAAATCAAAAGCCATCCATCCTTCTGATATCTGTGTGTTTGCTGCATTGTTGTGACACCTCTCTCCCTCTAGACAGTAGATGAGAATATTAGCATGGGAAATTTTCAGCTCTAATCTGATTTTTATGTACATAAATTGTGACCCGTTCTTCAGGCTCATCTGAGATTCTCTTATGGATGCATCCATACACATTGTATGCAATATTATGTATCGTATCCTGTGTTGCCTAAGAAGCTGAAGTTTCAATTTAAATATAAGCTGATGTAAACACACATTTATATGCTGTCTAAATTGTCCTATTTTAATTATACACCGTCTGGTGAAGAGCTTTTAAGGGTCAGTAGGTTTACTACAATGGTTTGCTGGCAAGGACATCTCACAAATGGAAATAAGAATAGTATATGTTTGATGTGGAAGCAGTTATTCAAGAAAGATGGTTCCTATTGCTCAGTGTGTTACAGAGGAGTTATACAACCAGTTGTTCAGGGGTGTTTTAATTTGGATTCCTGCAAAGAGCAGCAGCTTGGACTCATTGGTCTTGATGGCCCTTTCCAATTTCATGGTACCATGATTCTATTCTATGTACTAAGATCATATGCTGAGTAAGCATATATGGTGCATTTAAGAAAACTACTCCAAAGCAGAATTATTTTTAAAAAATGTTATAAGGCTGCCAGATTGCAGTTGTAAATGTTTGGTCAACCAATAGATGACACAAAGAGCTACATGTTTAATTGCTACTAAAATCAACTGTTACTCAAATATCTATGGAAATTCTCAGGCTCCACACCCATTTGCACTATTCAGGTGACCCTGATAACACAGATAAATCCCCAGGTGGCCTTAAAAATGCAAATGACCTGCTGTCTGCCAGGAATATAAATCCTTCCATTCCCCACCATCCAGTCAGAGCTGAAGAATCTTCTTGGATGAGAAGTGAAATGTCTTCAAAGAAAAACAAGAAAGTCGAGTTGCCTCTTCAAAAAGCACTCAAATTACTCAAATATGACTTTTTGACCAAAAATTGATTATAAAAAAATTAAGCCTAATTAATCAGCTTAACAATTAAAATGCAGCAAATGAATTCCTTTAATCGAAGGATATAATCCAATTTGTAGGAAATATTACAAGGTAAAAATATATGTCTGAAGCTCAAGTCATGGTAATTTTGTGGTCACATCCATATAGTTCTCGTGGGATGAGTACAGAAATGGTTTGATAGTTTTGCAGTTATTGGAGATTCAGGATTAAAAAAAAAATAGCTCCAGGTCATGAAAGCTGCAAGTGCAAATTTGTCTGCATTTCCTTTCCTACATCCACTTAATGACAACCAAATCTTCCTGTTGAGTACACACCTATCTTAATCACATCGACACTATGTTATTAGATGTCCTTTTAAATATTGTAGGCATATATCTAAAAATATGCCAGCAGACATTTATTCTAAGAGTAGGCAATTCAGTGTCTTTCCAGATGTTTTTCTCTTGGATGTGTGCTGACTGGAATTGATGGGAAAAGGATGAAAGTTTCTGAAGAAGATGAATTTGTTTATAATATATACATTAAAGGATCCTGCCTTTAATTAGAAAGGTATTTTTCATTTTTCGGTGGACTGCCTCAACCTAGACAGCCTCCAGATTTGTGGGTTTTAACTTCCAGTGTTTTTAGAAAAGGCCATGTAGGCTGGATTTTGGAATTTGAAATGCACAATTTGCATCTTATCCAGTTCGGGGAATCAAATCAAATCAAATATTTACAGTATTATGGTCAGAGACCCACATAATAACCAGGCAGAATTGAATCTTGTTTCACAGCTTCTCTTACAATTTATTCAGGAGAATTTACTTTTCCTGTATCTTGGTATCCTTTCAAAGCAGTGGAAATTAAATTGTGGCCATGTGCTTTAATATGTTCTTTTGATTCTTGGTAATTTCATGAATATTTCATGAAATAGCAAAGGGCTTTGCAATTTCAAATTCTCTGTCTACCAAAGTTGTTTATTTATTTCAGGGGTAGGTGGGTATCCTATTGCTTTTCTGACAGGTACGAAAGACTAGTGCCACGTGTTAAGTTCCAATTAAATAGGATTCTAGTCAACTGATGATTAGCATTATTTTGGAGCTAAATAAGAGTTAACATAATTCAAGAGGGGTTGGACTTAATTCGTTTGTGGCAACTGAGAGATTCTAGGCTGATTTTTCTTTTGACTGTACCCTCCTTCTCTCAACAGCCTCTGCCATTTCTTCTTCTACATTTGCTATCCAAATACTAACTTCATCAAACTCTATTTCACTGGATTGTGTACTTTGGATTACATACTTTGAACTGGAAGATGCAGGTACATATATGGTCCGTGCTATGAAGTATATGCATTTTTAAAAATTTCTCACAACTCCGAGTCAATAAATCTTTTATTCATTCTTGTGGGAAATTATCCAAAAGATCAAGTAATAGTTGCATTGATGATATATACATGAAATCACAACTGCCAACAAGTCAACATGAATGGAAGAGCAATATGTCAGAAAGATTTTTAAAAATAGAAAAATAATACTATGTGGTATTGTGATTAAGATGTTACTCTGGCACCAGAAATATCTAGACTGAAGTCCACAGTAGCTCACTGAGGATTATTGTTGTGGGAAAAACTTGTTGAACTAGCATTTGGAGCTTCTCAAGAAAAAAATAATATAATGTTGTCTTTTTTGAAAATTTTCAGAAGAAGTTGTTTTTTTATAATAATTTTATACCTCTATGAAATTTTAAGATAAGATAAGCAGCATGTCATAGTTTTTAAGTACATAAAAGCAGTGTATATCAAAACTTTACAGCATCTATAAATAAAAGGAACTATTTTATAAAAAGGATTAACTGATAAGGATATTATTAGGATTTTACTGTGTTTCTCACATAATAAGGCTGGGTCTTTTTTTTTTTTGAGCCCTGAAAAAACGGCTAAGATGTCTTTTCGGGGGTGAATTAATTTCTTTCTCCCCCCCTCGTGCACCCTCGCCCAGAGTGCCCTGCCGGCAGCTATGCCTTGCCACCAGCCACTCCTAATGGCCAATCATGGTGGAACACAGAGGGCTCCCTTACCCCCACCAAGCGCTGAAGACCTGGTCAGTGGGTGGGCGGGGATGTCTGTCGGCAACGTTTCAGCCGCTTCTCAGGCCTCCGTAGCTTTCACGATTCCCACTGGTGCTGGTGCCTTGCTTACCAGCGCCGTCTCTAACAACAGTGTCTGAGTCGCTCCCACTTTTCCCCTGTCCCCATAACAACAGGAAAAAAAAACATTTTGAGGTACCTGGGAGCGCCATGCGCTGCATTTTGGTTTAATCCCGAGCGGCTGGGTGGGTGTGAAAAGAGCCGAGCGAGCATCTCTGCTGCTGCTACCCTTGGTGCTCCAGCCTTTGGCTCTGCAAGTTTGCAAAAGTCCCGATGCGCAGCCCATTCCTGCATTCCAAGTGCCCAAGCCGAGCTGTAGCTGTCCCTCTCGTCAGCATCATCTCCAATAACAGCGGCAGCAGTGGCGGCTCCCCCACCTGAGAAGTGGCTGAAACGCTTCCATGGTTCCTGCCACTGCTGCCGCTGTTGTTGGAGACGGTGCTGGCGAGAGAGGAACAGCTGCAGCTCGACTTGAGCACTTGGAATGCAGGAACGGGCTGCGTACCAGGACTTTTGCAAACTTGCAGAACCCGAGACTGGAGCACCAACAGTAGCAGCAAAAGAGATGCTCGCTCGGCTCTTCTCACACCTACCCAGCCACTCGGGATTAAACCAAAACGCAGTGTGCGGTGCTCCCAGGTGCCTCAAAATGTTTTTTTTTTCCCTGTTGTTACGGGGACGGGGGAAAAGCGGGAGTGACTCAGACGCTGTTGTTGGAGATGGTGCTGGTGAGAGAGGCACCAGCACCGGTGGTAACCATGGAAGTTACGGAGGCCTGAGAAGTGGCTGAAATGCCGCCGGACATCCACACTGATGCCCCTGCCTGCTGACCCGAGTCTGCAGCAAAGGCGCTTGGTGGGGGCAAGGGAGCCCTCCGTGCTCCACCATGATTGGCTGTTAGGAGCAGCTGAGGGTGAGGCGTAGCTGCCCACGGGGCACTCCTAATGGCAAGTTCCCCCCCGCCTTCCCCCCCAATTTTGCATGTTTTAAACTAGGCCTAAATTTTGGGGGAGGGGCTTAATTTCATTTTATGCCGAGAAAACATGCTGGTTCTTCCTATTATGGGGCAGCTGTATTGTTGGAGAAACATGGTATTATTTTTGTATTCAAATCTCATTCAGCTCAGTGGAATAACTTCCTAATAAATGCATCTGAATGCACTTTAAAATATAATTTTACTATTATATGCAGGAGAAATAAATGTTAAATGAAAAAACGCACATTTATTCTCTAAGGAAATTTTTTTCCCCACTTCCATTCAGTTATGCCTGATTCTCTGAGACTGCCTGGACAAGTCTCTCAGTTTTCTTGGCAAGGTTTTTCAGAAGTGGCTTGCCATTGCTTCTTTCCAAGGGCTGGAGGAAAGTGAATGGCCCAGGTTTACCTAACTGGCTTCATGCCCAAGGCAAGGTTAAAACTAATTGTTTTTTAGTTTCTAGCCTGATGCCTGATATCAAACTGTCTCTCAAAATGATTGTGTAGATGAAAAACTGCTCCAATGCTACTTAATACGTGTATATGGAGATGTAGGAAAAAATTCAATGTTGATCACAATTAAATAATCACACACCCACTTAATAAAAATTAAAATGGCTTTGGGTTAGGGTTATAGGGTTATTAACTATGAATTGAATGCTTCTAGGAGTCACTGTGTGTGAATTGGGCAGCTATGTAAATTTGATTAATCAATAAATAAACATTTTCTAACATAACAGAAGAAAATGCAATCAGACCATTTAAAAAACAGATCTGACCATTTTTATATTTTAATTCCCAAGTAGTAAATTTAGTATCTGTTAACACAGGCATCTGAAACAAGTTACAGTAACAATCCTGACATGAGGACAATATAATGCGAACAATTTGCATCAGCTGAATGATTATATCATAATAGATATGTCATCCCTTCTCCCTCTTTCTCCCCATACCACCCCATGTACATTCAAATTAATTAAGCTTTGACTTGAATATGGCTGTGATATGCAGGTCTGTTTATACAGTATACCATCACTTCATTTTTCTCGACTCCTTCTGCCATGGGGGCCAGCTTAACTGAACATCCTTCTACACTTTGTTCAGTGTAATGCCCTAATCCTAATTGGGATTTCTGGCTTGTTAGGAAGCCCTTCCTCCTTCTCCCTTCAAGGTTATCATCTGCAAATGTTGCCAGATTACGATAAACATTGCAACAAACAAGCAACGGAATGTGTAGTGTCAAGCCTCCAATAGGCCTAATACATATTTTAGTAAATCTAAAATACCTCATTTATTTTAAAAAGAAGGCAAAACAATCAGATCTTGTTCCCTTTTGTAGTCAATACCAGATGTATCCTTTGCAGTATTTGCACAAAAAGTAGATTAACAAGAATCTGTAGGCTTTTGCCACAAAAGGTTTGCCTGCTCCTGCACTAAACTAAACATAGAAGTTATTTTGGGACTATGCTAGTCAACCGGCCAACTGTAATTTAGTCCTATATCTGAAGATACTGACTTGGAAAAAAAAGAGTACCGTACATACTCGCATATAAGCCGACTTTAGAACGCTTTTTTTTTTTTTTTTCAAATTTGGGGGTTGGCTTATATGCGCATAAATCTGATTTCTGACACAAACGACATGACGATATGACACTACTTCTCAGATCACGCAATATCAATATTACCATACAGCGATATATACATACAGCACATTTCTTTTTACTCTGGGTGCCTCCATTCTGCTTTTTCTCCCACCGGATATAACACGCTCTGATTGGTTTAGTTAGTCACATGACCGCTGTAGTGTTTGCGATCGTCACATGCAACTTTGTATCCAGTTTCTCTGCATTTAGTAAAGCATTCCGCAGTAAAATTCATTAAAATATAGCCATGTCTGATTTTAAAAGAAAAAGAATGTCTTATGCTGCTTCTTTTAAACTCAAAGTAGTGAAGGCTGCAGAGGAAACAAGCAACCTTGAAGCAGCAAGAACCTTTGGAGTGGATGAGAGTGGGGGTCGGCTTATATGCGAGTTTTTGCAAAATTCCTCATTTTGGGGCAGTTTTTTAAGGGTTGGCTTATATGCGAGATCAGCTTATATGAGAGTATATATGGTAATTTCAAACCTTTCTGAAAATTCTTCCTTGGGATCTTTTTGAGAATGTTTTGCTGGTTGAATAGATGCTGAAGAATTTAGTTTTCCCCTTAATGACAGCTTTGGCACCACGTTTGAGCAATATAAATGAAGCATATATATTTCATCTTTTAGAACTGCGTAGTTTTATGGAACAAACTAGCTACCATTTGAGAGCTTTTGTCAGAGTAGAACAAAAGCAGCTCGCTATCATATGTTACCTTCATTTAATATGTGAGGCAGATGCTTTGTGAATGGGCTGATATTGAGTGGATTATTTTCTTTGCAGTTCAAGTTGCAGATGATTGAAAAGGTGTTCGTTGTTACAAAACTGTCAAGCAGTTTGTTCTTGCCTGGCCTTGCCTTGCCTGAATTTTTTTCTCCTCTCTGACACTGCAATCCTAGGAAATCTTCAAAAGTTTCATTTTGGCAATCAAATTAATTCTGTGCTGTTTTTTCTGGTATAAATGTATACACATATTATTGGAGAGTGGGGAAGATAGAGAGAGAATAATGCTTCTTTCTGCAGAAAAAAGGCTAGGTATTTTATTTTATCTACCAAGAAATATTGAAATTCTTAAGAATTCTGCATCAATGTTCTCCCCCTTGTATTTCTTTTCTATGCAAAAGGCAGGATGCTCATCTGAAAGTATATGAGTTGTGGTTGTGTGGTTTTCCACAAGGGACCACATTTGTTTCTGGGCCATAGTTACAAATTAAGCCACTGTAAGAAAAGTGCATTAGATATAAAATCCAAATCATGTTAAGGTTTTCACTGTAGTTCGTCAAGAGGATATATAATCCTTAATAGGATTTTGTGAGGTCCAGAATAGTTTCTTCCTCCTCTAGCATTTCCCAAACTGAGTGCCTTGTATGTTTTATTGAGTGATAGCTGACTTGTCAAGACACGTGCCTTATGATATCCATGATATGACATAATAACAGCCCTCCTAATGAATGATGATATACTTTGCTTGACTAATAAAGGATGTTTGATGAGAAATTTTGGCAGAGTACCATATTCTGAATGAACAATTGGTTCACTTAACAGCATATTGTTGACTCTTCGATACCAAAACCTGATCCCACCTGAATCCTCCCCCAGCAAAATTTTTGCTCACTTTGCATGTCTTCGTGTAAAAAAAGGACACCTGCTGTAACTGCCCTGGGAAAAAGATGCATAACTACTGTTGCAGATAGATGGGATGCTGATAAAACCTATCCAGAGGCACAATGTTGATAATGAGGGTCTAGTCCCTGCCTAAATCCAAGAAGCAAACATACAGCTTGCTTGTGGTTTCCTGGCTATTTTCAAGTTAATAATAAATGTGCACTGCACCTCTCCCAGGAAAGAACAATCAAAAAACAAAAGAGAACTAACCATGAATGGGCAAAGAATCTATGATTATAGTGTAGATGTGTATATTTTTTGGTTTTGTATGATATGCAGACCTGCCCATTGTGATACATAATCCATAGTTTGTAGATTAGTATTATATGTAAATCCATGCTACTAAAGCATATAATAATAGTTAATGTGAAGTGAAAATAGACTCAAGGTGAGTTTGCAACAATAAATACTATGAGAACAGTTATGTATTTTTTAAAAAGTAAATACACATATTAGTCACATCAGTGGTGAAGCATTTGAAAATCTACTTCCTAAAAGTGTCAGAAATATGGACAAGGATATTGATCATAGGAGATAAGAAATTTCAGAAGCAGGGGATTTTAAAAGTTGGAACCAATAAGAAATGTGTATAGTTTTCAGCTTTTCCTCTGGATGCCTAGAATGCTTAAACTGTGCTAGGCAATATGAATTTTACTGGTGAATTATCTGCTCACTTGTCCATCGGTCTCCCTGTTTTAGCTAACTTACCGGTAGTGTCAGGTGCAAGAAATCACAAACCAGAATGCATTTCAAAAATACTTTTTGCTGCCTATGCACAATAATCTAGTCTACTAATGGTCAAGACAAATTGACATCAGATAAGAGTCAACTGACTTCAGGGGGGGGGGGGGCTGGACCTAGGTCTCTTTCAGGGGCATAGAGACTTCAAACTGATGATGTGTTTGATCCCACCCTCAGGCTCAGCCTGGTCATCTCCTAACCAGAGATTACCTTAGACTTACCTCAGACCTAGGGGTTTCCAGGATAGGGGACATTAGCACATAAATCAAGATTGTCATATTCAAGAGACTTCAGTTCTTCATGGTCACCATGACAATTTTGGGATATTTCAATACCATACTGTCCTGACATGTGTAGTAGCAGACCTGCCAACCCCTGGTAAAGCAAAATCTGGAGACCCATGAAAAAAAATCTGGAGATTCTATAAAAAATAGTGAGATTCACGGTCACGTGAATAACTAACCAATCAGAGTGTGTTATATCCGGTGGTAGAAAAAGCGAAATGGAGGCGCCCAGAGTAAAAAGAAATGTGCTGTATGTATATATGACTGTATGGTAATATCGATATTGCGTGATCTGAGAAGTGGCGTCATGTCGTTTGTGTGAGAATCAGATTTATGCGCTTATAAGCTGACCCCCAAATTTGGAAAAAAAAAAAGTTTTAAATTTGGCGTGAGATTGAGGAGCCTTGTCGTGAGACCGTGAGACATGACAAAAAATCGTGAGACTCACGGCAGAACCGTGAGAGTTGGCAGGGCTGTAGTAGATCTAATTCTAGATTTAATTTCCACAACCAAGCTAAGGATGGTGATCTAAAAATAGAGGATTTATCAGCTCTTCGTTTGTCAGAATGCTACTGAGAAAATGTTGGAAGGTTTCTTTTTCCAAATAAATGAGAGATTTATTAAAATGTTACTTTCAGAGGCTAATAGACTATAGAGAGCTTTACTAATATTTCTGGTGAGATTATTACAAAGATTAGGCCCAAGTCCTTTTTTCTTTTGGGTGGTGCTTGAACACCTGAGCTGGGGACAATGAGCAAGATAGATGTAATCTGGATTATAGCTGGATGAAATTTTGTAATGAGTTCAACCAAATGCAAGTTGAATTCATGATGGAGCCTATTCAGTGGTAGTAATTATGGATATACATATATACAAACCCATTCCACTACTATGGTACTTTACTGTTGTCCTATGAAGCTGCTTCAGTTGTTTGGAGGCTCTGGGAAAGAGTTTATGACAACCTTATTAGCTCACTGTGATTAGTTTGAAAAACACTTTGAAGACAGAATTGCTTGCCTCTGTACACACTGAAAAGTTCCTATTTTAAATAAATTATTCTAATGAATAGTTGTAGCATCAGTTATGTGGTTTTCTTGGGTATATACTGTCTGCTGAGACATAAAAATGTATGCAATGTCAATCATCTACCAGTACATGCTTGATTTTTTTTTAATTTATGCCTAGGGTGATTTAGGATTAGGGCTGAGTAGTATCTAGGGTGGGAGACATTCAGGGGAAACCCAGGACTGTAAATTACACTAGAAAGTCAAACCAGAAACGGAACTCAAGAAAATTGTGGGGCCATTAAAAAGTTATTATGAATCAAGTTTTGCCTTGAATGAAATTATACTGGAAGCGAAGAGAAAGGGAGCTGCTGCAAATAAACTATATTTAATTGTATTATTTATTGATTGTTATTTGTGCTTTGGAGAAGGGTGAAGGAGATTGGAGATTATTGGAGATTATGATAATATACCCTTCTTTTTATATGGGTTAGCAAAATGTGGGAAAATGTCATGATAAATATCAAGAGTAAATATTGCAGGTAGTCCTTGATTTATGACCACAATTGAGCCCAAAATTCCCATTCCTAAGCAGGACAGTTAAATAAATTGGCCCCATTTTACAACCTTTCTTGCCTCAGTTGTGAAGTGAATCACTGCAATTTTTAAGTTGGTAACACCGTTGTTAAATAAATCTGGCTTCTCCATTGCTTTTGCTTGTCAGAAGGTCAGAAAAGGTCATCAATGACTATCATAAATACATGCCAGTTGCCAAATGTGTGAATGTTGATCATGGGACCATGGGGATCCTACAACAGTCATAGGTGAAAAAGGGGTCATAAATCCCTTTTTTCAGTGCTTTTGTAACTTTGAATGGTCACGAAACAAATGATTGTAAGTTGAGGACTACCTGTAATAGAAAAAGGTTCCAGAAAAAAGATGAATGGCAAAAACCTACTGGGGTTTCAAAGATTTCGATACCTTTTATCAATGTATGTCTATAAAAATAATATAGATCATAATTAATTAGAATCATCTGCTTCTAAGACAAAAAAAACTATATCAAGTCATGAATTATGCAAAAACATTTTTTTTAAAAGTCACAGTGATGAAATACTTAGATTGTACAGCTCATGTATACAATATTTATTAAGCAGTATATTGATGCCAGTGGAAAATCTACGGAGGGAATATAATGTATAACTAAAGGTTAAGTGCTGGACCCCTAAAATGGATTAGAGAAAATAATGAGGACTTTTGCAAAGCAGTGCAGTGCTTTATTCTGGGACAAAAGCTCTTTATCTTAATCATTGGCATTGGCAATATCCAGAAGTTGCATAAAATATTAGTCCTAGCTTGCTAGGTGATATTGTAATGCCACAAAACCAACAAAAATTTGAATTAATCCAGAACTTTTGACTGTTCCCTATAACAGGGGTCCCCTATAACAGGGGTCCCCGGTACCGGTCCATGGATCATTTTGTACCGGACCGCAAAGAATGAATAATCGTGATTAAAATATACATAAAAATACGTTTTTGCTTCCGGGTGTCTTATTTTGAAAGACAACCACTTCCGCCTTTGGCTAACTTCCGCACTAACTTTGCGGACTGCATTGCTAAAGCTAAGAAGCCCTTTACTATTGGGGAAGAACTGATTTTGCCAGTCCTTGAAAAAGTGTTTCTGCGTGAAACTGGTCCCTGGTACAAAAGAGGTTGGGGACCACTGCCCTATAAGAACAGAACCAGGATTGAATAAACCTTTGGTCTGATCTAATCAAGGGCTTCTTAAATTTGTAACTTGATAATAGATTTGTACTGTAATCATGTCAATGGCTAACTAGCCACATTACAATAATATTGTAGCAAACATATATTTGTCGATAGAGATTCTTCTGAATACAATAAAAAAGCAATGTGTGTAATATATTCATTAGAAATTACACCCCCCACCCCCTTTGGCACTGAATTTCTTTAACCATTTCCAATAGCCACTTGTCAGGACTCTTCACAATTCATTTGAGTCCTCACTTATCTGAGGCTTTCTTTTGTTTTGTCACTTTCCATATTAAGATTCAATGAGTTATATTATTTAATTTTTAAAAGTAGATTCTGTTGGAGAATCTGTATTCCTTCATTCATCTCACATTCTGGGTGTGCAAGGACTGGGACAAATTCAGTTTTGCACAACTTTAGGACTTGAGGTTTTATGTCAATGTTCCCATGGCTTCCTTCTCATCGGCTCTACATGGATGGATCAGCTGTCAGTGCTTGATAGTAATGTACACTGAAAATCAGACCGACCCTTTGATAGAGGTCTGAATACAGTTGCACCATCCAGATGATTGTAATTGGAAATCACTATATACCCAGGAAGGCCTTGGAGTCTTGAGAATTAACCTAGCAGCATTAAATATGGATTCCTTTTAAGATGTTCAAGCAGCAAATTGAGTCACATACACCAAGGTTCAGATTTTTATTCCCATTTTGCAAAAGGAATTTATTCTGTGGTCCCCAAAGACCATGGTTGAATTTTCAAATGACAAAGTAAAAGGGCATATTTACACGAAAGGAAGATGACACTGAATTTAAGATGATTTTGGCCCCTAGGCCAAGAAGATTGAGACAGAGAAAAGGCAGTTTCCTGCTTTGTCAAGGAAAATGTCTAACTCCTACTGAAATTCATGGGGTTTTCCCACAAATAGATGTGTGTTTGTGACATATTTGTGCACTATCTGCCTGCCTGTCTGCATAAGCCAGAGGCCACATCCCAAAAAAGGACAAGGCCATACAAAATATGTAATTAAAATTAATTACCAATAAAATTACTATTTACATACATTCTTACATACACACATACATTCTCTCTCACACTTAAAAATAAGGCACCTTATTTTTTAAAAAAATAACTGATCCTGTGTGTATGTGTCTACATACATACACATACGCCCGTGCATACATACTGTATTTACAAATCTTTCTGTCTCACACAAAGTGGATTTGTGTTGTCATATACCATGAATCACAGGAACACATGCAACCACGCAGAAATTTGGAAAATATAGGCAGAACAAACACACACCTGTATATTCTCCAAAAACCCCATTCAGTTCAATGGCTCTTATTCCCCAGCAAATGTGCATGGGCAGCTGCTATGTGCAGATCTGTTTATTTACATCCATGTGCCTCCTCCTCCTCCCTAACATGTTCTACATAAGTTGGGGTGAAAACCAGGGAAGAGGTCTTTGGGGCATTGAGCCATCGTTACTTTTTGTTTGCAAAAAGAAAAGAGCTGGGTAGAGCCCTCTGGGTAAACTACAAGCACAGGGATGCTTATACTTGTTTACTATATAGTGAGTCCCATTGATTTTGTGGTGCTTTCTCCCCAGGTAAGTATGCTTAGGACCTGGTGGCCTGTTCAGATAATGGACTCACCTCCTGCAGCTCTCATTTCCCTCCACCTATAAAAAAAGGAAGGTACGACCTGAACGGCTTTTCTTTCCAAGGCATCCCTATGCAGAATAAGATTTTTCCAGAGTCATTGGCACAGAGAACTTTTGTTTGAGCATAGCCTGCCTTCATCTTCTGCCTCCTGCCCATTTTTTTGCTTAATTTTAAGTTTCTCCTGTATATAGGACGTCACGTCTCCCTCTCACCAGTTCACAATAATTGAGGAAACAATTCAGTTTTTTCTTTGGTAAATATGATCCCTCCTTCAACCTCTTCACCTCAGTTCAGCTCTTCTGCAAATTAGAGCCAACTGCACTTTTCACACCAGGGATCCATGCACCACTTACTGGGCTTGCTTTCTTTGCCTGTCTGTGTCTCTCTCATTAAATCTCCTCCACTTGCACCACTGTCCCTTGATTCTGCTGTGTCTTTGTTCAGGACCCACTGATTTGCGAGGTAGAGGCTACCCTGCTGGGAAGAAAGATCTACAGTCTGTAGCCTGAAAAGTGCTTCCTTTCGCTGAGTAGAAGGAAGCGTTGAATCCAGCTGAGATGTTCCGTTTCATTGACCTAGCACATTTTATGGAGCAGAAGAAGCAGAAGGTTTGATGATTAGCGCTACCAAAAATAGTTTTTAAAAGCCCCCCTATCCCTTGTTCAAAGTTTTTAGTGCAAAAAGGCGAGGTCAACAAATGCTGGTGCTTCAGCTGTGGAAACTAACCATTTTTGATTGGATGTCTAGCCAATCGGGGCCCTCCAAATTTGCGGAGAACTGATGATTCATGCAGCTTCCCATCAGCATTCCTTCATGCACCCATTTGCAGCCTCAGCCTCATTTTCCCACACATGCCGAAGTCTGCTGGCTCACAAGAAAAAGAACAACAGTCAAAAACTGACTCATTGAAGCAACCAAGTGATAGTCCAAGTAACAGTGTGACTACTGACATTCAGAAAAGTGAAAAGTAGTGAACGGATCTCAAGTATGCCGACTGTAATTCAAGCTCCGAGTCGCTCTGGGTGATTCATGGCATCATACCCCTTACGTGAAATGTATTTAATAGAGGAAAGAACTGACACAGTCTTTCAAACATATATGCGGTTATGCATCAATAGTTTTAATATTAAGTTTTGTATGTATTTTGATACAGATGATTGAACAACACTGAAGTCTTTTTGAGCGACCAGGAGAAGAATTCAGTCTACAGATATTCTTAGAAACTCTTTTTTTGGAGTTTTCCACTATTGTTCTAATTCATACAGTTAGTCCTTGACTTGCAGCCATTCATATAGATAGCAACATTTCAGGGTCTGGAACTGAAAAAAGTGAGTTACACTGACCCTCACATTTATGGCCATCATAGCACCCCAGCAGTCAAAATTTAGGAACTTGGCAACTGGCATACTGTATATTTCCAACAGTTGCAGCATCCTGGGGTCATGCAATCTCTTATTTGCATCCTTCTGACAAGCAAAGTCAATAGAGGAAACCATATTTGCTTAACAATTATATAATTCACTTAAGAACTGCAGTGATTTGCTTAACAACCCTGGCAAAAAAAGATTATAAAATTGGGTGTGACTCAATTAACAAGTGACTTGTTTCACAGCGAGAAATTTTGATGCCACTTGTGGTCACAGGTTAAACACTATGTATGTATAAAGGAAGCGGGAGTTAATCCCTTTCCTGTTTTAAATAGTTTCTTCCTGCTACTGGGCTTTTATGGCATTTTGCATTCAGTGCTCAACATAACAAGTTGAATTGATCTTGGTTGAATGCTTTTTATAATTCTGTCCAGATTGGATTTGTCTTGTATGTTTTAATTATCATCCAAGAGAAGAGCGGAGAACTAAGATGACTGCATTTTCTTTTCAAATTGCAGAAATGCTCTTGTAGACTAACAGTCCCTTCACCATATTTACTATTGATCTGCTTTGTTTTACTCTCAAGGGGAACAGCACAGAAGCTGATAAATGGATGACGGTTTTCACTGCAGCTTTGTAGGATGGTACAGATTCCTCCGCTTATATTGGTGCCATTTATATTGTTCTAATTTTTATAGTCTTGTCAGTAGAATTAACAACATTATTTAGATGTATTACTGCAGTACTGATATTAAACCTGTCTCTAATAACTGAGTTCTAATATGAACACCATTCTTCTACCCCAGGACCATATACACAATTCAGTGTACCTTACAGATCTGCAAGGTTTGCAGTATTAATCCTGTGTAAGTTCACTTAAAAGTAGGTATAATAGCATTTGGTGTCAGCTTTTTGCAAGATAGAGTAGTGCTATCATGACTAGAAAGTATCCTCCATTATCAGAACGCACTGAATAATTTTAGGTGGTCCCAGCTTCTTCTTTTTTTTAAGTGAGGGATTATTTGGGTAAGGAATGGGTAATGCTCTAAGTAATGGTGTACTGAAACCTGATTTGCAGTTTCTTCCTTTTACCCCATGCAAAAAGGATATCTTCTCATCCACACTGCGCTGAGAGTCCAGGAATGAATGGCACATGACTCTTCTCTTTGACATCATAGAGCTGAGTCTGCCACTATAAAAAGCCAGCCACTAGCTGGCTCCCCATCTTTTGACTCAACTTCTAGTCTAAAGAGCTAGTGTCTCTGGAAAGGAGAAAGAGCTAAAAGCAAAAATATTCAATAGTAAAAAGCAGTTTGATTAAAAAAAAAAACAGTTTCAATGCTTCAACATAGCTCCCGAGGCTCTGGTTGAGCTGTGCCAAGAGGAGAGCGGGGATCCACTCTCCTGCAACATCAAGGCTTCGTCACTGCCTTCGAGGGAGCTGCGAGCCCAGGAAACACTCTGCAAGCCTCCCACACAGTTCCCATCCCATTACAAAAGACCGTCCTCCAACTGATTTTTGGAGCTTCGTTTCACCGCCTCTCAGCTGATAGCAGATAAGGGTTTGTTTGATCGCTTGGGGCTGCTAGAGAGTCTGGGAGCGAAAGAAGCAATGAAGCCTTCCTGGAGCCAACGCATGTGGTGGGTGGCCATTTTGGGATGGTGGTCGGCCATTTTGAGTGACAGTCGGCCATTTTGTTGGAGGAACAGCCACTGCTAAAAAGCAGCCTCACAGCTGAATTGCTTATCTGGTCCATGCAACAGACAGCACTCTTAAAGGGAAAGCTCCCAGCACCCCTTGTATCCGCCTTGTTGGCAAAAATGGAGAGCAACATGGCCCAGTCAGACCTCACAGGCCTAGAAGAAGCACAGGGTTCTCAGGCTCCAGTGAGAAAGAGAAGAGACAAAGAGGCCATTCAGCAAAATGAGAGGCTGCAGCAAAGATCAAGGCCAAGGCTTTAGCCCCCAAGAAGACTTCTAAATCTGAACTCAGGGCTGAGAAACGAAGGCATGCTGCTTTAGAAAAACAGTTTGCTAAGACCCTGGATCAGATGAGGAGTCAGATGCAACAATCCACCCAATCAGGAGAATTTCAGGTTTGCCCAGAGGTTATGGCTAGGGCAGGGGAGGCTGAAGCTAGCTCTGCCAGCCACCTTCAGGCTTGGTCCCCAAAAAGGATGGAAGAAGAGTTTCAGCCCCAGGACTTAAGCAGGTCTGGGCCCAACTTCAGGTAGACTGCCTGGGGTCCTGGTTCCTCACACCCCCTAGGTCAGATGATCCAAGGTGGTCTTGGACAGGCCTGAACTGACCTTTACTCCCACTGCTGCAGGCCTGTGGCCAATGGACCCTCCCACAGGTAGCAGGCCTGATGATATCAGGGACATTGTTTCTGTAGCCATCAGACAGGGCCTAGCTGAGAGATTCCAACAGATACTCTGACGCTTGGGGGGTCGGTCCCTATTCCCTGCTTGCTCGCAAGGGGTCCAATCTCAGAGGGTTTTTCCCAGGCAACAACAGTTCAGTTGTCCACCTACCCAATCTGATTGGGGCAAGCATGAGGAGAGGGATTACACAAATCCCTCAGAACATAGTCACTCTTCCATGTCAGAGGAGGAGCAAGGTAAGATCAGGGATCCTAACTTATCAGAGGAGGAGGGGCTTGGATCTGATCAACCCCCCTGCGCAGCAGTTTTTAAACCTTCCCTGTTCAAAATGCTCCTATACAAGGTCTTGGTCACAGCTTAATTAAGTCCAGAGGAGATGTCTCCAGAGCCTCAAGCAGCTTCTTCTAGCTACAGGGACTCCCTTTTCTCAAAACCAGTGATGCACACAGAGGTTCTTCCATCCCCTCTGTTATTCCTTGATTTAGTAAAGGAGCAGTGTGCCTTCCCTGGGGAGGGCCTTGGCCTTCATCATATGACCAGTGCTTTTACAACATGGGCCCCTCCTTGACCAATGCTCTTCTAGTCCGTTCTGGTGGTAATCTTGTTCTCTACATCAGGCACCCCCACTGAGCCAGAAGATGTCCTCAAGGCGGAGGACAAGAGGTCAAAGCAGGCTCACAAGGCGGCTGCTTGGGCTGTCTGAGCCTCTACAGTAGCTTCGTTTTTTACAAGAGCTTCTCTGCGATGGCTGAACCAGTTGCAAGATAGATTTCGTACCACTGATTTCAGGTCACATCAGGATCTGAATAAGATCATTGGGCAGCTGAATTTATGGCAGACACTACTTTAAATTCGGCTAACTTTGCCTCAAGGGCCATGGCCTCCTCAGTGGCTGCAGGGAGGCTCCTCTGGCTGCAAAATTAGCAGTCTGATTCCCGCCAAAAATAGACGTTGGTGTCTGCTCCATGTGCAGGAGAGAAGCTGTTTGGCAACGTCCTGGAGCCATACTTGGTGGAAACCAGGGATAAGAGAAAGGTCCTCTCTTCAGCAGGAAGGAAGTCGGAAATACCGGAAGTGACAAAACAGGCCCATTTTTTGGCTTCCAAAAGCTGCAGAGGCTTTCCTTGAGCCTCTGGGAGGGCAAAAAAGGCCTCAAACAGGCTGAAAATCAACCGGGAGGCACGTGCATACACAAGCTTAGGTTGCCTTTCCTTTTGACTTTTGTTGCTCAGATTGTTTTGTTACTCAGATGTTTCTTCACATATTATGAAATCTTCTAATCATAAGTATAAGAATTCATTAAGAATGTGAGTATCATCCAACAGAAAAAGAAAGAAAAATAAAACCTTTCCCTTCACTAATTTCCCATTCACAGGACTCCTCATCTGAAAGTGCCTTTACTTTCACAATCTTAATATGTTGTATTTGCTTAAATATTTTTCCATCTAATATGTGAATTAGCTCTTGAATTCATCTTGATGACCAGTCAAAACTTCTTTTTATTACTGTTAGGGATAACATTGTTTACCCTAACTGGTTTAGGTGAAATAATAACTATGAATCATAGTTAGTGTATGTTAGAGTGTATACAGCTTTAACTGGGAAATAGCAATTAAAGGAGTGGTTAAGAAAACAATATAAAAGTAGCAAGACTACGGCTTGCTCTCTCTCTCTCTCTGGCTTTGATGATCCCTGATTACTGCTTGGAATCAAGACTGCATAGCTCGAACGGGAGAGACAACAAAGGACTGATCTGTAAGTGAACTGAC
>BLBF01000032.1:18056269-18075485 GCA_015471245.1 Laticauda colubrina
TCTGTCTGTCTGTCTGTCTGTCTGTCTGTCTGTCTGTCTGTCTGTCTATCTATCTATCTATCTATCTATCTATCTATCTATCTATCCATCCATCTATCCATCTATCCATCTGTCCAAAATGTCTGTCTCCATACCTACCTACCTACCTACTTGCCTGCCCACCTGTCTTTCTGTCTGCCTACCTACATACCTACCTACTTATCTACCAATCTACTTACCTACCTACTTACTTACCTACTTACATACATTCATCCAAAAGGTCTGCCTATCTACCTATCTATCTACCTACCTACCTGTCTCTGTCTCTGTCTCTCTCTATCCATCCATCCATCTATCCATGTTAGAAGCGCAGGCACATTGGGAAAGTAGAGCAAAGCCAGTCTGGGATGTAGGGGGGGGGGAGAGAGGGAGAGGGAGAGAGATGATGCATCAGATTGAAATGAGGCCTAGCTTAGACTGAGGCTCTTTTCCACATTGAAACATCTTTGCCAGCACATTGAAACCTCTTTGGCTTCTATTAAAGGTTTTGGGGACGAAACATGGTCAAGACTATCAGGAAGCTCTCACATTTTGTTGAGGCTAAACAGGATCCATTGGACCAGATCTCCACCCTAAAAATTACTTTTCCCTAATGTATTACAGTGCCAATTCTGAACAAGGCAAAATCAAAATGGTAAATTACAAGGAGAACACACACACACACACACACACACACACTTCTAACCCTGCTGGAGCAGGTGACTGGATGAGAATAGATATCTCATTATCTTTCTCCTCCCTCCCTCCCTCCTTCTTTATTTCTTTTTCTTTCTGTCCCTTCCATTCCCCACTCTTTCTTTGTCCCTTTTTCTTTCTTTCCCTTTTCTCTCTCTTTTCTTTCTCTCTCTTTCCCTCTCTCAGTCTCACCCCATTGACTTGACATGCTTGGGCAGGTCCCTCCAATGCAGTGGGCTCAATGGGGTGGACCTGCGGGGCCAGCACCTAGAACGCGGCAGTGTCGGCATGTTTGAAAAGTAGAGCAAAGCCTGCAGTCGGTAATTTTTTCTGCAAAGAATCACAAAAGCTTCTGGGTTGTGCACAATAAAGGACACACATATCAATGCAATTCAGCAACATAAAATAAAGAAATACAAATAAAACAAATCAACAAGAACTGGCCACACCCACCCAGTCACATGACCACCAAATCAACCTATCTGGTCATGTGACCAGCAAGCCATGCCCAGCCAGCATGCCAGCCAGTCACATGACCAGCAAGCCATGTCCACCCAGTCATGTGATCAGCAAGACACACCCTCAAATTAGACCATGCCCACACAAATTTGAATCCCACCCCTGGGTGGGGGGCACTGAGGATGAGTTTGTAGCACCAAGGGGGCAGTGGGCTGAAAAAGTTTGGGAACCACTGATCTGCAACATACAGTGCAAGGACTGGGAAAACTATGGGAGGCAAACAGGCAGAACACAGGTTTGAAAATCAACTGGCACTTGAGAAAACATGGTGGAAATTCAGTCTCACAGCACATTGATATGTTAAATCACAGTTTCAATTAGGTAATTATCAAAGCAAATCCAAAAATGCAAGTGTCTCTAGATAATCCTTTTACAGATATAGTTAGATAAATTTGACTTGCAATCCATTCAAGAACGGAAGCAAATAGAGGTCAAGAAAAGAGTCAAACAGATCTAAACGCATCCTTCCTGATTAACCAACACAACAACCAGATAAGAAAGATCTAGGACCATAGGGGGTATTCAGCAGGTCCTTACCAGTTCTGGAGAACCGGTAGCACAAATTTTGAGTATTTCGGAGAACCAGCAAATCCCATCTCTGACTGGCCCCACCTCCATCTATTCTCTGCCTTCCGAGTCCCAGCTGATTGGCTGGGTCTTCTTTTGTTACCCTGCACAGGAGAATGGAGCTGGAAAGCAGGTTAGTGGGCTGGGGAGAGAATGGAAATTTTGTAGTATTCTTTCCCTGGAGTAGGGTGGGAATGGAAATTTTACAGATCCTTCCCCTGCCATGCCTGCTATGCCACACCCACCAAGCCATGCCCACAGAACCTGTAGTAAAAAAAAAAATGAATCCCACCACTGCCTAGGACTAGATAAACAGGAATGATAAAAGAATAACACACTACCTTAAAAGTATTCAAGGATATATAGCATATCTATCAAGATGGATAGGACAAGATTTCACATATAAACAGTCAGAAAATTCCACCCCCTTGTTGACTGATGATACCTTCTAGCCTGATAATGAAATGTCTCTAGGAAGAAAAGCAAGTTAAACTGATATCAAAATCCAGCAATTCAATCCTCAGCTACATATTTTCTTCATTATAGTTACTTAACGTGTGATTGATCACTGAATGTGCCCTGAAGTTGGTGTTGGGTCTTAGCATCCACATAGATGTTATTCAGAATAATCTGACTCCAACCTGGTCCTCCAGGACTTCCAATGTTGCACATATTGCCTTTGTAGTTGAATCTACTCATCTTGTTGCTACTTACCCTCTATTGACTTACACTCAAACATGGACAAGAGTGGAAGATGTCTCATAATGGATGATATCTCATCATTCAAAAGACATCTGGCTTCTCTGAGTTCCTCTCTATTGTCCCTAACTATGCAACCTCAGTAATTATCCTCCTCTCCTGAGACAAGAGTCTCTTTGGGATATATGTTTTATTAGGTTGTCAGGATCAGTAGCTATAGTTGCTCATTATTAATTCAACAGAGAACCAGCCTGAGAAGTCATTTCCTCTGTGAAATATTTCTTTCCCTCTGTAGATGTGTGTGCTGTCCTCTTCTCCAAAATTTGATGAGGGTAACTTGCAAAACAAATAAATAGAAAAGGCAGAGCGTGAACAGACTGCTGGATTCTAGCATTTTTCTTGTTGATTCCAGCATGAAAACCATTTCACCATCTTCCATCCAATTATCAATTTTAATCAGAAAATTAAGAAGTTTTAATATGGTCTCAGTGGTTTTCGCTGTTATCACATGCAGTGAAAAGGTTTAGCTGTAAACTTATAGAAAATGCACATTGTAAATAAACTATGAGGGCACCTGACAATTGCCTCCATTTTTAACTCCCCTGCTACTAATTATCTCCATTCACTTTGGCCTTTGCAGTCACTTTATTCATTAAATAAATTATTTCTACTGCCTTTGTTGCTTGGATTTCATTTTTTAATCAGGTACTCACCGATATGAGCTCATATCCCAGGACTCATGCTTATGCCTATATGTTGCCTTCTTGGGTTTGTTAACTTAAAGGCTATAAAAAGCAAAAAAGCGTGTTCCCCAAAACTTGAAAAAAAAAAAAGTGCACTCTTTACAAACTTCCCCAAATCTGCTTTAAGTAGGTCTAAAAATTGTTTGGTTCATGGGCAGCACCTTTGTTTGACAGATGCCACTAATTCATTTGTTAATGAATTAATGAATGTTGTTTTTAGAGCATGTTAATTATTGGGGCCATATCTCTATACTGTTTTTAAATGGTTGCCGGAATAATGGTAACTCACTATAAGTGGGGAAAGTGTTCATTTAAAATACCTTCAATTGGCTCCATTGAGGCAAAGGCAGAGTCACAGCCACAATCCTGCACATTTGAACTATCGAATGGAAAGAAAGAAAATGTGTTGCCAGATGGTTTAGTGGTTAAGGTACAGGCTAAAAAGCAGGAGACTGTGAGTTCTGGTGCTACCTTAGACATAAAAGTCATTCTCTCTCAGCCCAACTCACCTTACAGGGTTATTGTGGGGAAAATAGGAGGAGGAAGATTTGTTGGATATGTTTGCTATCTTGAGTTATTTGTAATAATAATAAAGGTGAGTGATAGATAGATAAAAAATGGTAAAACCTTTACATGAAAAGGTCCACTCGAGCAAAGGTATTGCTAGCTACAAATGTGGATATATTTTTTCTATGTAAAATTTATTTGTTAGCAATTTCCACACAGTTTGACAGATTTTGTTTAGACCTGTGTGCCTCATCTGCTTGCTGGTCCAGCTGACAATTATTGATGAGTGACTTTAAGCCAATATCCTTTTTCCATATACCTCTTTGCCTTATAAATGCTGGTCTCTATAAAGTAGGGTATATGTCACAGTAAGAGCCAAAAAGCACCTCAAGGACTCTGGTTTTTTTTTATATAGACTCAGATATGTAGAAACCAGGAATACAGGAATTCTTGTATACAGAATGGAAAAGTATGCATGGGCGTGCTTGATACATAGTATTACAAAATAATACAAGCTATGAAAATACAATAAAAGCTATTTTAATTTTCAAAACTATTTAAAACACAAAAAAACAGAAGTGCAATCCAACTTATTAACAATATAATGATTTAACAGGCTTTATTCCACCAGTATTGGATTGCCAGGCAAGATGGCAAAGCCAAAAATTCAGGTTAGAAGGCTATATGCAAATTTAAGTTTTAAGAAAATGATGTTAACAAGTTATTACCCAACCACATTATTTTATTCTTAAAGCTATTTTCATGTTAAGTCTTTGCTACTGGGAAAGTTGGATATTCAAGTACAATAATTTTGTTGTTGTGTTGTCACGTTATCAAGATGGTCTGGTGCCTACCAGTATAAAATGTTAGTGTTGCTTGGCTTGAGCCTATTGTGATATGTAAACAAGCTTATAACAGCTAGTGTTGTGTTCAGACCAAGTTGCTACGTCTTATTCAACAACCTGTGTTCAAAAAATTCCTGGTGTTAGTGTTGTGCAGATACTAAAAAGGCTAATTAATCTCTGTTTTTTTCCAAACCATTAATTCATTTTATAGCGTCCAGATGCTCATTATGGAGGAGTTGAGCCTTATTGCTCAGGAGACATGCTCTAAATTATTGATGATTTCCTGCTAGAGAAACAATTTGAACTGTATAAAACATAACATCTTGGTAGAATATGCCTGGTAGGAAGTTCATTGCTTTGTAAAATAGTATGTAAAACACTAAGGGTTTATGTTGCTGCGGATTTCTAGGATAAAAGAGAATTGTTATTTGAGAAAATAAATGGAATGAATTCCACATCTGGTCATGATGGGCATTAATCAGAAAGACTCTTTTCTGGATTTACAAAATGTTAAGTTGGTGGTACAGTACACAACTCTTTTTTGTGCTCTGCTCTGGGTTATGAATTTACTAGGGGGGGCATCTTAAATTATCTTTGTTGTTATAAATGCTAACTTCATCTTTTGATTTCAGTTTAGAACTCACAATATTTTTCCTAATAGTTTTGTTATATTGGAGAAGTGCCTATTATAACTATTTTTTTACAAAAAGCATATGATGTATTATTCTCTGTGTAGACCATCAGTGTAGACCATAGAACACCAACTATGAAAGTACAGTATGCAAGTGTACATATATCAACCTGGAAGAGAATAAAATAGACCAGTATGTCTGAGGGGTGTTTCGTAAGACATCACAGACTCCACTGGTCGCCTCCCAATTTTTATAAAATGCTTCCAAGAACACTTCCTTCTTAGCAGCAAAAGGAGCCAATGGTTAACCATTTCATCTTAATCTTAACCGAAACTATGATATAAACCAGCCACAGTGTTGGTCTGCAGTTGTCATCTTGACCAACTAGTGCGGTCATATAAAATGTCTTGGCATGGAATAAGGAGTTCTTTGGGGGATACCAGAATCGATTTCCAAACAGGCATTTCAGCATACGTCCATATCTGCTTTAAAGACCTGCTTATTAAGAATCCTATAACACAGTTTTCCGCTATTTCACCTTCATCTATATTTGAAGAGATGGAAAATTTGAGTGAGTTTTCAGGAAGAAAGAATGAGTAACCACAAAGGAGGAAAAGATGAATATGACATATGTTGTGGAATCTCCAACTAGACTGGAGGGATATATTAAGAGAGGGCTGAGTTTAGATTATTTGCACTGCAGAAAGTAGCACAGGCTGGGCCTCCCCCAGAATCCTTGAAACCTTATCCTACCATTCCCAAGGGAATACAGTCAGTCTGGTGAGATTCTTGTAACATAGGTGAGAAACAATCAATCTTCTGTTAGAGTCTATTCACGACTGGTTTTGTTTGCTTTCAACTGACACATGTGAGATCTTTGACAATCGCTCTGTACATGGTTTCCCTCCTCCCCTCCATTTAAAACAGCAAAATATTGGAATGCAATAACAATATTGAGAAGATAACATGAATGTTTTGCTCCATATTCTTTTTCTTTTTTTTAATTATATGCCTCCCCTGTTGTGGCTTTTTTCTCTCAGAAAAGGCAATTAATAGCTTGAGGCAGGGGAAGGAGGATAGTATTGATTTCCACTCAAGAAGACTCAGATAAATACCCCTCTCCCTTAACCTGACTACCTAATTAATCTCTTCTACGTGAGTAGTTTCAAATTTTAAATATGGGTGGATCTGACTACTACTGAGCTTCTGAAACTGACATTGATTAACATAAAATAACCGTGGAAAATATATGGGCCTGTCTTGGAAAGCAGTAAGGGGTGAGCTGGACATGAAAAAAATTGTGTGCCCAATTTTGACTAATCTCTTCTAGTTAATTACAGTTCACAAAAAATATCTTTTTTGTGATCATTGAATGGAAATCTTTATAACTTTCAGATAATTGTGGAATGTTTAGCATTAATAAGACTTTCCTCAAATGTGTTGCGCATTTGGATGTCTCTGTTTAATCTAGTATTTCTACAACTATGGTAACCATTTTAAAACAAATTAATCTCGCTATTTACCAAAAACTGAAAATTAATGTTTTTACTCAGTTCTTGTGTAGCATCTGCATTCCTTATCATTTTTATGGCTTCACTATCTGCAGTTTTCTGTGGTCTAGCTTTTCTCCCATGAGCTGTTTAGAGAATCCAGTGATGGGAAGGTGCTTCAGTCCCTTTTAGGAAGGCTGGGCTTAAACTTGAGGACACTCCTCCTCCACGGGACTCCTCCTTAGCGTCCCCAGTTTTAGCTCAGCCTTTCTTCAGGCAGGTTGTGTTATTGTTTTCCTGGTCGGAACAGAACACTGTCGATTTAGCTGATTTAGCTGATATTGTCTCAGGTCAGGTAAAACCATGGTTTCTGTCACCAACCACCCCCGGGAACCTCCAAAAGTCATTTTGCTTGGTTTTTTGTTTTGTTTTTACATTCTCACTACGTCTCCCTGTGTGCACTCATTCTCCTAATGGGGAATTACCTCAATACTGGTTATGGGCCCAGGCCATACCAGGCTCAGATAACTGAGAGTTGGTGTGAATGCACAGTACTGTATACAGACAGCTGTTTACTGTTTAATTGTGGTTTACTATCCTGGTAAAGATGGCACAAGACACTTCAACAAGTCTATCGCTGATAACCCGGTTGGATGGAACAAACTATGTTTCCTGGTCTATGAAGTGCAGTGTACCTCTGTGTAGAGAAAGGTTATGGAATGTAGTTCAAGACCCACCGGATGTAAATGCTTGGGATCCAGAAAATGAGGATGATGCCAAGAAGATTGCTAACTTTCAACAGAACAATGAACAAGCTTTTTGGACTAACACTGAGTGACCAGCAGCTAGTCCATATTCATGGAAAAGATCTGCTGCTAGGTGTTGGGAGAATTTGAAGAGGATTTATGTTCGTGACAGTGTAGGTGCACACATACATCTTCCATGTAAACTGTTTAGAGCACGTCTTCTGAAAGATGGAGATATGTTAGCTCATTTGAACTTCATGAAAAGAACTTTTCAAGAGCTACATGAAAAGGAACTGATATTTTCAGAGCTGCATCAAGTTTACATCATTCTTTCCTCATTGGATGAAAGTTATGATGATTACGTATCTTCACTAGAATTCTTGACCAAAGATGAATTAATGTTGACTGACATAACAGGAAGGTTGTTTAAAGAAGCAAGAAGACTACTGAATAAGGACCAACTGAGAAAAGAACAACCACAAGAAGAGGATTTGTCTTCAACTGCCTATACTGTTAAGAAATGTTTTTCTTGTGGGGCTAGGGGACATATAGCTAGATTCTGTAAGAAGGAAAAACGACAGAATACTGATAATCACCAGAAGGCCAAGAAGAATGTTAGTTGAGCTATGTCTAGCAATTCAACTGTAAACTATGATTTGTGGGTTGTTGATAGTGGAGCATTGCAGTGCATTACTAAAAATAGACAGAGGTTTGTTAAGATGTCCACGAATAAACAACATGTATCACTGGCAAATGGATGGAAGATGAAAGCTTCTCGTGAAGGTACTGCATATTGTTCTTGTACAAATGAGCATTTAACGATATTATATGTACCGAAACTGAAATTTAATTTGTTATCAGTAAAGGCTTTAGTTAATATTGGTTATGTAGTAATCTTTAGGGGAGATAACTGTATAATAGAGAAAGACGGTAAAAGTGTTATTGCTAATTTAGAGAATGATTTATATGTGATACATGATGACTAGTTGTAGATGGCTAACTTGGTTTATAACAGTGTTAAGCCACATGATGAATGTATACATTTACTTTATAGATGTCTAGGGCACATTAATTTCAAAATGCTCAAGCAAAATGTTGAATTGTCAGAGGGAGTAAAATTGAAACCCTGTAGCAAGTATTTAAACTGTAATGCTTGTAGCCAAGAGAAAAGCAAGGTTATTCCAACAAACAGACTAAATGGGTTTAAGACCAAAGAACTTTTGGAGGTTGTGTTTGCTGACATAATTGGTACTAAGAAACCAAGTTTAGGAGGTGCCTGGTATATTTTGAGTATAATGGACCATTACTTACGGTATGGTTTCTGCTATCATGAAAAACAAAACAGAAACATTCCAACATTTCTTTAAGCCCATGTCACACTGCACCAATGGATGGAAAGAGGATGTAAAATGGAGAGAAACACTTGCCATCCGTTGGTTAATGCGATGCATCCGTTCTGTACTCACTGCATACGTTTTTCATACTCTCTATCCGTCCAGCATCCATCTACTGAGATTTCATCCACTCAAAAAGTTTTGAGCTGCACAAAACTTTTTGAGCAGATAAAGTATCCAACGCGTCCGTTATACATCCACTATGCATACGGGGAACATCCGTTATATGTCCGTCATCATCCATTACGCGTCCGCTATATCCGCTAGGCATCCGCTGCGCATCCGTGCAACTTAAATCCACTTCAGCGGAAAACAGACACAGGGAGGAAGCGAAACAGATGCGGAACGGACACGCAGCATTAGTAGCACAGACGTAGAAAGGATGAAAGCAGATGCAGCTCGCATATAAAGCATTAAAACGGAAAAAACGTTCGGATAGGGGACGTATCTCGGATATTTAGGATGTCTGCAGGATGTCTAGAGGATGCAGAAGGACACCTTGCAGAAAAACGATATTTCCTATAAAAAGGGGGAGAAATCACCTGGATCTCACTTTCAGACCAGCAGCCCTGCGGTGCAGACCTCTTCAGCCTTCATATTGCTCTTGCTCTTCCACAGCATCCAGTCATCTCCACCATGGATCATCACACACTCCTTTTGGTAGCCGCCATCATTCTACAACAGTGCGAAGCCATCTACAGGCTCTTTCACCTGTTCTACGGGAAGAAAAGGAGGCATCCAAGAAGTGTCTGGGTCCGAAGATGGATCACGAGAAGAGCCGAGTACAGACTGTATAACAAGCTGATGGTGGAGCTGAGGAACGAAGACCCTCATGCATTCCAGAACTTCATGAGGATGCCTCCAGCCATGTTTGACGAAGTTGTGGAGTGGCTGAGACCCAGGTTGACCAAGGCAAACACCAACTTCTGGCCCTGCCTGGACCCTGGGCTGAAGGTGGCACTGACTCTGCGCCATCTGGCCTCCGGGACGACATATAGGAACATGCAGTATGCCTGGAGGGTGCCACACAACACCATCAGCATTGTGGTCAGAGAAGTGGTGCAGGCCATCATCGAAGAATACCTGGAGGAGCTCCTCCAGTGCCCCTCCACTGAAGAAGGCTGGAAGAAAGTTGCAGAGCAGTGGTATCAGAAGTGGAACTTCCCCCACACCGTTGGACCATAGATGGCAAGCACGTGGCCTGCAAAGCTCCAGCCAACTCAGGCTCCACTTATCACAACTACAAGGGCTTCTTCAGCATCATCCTCTTCGCCATGGTCGATGCTGACTACAAGTTCATGTACATCGATGCTTCAGGCAACGGGTCAGCTTCAGATGCCCAGGTATACAACGCCAGTGACCTCAACGAGGGGCTGGAACGCAACCGCATCATGGGCTTCCCAGATCCAGACCCCCTGCCCAACGACATACAAGATGTGCCCTACTTCATTGTGGGGGATGACGCCTTCTTCCTCAGAACCTACCTCATGAAGTCCTACACTTCCAGATGCCTCACCCATGAAGAGAGGATCTTCAACTACAGGCTGTCCAGGGCAAGACAGGTGGTGGAGAACGCCTTTGGCATCCTGGCCAACAGGTTCCAGGTACTTCTCACCACCATGCAGCATCATCCACGGACCGTGAGGAGGATCGTGGAAGCTTGCTGCATCCTGCACAATCTCATGCGCACCCGCTACCCAGTGTTGCAGAACAGGCTTGTGGACCACCAACAAGGCAATGGGGACATGGACCCTGGTGAATGGAGGCAAGGGTGAAACGTGATCGACACTGTGGATGTACCAGGCCCCAACAGAGCTTCACGTGAAGGGAAGAACCAGCGCAACCTCCTGAAACACTGGTGCAACTCTCCAGCTGGAGCAGTGGAGTGGCAAGACAGGATGATAGATGCTTAATGGATGCTTCTGTATCCACTGTAAAAGCAAAATGACCAAGTAAAGTGTCCCAAGCAAAGGTAAAGTCAACAGGAAGCAACCCAGTCTCTGGCACTCTTCTCAGTCACTCTGAGGCGTGCCCATAGTCTCAGGGGTGAAGGGTCCAGGGGCTGTGGAGGTGGCAGTGGCTGGAGTGCTGCTCTGAGGCGCCATTGAGGTGCCTGGCCCCGAGAGGACAACAGGGGATGGTGTGTGGAGGAAGCTCTCAGAGAGCTGGCTCAGTCCTGTGATGTTGAGAGCCCCTTCCTCCATGACATGGGGTGTCAGTCCCAAGACTGATGACAGATGTTCTGAGGCCGGGCTTGGCTGTGGGGTGGGGGAAGGAGGAGTGTTGTGGGGCTGTCTGGTCTGCAGCTGAGCGAGGTGAGGCGTGGGTGGCATCTGTGGCGTCGGTGGCATCGGTGGCATCGGTGGCGTCTGGCGTCTGTGGCATCGGTGGTGTCTGTGGCATCGGTGGCATCGGTGGCATCGGTGGCACCTGTGGCATGTGATGAACCTGTGCCTGGACTAGGAAGGCACAGGAAGGCCTGTGCTGCTGGAACTCCTGGTAGCCGTAGCCTTAGTAGTTGAGGGGCTGTGGAAAGCCTTGGAAGGGCTGTGACATCACCTGGGGTGGAGGAGCAGACCTGGACTGGGTCGGAGCAGGTTCAGGTGGGCCTGGAGGGTGGTGCAGAAGATCTGTGATTCTCTCCTTGATCACCTGGTACTGGGATTCGGACATGTCCATGAGGGTCTGCTTGACGTAGGTGAGAAAGGGCTTTCTGTTAGAGGATGGTATGTCGGAGTGTACCAGCTGAGAGAGGAGATCTACGCTGCTTTTGATGGTGTCCCTGATCTCCAGCAGGACAGTGTGGCTCTGTCCCTCCGGTCTGGCTTTCTGCCTGCCTTCTGTGGAGGTGGAGCTGGGGGTGGGGTTGGGTTGGTCTCTGGTGGCAGTGGCCTCTTCTTGCTCCAACTGCGTCAGGGGGTCCTCCACACGCTCCGCCATGGGGAGTGCAGCTGTCGGAGGGGTCTCCATCGTGGGGCGCTCCACAGATACCTGCCTGGACACAGGAGCTAACTCTTTGCCAGAAGAGGACTGGCTGTCTGTGGGCTGCCTAAGAGTGAGGGTAGACAGAGGGGCTGCTCCTCGGTGGTGGACCTCACCCTCCAAGAAGCTGCACTTGGCCAACACGTAGGTCTCCTGGTCGATGAGCTTGACCGCGACCTGGCCAGACATCTTCAGGTGCAACTTCCCATACGAGGTGTGCATGTGCTTCCATCACTCGAGGAGGACCTCCAAAGTGTAGCCCAGGCTCTCCGCCTTCTCTCTCCAAGCCACCTCCTTCTGCTTGGTGTCTCAATAGAGCCTGTGTCCCTTCCGCCAGAGGTACTCGTTCTCCCTCAGCCATTCGAGCACCTCATCCTGATGTTCCTCTTCAATGGAGTACTGTCTCCTCTCCCTATCGTGCATATGCCTCTTCCTTCCTCTGGCAGGGCCTTCTGGGCCCTCATCAGAAGGGCTTTGAGGTTCTAGGGGCTGGTCCACCACACCAGCAGCAGCAGCAGCAGCAACAGCAACAGCAGGACCAGCAGCACCAGGAGCACCAGCAGGACCAGGAGCAGCACCAGCAGAGTAAGCATCAGCAGAAGCACCAGCACCAGGAGCAGCACCAGCAGAGTAAGCACCAGGAGAAGCACCAGCACCAGGAGCAGCACCAGCAGAAACACCAGCACCAGAAGCAGAGTCAGCACAAGCAGCAGAAGCCCCAGCAGAAGCAGAGTCAGCGCCAGGGGGTGGGATGGTGGCCCTGTCCTTCTTGCCAGGGCTGGCAGGAGTAGGCACAGGCTTCCTCTTCTTCCCCATGGTTGTTGGCTGGAGCTGTGTCTGGCAGCAGGTCTTTCCTCTGAATGGTGACCTGCTTGCGAGCTGCATCCTTTTATATCCGCGGGGCTGATGCAATGCATCCTCCCCACATGTGCAGTGAACGCTTTGCATCCACTAGGCATCTGCTAGGCATCCGTGATGCATCCACTGTATCCGCTCGGCATCCATTCTGCATCCGCTCCTTCCGCTGCGCGTCCGCTTCGCTCTTCTCTCCCGGAAGCCCTGCGGATGTATCATCTGCTTCCATCTGCTTCCATCTGCTAGGCTTCTGTGGAGCATCCGCTTAACGTTCTCGCTACGTCCTCTCCCCTTCCGTTCCTTTCCGTTGTTGTCCACTGTTTATGCAAATTTGGGGCACTTTTGAGTGCGGATAACAACGGATGGAACATTTTCTCGTCCGCTGTGTCCTTTTTATATACGTTTTGCATCCATCGGCCGATGTGACCTGGCCTTTAACTGGCTAAGAATTGCTGAGAGAAAAATGAGGAGTAAAGTAATAACTTTAGTTACTGATAATGGGACTGAGTTTGTTAACAAGAGATTCCAAACAATGTTGAAATTGGCTGGTGTCGAGCATAAACGTTTTGCACCTTACAGACCACAACATAACTCATTTGTAGAGCGAAGAGGGCAAACATTAAAAGCCATGGCTCATGCTATGTTATCAGATTCAGGTTTGCCTGAAACACTGTGGGGTGAGGCCATTATGTGTTGTAACCATGTGTTAAACAATGTGGTTAACACAACAACTGGAGAATTGCCATTCACTCGTTGGCATGGCAGAAAGCCAAATTTAAGCTATCTACACACTTTTGGAGCTCCAGCATGGGTGCATATTCCGTCACAAGAAAGATTGAAAGGGCAACATAGAGCTAAGAAATTATTTTTTGTAGGTTACGAGACCAACCATAGATCATTTAGATTCTGGGATCAAGGCACAGCTCGTGTTTATTGTAGTGCTAGTGCAAAATTTCTTGAGCACGTTGGGTGGGATAAACTGGAACAGGAATCCAGCAATGATATCATTATTGACACCCAAATAGTCCCTAAAGATGAATTAAGTAAACCACAAATAGCCATTAAAGAGAAAGAACAGGCACAGGAGGAAGTAGAAGAACAGGCACAGGAAGAAAGAGAAGAACAGGAGCAGGTGGCACAGGAAAGTCCACCAGTAAGCCCTGTATTACCAAGACATTCAACCCAAGTAACACAACCACCTGATAGATATCAGGCTAGTGTTGTATGCCAAGTAAATACAGTTCTTAGTAACTATAATGAACTGAAACTGTATCCTGCTAAGGATCAGGCTGCTTGGCAGGAAGCAATGAATCAGGAACTAGAATCCTTAAAAAAGTTGGAGGTATATGAAAATGTGAAGTTACCACCAGGTAAACATGCCATTGGATGTAAATGGGTTTATATACTTACAACTAGTGTAGATGGGACTGTTACCCATAAAGCCAGGTTAGTAGCACAAGGGTTCAATCAGACAGCAAATAACTACGATGAGGTGTTTGCACCTAGTCTGAAGGCTACTACATTAAGGGCAGCATTAGTGGGGTCAGCGAAGGAGAAATAGATTATAAATCATTTGATGTAGAGATGGCATATCTGCATGCACCATTGCAACACACTATATATTTAAAGAAACCTTTAGGTATCAAAAATGATAATTCAACTGATTGCTGGAGATTGAAAAAGAGTCTTTATGGTTTGAAGCAATCAGGATATGAGTGGAACCGGTGTATAGTTAAGGAATTAACTATAGTTAATGCCATTTGTAGCTGGCATGGCTGATCCATGTTTGTTTAAAAAGGAAAGTAATGGTGTAGTGTCATTGTTGCTATTGTTTACTGGTGACATAGCATTAATCACCAAAACTGAACAAGAAGCTACTAAAATAATTTCATTGTAAGAGAAGAAAATTCAGATAAAACAGTTACCCTGTTTCTCCAACAATATGGCCTCCCCCAATAGGAAGTCCCAGCATGTTTTATAGTCATGAAATGAAATTAAGCCCCTCCCCCCAAAATAAGGCCTATATTTTCGGCCTGTTATATTAAAACATGTGAAATGGTGGGGGAATGGGGGGGGGGGCTTGCCATTAGGAAGTACTTTTGTTGCACACCCGGATATGGTGCTGCCTGCGTTGACCCCGATACAGAGTGCCCAATCAATGCCGAGGTCAATATCCAAGCCATCGCCGCCCGCCCGCCCAAAGATGCAAGGGTGGGAATTAAGTCACCCCCGAAAAGACAGCCTAGCCATTTTTTCAGGGCTCAAAAAAAAATAAGACCTGGCCTTATTATATGAGAAACACGGTAGGAGAAATCAAACAATATTTTGGTTTAAAGATAGAACTTGGGGAAGATACATGATCTCACAGGCAGATAAAATTAACCAATTACTAAAAAGTTTTAAAATGGAACTTTGTAAGCTGGCGAAAACACCGAGGAGCCAGGAGTTTAGCCATAGTGACATTCAAAGTCCTATTTTTGATAAGAACATTTATCAGTCCTTGATTGGTAGTTTATTCTATCTCAGTAATTGGTCAAGGCCAGATATAGCATACAGTGTTAATCAATTAGTGAGGTTTAATGCTGAGCCTACTGAAAGGCACTGGCAAGCTGCTAAACGTGTGTTAAGATATCTGAAACAAACAATGCATTATGCATTGTATTTGGAGCCTAAAGATGAACTGAATATGCTGATGCAAGTTTTGCCACAGACATAAATACATGTAAATCTATGTCAGGTAGTGTAGTATTATTGGGAAAGGTATTGATTGGATGAAGGCCTATTTGACAGAAACGTCTAAGTTTGTTAACAATGGAGGCTTAATTCTCATGTTTGTCTTTATTATGGACAGATTTAGTTTTTTATTAGCAACTATTAATTAACATGGGAATTGATGTAACAGATTCTATTGTTTATGAAGACAACCAATCAGTAATACAGATGGCTTCAAATACTGCTGTTAAGACAAGATCAAAACACACAGATTTAAAATATTTAAATGTGAAACAATGTGTGCAAAGTAAGATGATTAAGCTGGAATGCTGTATGTTAGAAAATAACATTGCAGATCATTTTACCAAAGCCCAAGGCTCTGTAAAGCATAAGGCTTGCTGTGAGGATTATGGACTTAGAATGTAAGGTACATATTGTCCTACCCAAAAGGGAGAATGTTAGGAATGTAAGTCACCTAATAGTTGGGTTGGAAAATATATAAACCAGGACAGACATTTTAATCCTGTCTCTTTAAGGGAATGCTAAAATTGTAATTGGGTGTAAAATTGTAATTAATTCCTCAAATGGCCATAAGATGGAGCCAGAAACCTGTGTTGTGTAGTTCGTTCCTGTCCTGTTGTTCTGGAGAGTGTTGCCCATCCTACTGATTATGATGGTTTGCTGATCATAGTTAGTCTTGGATTTGATGTAAGTCTGTTACTGAACTGTTTTTGATACTGGACTTTGTTATTTGGATTATCTCTGGACTGAAAACTGACTGCTTTATCTGTGAATGACTTGGACTGCTTGTTTTGGACTTTTCTTAAACATTGACTGGAAGTAAAAACCTACATTTTACTATATAGCGTTGCTGTGTGCTGTCTGTGTGTTATTCTTCACCACTCTCACTTTGTCTCCCTGTGTGTGCTCATTCTCCTAACGGGGAATTACCTCAACAAGGTTTAATAGAAGGCTTCCTATGGAATGTTTACTTTTGTTATCCAGTTTAATTAAAATCATGGATATTTATAGTCCATATTTATTCTGATATTAGCTTCCCTTCAGTGGAGATCAAAGAGGGATTGTACAATTATCTGACATAGATCCTTTCATTTGGATTCCAACACTGGGCAAGGGATTAAATTCACTGACCTAAATAGGCCTTTCCAGCTCTTATTCAGAACAAAAGCTAAGGAGTAAAAACAGTGAGGAACACGTAGCTTCTGATTTCACGATGAAGCTCTCGTACTGTTTTCCCAATAAGATCTATGTTAATTTGTTCCAACTATAATGTTCAGTAAACATAATAGTGTGGATATTGTATGTTCTCTGCTAGAGATTCCTACTTTCCCCACTGCTGAATTATTTCTCCATGTTGCTTGCAGGATTGTTGAAAGAAAAGAATGGCCTTTAAGAAACATTTTGCAAATTAGAACTAATAGTTATGAGACCAGTCAGTTGGTATATTATTGTCCACTTACAACTTAGTCTATTGTGACCATGCATGGAAAAACACATCCAATATCATGAACACTTTTTTTAAAAAAATTGTTGAACTCTTGTTACTGCAATATCTGATAACAGCAGTGAATTATTTAAGAACAAGTTGAGTTCCTCCTTATAATTAAGAAGTGCAGAGTTTTTACAATGACCTTTTAGCCTAACCAGGAATATTGATTCGGGCATGTAATAGTTATTTTTCTGTTTTGTGCTCTTTCTTTTGGGGAAAAAATAGAAGCTTGTATCTTAGATTAGCTGGACAAAGACTAAGGCAGCATCAGCAAGACTTCTTAGTACGAACTTGAAAATATTATGAGCAATGCTTTGAGGTTAATAATATCACTCCAAGTCTCTACTATCACTAGGATTATTTGAAGTAGCATTGCTGAAATTTGTAATTTAATGCTGTTGCAAGCTAATTTGCCAGTGATTTGGAGAGTATTGATTGTCAGTTGTTTATCTGTATTCAAGCCAAAGCATTGTCAAGTGACAGTATTACAAATGCTCATCCCTCCCCCCTTCAGGATCTACCAAATTATCCACTAAGCGTTAAGGCATAATATTGGATAGTTATGACTATGGCAGTGGTCAAAGTATCAGCCAACATGATTTGTCTGCCATTTTAAATTGAGTACTCCCGACTTAACTGGGCCCAAGATGAAGTACAGAAATTTTTCTACAGACAAATTACAATTTTTCTATTGAAGATAAACCATCTAGCCAGTGATAGTATTGAAATATTTGCTGTAGAGCATAAATCACTGCCTATGTTCACAGGGAAAATAATGTTCACTCAAATGCCATCAGCATCCTGGATCCCTCCTCTTACTTATTAGTAAGAACCACTTGTGGAATGTGTTCCATATATACAATGTGAATAACAGATTGCAACATTGTGGGATCCTACATTTGAGTCTCATAGGGACAATTAAGAACCATCCATCATCATTGATTGATTTATATCTTTTACGTATGTTATTAGCAGCTGTGGCTTCTAATACCTTCTCTCCAACCTTCCTTAACCCAGCTTCCCTCAGTTCTCAAGGAGCAGCCCATTTTCAATGCTGCTGAATCGTTTCTAAGGTCCAGCATAAGTAATGTTGCCATCTGTCCTTAATTTAAAACCATCATCCTACCATTTCTTGTTCTGTCAAGTGTCATCTCCACCCTATAGGTGGGTTGGAATGCAAACGGAAACATTCTTAGGAGTCTACCACTTATTCTTTTGTGTTGCTGAACATAAAATTTTCAGAACAGATCCCTTGCAACTATTTAGTTGTGTCCAAATATGTGTTTGAATAAAACTATGTTGCCTTGCCTAATGGCAGCACCTTGCTTATGAGACGCAGTGGCACAGTAGTTAGAGTGCAGTACTACAGGCTATCTCTGCTGACTGCTGGCTGCCTGCAATTTGCAGTCCAAATCTCACCCGGCTCAAGGTTGACTCAGCCTTCTATCCTTCCGAGGTGGGTAAAATGAGGACCCAGATTGTTGGGGGAAATATGCTCACTCCGTAAACCGCTTAAAGAGGACTGTGAAGCAGTATATAAGTCTAAGTGCTATTGCTATTATATAGGTAGTCTTTGATTTACAACAGTTAATTTAGTAACCATTCGAAGTTACAACAGCACTGAAAAAAGTGACTTGTGATGTTTTTTTCACACTTGCAACTGTTGTAGCATCTTTATGATCATTTTATTAAAATTCAGATGCTTGGCAACTAATTCATGTTTATGACCCGAGTGATAGATTGTGAAGTAGAGTCTTTCCAGTCCTAATCAAAAACTGTAACAATTGTATTAGGCTGGTTGTTTCATAAACCACACTTTATATTCTGAATCTGTATAATCTGAGTCTGACCGTTCTCTTTAGAGTAGTAGCTTTTGTCTACTGCTGGAGTGTTCCATGCGGTCCATTTTATCCCCCACATAGCGTTGCCTCACTTTAGAAAATATGTGTTCTGACCCAAACCTTGTTCCCAGGAAACAAACACCAGATGGAGGTAACAGCAAAACCTTTTTAATGATTCTTCACGAATTCCATTCCTTCACAGTTAAAAGGCTGTTTCAAACTAATTGTCTCTGATAAAAATGAGCCAAGGTTGTGCAAGGCTGCCAAGAACACTAGATAAAATTTCCAAGAAATATTTCAAACACAAAGAGTCTCCAAACACAAACTAAAGAAGTCCGAATGTCCACAAGGCTTGAGTACAAAAACTTCTTTGCTTCCTGCAAAGAACTCCGGTGTCAGCCTTCAAGATCTTCTGCTATTGCTTTGCATCTTTCGACTGCCATAAGTAATGGGGGGGGGG
>BLBF01000032.1:18080485-18093313 GCA_015471245.1 Laticauda colubrina
GGACAGAGGCCTCATCATCACCTGAAGATGCCCACATGATCATATCCACAACTTCTAATTGGAAGTGTCATTTGACCTATTGGGGGTGGGAACATTTCCATCATTTTCTATATGTGAATTCCGCGCCTAATTTCTCAGATTCAGAATTCTTTGGTTGCTACCACTTCACTTTCAGTAAAAGATATCTTTTCTCTAAACTAAAGAGTCTTAAGTATTTCTTTCCTGTATTTTGAATGGAGCTCCACCTGACATTCGGTTTCTCAGCTGGCTTTTATCTCTTAAGGGAGGGACCATTACCTTGCAGCCTTACTCCCAAGTCGCCCATGCTGCTGCAGCTGCTCTTTTCTTCAAGCAGCCCTACGCGCACTGGGCACAAGCTCCTCAGGGACCTCTTCATCACTGCTGCCAGCCTCCACAATCTCCGAAGGCAGCATTCCACTTCCTGACAATCCTGGCCCCATCCCTGCATCACATGCAGCCCCTCATCTGAGTCCTCGCTCTCTGAGACCTCAGCCGTCTGTACCTACTGCTGGTGAAACACAGCAATATGGGTTTCTTGCTATGGGACTAAGAGATAAAGTTGTTATTCCTCAGTATATGTGAATGCCAGATGTTTGGTAAAATTGCTATTTCTGAATTGTATGCATTTAGGCTTTTGCAAATTGCTGTGCCCAAAGTTTGTCAGGTTTTCTTATGGGCAGGAAGGGACATTTCCTGTACCATGTACAAGACACAGAACGTAGTTTACAGGCTATTGCCCTTCAGTTTTTGTATGACTTCCAATATCAATGATGTCCAAGTCCAAGATTATGAGAAATATGTTCCAGAGCATTGAAGGCACAGATTGCCACTCTGAATGTTGTCTCAATTGTTTTATAGTAATAATTCTTTTTTTTTTGTTGGTTAAATTTATTTATTTAATTATTTTTTTTAGTTTAGTTTGTCAAGCATGTATGAGAAAACAAGTATGAACATAACATATAAACATATAAGTATAAGCAGGTATAAGTATATACATAAAAAATGAGTACAAATAAATGGGAACAGTAGGACAGGGACAGTAGGCACGCTGGTGAGCTTACACACACCTCCTGACAGACCTCTTAGGAATCGAGTGAAGTCTATGGTAGACAGTTTAAGGTTAAAGTTTTGGGAGTTTGAGGATGTAACAACAGAGTCAGGTAGTGAATTCCAGGCATGTCCATTCTGTTGCTGAAGTTGTAACAGTTCTTCTCAGCTGAAAGAAGATCCATGAAAGCTTGAATTCATAATGTGATTTTCTTTTTGAGCAAGATTTGTTAAGATGTCTCACTGAACAACACTCTGTAACAAAAGCAGCAATGTTTTCACCGTACTTAATGTTTCGCAAAGTTGGGCAACAACATTATTGTTTGTATAGGAATTGAAAGATTTGGCACAATGGAAAAATTCACCACAATGGTGAAGATTTTAGACCTGAGATGGCTAAATTGACTTCTTTGATCAGAGAAAAGACAATATCTACATTGCTGACTGGAAACTGGATTTTTTTTGTGTAAAAGAGAAAAAATGGACGTATGTATTTATGGCTTTGATGATGAGACAGGATAGATTATAGAAAAAAAGAGAGTTATGATATAAACATACAGTAAAAAGTAGATTTATAATAGTACTTATAACTTCTGTAAAGAATATTACAAGCTATTTCGTTGTATCATATATTTCATGTCCTGTACTTCATTTCTTTTCTGTTTTTTACTTTTTTCCCTTTCTTGCACTTTTAGTTTTCTGTTTGATCTCTTTCTTTTTCTTTTCTTTTTTAATCTATGATAGTTTGTATTAATTTTTAAATTTTTAAATAAAAATTGTAGGAAAGGTAAAATTGGGTACTATCATGACTTATGATGCTCCACAAAATTAAATCATTAGCATTCAAAAGATCCAATTATCAACAGGGAATAAATCTCTAAATTAGTTCTTACTGAGCAGAAAAGCAGAATAGTTTTGAATCAGGGAAGGAAGAAAAAGAATATGCATAGCTAAATTAAAGGGAGCTCTTTGGTCTAAAATAGATTTGTTTTTTAGAGGTTGGTGTTAATTATAACATTCGAGATGGGGAGAAGGTATAATTGGGCCAAATACAAACACTAGCCCAAAAGCTTCAATCCTGGTATTCCCATCTGGAAATTAGCCTGCAGTATGATATATACAGTAAATATATGAAAGAATGTCCCAATGCACACATTGCTCTGGATGAGAATGTGCTTTCTTTGAACTCAGTGGGACATATTTCTGATTAAATTGACATGTGTGTGAAACAAAATACTATACCTAAAGGCATGCTTACTGGAAAATAAATCACATTTAGGTAAATGGGAATGACTTCTAAAAGCAGAACACATTATTGGGAGATGTTTGAAAGCCTATGGGCTAAAAAAGTATGAAAAGCTTGCAAAATGTAAGAATGCCTACAGGATCGAATGATCGTTAATGATTTTTATGTGGCATGAAAAAAAAATGAAAAAAAGCATTGGGAATATCAGACAACTTAATATTTGGAATATATGGTATATACTGTATTATGTTAGATAGGCAACTTAATCGGAAATATTAAGTTAGGAGCCTCTGTGGCACAGTGGTTAGAGTGCAGTACTGCAAGCCACTTCTGCAGCCAGCTGCCTACAATTTGGCAGTTCAAATCCAACCAGGCTCAAGTTTGACTCAGCCTTCCATCCTTCCGAGGTGGGTAAAATAAGGACCCAAATTGTTGGGGGTAATATGCTGACTCTGTAAACTGCTCAGAGAGGGCTGTAAAGCACTATAAAGTGGTATGTAAGTCCAAGTGCTATTGCGATTGCTAAATAGGAACCTTGAAAGAAAGATCGTAAAGTATTCATGACAAATATTGGAGGATACTGTAAATTGGAATTGAGATGTTGCTTAAATTGTTTAGTAACAGGGACACATTTTGCCATATGTTTTCAGTTCTAACCTGCTGCTTGCCTCATGAATTTTTAATCCCTCTCCAATGTGCTGTTCCCTGCTTTGTCAATGAATATGCCACAGAGTCAAAGCTGAGCAGGTCACCTGCAGGCTTGACCCTGTGGATCTGTTTGACTGATGTATCAAAGAGTGATCTTGCTAAAGAGATGTAGCCATTAGGGAAATTTTAATGAACTGGCCCAAAGGAATAGCATATGAAAGAGGAGTGCCACGCAGCATGAAAATTAGTCATATCTGCAACCATCAATGAAATGGGTAGATCTTTGTGAGAGAAGATTGTAGGTCCAGTTGTGAAGCTGAAAAAAAATCCCTCAATATTGAAATAAGATTGATCCAGAACAAAACTTATGGAAGTGATTTTTTGTGTGCAGGCTTGGCCGCATTAGAAATTGATCAACGTGGCCTATGATACTTAGTCTGATGTTGCTTTCTTCTAAAGTGCAGAATGACTTATACTAACCCCTCTGCTATTCATCTATTTGAGAGTATTTGGCAGAGATCATGTGGCAAACTCCCACACTGATCATAAACATTACCAGTGTCCTGCTTCTCCAGTGGTGTCCTTGAATAACCTAAGGATCAATACATTTGGTTCATCTTCTGTGTCTCCAGCTCTCTTGGTTGTTTGCAGGAGTGGAACATGTTGGAACTTCAGTTTTAGCCCAAATGGTAAAGTAGAAAACTATCCTATGAGTTTGAAAATTATTTCTGAGGACCTGAAAGTCATTATCAGTTTGGGATCATTCTTACATTTTCTCATACTTCAGATAATTTAAAATTATATTAATGCTCAAGATTACAAGAAAATCCTATCAGGAACAGGCAGACACTAAAATAGGAAATCAGTTTGTAACTCACTGATTTCAGTTTCTAACCCAAATACAAGCCCATCCCAAGTACCTAATCAAAGAAGAATCTCTGCTGAAAAGAAAAAGTAACATCCTCCGAGAGAGCTCCAACATTTGCCTTGCTTTTTTTAAAATTAGTACAAATGTAAATTGATCCTCATGTCATAATGAGATGCCACAGGTTTCCCTATGGCTGTATTGTTGTGTGATGTCATTAAAAAACTTGTTGCCCAGTTAAAAAAATACAATAAGTACCATAGTTCAAGTGTAAAGCAAAGTGATTCCATGACAATTCCATCCTTCTTCTCTAAAATCTAAACTATACCTTACTTGCAGTCATATATATCAAGTTTTTGATCTTGTTCTTTTCTTATCAGAATAGTCATTGCTGTTAATTCCAAGAAAGTAGCAACAGAAGGGAATAGATCTCCTTGGCCATTTTTTCCCCTTCCTGCTATTGTTCTATTATTCTGTGGAGGAATAAATGAAACATTTTGGCTCAGGCTCGCAGGAAAAAGATGGAGAAAAGGTGAGGAAAAATATTCTTGCCGTTCCTGTGTTTGTGACGGAATATAGTCTGGATTCCCAGGAAGGAGACAACTCAGTTCAGATATTATGTGTGAGAGAAAGAGAGAAAGTATATGTTTCAGGTAGGTCATAATCTGCTTCTGTTTGGCAAGATTCTGTCTATAAAGAAATCTGCCCATATGAACTACCATGTGTCTTCCTTGGCTTTTGGAGCCTGACCATCTCTGAGATTGGAATTTTTTTTCCTAGTTTAAGGGGGAAAAAAATTACTCCCCTACATGTGGGGCACAATGTGCACTTTTGGCCATCACATCCTGCTCAAAAGGTTAAGTTCCTTGAAACATTTGGAAGATGAAAAGAAATGGGTTCTGTGCTCGATCTCAATCTTCTGCAACACAAATCTGTTGGGAAATTGGCTGTTTACCCTTTGCATGGTGCTGTTCATCATTTACATGTTTCCTTGTAACATTAAGATGATATAATGAAGCAACTTGCAGTTCCACATCAATGGAAGAGCTGTTGAAAATCACATGCTATTTTTTTTTTTTGCCTCAGTGAGGAAATAGATGAGTTTGAATGTCAGAGAGCACCATGGAGAGAAAAGCAGGAAGATGTATTGCACTGGCTTTCCCCCATCCATCTGTTCAACTGGCAGGCCTAATGTTCAGTTACAGACTGTCCCAGTTGTTGTAAATGATCCTGACCTACAGGATATGGGATGACAAAGGTCACGCAACTTATTTTCCTCTTGCATTTCTAGAAGTGATCATTACATTCTCTGAGATATTATAACTCTGCAGAGTGATAGCTGCCAAGGTAGCCATTTTAAATGGAAGAAATACTTTTTCCTGACGTTCAGAGGTTATTTTGACATGCACATGTGTGCATAGACAGACATACCTTCATTCATATAGTTGCTTTTGCCTACCATCACTGTTTTAAAAGAAGTATTCCAGTAAATTATACAGATTAGCCACCCTCTTCAAAGGTACTCACGGGTCATAAGAAGC
Source organism: Laticauda colubrina (assembly GCA_015471245.1). Classification (NCBI taxonomy): domain Eukaryota; kingdom Metazoa; phylum Chordata; class Lepidosauria; order Squamata; family Elapidae; genus Laticauda; species Laticauda colubrina. The sequence continues at coordinate 18,085,854 of BLBF01000032.1, forward strand.
TGCAAGTATCTGTGAATGCTACCAAAGTCCCATCCTCAAGTTGCTGAGTTATGAGCATTCTGACCTTAATGGCACAGCTAGACAGTCACTTTAACGTGCTTTTCTCCAAACTGTGATGGATGCAAAACAGAGGTGGTATTCAGCAAGTTCTGACCAGTTCTGGAGAACTGGTCGTGGAAATTTTGAGTAGTTCAGAGAACTGGCAAATACCACCTCTGACTGGAGATTTTACAGTATCCTTCCCCTGCCACACCCATCAAGCCACGCCTACAGGACTAGTAGTAAAAAAAATTGAATCCCACCCCTAGTACAAAAGCAAGCAGGCATAATTTACTCTGTCTACATAGCTGGTATCTAACATCATCTGTACACAACCTGCTTTTCAGATTTAGTTAGGTGGAAGCAAATGCTTGAAACAAAAGTTGTTCTGCAATCACTTTTACAGAGGCCCTGGTCTAGTGTATTTATCCTTAAAAAAGATGAACCAGGCCTTCTGTATAGAACCCATCTTTGGTTGCTCAGCAAACATTGGAACGAAAGATTGCTCTGTAAGGCATTTCAGTGGTCCGTAAAGTGACTTAGGCGTCTGGGATTTGTTTCTATGTATGTCTGACAAGCAATATGCTTTATTGAGCTTCTGGACTACAGCTGTCTCTAGCAGTCTGATATCATGTCATTCCAGCAGCACAAGCCAAAATGGTCCACAGGGAAGTCAGCAGCAGCCAGAGAGAAAGAAGTGGACTTCCAAAAATGGAAAACTTTTTTTTTACGTTGGATCAGAACAACTTGGAATGAATTGGCCTTACCTATGAGTTGGGAGTGACAGAGAGTCTGGGTCATGGGGATGTATCCTTCTAGAACTATTAATAACATGTCAATGAGCCAAACTTAGGGAGATGAGTTGTTGTGCTCTAAGCAAAGAAGAACATAGATAGTTCTCAACTTACGACTGTTTGCTTAGTGACTATTCAAAGTTACAACCGTAATCCCTGGGGTAGTTGCAACCTATAGATTAAAAAATCCAGTGTAGCACTTACATTAGAAATGATGATAGAATCTTCCTATATGGTGAATAAATTACTCCCTAAATCATAAATCAGTTTTTATTGATCTGAAAAGAAATTAACTCTGTTGCTTGGCGTCCAAGAATGTTACTTCATAATGTGAGTAGGTTTTAGCTTAAGATAATGAGCAAACTTATATATTATGACATTATAGATGACAAAAGCAGTATAGCTTATTTAATAGAAGTGGTTTAAAATCTTTAATTGAGAGTACAGCCAGCTTATATGATAGTAAGAATAATTGCCACAAGCTATAGGTAGTCCTTGACTTATGACAGGGTGTTTAACGACTATTTGAAGTTTCAATGGCCTTGGAAATGATGCTTTATGCCCCACACTTCCAGCTGTCATAAAATGCCCCCCCCCATCACAATCTGGGTGCTTGACAATCTGTTTCCACTTATTGTCAGTTGCCAGCACTTCACAAAAATGTAATTGCCATTTGCAATCTTCTCTACTGGCTTCCCCAGCAGGTCAATGGGGAAGCTAACAGGAAAGATTGCAAACTGCTGCCACCTGATGAGAAAACTGCTTCTCATCTCTGTGGGCTGGCTGAAAGAGCTGCCCACCAAGAGGTTCTTAACACCTTGAAAGATCTAAGATCCATTCCTTCAGCCCTATGGAGCAATTCTCTTCCATGCACAGAGGGGAACTGAACTTGGCATATAACTCCTTTTTTCCATCTGCTTAAGAACCCTTAGACTGCTTAACAACGACAACTGGGAGTGTTGGGATTGTGGCTGTTGAGAGAAGCACTCGTATGGAATATCTGCAATAAGGTTTCTGTTTCAAAAGCCTTAGTTATTAACCATGGTAGCTAGGAATTTTGGAGATAATATCCAATCTCTCTAAAGCTCTATGCCTTTTTCTGTTTTGTTTTTGGTTAGTTTTTTATTCATACATTACAATATTGCCTCTTGTCAGGGCATTGTTTCCTATTCATATTCCAAATTGTTATGGTTTTAGTTAAAGATTGATTTTAAAGTAACATACTACCGGTACTTGGTATAAATTATGCTCATTTTACCTGGAAAGTATATATTTTCAGAAATGAGTGTATTGTTGAAGCTTTACAAAATGGTATTATAAGCTCACTTATTTTTGGTAATTAAAAGAGGTAGTTGTCCCCAAAATAGTCAGCTGCTAACAAGATCTCCTTGAACTCCAGGAACTTCAAAACCTGGAGGCTTGTTGCTTAAATGCAGCACCTTATCATTCTATAATTGGGTATTATAAGGGGAAAATACATGTAACTGAAGAAAGTTATCCCCCAAGAGATTGCAGTCTCTGATGAGGAGGTTCTTCCTTACCCTTGCGATTGGGAAATTATTCTTCACCACTTAATGACAGAGGTTGAAGGCTATGAGAGGTGTGTAATAGGAAAAACCTGAAAAAGCACCCTAAGTGTGTCATGTGTCACAACAATAATAGAGTGATTCTTCAGGTGAGACTCTTTGAAGAGATGTCTTCAAATTGAGGAAAAGAAAGGCAGTTTATTAGTGAAGAAATATTGCCCTCTTTCTGTCTTCACTCCATAGTTATTTCTTCCTCCTGTATTAACGCCAGCTTCCAGTTGGTTCCTATCTGTTCTTTTCCACTCTCCTGCTGGGTTGGAAAACAGGAGCATTCTACATCTCTGGCTCTTGAGGCCAGCAGCTGAATTCAGAAATAACCAGGCTCTGCATTGTGTATTTGAAAAGGCTGTTTTGGGTTAGATAGCCAAACAGAAAGCCAAACCAGCTGAAAAAAAAATAGTAGTTAATAATCAGCTGCTCTCTTTCACAGCATAGAACTGAGTTTCCTTCCCATGTCTTATTAAATGCAGAATTTCCCCCCCCCCCCCCAAAAAAAAACCCTCTTTCTGATTTTGCATTCAGAGAGAGTTCTCCTGCAACCAGTGCAGCATGACAGCAGCATGAAAGATATCTCCAATATAAATGGCCTTCATTTTTGTTCCTCCTCTTTTTATTAATTTCCATGCTAGCTCATTTTATAAGATTTTTTTTAAAGTTCTTATTTCCGTGTTCCCCAAGGATGTTCTAGCTTATGAAATCTCAGTTTGGATATTTAAGAGGAGTATTCTGTAACCACAGAATGGTTCACAAATTCAACAATTCTATTAATTGTGCAGCATATTGCATCCGTAATTCTAGCCCCATGCATGCCGCCCTAGGCCAGCCTGACAGTCCACCAAAAGTAGCCCTGCTTCCTTTGGGCAGGAGTCTAACTTCCTTTTGGCCTGATGAGCTTGTTGGGCATTCACCTCAATCGGCAAATGGTCCATCTGAGGACCATAAACTAACATCACAAACCCATTTTTTTCACTGCCTCAAATGCTTGCTTTTCACTGGTGTTGCCTCCCACATCCAACAGCCTTTGATCTAATTGACTAATTGTTTGGTAATCCAGTACAGTTGATGATGGACAGTTGAAATGTGTATGATCCAGTTTATTGTTTGGGAGTGCATGGTTGAACAATATGTTTTTGTAATTGTGGTTGAGAGATCATGAAGTAAGGTCTTGAGTTTTCCCCATAGCATATGATGGTATTGCATGCTGGGAAAAAGGCCATAGTTAAACAGTTAAACAACTCTCATCTAGAATCTCAGTGCTCCAGTGTAGAGCAGGGGTGTCAAACTGGCAGCCCGCAGGCCGGATATGTCATCCACAGGCCATGCCCACCCCAGCTCCACGAGTGGGAAAAACATAGCGAAATGTCTTGTGATGGCAACGTGACACAGTGAGTTTGATACCTGTGGTGTAGAGGATGCATCTTGGGTGATCCATGTTTTTAAAACTCATTTGTCAGCTTCCACCCCAGATACAAACCTATTTCAAGTGAAATGGGTGAAATAATTTCACCTCTTTAAGAGCAGAGATTCAGATTTATGAAGAAACCTCCAGAAGAAACTTTCCCATTGAGGACCAGTACATTCGCCAGAGTTGGTTGCTTTCTTTTCATGTTTTTGGTCAACTACATGGAATTTCATAGAACTAAATTTCAAATAGTCGTGCCTTTATATATGACCATTTCTGAATTCTGTAATGTTGTCTTAGCAAAAGGAAATCCTAAAATGGCCCAATAGGAATAATATCGACATCAAAACTACATGGATAAACTTTAATAATTTGTCATCAGTTAGTATTGCTGTTATAGCCTTAATCTTTTGTAATGACAAGGTGCTAATCTATGTACGTAAGAATAGCACAATGGAGTAAACTATGCTATTTACGCAGCTATTATTAATAGCTGCTATAAGTTCACCTATTAAATAAATGTCTGAATATTGACTGCCAGTCTCTCTTAAAAATGACAATTGTGAGTGAAAAGTTATGAACTGTCATAAAAGACCTCAGTTATCAGCTTTCGTCTGAGATGTGGACAAATTTCATGTTTAGGTTTTGTGTCCTGATTTTATGATAGCTTCTTTTTAACTCCCTGCTGTCTTGACACTGTCAGTCATAATACCACAGCAACAAGAAAAGACTGCATGGGACATTAACTATGCCCCCTCTCCCCATTTGAAATCTTGGACACCTTCTGCCCTCTGTTTTTTTCACTCACTTCCCTGCTTTAAAATTGTTCTACAATCTTATAATGAGGCTATGCTAGTGATGTGTCTCAGCTAAGATTTAACCATTTTATAGTTAAAATATATAAAGAGGTGTCATAGGATGGGAAGAGCAAGAGGACTTTTCAGATAAGCACATACTGTTCTTTTCAAACTACACCAATGTTTATTATCTACTATTATGTTCAAGTCAATAATTTGTGCTGATGTTTTATGATTTGCAGTGGCTATTGTTAAATACCCTGTATATGTATGTACATTTCTGTACAGAAAAACTCTGTGTCATGCCCCTGTCAGAGTCTGAATCAGAGGAGGAAGACGAACAGCTGACAGGGAGTGGGAGTGTGGCTGTGGAAGAAACTGGGAAAGAGCAAAGTCAGGCAGGGCAGAGCAGAAAAGAGGTAGAACAAGGGAAGGGAGTTCAGAGGAAGACCCAGGCCCATCCCCTCTTCATCCTAGGGCACGCAGGGAGGAACAGAGAAGAGAACAATGTGGGTTGCGTGGCTTATGGGGGAGGAAAGGGCCCTGATTCCCTTCATTAGACACACCCGGGAAGAGAGTTTAAAAGAGATGCAAGTTGAGAGTGGTGGTAGTGGTGGCAGCTGGAACAAATGTGAGTTTATCTTGTGTTGACTATGATTAACTGTGTTCCTGGAATCCTCCGAACTGGGTTGATTTACTGCGGTTCCTTCATGTCTGGAATGCCGGATTAATTATCTCATCTTGCCTTGATTGGACTTACAGAGTTTTTGTTGACATTTTGGACTTGAATCTCTGCAGCAACAGGCTGTTCCTGGGAGAGTTTTTCTCCAGACCAGAAGGTAACCAGGACATTGGGGGCAAAGTTGGAGCTAATATAGGGAATCCTCCTTATTATTTGACTGTATTGCCTTTGTGCCTCGCCCCAGATTATCACACTCTATAATTTTTACTTAGAATTTTATTATAATAGTAAAATCTATTGCAAACCAAAGTTAAAGAAAGAGGATAGAAAAATGTGAAAAGTGCAAAGAAAAAGAAAAAAGGAAAAAGAGAAAACTAAAAATGTAATTACAAAATATATATATAAAGAAGTGACTTCCATCTTCATCACAATATAAATAAATTTAATAATTTTTCACCCATTAGAATTGCTACAAACATTGATCTTTTTATCCTATATCCCTTCTCTTATCTATGAATTATTCATAAAACACCATCTTTTCAGTCCTGGTGCCAGGAGAAAGCCCATAAAGGGTAACCAGAAGTAGCAACAAACATATCTTGTTTTAACCTTTACCAAATAAATCGATTTTATGTTCCTTCCTTTTACTTTTAACAATCTTAATCTTTAATGAAATATTGGAGGATTTGATTTTTCTTCACTTCTTCTTTTCCTCATGACATACAGTTCTTCAAGACTTTAACAGGCTCTTTTGTAAATCCAGTAGGAAAAAAATACTCAGTTTACCCTCTTGGTTTGTCATTTTAAAATCTCAGCCAATTTCTTTTGTAGATGCAGTGAAACATCTTTTTCTAAAGCATTGCCTTGGTTTTTCAGTTGTAAATCCATTTTCAATACTTGCACTATCTTGTTAGTCAAACTTTGATCTACACCTGACATTTCTTAAATGACATCTTATCCATAGAAGCAGACATTATTTATATTGTTGATATTGTGGCTACTTGTTTCTGAGTCCATACATCAGAAGTCTCTTTAATAATATTTTGCATTGTATTTTGTAATAGGTTATACAACAGGGATCTTCAAACACTGCTGAATGATTGATATTATCCAGTCTGTGTGTATCCTATCATATCATGGTAAAAATTGAACTGCTGTTATATGTGTACAGATACAATTGATTCCATATACCATGTAAGTCTCTCTCTCAGCTATATTGAAATGTGTGGGAGACATTTCTTGGGAGAGAATCAGAAAACTGGGACTCCCTGCTGGATATTGTAAAGTGATGCCAACCCATTGCCAATTTACTGCTGAGATTTGAAAAGCCTCAGTTGTGGGTATTAGGGAGATGGGAAGCCACGCTCAATTTATCTGTCTATTCTCATTCTGTGCTGAAGCAAACCCATTCCCTGTGGCCTCTGCTTCATAGATTTTTCTCCCTAGAGTCATAATTGACATTATGTCATAAGTCACAAGGTGCTTTGTTCTCCGCTAATTGGAAACTATTATTCCAGGAAGTAGAAGGGGAAGGAGGCAATGTTCTGTACTATACAGCCTTTGCCCCACGGCTCCCTTGGATCTGCACCACTTTAGCAAAGGCTCAGTGAAAAATAGCAGAAGGTGGGGGCAGGATGAATGGGACTGATGACCAGGCCAAGGTGTGAAATGAAATGGAAAAGAACTAGCTGGGCACTCCTGACAGTTTTCTGCAAAGCGTGATGGGCTGCATTTCATCGAAGAGTCTTATGAATTACATTTCTCCAGGATCAAATATCACATCTGCTAATTTCTACCTGCCCTGCAAAGTTAGAACAAACAGCTTATCTTGCTTTTAAAAAGCAGCAACTAGTCTTTTGCGATGCCTCTGTTACTTAAAATCCATGACAGATGAGATCTGTATTAAAACTGGCCTGCTCCCTTGCTTGGCATGGTCCTTCCCAAGGTGTAGTGAAATATCCAGATCTTTCTGTCTGATTTCATCTTTTACTGATGGTTCTAATTTTTTTTGTTGGGCAGTTTATAATCCCTTGAAACAGACCTCTCAGTAAATAATGTTGTGTGGGCTAAAATTACACACACACACACACACACACGCACACACACATATATATATATGTTTTTTTTTAAGCTTTCGTGGGTACTTACATGTGTGCTGTT